>CM041535.1:11391560-11991560 GCA_023238725.1 Scortum barcoo
ACAAAGACATCTGTGATGGTGAAGATATTTCTAAGATATTTACGGTGCAAAAAATAACAAATTTAACAACCAGTTAGTCATGTTTCTGTGAAGATGTCTTATGGTAAACATTAGCACACTCTGGTGGATGTTTGATGTGTGTGATCAAACGAGACACTTTCACTCAATAGGATTGTCCATGCCTTGAATAACTAGAGGACTTTCATTTACACATCAATATAATCCCATTATCGCTTACTGTGATTCCTTGCAGATTTTAACAGTATATAATTTAAGAGTTTGGACAATGGGTTATGTGTGAGACGCACAATTAAACTAAAACTATGTCAATCAGTGGTCTGGACTGGCTGCACATAGTAAACATATTAGCTACTAAGATTGTATGTAAAGTCTATATTATTAACTTCAGGAAGGTTAGTGATTCAACCGAAAAAAAAACAGTTTAACTTACGACATGTCTTAGTTAATGTATAAATAAAAAATAGAGCTAGAAAACAGATTTAAGGTATATAAATGGATTACACATGCTGTTACACATCTTGTCTTGCCCATTTCGCCAGTGATGAAAAGCAGCGGTCACACACGGTTCCTCTGTAAATCTAACAAAACTTCACCATGACGTTTTGAGACAGGGCCAGACATACGTGTCTAATTTAATATGAGGTATTAATGTGCGTTTTAAATCTCTAACTTATCACACATATAATTATTCACCACAACACATGCTGTGAATACATTACTGTTTCATTTCCTTTTACAAGTAATGTGTGTTATAATGTTAGTTAAGCTCCAGTCTGTTTACCTTACCTCTCTTTGCTTCATGAAGTCTACGGTTGCCCAGCAACCGAGCACGCAGGGATGACGCAGTACGCAGAGGTGGCGTTGTCTCTATGGCTGCGGAGGACGCGGAGGTAATCCTGCTGCTAACAAGAGCCAGAAAAGTGCAGCGTTCACGCTAACCTTACATGTAATTATCGATCACGACAAGCCTTAATGGAAGCTGGGGGCGATTGTTTTGTAGTTTGTAGCAAGTGTGCGGAATTGGTATTGTTATTATTTACGCTGCGTTGCTGCAGTTGGCTAACAAACCTAGCTTGCTGCTAATTTTAAGTATTTAGTTTGCCATCTGCTGCCAAATAACGGTGCGTGTGCGTTTTGAATAAATGCAACGGCGTGAATTGTGGTGACCTTTTCTTTTTCTCCTCTTAGACTCACACCACACCACGCACTGCCATTTCAGCACACTGCGCCGTGAAGATAAAGCGATGTATCACAAAGAGAAGAGCATCCAGATCAAAAACAGTGCCTCGGCGCTGTACAACAACCTGGGCGTCCTGCGCATCGCCCCGCGGCGCCTCACCTACTTCACGGTGGTGCATGCCAACGTGGTCAACATGGTCAGCGCCTCCTGGGACGGCCTCAACTATTCCCACCGTCAGCTTCAGTCCAAGGAGCCCAATGTTGTCACAAGCACGTCGCTCATAATGCAGGTCAGTATATATGTACATGCAGATGGACAACCTTTTTTAATTAGGATGACCGCTCCAACGTCCTAAAACTGGTAGACTTTTTATTAAAAGGGTTGCAAGTCTTACACTGTATGGATGAGAGCATTCAAACACTTTTTAACATTGAGTGCACATAGTCACCCTCACTGTTGCATTTCTACTCTGGTATGTGGGAGTATATTTACAAATACGAAAGTTTATGATAAAATTGTGGACTGCATTCTTTATTCTTTATGGTTGCTGGCAAACATAAAAGGGTGACTTTTTAACATTGTCTTATTTTAGCGTAATGCACTGTACAGGCATTTGATTGTATGTGTATAGAAATAAAGAAATCCAGTGTTTTCTTCAAACAGGCTGCGTTTTGTGGTCTGCCCTCTCGTGATCTGCTGGTGGTGACCTCTCAAAAAGGCATCCAGGTGAGTTTTTGTGTGCATCTGTTGTTTTCTGCTGTCACTGGCAGATGCCACATTTTGAGGAGGCACTGTTACTACTGCTACTTACTATGCTCATAGGGGTTGTGGTTGTATGTTATGATGGTTCAGGGGTCCAGACTGAATATCATTGTATATTTTTTTAAATATAAACCTAAACCAAAGTATAGATGTATTTGTTTTTGCAGCCTTTTACTTTCCTCTAAATCCATTGTTTATAGATGTATGAATCTGATGGCTCCATCATGGTGTACTGGCATGCACTGGATACTCCAGAAACACCTACAGGTACGCTTAGATATAAATTTCTGATTTGCATCACATGCGGCCAACGACCGACTTATCTCAATTGTTAAACTAAATGAGAACTTGATTATCCAGTACAATATGACACAAGTATACTTCCTGTTCCTGGAAATGTTTCAGGGCAGTTGATCCATCCTCATAACACAAACATAATTGAAAACATCAGCGGGAGGATGTGATTATTATAATGAAATAAACAGTTTCCAGGCATCTACACCCACATTATAATATCTACAAAACCACAAATGGCAGTGAAGACACTCCACACATGAACATGTTTTTCTGTTTTGTAAGGTATACACATGAATATTGCTGACTTTGTTTGCCTGCATGTTCACATTCATGGTCATCTATCACATATTTGAGCAATCACACTTTTGTGTGTGAGAGTAAAGTATTAATCCAGAGTTTTACACCAAATTTAGTGCACTCACAGAACTTATTTGTATCCCAGCTCAGGCTGTGTTTGCTCGAGGGATATCGGCAGTGTGGGAGAATTATATATGTGTGGGTAAGTATTAAGTGACATATATTATAAACGTATATATATGTATATTCAAAATACAGAGAAAAATTCTACAGTCTTTGTCTCTGTCTCTGCCTGTAGGCATTTCGTCTGGTGCAATTTTAGTGTTTGATGTTCCCAGTAAAGGCAGTAATATTACCCTGTCTGAGGTTCTGGAGGAGCATAAGGAGTCCATTACTGACTTGGCCTCGGAGTGCTCTGGCAGCCAGGTATGGCACGTGTATGTGCTTGTCCACTGTATATGTTGTCTGTTGTCTTTCTGTCTGAACCTTTGATATAGGGTAGCTCTAACTTTATCTGTGAATGACAGTCTAAACTGCCTTATATAATATTTCTAGGAAATACAACCATTCACTATGATTTACATAATCCTTCTGCTCTGTTGCTGTCTCCCTCCCCTCAGGAGTGCATCGCTGATCTGGTCAGTGCAGATGATGGGGGCAACCTATGTGTGTGGAAGTCTGGGGAGGAATTTCAGATGCTCAACAAGATCACTGGCTTTGAGTAAGAAGTTGAACCTATTATTTTTTTTTGTATAATGTAAAACTGAGCTTAAGCAAAGCAGTGCAATGAATGACTTGTGGGGAGACTCCATCATTACCAACCTAAAACTCTTCTTCTGCTCTTACTTTTCTCTGTCTCTCTCCCTTTTTCATATATTGTTGTACTTATCTACTTTACACTGTCCCATGTTTCGTCTTCATTTTCCCTCCCCGCCCTATTCTAATGTCCATTATCTTTTTCCTTTATTCCCTGATGACAATGGTCCTCCATCTTCCCCACTGCTCTCAGTATGAGCTGCTCATCCGTCAAATTGTGGAAAGGTACAGTGGTGGCAGGTTATGGCACAGGCCAGATCCGTCTCTATGAGGCAGTGACGGGAATTCTGCACGCTGAGATCAACGCCCACGCTCGCTGGATATACTCTCTGGACATTGCTCCCTTTTCAGGACTGGTGAGTTATATAAAGAAGAAAGATTTTTATTTCATAGTTTATAATTTTATTGGATTGGCTTTATAAAATTTGAAGTGGCAAACACAGCTAACAATCAGAAGAGAATCATTGACTTTCTAGTCAAAGTCAAACGTTAATGATTTAAATGATTTTGTTTACTTATCATGTTCAGGTGGTTTTGGGCATTTCCCATACTACAGGGTTTATTTTAAGTGACCATCTGCTTGTGTGCTTTAGCTTCTGTCTGCTGCTGAGGATTCTCTAGTCAGGGTGTGGCACCTGACACTGACTCCAGAGACCAACAGCGTGGAGGTAACTGGTCTTAAAACAGAATGCACAGCTTTATTTCTTAATAAGTCCACAATTTATGGTGGTTTCACCCAGTGTTAACGTATACCAGATGATTTTATGAGAGCCTAACTGTGTGTCTTCCCTTCTCCTTCTTAGGTTGCCCATTTGCACAATGAGTGTGTGACGGACACACAAATCTGTGGCGCCAAGTTCTGTGACGGAGATGGTTATGCCTTTGCAGTGACCGGCTATGACCTGAGTGAGATTATCCGCTACACACAGTCGTAGGATTTTGCTTTCATCAAGGCTATGAATGAATGTGAAAGATAGGATGACCCAGAGAGTCAAAAGTGGCCTGGGTAGGGTCAGGTTGAGATTCTGCAAGGGTATTTAACATAATCTGTCCTGGGAGAAGCACATCTGTCTCCATATGTACAAAGGCTAGGAGACTGGCTTAAACAACAAGAAGTAATGCAAAAGTACTGTGTTAAAGTTTCTATAAATATTTTATGTACAAATCTTTACATGTATGTGAATGTAGCTTTAAGAGAGTAATCAAATATTCTAATATTCTTTCGGACATAAATTATTGTTTCAAGCAACCGTATCAGTAAACATTTTTATATAAAAAGATGTTGTCTGGTTTTCATTGTGCTCTTCACAAGTGCACCGATAGGTGGGGCTGTGGGTTAATTATTTTTGAGCAGGGTTATATTAATGTAGTGCGAGCAGAGTTCACCAGAGGGTAGGGTGGAGTTACCTAAAAGTTTATGGACCGAAAACAGATCATTCGAGAAACTCCGCATTTGGATTGAATACTGAGTGCAGACCACAGGACGCAGGCTAGTGACAGTCTAACATGTGACAGATATAAATGTATAAATAGATCTTTGCTTTCATGTATTTTTATTGTAATTTTCTTTTACTGTCAAAGACATCCACATTTGAGGCGAGAAGTTTTTTTTTTTTTCCAGCTGTGTTTATGATATATTCCTTACCCTTGCTTTGTGGTTACGCCGCCTTATTTTTTATAGTTAACATGCATTTCAGTTTGATAAATAGAGTGCTTCAGTTGAAACAGATGGCCTTGCTGTTTTGGAAAGTTACATGACGATCTAGAAAACAACTCTTGCCAACTCCATCGTTATAAAATCTGGTCTTTATTATCACATGCAGCACGAGTTTTTAGCTTAACTCAGGCAACCAGGTGTCACTGTAATCCCTCCCACCTTATTGTGATAAGATAAGAAGAATCAGGTCAGGGAGGAATTGCATGCTTTTTGTCAGTCCAGGGCTAAGCATGTAATAAATCCCAGAGTTCTACTCCTCTCTGGTTTGCAGTCAACACTGGTCACATAACATCAGCTGACAAGACTGTTTTGAACCCACACACACGTCAGCTTATGTAACTTAAATTTAGTAGGTACCAGCTGACAGTCATATCAGTGCTGATGGATGGGTCAAGTGTAAAGCGTAAACATGCGCTATAGTGACATGAACTCACACAGTCTCTATGGAATCAATCATATTCAGCATGTCATGTTTTGTCATGCTTCCCAGCCGCCCAGGATTGGGTGGCTAACGACTCTGGCTCGAGAGGGTCAGTGGAAGACTAAGCTGTCAATATGAGGTCCCAAATGACACAGGCACACATAGATTACATAACTAACTGGAACAGTGTGGAGAGACGGAAAGGTTGGTCAAAAGCGATGCAAGAAATAAGCAAAGGACTGAGAGAGCAGAGGAGGTACAGAGTTGAGTGAAAGAACATGTTAAAGAAAGTGCTTTGGGTAGAAAAGAGGAATATGACACCAGTGTTCTCCAAAAAACATGAGACAAACAACAGCAGTCATTTATTCCTTGTTACCTGAGTCAATAGTTCTGTGCAACGCTGTGGTCCCGTACACAGCCCCGGGGCCACTCATGTGTACTGCTACAATACTTGTCAATAGTTGGCTCTTAGGTGTTACACACAGCTGAGCACACAGTGTTATTGGAGATCAACCCCGTCATGAACTGACCCCATGGATGTTAAATTAAATCGATGTGGATGCATGTGTGTCACGTAATAAAGGTATTGGAGCAACATTCTCCTACTCATATTCCCTGGTAGACACTCTTTCATCAAGGAGACTGACGAGGCAAAAATAGATTCTGCAGGACCCTCAGTGAAAGGCCCCCAGTGGTCCAGAGTGTCACTTTAATAAAGTCACAGAGAAAAACACTGACCAACACTAATATGAATAAGAATCAGTCATAATAGGATGATTAAGGCGCAGGCCTTTTATTCATCCGTCCAGCTCTTAAGTCGTGTCAAAGTTAAAATGAATAACCAACAAGACAAGTTTGTTCAGTGCACAACCCAAATTGTCTATGGGTATCGACCAAGCCCGGATTATCAAATACCACGCTATAATACAAGTTCATCCATCAGAACCAGTAACATATGACTTCATGTGTTGGTGGGTGTGTTATGTCTTTGTGTCTGTATGTGTGGTTGTGTGAGCACCGAGGCGTGAATGTCATTTAAGCTGTTTGTTTGTGTTTCTTCATTATTCTGGTGGAGAAAGAGCAATTTATCCCAGGCCCACCCAGCCTTGTGTCAGCTGCCTGGGCCCGTGTCTCTAAGCCTACTGGGATAGAGCCTCAGCAGGGGGGATGAAGAGCCTAAAGCCCCTCCAGCCTGCTGCCACAGACAGACCAGCTCTCTGACGATGCAACCAGGAAACCGGCTCCTGCAGACATGCTGTATAAATAGATCTTCCATTTAAAACACACACTGAAATGGGAAGGGGGGTGGGGAGGGATACTGCAAACTGACAGACCTGAAAAACTGCCACTGCTGACTGACAGATGCTCAGATAGACAAATATTACACAAAAAACAGACAAACACGGAGGTGGAGGCCAGAACTAGGTCAAAAAATATTTGCAAATGATAAAAAATGAGCATTTGTCAGGTGGTTTTGTTATAGTATATTATAAACATGATATATGCTGTTGCTAATAAGGCTGATTTCAATAACATTTGCTATACTACTGTATCAATTATACTTGTTACATGTCCATTAGGGCTGACTACAGATTTCTTGGGCACTTTTAACAAGTTTACATGGCAAACAATTGCTTATTTACACAGCCAGCAGTTACAAAGCAACTGTTTTTGTGCCCACCTCACAAATAAAAGTCAATATTCCCACTCTTTTAACACTGATTTTGGTCTCCACCAACCCCTGAGAGAGATCTCGTGCTCTGTAGGTGCTAAATACTCACTGTGTTCACCAGCAAGTGTTAATCTGCTGTTTGGTGCTGAACAGGTAGTGCACAGTGGTTTTTGTAGAGCTTCCTGTTGTGGCTGAAAACGACAGTAGGAGAGTGATGATGGTGAACCAAAACAGTGAAGCTGTGGGCTGCATCACTAACCAATGAGTTAAGAAAATGCTATAAAGCTCTGTAAACCGAGGAGAATTGTGATTTGGGTAATAATTCTTTGTAAGTTCCTTATTATAAGCGACCTTATTCCTGGTGTATTGTTGCTTTCAGACTGTGATTTGGTTTAGTTCATATACAGATACTGATTATAGCCACTTAAGCTTAGCATAGTTTGTCAACATAACTAATGGTAGACTGTTCTCAGTGAAATGGATGAAAGACCTGTTATAACTGCTTTGTGTTAAATGCAAATGTTATTTATTTTGTTGAAGGAAAACAGGTTTTGAAGAAAAAAACTATATATCCTTTAAAATAAGGTGTTGTTGTTGTTGTTGTTGTTTGTTTTGATATTCAGAATGACATCACAGTAGTACAGTATATAGAAATGGCACTGCTATTTAAATATTTCAAGATAGCACTGATGAAAATGTATGTATATATCAGTCCTCATCACTGAACTAGTCTCTGTGGAAAGCTACTGATATAATGTTCAGTATTGTCATGTTTTAACTTAAAGTTAGAAACTAATTGTCATTTCATGATGGTGATACTGAATTAACATGTGTTGAAATCACCTTGTAATATTTCAGATACTTGAGGGTGGTTATTAAATAATTTACTTGAACTATCTCATGTGACTGACATAACAAAATGTGTGTGGCACAATATGCTAAAATATTTCAGGTATGATGGCTGGTAGAACAGGTTAAGTAGAAAAGAGAAAGGGTGTGTAAATGAATATGATTTCATCATGGTGATTATGATCATTGGAATGTGAAGGCACTGAAGTGGCTTGACAACTGAGGCAGCTCATCGAGTCCTGCAAACATGCACTGATGGCAAAAATGAGTGGAAAGCTTTATGGTGGGGTAGATCTGTCTTATTGCCACAAACTAGATTATAGTTAAGATATGCCAACCCACCCACCTTTACAGCCACAGCTTCTGTGTGTCATTAGGCCTTACCATGGAAATCCACGTCCACACGCCATGCCAGGATAATCCACCCTTCCGGCATTTTGTGGGCTTCTGATCTGGGAGAAATGTCTCAGCATACAGTGCTGTCTGACTCACTGTATCCAAAATCATCTAGTAACCACGATACATGAGCAGACAACCTGAGGCTCCACTGAGGAAAGAAGGGCACCGGTACTGTGTTGTCATAGTTAATTTATTATGAATGAAAAAGCCATTGAAAGTCTTGTTGAAAAATTTGATATTTCATTCAATTTCAATTTTAGATTTTCAAATGATGCCATCATTCAGATCTGAGATCTCTGTCCAGAAGAGTGCAAGGCTAGGAACAGCTAAGATACTGCCTGGACCCTCAGGCTCCCAAGAAGGAGGGAAGGAGCAACAGACTGTCCGGGAAATGGACAAGTGGGGGGATTTTAATGTATGTATATGTATGTGTAGGTGTGTATGTATGTATATATATATCAATAGATATCAGTAGATAGGGCATGAGGATGTATTGTTTTGTTGTTTAGTATTTTGCCATTTAAGTTAAAAAATGGAAGTGAATACAGTGACCCATTTAGGTATAGCATGCACACAACTTGCACATCCCCAGTAACGTCATTTAGAAGGCATGGGACTAAAGTGTATTAGATTAGAGTAAAATAAACATGATCAAACACTGCCATCTGCACTGGGATGGCATGGTTGCCTAGCACTGGGCACTGTTTGGGTTGTCTGACGTTGATGTGCTGACGTTGGACTGTGTGTTAGTGCATGGTCCATGCCTCTGTGTGTCCTCGGCTATATGTGCAGATGGCACCATTCAAAAGATGATGGATTCATTTTCAAGATAGTCTTCCAAATAAAGTCTTATCTCAGATTTGAACTGAAGTGTGTCCATGTACAATTGTGTGTGTGGGCATTTGTGTGTGTGTGTGTGCAAATTCTTAGTATGTATTTCTTTGCATGTCTTTGGTCCAGGTTTAGTTTTGGCAGATGTTTATTATTATAAGGTTTCATTCCAATATGATCAGTTATAACTACTATAAAATAATCTAGGATAACTTTCACACATTTCACACTGTTATTCTCTCAAAACTAGATTATTTGTATTGAATCTACTGGTCTAGGAATATAATACAATACGATCAATATATACAATCAATCATTCTCAGAGATAGTCCATTTTAGACGTGTGGTTTATCAAAATGGATCAAATTTTGGACACTTTTAATTCCCAACTGCTCTTTTTCTCACACATAAACACCCCTCTCATTACTTCTAATGTGTGGGTGAGAGAGTTATTGAGTCTCAAAATAGAGTCACAGCAATAATAACAGCAATATCCTGGCAACCCGTATCATTGTGCTCTGTCAGTGAGACTGCTAATAGGGTTAATATGAAAGGGATGAATGGCCTTCTTCAGGGCACAGCCTGAATTCAAAATACATAAACATTTCCATCAGACATTGGGCTATGTGTGTTCTTTGTTTCTCTGCATGAGCATGTGTGTGTTTGCGTGTCAGATGGAGAAAGAGAGAGAGACAGACAGACAGAGAGAGACAGAGAGGCAAAGAAATGAAGGCTTTATGAGTGGACCAACTTGGCATTCACCTCAGTGAGCACTCACCATTCCTAATTGGCAGCTGTGGAGAAATCCCAGGCAAACTAATACTGTGGAGACGTCACACAGAGGTTATCTGGTGCACCAATGGAAGACAGATACAAAACAAATACTCGTTTAATCAGCTCCAGAGGCACCATGTTCAGCAGACAAGAAACCGATAAGGTGGGTTTAGATTTTTCATAAGTGGCAACAAAAATATGTACAGTCACTTCACAGTCATAGTATTTCTTGTCTCACATTTTAATGTGGGTAAAATGAGAGCAAAACTGCTTGGTTTTCATGTTACCCTAACAGTGTTGCCACAGAGAGGGCAGTTTCATATAAGCACCTGCTGTGTTTCAACAGAGGGTCTTCAGTTCAGCTCTGGTGTGCGTGTGTCTCGTGTGTTTGCACCTGTGTGTGTTACTGGTGGCGGGGGGTAGCTGGATCGGGGTTTGTTAGTCAAAGCAGCATTTGTTCTGACGGGTTCCAGCAAGTTCACTCTGTGACAGCACAGTACAAGGACGAGGCATTTGACTAACTTAAAACGTGAGTCATTTTTCGGACACAGTGTAAGCTTTCTCATCATGGCCAGGGAATAATCAGTGTTTGAGTGATCTTTTCTAGGCCGGGGAAACGATAACTCAGCAAATGCTGTTTGTCATTAAACTCTTAGAAATTACCATGATCTGGATGACTGATAATCTTCACAGACATAACTCCGCACGTGCTCTTTTACTGTTAGACACTCTATTTTAAAGTCTATTTTGCACATAGAGTTCCTCCCATAAGTCTCTACATAATAATGTTGTTAGATGTAGATAAAGACAAAGAACAACTTTTTGGGTTAAAAAGTAACAAAGATTCGTCAATTTGCTGCCAAAATTGTGTTTTCTTTTAGATAAGACAACATACACTGAGTTTTTAACAGCTCACAAGTTTTCACAACAGACAAACTGAGTTGGAGTTGTGCCCCATTAACCCCCTTTAACCAACACATTCCCCAGCTGTTCTGCTACTCAACTTCTTGCGCATGCACTGCAAATACACACATGTGCCCCATATATGTACCCACGTAATAATAACCTTATCCAGACAGTGACCCATAGAAGTAAAGTCAGAGTGGCTTAAACTTTAACTGACTGGCTCTGACTTAATTATTGCCAGTTAATTGTTTTTCTAGCCTTCCTTGACTGCGTTATAAATGACTCCTCTGAAAAGCGTGCCTGATGGTATCGGTATCATGTATCAGTACTCATACACAGTGTATACAAGAACAAGGCTGAAACAGACTGAGTCTTGCCTCATGTTCAGACTGTTATACCGGACTTTTCTTCTCTATTTCATCATAGCAAATAATAATAAATAGATAATAAACTGATAATAACCTGATAGTTTCAATAAATGAACTCAACTCTTGTGATAATAGTGATAAAAACAAAGCCTGAAATGCCAAGCTCTTCAGAGAGATTACTCTATCACGCAAACGTTACAAGAGTTTTGCCCAAACTATAACACATCATGATGACAATGCTTAGGAAGAACAGGAAAAGCTGGAGGAAGAGAAGGAGAATTATCATTGTTTTGATATAAAGCAGACAAACTATGAGACCAGGGACATGTGTCTGTCAGGACAAAAACTTAAAGGCCACAATACTGGGTGGAGGATGCAGCTGCCGAAGAACTCCTGTCTTTTAGTTTTGTTTTATTAGCTTAGTACCTGTCCCCTCCCTCCACCCATCTGGCCTCCTGCCTGCCAGGACACAGTGAATGACATGTGATTAAACAAAAGTGGTAAATGGAGCAGAAGTACAAACACCGCAATCTGCCCGTTTCTCCTGAGAAAGCTGCTAGACCTCCCTGAAAAATGCGGTGACCCACACACCCGGCCATTAAGGCCAGTCACTCCCACATCACATGCCTGTGTGGATGGAGAGAGAGGAAAAGAGAGAAGAGCTTGGCTATGAGAGACAGTCGGGGGAGAGGAGAGACGTGACAGTTTACATGTACTTGGAAGACCATAAGAAGCTCCTATTTTGGCCATTGACTCATTGTTGGGAAACCATTACAGATGCATGCACATTTCCACGGAACAAAGGATGCATAAAAACACATATGATCATTAATGGGTGTATCCCTGTATTTTTCATCAGAGCGATGACAATAACACTGACAAGGACTTCAACAGCTCATGAATATAAAGCCCCCTGGATAGAATCTCAAACCTCCAGTTCCCTCCTGCATGTCATAAGTCACGTAAACAAGAGACAGACACAACAAGACAGCTAAAAAGAATGAATGAACAAAAGAATGAAAGAAAGACAGGCAGACGGACAAGAAGACAGAAAGAAAGAATAAAGGATGATAAAAGATAGACCAGGAGAGAAACAAAGATAGGAAGAAATAGAGCGAGTGAAAGAGATCAGAGTTTGTCTGGAAACGACAGCCAATGGATGTCAGGGCAGAGGTAGTGGTGCTCGTCCCTGTTTCCATGGCGACCCGAATGTGCTGTCGGTGCAGTGACGCCAGTTGGGAGCAGTGCGCTGCGACCGTGCTGACATGAGCCACACGTGCCAATGCCCAGCTGACAGCACTGAGCATACGCCAGTGTCTATTCATAGCACCTAAGTGACACCCGGGAGGGACACAAGCAGCCTGGAGTCTGGGCCAAGGAGGAAAGGCGCCCAAAACTGGATGGGTGGTGGTCCAGGTTTGGACAGCACCCAACTCATGGTGGGGGTTATGTCATCCTCTCTCTGTTCTCTTTGTCCACACTGACAAAGTGACACCTGGCCCCTCAGTTACTACAAAGAATCACACACATGCATGCTTTTTTAAGGTCTTTAAACATTTGAACATGCACAAATTCTGCAAAACACCCCAAAATAGGATAAAAAAATATATAAACCTGATGGCAAAAGGCCAAAATGGCTCAGGGTTCAGGGTGTTGTAGAGTTTGGGGGGGAAGTTTTTTTCCAACCTGCCAATTCATAAAAAATCAGGGAGCTTTAGTTGAGTAATATGTGGCTCAGCAGAGTCCTAGGGGAGAGTGGTTCTGCTTTCTCTGTCTCTGATTCAGCCATTAGTACTGAATTGTATATTTTGTGCTTTGTTCTCTGATATTTAATTGGAAAACATCAACATACAAAATACAATCAAAATGTAGAAGAGAGACATCTTGTATTCTACATTTATTTTCAGACATTAACTTCAAACGTCGATTTCAATCATCTTTTGAGACAGGTAATTTCCGTGGTATTTGATATCACAGATAAAATCTCCTGATTAACTTAACCTAAGTGCGATGCTGTAGCTCATGTCAATCTCATGTAATCTTATGTTTACAAATGAATAACCGTGCCACAAAGCAATGCTGTAATAACCTTTCTGAGCAGGGCTGCTCATGATGCCAATTTACCTTCACACCACACTGCCCAGAATGCGGTACAGTTGGCAAGAGGGCTGGAAACACCAAGTCAGTGTGTCCTTTGTGAGCGATTGTTCAAGCTCAATTGGTACTTCTGTAACACAGCTTTGTCTGGGAGATCAGGCAGAAGAATAGCCGAGGCTCTGAGGCAAAGAGAGGCCCTTTGTGGTCAGTCAGCGCCCAAAGTTAGATGTCATTGTGGTCATTCGGTGGCTGGTGTCAAAGGCCATTGTGGATCCTCACATGCCACAGGGGCGATACAGAGTTGCTGAGTGAAATTGATCTGAGCGGGGACAAAGATCACCGTTTTGTGTGTGTAAGTGTGCGAGTTCTGTATTGTTTGTTGTGCGTGGCGTGCACATGGGCGCCCATGTTTGCATGTGTCTGCGTTGAGTGCTGTGTGCTGTGTTTGTTTGTGGAAATTCAGCCGACGCAGGCCTTTCACACCCCATGGGGTCAGCAGTTTGCCCCCTCAGGAAAGATACCGACAGAGAGAGGGGTGAACAGTGTGGACGCCCCCATTATGCCCCTATTGTGCCCATGTGGCTGCATCAATAGTGCTATAGCAGGGGCCGCTGCCAATGGAAAAGTGCTGCACAAGACACTTTGAGATAAAAGTTCAGTCCACCTGTGTGCAACATGAAGAAGAGGGCCGACAAAGAGCCCAATGAGAGTGGAAAATTGGACAGACTGAATGCAGACGGTCACATGACCTTTTGGTGTATTGTCCTGTATGTCAGCAGAACTCAGGAAACGCTGTATGCAGAATAGAAATTAGGCTTTTTTTTTAAGCATTCACAGTAGTAGTCCATCCCAGTGGTATCCATGTCATGGCTACAGCCCGATTTTCCACCACCTGTCTGTGTGTGCATCTGTGAGCATGTGCGATGACTCCCATGCCGGCTGGCCACAGGATGGTTGCCTAGGACTTAGTTGCACGCTGAGATAGGGAGCAAGCCTGGGCAGGTCGCTCCGTTCCCTTCACAGGACAATGGCTGTTTCAGATGCTTGGCTGAGCAGGAGTCTTAGAGAATCCATGAGAGACAGGGGGCCTCTCACAACCCTTCAGTTGCCTGACATTTATGCTTTTGCCAAGTTCCACGCAGAGTACATGCGTACACAGGCAACAGCTTTCTTTTCTCTCTCTTTTTTGTTTTTTTTTTAGAAATGCTGATGAAGGTTGATGGTGAAATGCTTTTCCAACAGCTCACATAAACAAGTTGCCACTGTGGACTGATTTGGAGTGCAGCTTTTTTTCCCCCTGTTCTGTCATTTTGCATGCTGCCATCCTGTCCCTGCTTGTGGAAGTTTAATACTTTAATTTGGTGAGATCTCCCTTACCTGAGCTCAGCAAAAACTCGAAAACACAGACAGTGTCTAAGCTTCTCACAAGCTGTCTGCACGTTGTCAGTAGGTGACAAGTGAAGAAGTCCTGCCATACAAAAGAACCCGCACAGGGAGATGTTGTGCTATTGGTATGTTCTCAAATTGTAAATCACAACACCGTGTTTTCTCCAAGCCACTTAAGATGCCATTTAAATGGGTGTAGAACAAAGGCAACAAGAGTGAGAACAAGCTGTTACGCTAAACTGTCTGGACAGCCCAAACAGGACACACATACAGTTGACTGATGGGTGATTAACAGTGTCTTGTTAGAACTACCATACAATATGCTATTTGCACTGAACTATGGCTGTAGTCAGCGTCCTCCCTGAGGGTGCAACCTATTACACTACACAATAGCTTTTGCATCCACCCAAATTGTGTCAAAATGATTTGTGTGAGTAGTGGTGAGGATAAAAACAAAGGTATTTATATGTACTGAACTCAATGAACAGGACGGTGTAATGTTATGCAAACAGTACACACTCCACAGGCAGGTTCAGCAGGTGCACAGGATGAAATCTGCGGTGTGACAAGGAGGCCCTGCGTTAGAGGTGCAGAGGTATTAAGCATTAGCCCTCCTGAAGTGCGTTTGGGCAAGACTGAACATCCTCCTGTGAATTTTCACATTATATTAACCCATATAAATACGCATATCATTATTGTGGTATATGAAGTGTCACACTGTATTGCGGATATGGAACACATATTCTCATTATTGATTAATCTGATTATAATTTTCTTAAGTAACTGGTAATGTAGTAAAAAAAAAAAGTGTTATTTCATTCCGTTTCATTGTTTCACCTCTAAGTGTACATATGTAAAACTTACACAGGTTGCCCAATGCAACGCAACTGAATTAAGTAATCATGTGGACATCACTGCATATTACTTAGTTATAGGCTATACTGCAAGTCTACACATAGATGGTTTATACTGTAGAGGAGAGCTGCCAAGCACGTATCTAAAAAAAAAATCCAAGTGGGTTTGATAATTATGTAATGTCTTAAGATGGCATGACCGGTCAAACAGTGATGTCGTCTATGTCACACTACAAATCTAAAAAGATGTAACCCCCGCGGAGACGAGACACCTCTCCTCGGGTCTCCTCGAGAGCGTCCCAGCTGCCGGATCAGCCCCCTGTGAGGGCGCGCTCACAGTCCGAGCTGGAGGCCGGCGCTCCCTCCACTTTATGAATGGATGGGTGTGGCGCCGCTGGCTGCCAATGAGGCCGGCACCACTGCGCTCGTTGATAGGCGCACGGCGTGCTGTGGGGGTGAAGGCAGGTCGGGAGCGGCAACATAACCGGGCTCTGCCGCCGATCGGGAGGAGACAGCGAGAGAGGGGAAGGGGAGAGAGAGAGAGAGAGAGAGAGAGAGAGAGAGAGAGAGAGACAGCGGCGTCAGCTCACTCTTCAGCGAGGACTAAACTTCTGGCGAGAGATTTGGTGAGGCGGGGGGGGATACAAAGAAGAAGGGCGCGGTAGATGATGAGGGGAGGAAAAAAAAAAAGGGGGGAAACTGGATGTTATTTTTTTAATATCTGAAGTAAACAACAAATAAATAGAGATCGGCAGAGGTGAGGTGAGATCAGACAGATGTGATGTGGAGGACGTGCATGCGATTCGTGGGAAAAAAAAAAAAAGAAAGAAAAGAAAAATCCCTTGTGCATCTGTGCAGACAACAGACAGACAGACAAAAGAAAAAGTCGAGGCAAACCCCCCCCCCCAAACCACCTCCTTCCCTCCCTCCTTCTCCCTCCTCCTCCTCCTCGTAGATGTGACAGAAACAACAAAGGGGGACGTGGAAAAAACTCGCATCAGGACCACAGGCGGACAACAGCCCAGACAGATCGCAGAGCACAATAGGAGGAGGAGGAGGAGGAGGAGGGGGGTGGGGATGGGATGGGATGTTGGGGGGGGTGCCCTGCAATACAAGAGAGCATTCCTCCTGGCGTCTCTCGGCTGCAACAATCGGGAGTGTTTTTTTTCCTCCTGTCAGCTCCGGCAGATCTTCACCAAAAAAAGCCAGCAGCGTAGTACTGTCACCCGAGGACGCTCCAGTCCGGGCCGAGGCGGAGCAAGTGGTACCAAAGAGAAAAAAAAAAAGAAAGAAAGAAATAAAAAAAAAAACATGTGAGTTATGATCAGGCGCTGTCATCCGGAGGAATGCTCTGAAGTGATCGCATGTGTTTGTGTGTGTGTGTGTGTGCCTTGCAGTTTTAATGGGGGAGAGGCGAGAGGCGAGCGCTGCCCAGAATAAAAGTGAAGGCACCGGAGCGAACTGCGGAGAGGTGTGAACTGAGAGTGGACGTCGAGGTGGGAGAGAGAGAGGGACGAGAGAGGAAGAGAGAGAGAGAGAGAGACCTGATCTGATTCCAGTGGTGCGTGTCTTTCAAAGGTAGGAGGATTGTTTCACACATACAAATATATATATTTAAAAAAAAAAAAAAAAACTTGTGATGGAAGCTGTGTATTCTTCGCAGACCACATGTGGATAAATAGACTAGAGGGGTTGCATAACGGCTCAGTAAGTTTGGGCTGTTCACAGCTTTGCACTTGAACTTGCATGTTGAACGTGGGCAGCCTGGTTTTTTAACTCCGGACAGTGTTTGTTGAGCAGTTTTTTTTTTTTTTTTTGATGTCAGCAGAGACGTCTTAGAGTAAGTGCACTGGACTGTCATTTTATCTATACGTATAACATTTTTACACGTTTAGTGCTATTAAAACGTAACTTTTTTTTTTTTAATCTGTGTGGGTGTGTCCTGGTTAGTTAACCCCCTACCAAAATCTGCACAATCTGCTGATAAAAGTCATGATTGCTGTGCTAAAGGGGCAGTTTTATTTCTTGGCATGCTCGTTTTGATGGTCTTGTTGTGTTTAGTTTTTTTTTTCCTCTTTAAAATAGAGAGACATTGAGTTAAAATGACCAGAAGAAATGAGGAGAAATCATACACTGTTAAAATGAGCAATGATGGTGATTATAGTTTGGGTTAGGGTTAGGCAATAGGCAATACAAGTAAATACAAGTTAAAATCCTTTAGGTGATTATGATATCAAGTGTCTGTAGGCTATACTGTATACATACTGTGATGCTAAAATACTTAAATTGTGACAATATTAATATTATCTCACTGTAAGTATCCTGTGGGAATATATTTTAGGTAACTGTCTCTGTCTATGCCCAGTACTGCTTTCTACTACTTCTAATCAGACTCTTTTTGCTGTTACAGTAATCAATCAGTGGGTCAGTAGTCTAGTTTGCTTTGCTTGGCTAAACACACAATCAGATATCTCCACCACCTGCAGCCTGAATGAGTGAAGGCATAGCTGTGGAGTGGAGTCACTCGCCGTCCACGGGGCCAAGCGGCGGCTGCTGTGTGTGATAGAGCGCTCAGAGGCCAAAGCATGGAGGGGAACGTAGTGCGTCTGACAGCCAAAATGCCAGCCCAGTAGTCAAGTTATCGGGTGCTCCAATAATACCTGCAGGAGTTAGACATTTCCTTTTTTTTGTTTTTGTTCCTTTATGTTCATTTTTTCCTACACTGTGAGCGGAGAACAGATGGTGGGTGTGGTCTGATAGAGTTGACATCAGTTCCTCCGGAGTGTCCCACTCCTCTCTGTTTTTGTATCAGCTGTGGAATTTGAACCATTCTCCCTTTGTGGTGAGGCCCTTCCCTCTGTCTGCCTTTGCCTCTACTCAGAGGAGTAGGTTGAATCCAAAGGAGGCTGTGAGTGAGTGAGTGTGTGTGTGTAACTGGGGCTTTCCAGTAGGGTTGCACACTGAACATTCCTGGCTGCTGGATGGCCGACTAGTGGGCCAAGTCCACGCAGCTGGGAGTCATATAAGAAGCTGTGTCTTTGTGCGAGTTGAGCAGTATTTGAGCAGCACACATACACACACACACACACATTCGATCACATGCACACACATGCTGACACAAAGAAACACACACATTACAGAGTCTGCTTCGGGCCCACGCCTCCCATCAACTTTGGGGGCTGCGAGTGCATGAGAATGATAGTTTGTAATGTTGGTATGTGCATGCATGTATGTCTGCAAGGGTGGTGGGTTGTAATTATAAAAGCGCTAACGTGATCATAACAGAGAAACAGTCAAATGCATGCACACGCACATCACTGGACACCAACACAGGTATTCACACATAGAGAAAAGGAAAAAAAAACTAACACAGACTCACACTCACTGTACAACAGTGTCTTCTTCTCTTACCAGCACCACATGATGTTTTTCCTCTTAAGTAAGTTTTGGAAAGAAAGAAAATGGGATAGGTGTGGGGGGGCAACAGAGAGAGAGAGAGAGAGAGAGAGAGCAAGTGATTGTGCTGGTGATGGCAACTGTACAGTTTGTTTCTCTCTTATTGGCTGCCTCTGGTTGTTTTTTAAACAGGGTGTCAGTGAGCAAAGAATGTGTATGCAAGAGCAGAAGGCAGAGCGAGGGGAAAGTTAAGGGACGTGAGCCTTGTGTGCTGAGGGAAGAGAAGAAAAAGAGAAGGAGAGTGGAGAGAAAATGAATAAGAGAGAAATTGGGCTGTGGAGGGTCGAGAGAACGGAGAAAAAGAGGAGCGCAGATCCTGAGGAAGGGGGACACGAAAGGGGTTTTGGCTCAGGGGGAAATTAGAGCAGGGCCGGCCGAAGGAGGGAGGGAGAGAGATTGAGAAAGAGAGCAAGTGAGAGGGAGCACGTCAGGCGATAGATTGCAATAACTGTAAACATGATAAACATGTCTCTTTTACCCTGCGTCTCTCCCCCGCTCCCTCTTCTAAATTTGGACTGAAAAAACTGGTAAAGAAAGGATTTAGAATAAATAAATAAAAATAGGAACAGTTAACCCTCTTCCTTCTTCCCTCTGGACAAGCTGTTCAGGTCAGGGGGAAAGAAAAAGCTTTGTTAGCTTCTCAGACTCCACCCTGCCCCCCTTTCAGAACTGATTCCACATGTAAAACTCAATCTGTCTTAATTTCCTCTAATGTGGTAATCCGCTGCACTGTCTCACTAGCACTCCCACTCATCTCTGTTTTTACTGTGTATGTGTGTGTGCGAGTGTGTGTGATTACTTTTATAGGCCTCTGCAGCTGGTCTGAATTAAAGTGAGCAAACAAATGTCATTATTAGTCTGGTCCACTACGCAACAAAACAACATTTTACATAAAAAGCAAACACATATGCCTGCAACAGTTTTTTTCTTTGTACATACTCCTGATACCCCACGTGTCTTTATCACATGATCCCACTTATGCAGGAGGTAAACACACCTTTACAAGGCCAGGCAGCCCATGTGTGAGGTAATGAGCTGTTTGTGTGTGTGTGTGTGGTGAGAGACTTGCATAAGAAGGTGTTGTGTTGCTAGCGATGACAGGAGGGGACAGGGCCAGACCAAGAGGGCGAGGAGCGATATGAGAGCCAGTTCATTTCAGGGAGGGTGTCTTCGTCCGGTTGCGGCTGCTCAGACAGCTCAGGAATGGGCTGAGGCAAGGGTCTGACAGGGGGTTGAGGCCAGAGATCCAGGATGGCTGCACTGATAGGGAGGCGTGTTACACAATCTGACTGTTGACAGAATTTAGGGAAAGAGGTCCGGGCAAAAGGTTTCACACAGCAGGAATTCTTTCACTTTTTGGTCCGGTCAGTGCGTTTGGATTGGGATGAATTAACAAAAGCACACAAATACATTTAGCTTCTGTGTTTCTTTAGTCCACCTCAGAAACCTCAACTTTAGGGGCTGTTTCTTACATTGCCTTAAATTCTTTCCAAGTGTCACTTTCTGTACCTCTGGTTCAGCCTTGGTCACATGCTCTACATTGTGAGGCTTCAAAATGACAGATTACCACAGGCCTGAGATAGGACAGGGTCAGGGTCAGCTGGCATTCCAACAGGAGGAAGAGGAACAAGGCTGTTCCTTTACCTCGCAGACACACTCGTTAATTACAGCTGCTTTGTGTCACACCTTAACACACACATACGGATGCATGCACAGCTAAGACACACACAGTAGGTTTGTTAGCCCTTATGTCCGTTTTATTTCACCATGTTACTGATTGACTTCATGTTTGCGGGTGCTTGCAGGCATGTGCTTCCGCGTGTGTGTTCAGGGTGAGACAGTGTGTTATGCCACAGACACCGAGAGGCACAGCTTGGTTGCTTGGCCGTGCCTCCGCTCTATTTATGTTCATGTTTGTGCGTGCGCGGGCCTCTGGGTATCATGGCGATGTGGACGTATCACTGCAACAAATATATCTTCTTGCGCATCTGCGTGTGATTATGCATGCATATGTTTTTATGTGCGCAACTCTATATGCAATTTGATCCCTGGGTGTCTCTTTCTTTAGCATCTGCTCCTCTCGTTTGTGGCGGAAAGCCGAGCCCCTTTGGTGAATTGGCTCCAAAGTCTTATGGCTGAGGATGTGCCAACTAGGTGTCCAAGAGCGTGCGTGTGTGTTGCAATCACACATTGCATTTCACTCCATAGGAGGCTGTCTGAGGGCTTTATAAAGATAGTGGTGTGTGGATAGTGTGGTACAAGCCTAGTTGGACGGGTGTGGCCGTCTTTGCAACCCCTACAGGATGCGGGAGGCTGACCCACGCACTCACCACTTCCCATGCCTGTATGGGACCAAACAGCCCCATATGTCTGGCTTCTGTGTTGTTCACACGCGGCGGTAATCTCTAGCGTCTCTCATTCTCAACGCCTGCGAGCCTTGGCTGTCTGTTTCCTTTATTTTCCTGTTTGTTTTCACATCTTGTCTGCCTGTCTATCCACCTGCCTTCCTGTAACAACAACAGCTCCCATCACGCATGCAAAATTCAGCGGCTGTAGCTTCCATTAATTGAGAATTATGAAACCCCAATAACCACCTGGCTGTGCCAGGGTGAGATAGAGTGGGGCATAGGGAGGGTGTTCACAGTTCCAGTTTTTTGTTTGTCCAAGAGAAAGAGAAAGGGGGAGAGAGAACAATGGTAATCTTTTTAGTTAAACTCTATTTTTTGGGATCTTAGATGCTGCCATGTTTTGTCAGTTCTTTGCCCTCGGTCTACCCAGAAAGCATCTCATTTTCCTACATGATCCTGTCATGCATTTTCATCTCACAGTGCTCCCCACTGTGCTTTCTCCACACCTTTACTAGCATCATAGGGATGCTTCCAAAAATCTTCCAACACACCCAATCTAATACACAGGCACAGTGACTCACACCGAGAACCATAGGAACTCCCGGACCCACATTTACAAACACCTTCATATAGACATAAACACACTGACACACGCATATGCTCGCTGCCTGTCTGCGCGTCTTGCTTGAAGCTTTTAACTCATCTGTAGTGAGAGAAACACCCAAGGGTTTCACTGGTCTGATTACCACTCATGAAACCGCAGGATTTTAATCTGCAATTGTGTTTGTGCTCATGTGGTTCTTTGTGTCCACAAGTTAAGGTGTTTCCCCACCACACTCTATTTTTACACGTACTCGTAATTGCCCACATGCCATTTGATTGAGGGCGGCCCAATTTTTTGCAGTTTCAGGAGGCTGATGCAACTCGACTGACACTCTTTCTTGTCTCTCTGTCTCTCTCTCTCTCTCTCTCTCTTTCTCTCTCTCACACACATATGCACACACACACACAGAGTGGATGATTCAGATTTGCTAACTGAGGGTAGCAAGTTGCAGATGAGAGCTCTGTCATCATCCCAGTCAGTGTTTGTCTGACTCCAGTCTCTGTGGTTTACTCCCCCATGAAAAATCTGAAATTGACTCACCATTTATTATGCGGTTTGGTTAGCCAGTTGCAGCTTGGATCTATTTTTAGACTTTGCATGCTTCAGGGACCTTTCCCTTAATTAAAAAAAAAAAGAGGAAAGAGTTGCAGATGAAGTACAACTAAGCATGATGATATTTAACTCCATTTGTAAGGTAAATCAGTACAATTCAAGGGCAACAGTCTGAAACCTGATAAAATATTGTTATGTAATATTGTTATAGCTTGTATGCAGATCTATCTAGATACTACATCACTTCATAAATCAGTTGTGGTTATCTGAGGGCAGGCAATTTTTAAATTGTCATACAGTCTGGCAATGAAATGATCTCCCTCTTTGTTTCTCCCTCTCTCTCTCCTTGTCTCTTGCTAGAATAATTCACTCTCATTTAAACATTAATATTTAATCAATATAATCAATATCATTCCTATTCAAAATCATTCGCTACTTAATACTGATGCATTTCTCAACAGAGGTCACATTGTGCAGAAATATTGACTTCCTGAGAGTTGTTATGCTCCATTATGGCCGTTATGGTTTACTGTTAAATTGCCTTTTACTTCTCCATCGACTCAATGATCAATAAAAGAGTAGGGAGATGCAGTACAATGTACCTAAACGGACAAGCCATCAAGAATTGTGCAGGACATTTTGAGATACGTGTATGTGACACTTTATGCACAAATTGCGTCTCAGCACATTTCATCCAAAAATTTTCTCTGGTCTGAATGACCTCTGTTCACAAGTGGTTAGGATTAGCTGGGATCAACAGTAATGCACCATCCAAAAGAGCTTCCACCCCATTGCCCCTTGCCCTTATTTAAATGATTAAAGCCTGTGAGGCCGTGCTGCAACTTGGCAGGAGAAAGACATGTGGTCACAGTGTGCTGTGACCATTTTATGCCTGTTGTATCACCAGACCACGGCGCAGCAGTGCAGAAATAACTGGACACCAGTATAGATTTTTCCATCACACACTATTTTTGGATGTATACTGTGTCTACTGTGCACAGTCAGTTGTGTGTGTGTATGTTCATGCATGTGCCGTCTTGCTTAACAGACGGCAGCAGCATGCAGGGTATTGCATTCCATTGCTATTGGGTGGAAATCGTATCTCTACATTTGGTGATTTTTCTGTTTTCAGGCCAGCTGCAGGATTACACAGATCCTCTGCTGCCTGAGAAAATGCTTTGACCTCTCAGTGTTATAAAACCCACTCAAAGCCCTGTTGGATAAAATCAAAACTGCATTGCCATCGAGATAAATGCCTTACTATTTTTCTCTGTCTGTGAGATGCAAGGTGTTCACCTCACAACAGGTTTGATTTTGTTTGTGTAAGTGCAGCACAATATGAGGAACTCTAACTAACAGGGCAGCACAAACAACATGCAGGCTATTTGAAGTAAACACAACAAAGGACCTTCCTGTTATGCCTTGGCCCACTGTAATGTGGCTTATTTGTCTCTGTCGCAGTCTGTCTGTGATTTTTTTTTTGCCTTTTACGCTCCTGTTCTTTCCCTCCCCTCCGTTTCCTCCTCTCTATTTCTGTATCTGTGAGCAACAGTTTTAAATAGCGTCAGACTGGTACTGGATTTCTTAGCCTGATACCAATATAGATATTTAGCATTAATAATATTGAATATGGAATAGATGATGCAGATAGATGACGTAGTAGATTAATGCTTTTCACGAACATACATCTTGGTTATTATAGTTGTAACACAAAAAAA
The DNA here is from genome assembly GCA_023238725.1 of Scortum barcoo. Classification (NCBI taxonomy): domain Eukaryota; kingdom Metazoa; phylum Chordata; class Actinopteri; order Centrarchiformes; family Terapontidae; genus Scortum; species Scortum barcoo. Next base: position 11,415,886 of record CM041535.1, read on the forward strand.
TACTGAAGTAAGATACTTTATAGTTACATAAACTTTTCAACCATTTATCACAGTTACATACTACAGTTTCATTTCCGTATCTGGCAATATATACAGCAGTACCACTATATCATATATGATAAGCCGGTATCACCTAATTAAAGTGCACCCTGGACTGGTCACCAGTCAATCGCATGGCCGACATGTAGAGACAAGCAGCCACTTATGTTCACATTGGCAGCTACGGGTCACCAATCAACATAACCTGCAAACATGCAAACCCTCTTGCTATGAGGCAGCGGTGGTTGCTACTGCACTACAGTGCCGCAAAAATCTACTAAATAGAATTGTACTGTTTTCTGACTGTCTTCTCGGTTGTGCTTTATTTGTTATGAATCACTGTATCATTTTATCCCCTTAAGATAACCCAGCACACACTTTTCAGATTGTGCTGGGTTGATGTACTGACTCTTTGCAGTGTGATCTCGGCAGGGCTGCAGCTCGGCTTCTCTCTGTCAGACTGAAGTCCAGAAGTGTTTGACTTGGCTTCACTCTCTGTTTGATCAGGCTGTTTTCTGAAATACTGACTGACCTGTGCTGAGGCCAAATGCATCTCCCTCCTCACAACCTTAGCGTTCTTCCTTTGCTCCTTTGCTTTTCATTTAGGGTTGCTGCCACATTGGTCAGAACTTTACGATATTTCACTCCATTTTATACATGTTAAAAGAAATATAAATCTAGCTCTATGCTGTACGTGAATGTTAATACATCACCAGATGCCCCATATTGCAACTTAAACAAGCAATGTGTTTGCCCTCCCTCACCTGTTCCTGTTTGCTGTCTGTTCTCAACCCCAGTCCGAAGTTTACTTTGATACATCCTCGCCAGAGTGTGAGAGTGGGTGCGGCCCTGTGTGAGGTTCAGAAAGGTTACCAGCATTCCCAACATCACCACAGGTAGCAGTGAGGTGTCAGTGCCCATATTATTGGAAAGACCTCCTGGCAGATTACAAATTACAGTACTTTGTTGTTGGCCATCTATTAATGGGTTGGACATTGATGCTGTTAAATGTACCTTACAGCATACAGTGCTCTATTGAGCATGGTTTTAGCCATAATGGTAACCTATCTGCACTCAAATAGAATTAAGGGGTATGCTGTCTGCTGTGTCAGCTAAGGCTTACATAAGGAAATATTCCCCATAAACAAAACCATGGTATGAAATGCAATCACAACAAACAACAATTTGCTATGCATCTTGTATTTTTGTTGTCAGGTGGGATTCCTGCAAATATATGGCAAAAGTGATTTGGTGACTTTTATACCATTAACAGATCAGCCACAGTGAAGTTTAATAGCAAAGTGTTTTTCATATGTCTAACATCTATATAGGCACCTACAGCACATTGTATTATTGTAACATGTGTGATTTCCTCTCCTGCATATGCTAATAAGTAATTCTAATATCCCATCCATTTACCTTTTCCTCGCTATCACCATATTAACAGTCTCCAGGATCAAAATATCTTATGTAAGACGCAGGTAGTCCATGATAAGCTCCTCCCTTATCCCTGCCGGTGGATTTACTAAAAGGCATATTAAGAAGTTACAAGGGAATATAGGCGGATTAAATCAATTTCAACCTGACAGTGAACCCCCTGTGTGTCTGCGCAGTGAGTGTTACAAATCTAATCAGATGTGACACAGAGAACACGTTCAGTGGATTACACTTGTTAAACTTGTTCAAGGCATGGTATTGCCGAGATGTCTGACATTGTTATGACCTCGGTAAGTCAGAATCCCGTGTACCAGTGCCGGGCCTATTCTCTTTTCTCTAGTGTGTTCTTCTGCCTCAGCTTTGGCATCAGTCTCAAAAGAGGCTGCGTGTGGAAAGAGTCATTTTACAGGTTTTAAAAATGTTTCTTATTGCCATTTTGTGTTTAGTCCAACATCTCTTTGTGAAGCGAAGATAGTGAATAGTGGATGGATGACTACAGGATATAGTACATTTGTTTACAGCTGCATTGTGACTATTGATATTTAAACATAAACTATGGACCACTTGAATACTGCTTTATAATGTGGAGCCAGATAGCCAGCTATTTTCCATAGGGATTGTGGACGAGGCGCACTGGTCTTCCCATAAATTCAGATCAGCCTTTAAGAATATTTTCTTTCTGTAGTTGTAGTCTTTACCTGCTTCTTAACTCCATGTCCTTACAGTCTAAGACCTGTTGATGCTGGCCTCCTTGCTAACCTAAATTCAGCCTCCTTGCTTTACCTCTCCATCCCCATTTCCATATCTGGCTCTATCTCATTCCTCAACCTTATTTTCACTCCTCACTTTGACATCATCCCCAGTCAGGCACTTGACCTCAGCACCAATCACTTCTTCATCCCCACAGTGCCCTCAGACCTGCACAGCCATTGAATCCACCAGGCGCTTAATTGGCTCAGGACTCACTTCCTATGGTGATTAAAGTGATCTTTCCCTTTCCTGGAGCATTAGCCGCATTATCTAGCATGCGTGTTTTCCCTTTACGAATCAACCTGCCGCTGTGATCTGTACAGAATGTTTTTGGATCCCTATGTGGATATTTTAATGCGATTTCTTCACTCTCCATCTGCCTCCAGTTTAGAAAAACCTATTGCAATGTGAAACCCATACATTGAGGACATACAATACAGTCTGAACTGTGCTCAAACAGGACACTAAGCTCCCTCAACAAAGGGGAAAAAGCCTCAGGTTTTTTAACGATATGCTTGGATTTAAATGTGCTAATTTTCCAGCAAAGTGAACTATCACTTTAAGAGTTTGGACCAGCAGCCGAAGAGAGCCTTAATAAGATTACCCTGCCACTTGACAGCCACAGCTTAAGAGGCACCTCCACTGACCTGTGTGTCTCTATCCAGCAGAGAGTGTGCATGTGTGTTTGTTTGTGCATGTGCGATTGTGATTTTAAAATTGTATTTGTTGAGTTGGAGAGTCTGTTTACTTGAGGCCTCGTATATTACTTTATGCTTTTTGTGTGTCCTTACCTTGGGCATAGCAAGACAAGCAAGACATGTCTGTGCAACCTCAGTCCCCTCAAGTCAGAATGCAAACAATATATTATGGCTTCCATGGCAGACCAACTCTGCTGTGCACAGTTTGTCTTTTTCACAGAAGATTTGTGCCACTCAAGAATTTGGAACATCCACCCAACATTCCAACCTTTTCAAACACTCCTGTTTTTTTCTCCACCTTGTCTATCACCCAGACACTCTCCCACCTAAGACTGTGATTTTGAATGAAACAGGTTTTAAATTACAGGCACGGATTTTAAACCAGAGCAATAAATCAACCATTGGATCACTATATTCTCTCCAAAGTGTTTCCAACTTAGAACTCATACATGGGTATGGGCTGACGGTGCCAGATGTATTGTTGGTGATGGTGGTTGGGTGTGCCAGAAGCCACATGACTCAAGCTAGTCGGGGACAGTGAGGAATAAGCAGGGCTGTGTTTTTCTTCACCCAAGGCGCCGCTTTACCAAAGCCAGGCACCTCACTGTGAAACATTTAAGTTGGCATTAATATCATAATCAGAGGTCTGTTTATTCTCAGGCGGACAGCCGGCAGTTACCCACCTACTCCACCATACACCCTCAGCAGTGCTGCATCCATCCATCCCTTCTGTTTAGCTGTTCTCACCTCCATCCAGCCTTTCCCCCAGGACAAGCCACTTAACATTCCCGACATAGTCCACCATCATGGCCCATCATCACCAGCACAAGGCTTGACCTGATCGTACATTAGAATTGCAGTCAGTGAACACTTATCTGCAGTCAGACTGTCATTCCACATTCTGTAGACCTAATGATAAGTATGCCAACAGAAAGTGGTTTTGGAGACCTTGGACACACTTGTGAACCATACCTCATTCTGCTTCATGAATTTTTCTCATTTTATAATAGCAGCTTTTAAATTTGTTTTGTACTCGATGACTGATGCTTTAAAAGTACTCAATGAAGTACATAAACATTCAGAATCATTATTAGAGATGATCAATTTGCATATTCTTCACAACTGACTCAATGTTATACATAATATCAGTCCCTCTACGCACACCAGGCTTACCTTTAAGGTCAAATACATTTTTTACTACTTTTTAAAAAAGAAAATGCCCCTTCGTTTTATAACAAAGAGATCCTTGACTTGTTATGGTCCTCAGATAAGAAGAAGAACAAAAATGTTGGAATTTTGAAATTAAGTATTGGCTAAATGGTTGGTTTTGAAATTGAGCAGCGCAGTTTGGATGTCTCTGGTTCTCCAAAAGAATGTAGAAATGAAGGCAATACCAACCAAACGCAAAGGTTTGTTACTTGGTCTTATTAAAAAATGTTTATTCAAAGCCTTTTCACATGAAAAAAAAAGCTCACATTAAAAGGTTTTCAAAATGAAATGTTTTACAGGGCATAAAACAAACAGGATGTATGTCAGCACAAAACAGCATTTCAGAAATAGCACATTCAATAGATTCTGACTAATCTGCTGTGGCCTTTTCCTCCATTGTAGTGTTTTTCTTTTTTTTCTGTCGTGACCAATTGATATATCTTCATTAGGATATAATGAGGCAACAACAGCTGGTCACACACACTGAGTTTTCCAACCGACTGTAGATAAGACAATCTACTGATAACTTAGCAAGTAAACAATATCCCTGGCCTCTCTCTCACTCTCTCTTTTGCACCCTGTCCGTCTGTCTCTTGATGTACTTTCTCTCAGGCCTTATCTAGCGTTGAATGTTTTTCACTTAAACTCACACTCTGCTAACATGCCCATCATCCATCGCCAAATAGGCCGGCTGTTACAAAACACACTCTGTTTCATGCCAGGGTGCTGGCTCTGGCAACACATCTCAGCCACTTCTCCGTGTCAAAGTGTATTTGTGTGTGTGTGTGTGAGAGAGAGAAAGAGAGAGGGAGGGAAGAAGAGAGAGAGAGAGAGAGAGAGAGAGGGAATGAAAAAGAGATTTAGAGTCAGAGATGGACATAGACATAGTGTTTTTCTGTGTTTGTCGCCGTTCTTCTACCACTGATCATTTATAGGAAAACTACTGTAGTTGTCCACAAGCTCATTTTACTTTGGCCTGCAGTTGTTACATACTCACCCTTGACCTTTGACCTCTGAATTTTCTTCCCAGAGGAACAAACTGAAATTCCTGAGTTGTTGCATTTCTTCCTCTCCCTCTGCAGAACAAAAACAGATGCCAAAGTCATTATGCCAAACAAACAGGCTCATGATCTCATACCTTAGATTTATTTGTATGTACATAGGCGTATGTAATGTTTGTTCATGTGCGTGTGTGTCAGGGCTGAAGGTAGAATTTAATCTTTGATACTGTTATCAGTTCCTGGTGCTGGAGGACTGTTTGGAAGACCCACTGCAGCTCTGACCTACTTGTGTCAGTGTACGGGGCTGCATGTAGACTGTTTTTTCACTGAGTGCGTGTTATGTGTGTGTTTATTGGCGCTCGGGACGGTGTGTGTTTGAGGCGAACTCTCTGTGGATGCGGGGAGTGTGAGAAGCTGGGTGTTTTGACAGCTTTAGAACAGTTCCAGTACAGTGCTGGGGCAGGGGGTGTGCGGGCCTGTTGGATATTCGGGCTAGCTGTAGGGGTGAGGATAGGGTCAGTGGAGGAGTGGACAGGAGGGGAAGAGTTTCATTCCACAATGCACAACAGCCATAAAAATGATACCTGATATCCATTGCTTAATATTAAATAAACTCATGATGTCATCTGAAAATCAATCCATCTGAGCCCTGAAAGCACTCACTTGACCATAATGTTAACTACAGTAGTAAAGAGCACTGTAAAATACTTTGTAAGGACTGGTGTCACATTTTAAAAATGGTGGGTAGCTCTTCCTGAAAGTGTGATGAAAAGTGAGATTGAGACACTGAGGTAAGATGAAAATACTGGAGCAAAGAATCATAATAGATAGATTTTCTGAACTTGAACGACATATGTTCATCTAAAGAAACAAATGTAAATGGGCTGATCCTTTAATAAATCTTGAGGAAAGTTGGATCGTGTTGTGTATACCGCAGAGTAAAACTGAGTATTTGTCCAAGCAACAGGGCCCTTCTTGTTGAAACAGTCATGCCAAAGAATGATCTCAGCTCATTCTCCCAACTTTAATCTCTATGGGAGTAGACTTCCCACACACTTAATAAAAGAGCGATAAAGCTCGTAAACAAAGCCACATAGTTCCCTTTCGTCCAACTGTAGCTGAAAAGGCCAGACATCACCTCAGCCTGTGCTGCATGAGAGTTCTCCCACAAGTACACCTCTCCAACAAAGGGGCTGCCTCTCCACATTTCTAAGCCCTCTCAGTGGCTGTGCTGTTGAACCCCTGCTTTCGCCAGCAGCATTCCAGCCCATCTTTCATGCTGTTTCATTCTGGCCATGCCAGCCAGGTCAGGGGGCAGTGTTTTCTCAGGGCTTCAAGACAACTGTGGACAAATAGACATAAAACAGACATCTCCACTGGTTTGCATGTTGAACTTCTGCCTGCTTAATTGTGGTGGTGGTGCTGTATTATTGCATGTGTGCTTTTGCATGTTGTACGCGAGACCTTGCGTGACCTTTAGGAGTCTGCACGGATAATCTGAGGGGCATAAGGGTCAAGTAATAGATTTGGAATTTGCTATAGCGTGATCCTGCTTCAGTAAAATATTTCATTTCAGGCACACAGTCTAGGATCTGACTCAAAGGGTTCGGTGCAGTGGCCTTCAGTGACGGTGCTGACATCATGTAGCAGGGAGAGCATACGTATGCCTCTTTTGTTTCAGAGAGGCCAGTACCACATCCAACCAGTAGATGTCAGTCTTCAGTCTTCCACAGTCATGAAAGAAAGTTAGTAGATCAGATCTGCCCAGGGTCCACACATGGCCAAACCCTGCAAAATGTCCCCAGTGGATTGTTAAATGAAACGTAATCTAATACAAATTCCAATTTCACCTCTTATCTCAAACTGCAGGCATGGTTTCAATGAAAAACAGATGCACACAAATGAGGGTCCTCGTCTTCAAAAGCACGTCTGTGCAAAGTCTTCAATTGGATAACATCAAAATCACAAAGCAATGTATGTGTAAATTAAAAATAGCTTTGCTGGCAGAATAGTGAGGTATTTTTGCCTCTTGGCGACACGGCAGCATTTTTCCCCCCTCTGGTACAGCTTAACATTCCATAGATGAATTCCCAGACAATGAGATCGTGGAAGAATATGAGGGTGAAGGGCTGTGCACTTTTCACAGCAAACCACGATCTGCCTCTTTTTTTTTTCCTTGGCTCCTGGATTGGATTTTGTGGAAATATATAAGTGTTGCTATGTGGCAGCTAGTTGCTATGCCTGAGCACCCAGAATAACCACTGAAGACAAATTCTCTCCATTGCCCATGAGTAACAACTACACTATTGCATCATTTCTCTAGATTAGAGCCTTGATAGGTGATTACTTGCATGTATGAAGAAGGATTAAAAGGGAGAAATGAAGCCAAAGTTACTTAATACTCCATTTTTATCCATTTTGGTAAATGTCTGTCGTGCTTTTTAAATGACAAACGTGGATTATCCCTTATCTCTGAGTAATAAAGGCATCCGAGAGTAACAATAACAGACAGTCTGCAGCCAGCCCAGCGGTGGATGACCCACCAACTAAAGGCAACGTGCTTTGCGACATGTATTGAGTTAACAGGATGCAAAGAGCACAGTTTCGGGGCGGGGATACTGCCGGCTCTGCAGACTGTGATTGGCTCTTGTGGGCTAGTCTCTGATGACACATTAAAGGGCTCTTCCTCGGCTCTAGCGTCCTACATCTTCCACCCAATACAAGTCCCAAATACAAGTCGTCTGGAGTGTTCAGACGCGTTTGCCGGACAATGTTTAGGTTGGAAAAGGCATGCTCTTAATTTTGAAAGTCACCCAGCAGCGCGAGAGTGAAAGTGTAAGAGGAAATGCAAGGGGGGCGTTTAAATCAATGCGCAACCCACACGCTGCGTAATATCATATTTCTTATCTTTATTTTATTCCGTGTTTCCAACCCACCCTCATATATTTCACGGCTGTGCAGCTTGTCTGTGTGTGTCTGTGTGTGTGTGTGTGTGTGTGGGGGTGTTCACACCATGCGGCTGGCAGCTCAGTTGCGCCGCTCCACACCAGATGCCTCTTTTTACCGACGGCACCTGAACGCGGCACAAGCGTAGCTCGGTGACTCGTGTCGTGACGCGCAGCCGTGGAGGCGTGCCCCCACACCAAATCAGCTGGGGAAACAACAACAGAAAGGCGGGGAGGGGTGCTTGCGGCTCAGAGGCGTCTTTAGGTCAGTCATGTTTAGCTTTCACTCCAAGGAGCGTCCGACCGAAACGCAGGAGCGCGTCCCGCCGGGTCCGAGACAGCGAGCCGACACTTGTTGAGGACTGCGGGGACTGCCGGACCGAGGTGGGGAAGTAAGACGAGCAGGTGCTGAAGGAGGAAGGGGAGGATGTGACAGGGCAGAGGTCCCGTGCGACGTCCGCAGTCTGTCTGACAAAGAAGGGGAGCCCGCCGCGACCACCTCCTCATTCCCCGCGCGTCTTTGTCCGGTTTGAGCGACCGGCTGAACCGCCAGCAGAGTGGCATGTGGGTCAATTCCGGAACCGTCGGAAGGTAGGGACCCCCCCTCCCTCACTCCCTCCACCAGATCCCTCTGCAGGCACACTGGGTCACATGCTCCCAGTGCATTTCTTGCCGTGCACAAACCACTCCACACGCTTATATATATATACACATATATATATGTTAGGATAGTGAAAGCATCAGTCCATCTCACGGTGACCTCAGAGCGCCTAATGGGTTTTTAATCTCCTCTTATATCTTTATAATATCCCCGTAATGATCCCAAAGGATCTGATGTCCCACATGTGTTGGATCACTCCAGCAGGAGATGTTACAATGAAAGATTACTGTTGTTTCTTTTAATCCCACGCGTGCTGCTGTTGTAGGAGTGCCGCGGCTCGGTGTTGCACGGCACGGCGGATGGGCTTGGCACAGTACGCAAGACTTATCGTTTGATCCACCTGCCTTTTTTTATTTTATTTATTTTTTTTTTTACAACAACAACAACACCGATGCATGAAAGGCATCTCAATAAGGGCAGGATGCGGTGTGCATCCTGCGTCTCGCCTCCCCAGAGCCAGATGACAGCACAATAGGTTTGTTGAATCGGCTTCAAAAAAAAAAAAAAAATACATGAATGAGCCAGGTGGTTATGAATGGCTACGGGGAGAGCGAGCACACGAGGTGCCTTTCATTGATGAGAGTAGTGATGCTACACCACCGTATTTACTGGAGCAGCGTGCGGATCAAAACTGTGACAATCTCAGTTTGTAAGAGCGCACACACACACGGACACACACCAGCGCGCGCATATACACGCACACACACACACACACACACACACACACTGTAATGCTGATCCCGTGGCTATGACGTCACCAGAGGGATTGCGTTACGCAGGTAGCTGCTGGCTGAAGAAGAAGCTTCTCACCTCCACCTGGGAATGAAGAAAGAGAGGTTTTAATCTGAACCACATTGTCATTTCCGGTCATCAGAAATTAATCACATCTGCAGGAAGGAGTTGCGTAAACAGTTTGGCACACTTTCTCATCCATATTGTGCAATCTTCCATCTTTGTCCAAATGTATTTTTTCTCCCGGAAAGATGTCTGTTAGTGTCCACCCTGTGAGTGTCGCTCTTCCGTTTGTGGAAACACCAACTGTTCAAAATGTCATTTATTTTGGCATTATTGAATATTCTGTTTGATGCACTTCTCTCCTCACAAAGATACAGATAACTGTGTCAGCAACTTTGAGATAACATAGTGCAGCACTGACAGACCTACATGGAAGAGTCAACCAGCATTTTATGGCTCGTTTGAATGTTCTGACCCCGTATCAGCTGGGGTGGAATATATACAGAGGTAGTAAACTTTGAAGTGGTGTATCTTTTATGCTTTATGTGTCTGTCCTCATCTGTCTGGACACAGTATTTTATAACTTTGAAAAGTATGTGGTATTTTTATGTTAACTTTTGGTGGTATGTTTGACTATATTGTGTGTAGTATATAGTAAAGTATAGTATATATTTTAATAATTGGGGTCTAGGCTATTTCTGAGTGTTAAAGTCCATGGTGTACATATTTCATCCCATTTTTTAAATAAATTACACCTTATACTTAAATCCCTTGTTACATTCCCAAAGGACATAGGTGGCCTGGAATATCGTCTTCCAGACAAACTTAATCCACCTCCCCATCCACAAGACTGCAATAAGATGTGGGTCACTGACTGAGTCCTTTGGCTAAATGTTACAGCATATCGCAATTGCTTTGTCTTAGTTTCAGAGACAAACGCAACATGCTATGCTTTCTAGTTCTCCAGATTATCATGTGGAAAATGAAAACATGTGACATCAGAGTTACTGTATCCTGCAAGTTTCTCAGAGAATCAGCGCACCGTCTGTACAACTTGAAAATGTTATCACTGTTGCATTAAGAAACATCTGTCAAAGGACGCTGTAAAACATTAAACCAGATTTGGCAGTTGTATCTGAAAAGCTCTGTGCTAATTTGCGCTTAGTTTTGCGCTTTGTACGTACACACAGCATTTGAAGTAATAGAAATGAATTACATAGACAGTGTATGGAAAGATAGTCTGTGTTGGTTTGGATACTGGAAAGTATAAGGGTGTGAAATAGGACTGAGATAAAGAGAAAAAAGTTAAGACGGCAAGAGAGATGGAGAGAAAGAGTAGGTGGAAAATATGGACAGGGGAGGAGGAAGAGGAAGATGGGGAGGGATAAAGGAAATGAGAGCATCAAGAGGAGCCTTCCTGTGTTTACAAAACATTATTGCAGCGGAGAGATGAGAAGAGGAAGGCTCTCACAAGCAGTGGACATGCTGCTCCCAAAGACCCCCTCATTCATTAGGATAGATGAGTACATATCACCGTCTGCCACAGGCTGTGCACTAACACCAGTACCATCTGCAGTGGGTGAGGCAAGTACGTGCCGGCATGCATGTGTGTATGCATGTCTGCGCTCGTGTGTGTGAGTCTGAGGTCTACTGTCAGCCGTCCAGGGAGCCAAGCAGAGACTACAGACCAGGTTATGTAACCAGTCTGTGCCAGCTGCGCCTGTGGCAGTCACTGTCTCAAACACCCACGTAGCACACACACACACACACTTACACACACCCAGACAAGCACATACACACTTGAAAAGCATACAAGTACAAATGAGTAGGCATTTTCTGTCACGAGAGCAGACTTTTGACAAAAATAGTTCTCAAAGAATTAGGTTATGTGCATGATTGCACATGAAGCCATCACTTCTTCCAACAATTACACACGGACACTTTGACTATGCAGTCAAGCCTGTGATAGTGTAAACCCCCGTAGCTCTATGTGAGTGTTGGCCCATGTTTAAAGTGGGTGGTTATTCGGGTCATTTTTTTTTTTTTGGTGGAACTGGAGAGGCAGGGCGGCTTCACTGTGGCATCGGGGTGAACTCCAGCCCCAAGGAAGGGGACAAAAAAGAGGCAGATGGGGGCTATGCAGGGTTTTGGGATGAGTGGTTGCTGCCAGTGGATTGCTAAAGGTGTTACATAACAGTGAGAGGGAGACAGAGGGGGGAGTAAGGCGGGTGTGGGAGGGCTGTGTGCTTGATAGTGCTCCTTGATTGCTATCCAAAAAAGTGTGACGTTATAGATAGATGGATGGATGGATAGATATGACGTGATGTTGGATGCAAGGGAAAAGCTGAGAGGGGATGTGGAGGAGGGGAGGTGGAGAGAGGTTACTGAGAGACAGTGAGTGAAGCAAAGGACGGAATAACTGTGAGCTGGAGCGTTACTTTTGGAGAATAAAAAACAGAATGGTAGAGAGAGTGAGGGAGTTTTGCCAGCGGGTCAGAAGGTGTGGTTGAGTGGGCACAGCTGGGAACAAAGCAGACAGACTGAAGGATAAATGAGAGGATTTAGAGAGGAAGCAACGGGTGTGTATAAAAAAACAAGAGGTAAAGATGCCAGAGACTCTGCAAGGAGATAAAGCTGTAATCCATCTCCTTATGAAACCCCCCTTGGCCTTAAAGCAAAGCCATACTGAGATGCACGCTGTCCAAATTATGCATGAGCTTCTTTGTCTGTCTGGTCCTCCTGCACCAAACACGCACACACACACACACACACGCACACACACAAAGTCAATTCGTGACATTCCAGAGTAAACCAGAAGGTCTGTGTTTGTGTGTCGAGTGGGCGTTTGAGTTCCTGTCACAGTGTTCCTATCACCCTGGTCTTGTCTACACTCATCAATATGTCACTATAAGAGTCAGAAATACATGCACAGAAACTGGGACAGAATCTCATTCTCTCTGTCACACACACACACACACACACACACACACACACACACACACACACACACACACATTTTATTGTTTCGTTCCAATGCTTCTTTGTCCTTGCAGCCTCCTTTGCTGGGAAGAGGACACTGGCCAGCTAATGAAATCTAGACGTCTGTGTACAGTTCACTATAGGTCGTTGGTTAAAAATGAAACCTGAGCTCTGCAGCTACTCTTTCCGCTCCTCTGAGCTGCACTGCTCTGCTCCCACAGTCTCCGGCTTCTGCTCGTCCTTCAGTCATGCAATTATAAATAATTGTTGAAGTCTGTGAAAGCTCATAAAGTTTAAATATGAACCAGGGAGCAGGTGCATATCTCATCGAGTGCAGCTGTGTGTGAGCAGGCAATTGTGTTATGTCCACTGACCGACTCATGACCAGACGCGATGCGGAGCCTCAGATGGAGGACCCGGGTACTCTTGATCCCCCTGAGAAAATGTCCACACCACCACCAACACCGCCTTCCGGTTACATCACTGCTCGCATCATTCAGTGCCTCACAGAGCAGCCCTAAGCTCATTACCACGCGCGCATGCATGCACGCACACTCACATGCACATATAAGTACCATGGGTCAAAAGTAGAGGAACTTAAATGGTAAACTCTCCCCTGTCTTTTTGTCTCTCTGTCTTTCTCTCTTAGAGAACCTCACATTTGACAGTAGGGAGAGGCATCAGCAGGAAAAGCTGTGATTTGTTCCCCTGAGCAGCCTTGGTTATTGTTGGTCTTGCTCTTTTGATCCCCATGGCATGACTGACTGATTCTAATGCTGCGCTGACAGTCCCTCTCTTTCTCTCTAAGACTCTAATAATCCCCTCCCTGCCTTGTCTCTCTTGCAATCCCCTTTGCTTATCTACTGTTGCACTGAAAATGCTAGGAATTAACAATACTGTGCATACCTCTCCCTCTGTCTGTCAATTATTGCTGTCATTTCTGTCTTGTTCTGCTCATATGACCTTTGCCACACCTACATCTACCTGTGTAGCATGTCAGACGTCACACTTGGCTCTTCATCCCTCTTTTACTAATGCAGCCCTAAGAGGACTGCTGCTTTGGCAGCTGCCATGACCATTAGGAAGATAGCTGTTAGATAAGTGCAAGCTTGTGATAACTTTATTGCTTCCTCTATCTCTCTCCTCTACCTGTAGTACGTGCCCCTGAAGGTGTCGCAGCCACACAGGTAGCAAGGGAAAAGGGGTATTTATAACTCTGAAAGACACAGTTCTATCTCTTCCATATGGACCATTCAGGAAACAGGCAGACACTTTTCTTTAGTTCAGACAGACAAAGGTAGGATCTCTGTGCTGTATTTCCTGGCTGACGTAAGTGGGACTTCTTTTTAAAGGAAATATGTTTTTGTTGTTGTTGATAAGGGGAGTCAATGTCTGAGGAAGGTGTGTGCTCTGTGTAGCAGCAGTGGTATCATGAACTGATGGGGATAGGATATGGAGAGCCGGGCATGACTAAATAGCAGGGCGCACACATGGCTCATGTGTCCGATGAATAGATTCCATTTTTAGCTGCTGGTGTCTGTCAGTGCCGGACTGAAGTGTTGCACTGGCATCCACGTCAATGGAATAACAAGCGGAGGCCTTTATGAATGTTTCAGATGCTCTATTTATGGGGCCTTGGGGTTGGTCTTTGAACTAGTTGCAAGGACGGATGGACTGATTAGCTGACTACAGGTCTAACTCTGTGTGTGTGTGTGTGTGTGGGCTGGTTATGAACAGAGCAGGTTCTTACAGGGCTGTTTAAAAAAAGGGTATTAAGGTGTGTTTTGACATGTCAGAAATGTTTGTAAGCAGTTTATGGAGAGATGATTTTGATAAGCTTTTCACAGTGATGTGTGGTTTAAAAAGAGGAAGTCAGCTGAGCTGTACACATAACCACCTCCGTCTTGTGCTACAGTTAAGTTGGAGTTGACAGGTGGTCAGATGTGCAACCACACTTTGTTTCAGTTTTTCTTTTTTGTCTCTGTGCAAGCTGACAGTAAATCTGTTTGACCCCTCAAGATGATGCACGGCTCCATTCAGGCTCCCGATTGACCTAAAAAGTTAATTACAAATGCCTTTATGAGGGTTTGTATTATTTGCATTTTATGCTGCCAAAGTAGATGTGTCATCACTTTGCTTCATGTTTTGCTCTGAAGCAGAGATACTATCAGTGCATCAAAAGGGTAACAGATAGGGGTAACGACAGATGAGGGGAGAAAGGGACAGTGAGCTCAAGGGTAGTGTCTCTCTCTGTCTCTTTTTGTCTCTCTGTCTTTCCCTCTCTCTCTCGCTCTCTCCTCCTGTGTGCTGTTACTAAAATAGCTCTGCGGTCCCTCTATTCCTCAGCCTGCGAACCATGTGTTCTGTTGAGGAGTTTGGCAGAAGCCTCCACACACTGGTCAGTACAGCTACGGGGGCTTAGAGCCTTAACAAAGCTTCCCTTGCCTGGACTGGGCGAGCTACTGTGCCTGACGCCAGTTGCTTTTATTGTCGAAATGCAGCGTCAATCCTCCAGGGATGCTTTATCAATGTGATTTTAATTTCCCATGAATACTAAATTAACCTCCTCTCTTTCTCCCTCTCCCCCTCTCCCTCCTATCTCCTCTTCTCCAGGGCCCTCTCCATGGATATAGACACAGACTATGAGCGGCCCAATGTGGAAACCATTAAATGTGTGGTGGTGGGGGATAATGCAGTAGGCAAGACCAGGCTAATCTGTGCCCGGGCCTGCAATGCCACCCTCACACAGTATCAGCTGCTTGCCACCCACGTGCCAACCGTCTGGGCCATCGACCAGTACCGTGTATGCCAGGAGGTGGGCACACACATAAACGCAGACACACACAGTGCGGAAAGAGCCACATATACATAAACTTGTGTACACTTTGGGACATGTTACTGATGTTAATTCTGTTTCTTGTGTGTGTGTAACACAGGCAAAAGCATCTCTGTCCAGGCTGATCAATAACCACTTCAGTTTAGAAATGCTGACCATGCAGTTTGACATTGAATTGTTTTTACTTTACTTTACTTTATGTTACTTTACTTTACAGCCTAGTGATTGCATAATCCTTCAATTCCACTAAAAACACAAAACAATGAAGTTAAGGCCTTTTGACCTGATTTCAGGGATATGTGTCTGCATTGCAGGTGTTAGAGAGATCTCGTGATGTAGTGGATGAGGTCAGTGTGTCCCTGAGGCTATGGGACACATTTGGGGATCATCACAAAGACAGACGATTTGCCTATGGCAGGTGAGCAGACACACACATACGCACACACAAACAGAAACTCTAGCTGCCAGAGCTGGTTACTGACCCAATAACACAATTACTGGCTGACCACAAGGTTAACTAACTAAGCAACACGCTCCATCTTCACAGCTGGTGCAGCCAAGAGATTGCTTTGTCTTGGCTATAGAATTTGTAAGGCATTGACACCATTTCTACAAGTTAATATGTGACCAAATTCAATGTAACTTACCGTGGGAATGTAACTAATTCGTCACACCCACACAAACATGCCCACATAACATTTACTTACCCAAAAGTTGTTTTTTGTGTAATCCAGTTGCCACGCTTTTTAGGTGAACTTTGCCCCCAAGCTGTTACATCCTTCCTCCACCGGACATGATTGGATCATCACTCTATCCTCTTACTCCCCATCCCTCTATCAAAGCTGCTTTATTGGCATGAAATGCAGAAGTGCTTACTTGCCAAAGCAAAGCCAACAAATACCAATTCAAATGACAGACAGTGACCAAACTTTCCCACATTACAGCAAATCAGAAAAGTGAAGAGTACTGTGGATAGACAATGAATTATTAAGCCATATATTTATCTGAATTAATGTTATTAATCATATTCATTCATCTTTTATCATTTAATATGTCTCTTACATGGTCATAAGCCATCACCAGGCACTGAGACTTCACCAAAAGCCACACACAGATGCATGTACACGTCATACACACCATACCATGCTATCTGTGAAACGCTTTGTGTAACGTGTCACCCTGTCACCCTTTTGCAAATGCATTTGCTTTCACTTTAGTGCATTTTTAGGTTGTGTGTAGTTCAGTTTGAGGCCCAAATACCAAATGCCACTTTGTTCTTCCATTCTCTGTGTCTGTACATTTGCACAGTGCTCAGTGTCTGTTTGTGTGTGTTTTGGTGTGTGTATCCGTGTGTGTGTTTGTCTGAATGTCCTGTATGCTTTGTCAGCCTGCAGTCAGCTGATAAGGACACAGTTCTAGCTCAGCTGTTTTCTGCCTGCCTGCCTCCCTGGCATCTGCAGCTCCAGGCATCAACGTCACCTCTTCCCTCTCCTCCTCTTCCAGCTCTGTTCGTCCACTTGCTCATCTGGGCCCTCTCCTCCAACCTGTCCTCAGATGCCTCTCCTCTACCTCACGGACCCCCTCCCTTATCTCCTACTTTACCCTGTTACTCCAATCCCATCATTAGCCTTCCTTATGCCCTTGACACGTTTCTGCTCCTTTACCTCGTGCACACCTTCCTCCACTATGTAGCCTTTTGTTGATATCAAAACTCAAAACATCACATTGTCAGACAATACCCAGACTGTCACATGCTTTGTTAAGAGAGGAACAGTCTGGTTGGAAAAACAATCTCAGCCTGAAAATAGGCTAAGCCAAACTTAACCTGAGCCAACCTCAACTTTCTTTTCACCCAGCAGAAATTCATGAAAAGAAAATCTAATTTAGCTTTTTGACTAAATAAGAAAAACAATTTCTTATAACACTTATAGTACGTAAGCATTGTTCTTGTAAGCAATTTAGTAGCACATTTTTTACTTTTATGATGCTGTTGAGACAGACTTAATGACTGATGAGGAGTGTCGTGCCAGGTTGGTGATTGCAAAGTGATACATATGCCGGCATGAGACCAATTAATTTTTTTATTGCAACAGAAAGTCTGATTATTTCGGGCATCCCTGCTGTGTGTGTGCATGTGTGTGTATACGCGTGTACTGTTACATAATTGGGCAACTGATGACCTTTGTAGTTTGGACACAAACACACACACAGAGAAAACATTAAATAACCATTCACTGCTGGAGCCATTTATTATACATTAGTGCTGGTGGCAAATTAGCAGTGATGCCACAGTGGACTTATTGCCTAATCATTTGACACACATGTCCTTTCTTAGTCAGATGTACATCAGTGCAGACATGTACATATATACATATACACACTGGCTGACACACAATGTATGTTCACATGTAAAGCCAGATGCAGAGATCCTATTTTTTGAATTTGTTAAGAAATACAGTTCATGTTTTCATGTTGCAAACATCCAGGTTATCTTGACCCGCATGCACAAAAATCCAAAATTAACGACATTACTGTGCGTCGTGCAAAAGTAAAGTAAATGAGACTGCTTTGAGTAATACTGTTATGTGGTATCGCTTGTATATTCATATAGATTGGACACCGAAAGGGAGGAGCCAAGACAAATACAAATACTCACAAGGTTTACAATTTAGCCTGCATGACTTCTCATTCTGTCCCCTTGTAAACAGAACAATCAGTGAATGCAATATGTAGGCCGTCTGAGTTGACCTGCTAGTTGAACCTGGAAATAGCACTGCACTGCTAAGCAGCTGTACTAATGGATTATTCAGGTGCTAATTTGTAATGTCTACCTTCACTCTCTGACTTTCAAAAAGCTGCTTTTAAAAGATAGGTTAAGACCGGACAGGCTCAATCATCTATAAAGCTGTCTAGCAAAGTGTAACTCCCTATTATCTAAAAGGTTCTGGTAAGTTCAGTGTTATGCTAACACAAAGGTATAGTGGCTCAAACTATGGCAATAAGACCTTGGCTATGAAAAAAATCCTTGAACCACGAGAACAAAAGCATGTACACATAACCTGACCTCAAACAGAATAAGCCCTGGTAATGATCCTTTGACAAAGTGCTAATGGGAATTCCTATGTGCGTGTGAGCTGTGATGTAATACTCTGGTAGTGTATATTATGTCCTTGGAAGTAGGAGCTTTTCAGAGATTACATTAGTGAAAGTGAAGACTATGAAACCTGTGTCTACACTGCAAAAAATGTCAGTGCTGCCTGTATAAGATTGATTTTTCCTTTTACAGTGCAGCCCCTGTCTGCTCAGTAAATAGGATGTCTTAGCTGTACCACAGATATTTTGCTGAGGAAAATAAGAGAATTGTTTAAGTGATGTGTAATGCTGCTCTTATGTTCAGGATGTTGTTTAGAGCCTCGTGCTTTCTGGTGAATTTTATCTGACAAATGTCAAAACAGGAATATATATCTCCTTATCTGTGGGCTTTCAGTGATGATTGATGTAGCACGTAAGTTATGTAAGCGATGCTAATGCCAAATAGGCCTGGTCTTGTGCTGCTGGGGTCAAAAGCCCTCTGTTGTTGTGTTGTTTTAAGAAGTAGATCATTTAGGAAATTCAGATTCTTGCACTGTCAGCATTGTACTGGTACTAAATGATCTGTGTCTCTGGCAGAGAGCTGGATTTAACATTACCTAGGAACAGACAAACGTGCACAAACATGCCACAGAGCTATCAGCACAGGAAAACAACTGTAACTGCTGCTGTCTGCTTGCTCAAACAGATAGGGTGAGGAAATGAATTTTTGTGTGTGTGTGTGTGTCTGTGTGTAGCTTGATCTATTCTTAGTCCTCTCTTTGTGGTCCATGTAGCCTTGGAGGGCTTAGGGAGATTTACGTAAGAGAGAGGGAGAGAGAGATGGCCACACAGATCACCAGCCCAGAGGCCCAGACTCATACACACAGACACACACACAGACACACACATGCATCTTGTGACCCCAGCTTTCTCGATGGCAATGTCCACGCTCCCACAATGCCTTGAAAAGAGCGTCTTTCTTACACATATCGCACATGTTTTAACATAAAGTGACAAGATGTTCACTGACTCAGTACTGACCACTTTTTTGATTCTCTTTTCTGTCCCCTTCACTCCATCAAAGGCCACATGTCTTCTCTCCGTTGACATCCTCAGCTGACACAAGAAATCATCTCGCTTCTGCCATCTTTTTCCCATGTTGTTTAGGATCTTTGTTATATTGTACATGAAATGAAGACATTTTTTTCTCTCCCTGCTCCCTGCAGGTCTGATGTAGTGGTGCTTTGCTTCTCTCTGGCTAATCCCAACTCCCTGCGCCACGTACGCACCATGTGGTTCCCGGAGATCAAGCACTTTTGTCCCCGGACACCCATCATTCTGGTTGGCTGCCAGCTGGATCTGCGCTACGCCGACCTGGATGCAGTTAACCGTGCACGACGACCCCTAGCCAAGTGAGACGCCTAATATTTTCACTTGCTTCAGTTTTCTTTGTGAACACTGTGATCATTACCTTTATACTCTCTTCCTGTTCCGCAGACCCATCAAACCTACAGACATCCTTCCTCCAGAGAGAGGCCACGAGGTGGCAAAGGAACTTGGCATTCCCTACTATGAGACCAGCATTGTTGCCCAGTTTGGAGTCAAAGATGTTTTCGACAATGCCATCCGAGCCGCCCTCATCTCCCGTCGTCACCTGCAGTTCTGGAAGTCACACCTGAAAAAGGTCCAGAGGCCCCTTCTCCAGGCACCCTTCCTGCCTCCCCGCCCACCTCGCCCCATAGTGGGCATCCCAGACCCCCCTCCTACAGATGGCGAGGGCCCCGATTCCCTTTTCTGCCATCCACTGTGCGCAGATGTCCTTTTCCTTCTGCAGGGTGGTGCAACACGTGTCTTTGCACACAAAGTCTATCTGGCTACTTCCTGCTCCAAGTTCTATGACCTCTTCACTCTTGATCTTGGTGGACCATGTACAGGGCCACGCTGGGAGGAACAGGAAAGCAAGGAAAACTTGGAGAGCGGGGAGGAAGACGAGCAGAGCAGGAGAGGAGCCAAGGAGCAAGCTGGGCGCACTAAGAGTCTGGACATCGATAAAGACGGGGTGGACGGGGGAGTGCGGGGCCTTAATCGACCCCAGCTGCTCCAGCAGGGCTCTTTGAGGACTTCCCAGAGTGATAATGCACTCCCCTTTCGAGCCCTGTACTCCCTGGGAGCCCTGGGGACTGGTCGAGCACTCTCAGGATGGGGAAGGGGGTTCCTGAGTGTGTGTCTTGAGCATGTTGATGATCCTGTGACTGGACGACCACGGCTCATGACTGTCGTAGCCATGGATGCGCTCATACAGGAAGAACCATTCAAGGTGATGGACTTACATGCCACAACATTAAAAAATATATATATATAATGGGTGAAAGAGCTTGGTTTTCATAGATGTTCCAAAGCTGAGTATTTAACCACTCGATTTGTTCTGGTTTCAGGCGGTTCTTCAGTACCTATACACAGGCAGTCTGGACGAGGGCCGGGGGGATCTGATGCAGGTGGCCACCATCGCAGAGCTACTCGAGGTGTTTGACCTGCGGATGATGGTGGCCAACGTCCTCAACAGAGAGAGCTTCATGAATCAGGAGATCACCAAGGCTTTCCACGTCCGCAGAGCCAACCGCATCAAAGAGTGTCTCAATAAGGGGACCTTTGCTGGTAAACCACTGTGCCAACCATTCAGTGGCTCAATACTTTCAGTAGCATTGGCGCCATTGTAGATGTTTTCCGTGTTTGCATCAGTAGGCGTTTGTGCATTTCTGAGTGGGTGTACGTGAGAGTGGGTGTGGTAGAGGATTGTGAGATCGTCGACGAGAACAATGTACGAGAAAGTGCGAGCAAGACAGATAAGATTTTGCTAATTCCCAGCATTCTCTTTCAGTCTCTGGAAATGTACACGTGTGTGTACATTTGATCATATCTTTGTTGTTGAATATTTGCTATGAAATGTGCATTTTGTATGGAGTGGTTTATCTGTTTTCTGAGGTCCTTTTTAAAGTCATCAAGCGACTGATGTGATGGCTGTCGTTTCAGTCTGCTTGGTTGTCGTGTGTTCGCTCTTGTGTGCTTCCTGTCTCGTGTTTGTGTGGTGTTGTGTGTCCTCCCTAAGCTTTTATGCATGCATATTGCCACAGCATTTGCAGCCAGTGCCAGACATCTGCTGTCTCTGAACAAAGCCTTTCCCACATTCACTTCTCTCTATACTTTCTCTGTTGTCTTGATTATAACAATGAGAAACTGTCTTAAAAATGCTTATAAAGGATTATATTGATAAATGAACAATTGTATAAACAGATCTGCTTTATCCCAGTTATTACCCAAGGGTTGAATTAAAGACAGATGTAGCATTACAACATCAATACACTAACATAGTTGCAGTGTTTCCCATTGACACTATCTCTACCAGAGGTCTAATCCACAGTCCACTTTGGATTGACCCAATGAACTACTACCCTGTGTCTGCTCTCCTTCCCTTACTCTGTGTCAAAAGCTGTTCTGTCTTTCTGTCAATTTATCTCTCTGTCTGTCTACCTGTGTCTATGTCTCTGTGTGTGTCTGTCTGGCCTTCTGTCTGCCTGTGTGTGCGTGTGTCTGGACGTCTGCTTTGTCTGTCTTTCCCCCTCTGTAGCTTGGGCTTCTGTGGCACTCCACGAGATGAATGCTCTTTTCCCACCCCGGTTTTAGATGTGGTGTTCCGACTGGATGATGGCTGCCTCCCGGCCCACAAGCCCCTGCTCATCTCCAGCTGCAACTGGATGGCTGCCATGTTCCGTGGCTCCTTCATGGAGAGCTACATTGAGGAGGTGAGTGCAGACGTACCAGGAAGAGCTTGAAGATAGAGTTGCTCTTTAAGTTTTGGGGAGGGATTTCGTTTCTGTGAAACTTGGAAATGTACAAACTTTAGTTTAAGTTAACTCAGGTCAGCCTTTAGGGACAGCCTGTTCAGACACCTGTACTTAGCTTGTGTCAACAACAGCAGTAACATCTGATAAAAGGATCAATAAATGAGGTAAAGGTAAATGGGTCACTTGGATAAGGTTTATTACTTTGGAGGATGCTTGAGGCCTGGTGTCAAATTGACCTTTAAACCTTGTTTGCCACCCACCTGTGAATTTGGTTAAAGCTCTGCAAGTTACATGACCCCTGGAGGCCTTCCACACACAATGAGCACATATAGAATATACCTGCATGAAAATATACACACACTAACCTGTGTCAGTACCAAAAGTAAGCTCAGAAGAGAACATTCTCGAAGTGGCAGGTCTGGTTACTTCAGTTCTCACCTCAGGTTCAGCTTCTGGTCACTTGGTACTCCCCGGGAGCAGAGCCCGTGGACCGGACCTGACCTAACCAGAGAGGAAGTCCCAGGCTGTCTTTAAGTTGACTCTACCCAGACTGTGTTGCAGAACCAAATCCCCTAGGGTATGGTTACCTTCAGGGTCAGCTGGGTTAGGTTTCGTATATTCAGGCCCTTGGAAGGATTGAAAGTAAGTCCTTAGAAATGAACACAGAGGGACAGACTAGGAGTAAAAATGTTGTATATTTAGTTCAGGTGTGAAGGTTTGAAGAAAACTAATGTAGATCTGGGAAAGAAAGAAAAATGTTTCAATGTAGATAGCCTGGATATTAATCTAGAGCACACCACGTGAGTGGGTGTGAAAAAAAGCCATTGCAGCTATTGTGGACGGTGGTGAAAACAGGACATCAGCATCACTGAGGGGACACAGTGTTCGCTGCTGGTGGGCTGCCAGTGTCTGTGGTTACTCTAAACGGTTCATGGTGGTGACTATGGTGGCATTGTTTATGGCATGAAACTGGCACAGCATAGACAGCAGGTGCCCTGGAAACAAAGATTCAAAGACTGACTGGACAATGAAGCTGTCAGCCTTTATGTTTATGACCAGAAGTGTATTTATGTTTGAATGTAAATGCATCTGCATGTTTTTTTTTCCTGAAAAGCTTTTCAGAACAAATGAGTGAATTCGATTTTATGTGTTAACAGCAAGCAGCAGTTACTGGATTGTCTGCTGCTTGAAAAAGATTAAGTCTGTAAAGTGTTGCTAATGTACAGATTGCACTTTAGAGTCGCCATGCTATCGGCTGACTCTATATCTTATTCACTTGCTAAAACACTTAACACTGATCTTTCGGTGGGAGCAGAGCTTTTACAGCGGTACACAATAACACAATTGTGGAACCTTGATACAGCAGATGGTCTAGTTCTATTCAGCTATTTTAAAACAGAATCAATAATTAAATATTACCATTCATCAACTTCACTGCAATCAGATCCAGATTATATAGTGGCTCCACACTCATTTGAAGATTATATGTTTAAACCACTTAACTGAACTGAACAAGTTGAATTTGAAGACTTCGAAATCAAGTTAAGCACAAATGACGTATGAATGTTAAAAAAAAACAGCTATGCACTTCTCCTTAAACTGAGTGAGTTTTGGTTCAGACGTAGCAACATAGACAATAAAAAAATGAGTCCAATGAGATGCATATAAACTGACTGTACCTTCATTATGTCATATTGCAACTATTCTTGCAAGGAAGAGTGTTATATAAATCCATTATATGAAATTTCACAGAAGCTGTTAACTATAACTGCAAAGGGAGCATGTGATCAGCGAGTGCTGTTCTATTTCCATGCTCATGTCACACTTCCTTTTATTATATTTTTAGGCTCACACATTTCAGCGTTCATGCTGTTGTGTGATAACGACTATTCTAGTTTTGCCTTTCGAGATATGTGTTTCAAACTTATTTATTATCATTAGTATTTGTATTATTACGGGTATTGGCACCATTGTAGAAATTTCGTACAGCGTTCCTGTGAAAATCATGAGTCGTAGTTCAAAAGGTTTTTTTCTGTGGTAAAGAAAATAGACACCTTGAGGTTTTCTTTCTGTGTAGAGAGCTACATAAACTTACCTCAGAGTGTGTCATGGTATACCCCTGGATTATGTTCTAGGTGTGTGGTTTTGTGTTCACCATGTGAGTGTGTATCCCAGTGGAGGATTACATGTTGAAGGGCCTACAAAATGTGAGCCTGTTAAGACAACAGATTTAACAGGAATTCATACTGCAGAAGACTAGCTTTATTCATTGTGGAGGAAGACTGCTCTTAATTTTTGTAACTTATCTGTGGTGGCTCAGTGTGACTCAGTGCTTTTTCCTCACCCACACATTATTTTCAGTTTTGACCATTAAGTATTTTAAACTCATTACATCTTGAGATTCCTGTGAGGTAAGTTTTCTTAAGCTGTTCAGGACTGGACTGCTATCTCATATACACCCCAGATCATTGCAAGTTTGATAATTGTTTTCACCTCTACGCCTAAGATTTATGGTTTTGCAAATGAGATTAATTGACAATTGACATATAGCAGCAGGCAGACTAGGGGTTGGGGCAAAAGAACACCTGTCAGTGCAGCTGATGGGTTTTATCCATAAATGTCCTGTCACTGTGAATATGTCCACTTATTAATGCTTCCCGGCCCCAGCTGGGTCTTTAAGCTCAAGAGACCACCCTTGTCTTGGTGTTGTGACTTTTTAGTCATAACGAGAGGTTGCAACAAGCTGACATTCTGCTAATTGGTTATGGGAGTGGAGGTTGAAGAGCGCCTCAGTGGGTACACTCTGAGAGCTCCTGAAGGGGTCAGGTCATGGCTCTCATCATGATTTACCTTCCTTCCGTCCTTCCTGCGCTTAGACTGCACTGTCTGCCACTGAAGGGCTGTAGGTCGAACAGTAATTAGGCCCATAAAAAGGTCTTACTCGTTTGAATGCATTTATTTATTTAAGTACCCAAAGTGGACCGCTGGGTTACACTGTAAAGCAACATGACCAACACTTTTGATGTAGCTGAGGTCTAATTGATAGTATAGTGACACCTAGAGGTCATTTTAGGTGATCCATCCGTCCATTTTCTGTACCGCTTATCCTGTCTCACAGGGTTGCGAGGGTGCTGGAGCCTATCTCCAGCTGTCACTGGGCGAAAGGCAGGGCACACCCCTGGACTGGTCGTGCCAGTCAGTCACAGGGCAGGGAGAAGGGATGAGGGGATGATATGCAGCAAAGAGCCCTGGGTTGGGATCCCCATGCCCTGAGTTGCATGGGGGTTTGTCTCTACATCCATAGGCATGCGCTAATCTAGTTGAGCTATCCGGCCGCCCCATTTTAGGTGATTCTTTTTTATATTGGACTCTGCTTTGGAAAAAAGGTGAACTTTTACCCAACTATAAAACATTGACCGAGTGGTGTTGTTTTTCCTTAATGTTAAACATGTTTTAACTGTGTGTCTGGAGTGGTCCGATCTCCACAAATGATTTCCTAAACTCGTAGACTCATCGAATGAATTTATTTTATGACATGTATAACATGATGCACTGTCTGCCGCTTTGGAGAAAACTGATCTCAGTCTGTATCATTGTCAAAAGGGATGTAGGTTTGGTGCTGTTAAGGGTGGGCTTGCATCTCACTGTGCCCTGCATTGCAGGGTTGCTATCACTATCCCCCAGACAGTGCTTTCATCTGAGCCAAGATCAAACAGAATGACCAGAGCCACATGTCCTCTGCCCTTTACCTCCAAACACCCACTGCACTGCTTTTGTTTCTGGACCCAGCCCACTTCTAGCTATTAGACTTAATATAGCATAATGCTGTATGTTCTTACCAGCATATTATTCTGTATCCTAACACTTGTGTACTCATATAGATGTCTGTAGTTAAGCCCATTAATTCTCTTCATTGACTTTCAGCCTTTTGTTTATCATGCTTTTTTTGTTCCTCTTTATCTGGTCATTTTCCAGGTATCCATTCCTAACACAAGTACAGCCTGTATGCGTGGGGTGTTAGAGTTCCTGTACTGCGGTCTACTGACACCCTGTCCTGGTCTGGAGCCCATGGAACTAATTGTTCTGGCCAACCGTCTCTGTTTGCCACGCCTTGTCGCCCTCACAGGTAAAGACTGTCTCTGCAGAAAGAACGACATGTTTGCTTGAATGTTTCGTGCTGACTATATGTGGCAGACTATGGTTCAGACAGTGTTTTATCAGTAGTGTGGCAGTAAATGGTTCTTAATGCAGACTCTCATACAGACTAAGAATTTATGACAGGGAGACGCAGCCTGTGTCAGTGTTGCAGTTAAACAGTAGATATTGACATGGTTATGTACATTTTATGCATCTTCAGAACAGCATGCAGTGGATGAGCTTCTCCAGCTGGCAGTCAAGGGAGGTGACATCGATGGACAGGTGTTGGCTTACCTCGAGCTTGCACAGGTCTGTCCTTGCAAATTTGTTTCTGTCCTTCAAATAACAATTAATTGATAATGTATTTCATTAAATTATGAAATGTAATTCAGATGCCTTTGGTAAAAAGCTGATCCTAATCTGTTCAAATTTGATCTTACTTTCACAGCTGTATTCATTTCTTGTTTCTCCTCTGTTTTTCCTTTTGCAGTTCCACAATGCCAAGCAACTATCAACTTGGTGTCTCCATCACATCTGCACTAATTATAATAGCATCTGCCGCAAGTTTCCCAAAGACATGAAGGCCATGTCTCCAGGTAGAGACACTCGCCTCTCTTGGCCCTGATAATCCATCTGCCTCTCCCAAACCACTTTCATGCATGCGGCTCTCCCCTCAGTAAAACTTTGCAGTGCTAGTTTGAACAAAAAGTTTTCTGGGTTAAACACAATACTAAGGAATTATGACATGCTTTAACTTGTTCAGAGCAAGCATTTGGTTGGAGTGGGAGGGCTGATTTTTTTTGTCTGGAAAGACACACAAGGTAGCTAAAAATACAAATAATGGTTGGAGAAACACACCAGCTCACAGGCTGTTTTGGTAAAAAGAAAAAATAAACAGGTCTTGCGTCATGTACATTAAAGGAATCCATCTGCACTGTGCAATCCTTCACTATGAAACAATTACTGTCTTTATTGATTTGTCCTTTTAAGAAGTTTGGCTCTCTCATCCACTCTTTGATTACTGCACACCTGAAACGATACCTGAAATCTTTCAAGTCTTTTTTTGACATTTGAAATGTCTTTGTCTCTCTCTCTTTAGAAAATCAGAGGCACTTTGAGAAGCAGCGCTGGCCTCCTGTGTGGTTCCTGAAGGAAGAAGACCGCTATCTGCGCTCTCAGAAGGAGCGCGAGCGGGAGGAGGAGATCTTGCGCAAGCAACACACCAAACGGGGCTGGTGTTTCTGGAGACACCCGTCCTCCTCTCCACATGTCTCTTAAAGGGTTTCCTCCACCGACTTCCTGGTCCTCACCTGGGTCATACCACCCAGGATAACTAACCCCCGTGTAACGCATATAGAGGAGGTCGGCTTTGGACCCTCTATCAGTGGAGAAATGACTCTCAGTGCAACTATGCCTGAATGTCAGCATGCTTGGGGGAATGTATGTGCCTCTTTATAATTGTGGGTGACCTATGAGTGCATTTTGGTATGCTTGTGTGACAAGTGTGGACTTGTGGGGTATGTGCGTGGATGCGTGAGCGCATGTTTGCGGTTGTTATGATTGAGTGATGCTTCCTAGCTGAGTGCTTCCCAGATGCCCTGATCTATAAGGGCCTGCGGTGTTGCATTGCAGCCCCTTGTCCCCTCCACAAGAGCTCTGTCCCTTCACCAGCACTCACAGTGTCCCAGCCTTTGAGTGATTGGACTGGGAGCAAGGGCTCTCTATCTCTCTCAGTCTCCATCCTTCACATTGACCTTAATGACTATTACACATTGACCACTACAGCTCTTCTCGGGGAGCTTACCTCTGCCTTCACTTCTACGCAGACTGTTAGCTTGCACACGCAGCCCCGTGCAAAAGATCCACCCCTCTAAAACCAGCACTGGATTCCCAGGAACTGACACTTACAATGTAATTATTATTTTGATATTATTTGACCTTTTTATATATATATTTGTTTTCACCGTCTAGGATATTCTTATCAGGGGAAATGGCACACAGTACTCCCAGGAAGTGTTGAGGACCCTGATTGCCATTGCACCGTGCAAAACTGGGACTGTCATTGTAGAGCCCCAGATTTGAGTGTGAGGGCAACTTTAAAACCATCAGCAAGTTAGGATGCTT
The DNA here is from genome assembly GCA_023238725.1 of Scortum barcoo. Lineage (NCBI taxonomy): Eukaryota > Metazoa > Chordata > Actinopteri > Centrarchiformes > Terapontidae > Scortum > Scortum barcoo. The sequence goes on from CM041535.1 coordinate 11,444,351, forward strand.
GATCATAGTTATTAGCCTCCAGTCTAGCAGTGATGTGGTGTCCATTGTCCACCCCTGCACCTCCTATGCCCCCCTCATGCACACCAGAGGCGCAAGAAAGCAGAATGGGTTGGATTAACCAAGCTGCACGTCAGAGACATTCAAAGTGACCACTCTATAGCAAGGATGGGGGCAAAGAGGGCTAGCCTTACTTGATACCTCTGCCATGGAGGAGTGATGGATACAGTATTACACAAATCTGAAGCATGTTATGTCCATAACCACCGGGTTGCGTTGAAGGTCCTCAACCAGCCTGCCTTTACACCCCTACACCACTGGGGGCAGCACTGCTCAGGGCCCCAGCACTAACTGTCACACGAACTAACAGGAGTATTTATGCCTGTGATCTCTTTACTCTAGTTTCAATTATTAACCATCAGTATAACTTCAATCCTTGCAAAGTATTAGAAGGAAAAGCTAAACCACATGCGCAGTGTTATTTGTGCATTTTAAGAACCACAACTGACTATTGATTTCCGCCCGATTCTGAATACCAAAGCTGTGATTCTTTTGATCTCTTTCTTCCTCACTTTCTTCATTTCTGCTTCCGTTAGTGGCAAGAGGGGATGGAGGAGAAAAGAGAAAGCGGCTTGTGGGAGAAGAAGGCAGTATGATACAATAATCGAATCCCACCTTTTGGTGGTGTTTTCAGTTTGTGGTGTTGGGAGAAAAGTGTCACTGCTGGACATCGCCTTCCTTTCCTTTTGTTGGAATTGAAAATGGTGCTTAAGACACGATAAGACAGTGTCCACATGAACACACAGACACACTTGCGATTTTATGTTCATAGTATAAGCGTCTGTCTAGACAGTTAGTGTTTACCTGCAGTGCACTCGTAGAAATGTAAAGATGGTGTTCAGTTTTAAAAAACCTTAATTTTTCTCATCCGTATGCTAACAGGCTGTAAGAGGTCATAATATGTCACTGCTGTTAGAATGTGCAGATTTCTGATTTTACATAGAGTGATTACAACCTTATATTGTCTTTTGCTGCTTTTGTATTAAAAAACAGAGCAATCTGTTTTGCTTTCTTGTTAACTAGGAAAAAAATCTGACTTTAGATTGAATTTGCGATCGTGAGTCTTGTCTCAAATGACAAATTGCTTGATATATAGCTGCATATGAGCGCAAATCTGATTTTCTTGTTAAGGGTGCTAATTTCTTTGGGCTTTAGGACCGAATGTGAAAACGAGACTTTGTGGTGATGAGTTTCTATTAGCACGTTGTTCTATTTGTGGGTTTGCTCCCCTCAGCTTTACCCAGGCAACTGAAGAAGATAGATGGATTGTGTGAGACATGTGGTGCGCTCTGCCGCTCTCCACGGGCGGTGTGTTAAAGTCATTGTCAGCTACCGAAATAGAAGTCAGATAGGATCTCACGGGACCCAAGTGAGAATTGAGCCAATCCCTCTCTGAAAAGAGTGAAAGTGGAGTAAAAGTGAACAAGTCTCAGTCAGCATTACACGCAACCTACATATTTTGGAGTGACTCCACAGATATTTAAACTCATCCCAGTGAGGGACTTTGGGAATTTAGAAATGAGACCTACAGAGGAGAAAGTTAGGGGACAGTTTTTGAAGGACTTCCATGGCCTCTTTTCAGTTCCCCGTAGGAGGGAGGGCGAATAGATTTGTCTTATTAATGGTTGGTGTGACCCATTAAGCCTCTTCTCATAGTCCATGTGCCTTATAGTTGGACAAAACTAAAAACTAGTTTTTGGCATCTTTGTTCAAACCTGTAGACAGGTTCTGTAGGGGTTGACAAGATGCATTCAGCAGACAATGGCCATGATAGTGTTATAAATGTAAAATGGATTATGGTGTTGCTTTATGCACCCTCAGCCATTACTCTTGAGGGGATTTTTGAGCCAACCCGAGCCATGTCTGTGGTGAATCTTTAGGCCTACTGCTTGTTTTTATGCAGACAAATGGCCTTAAACTCTACTTAGCGTGTAGTACAGTAGGTTGGTCTAATCATATGGCCTTTGACTTGTACATTAGATTACTAATCATTTGGATGTAGAAGGACTCACATTATCACTACCTCTCAGTCACCGACCAGGCAATTGAGAGGTAGCGATAAAAATAACCAACAGGTTGATTCATGTAATGTAACTTCAAAACCACTGACTTTGAGTAAGCAAAGCTATTTAATGAGCACTGGCTGGCCTGTGTGCTGGGAGGGTGCAACCACTTTTGGAATGTGGTTAATTTGCATGGTGGCCTAACTTTGTCATTATAATGACACTTAGTGTTGCACTTTCTTCTTTTTTTTGTCTATGACTATACCTGTCTGTGCTCAGCATGAATTGTTCCTGATGTAAGATTGTTTTTAAAACTGATGATTGTAGCACAAGGTTTCCACTGGAGTCTTTCAAATTTCCCCACAACTTGCTCAGTGAAGAGCTGGATAGCTTGACTTTTCCAGCTTCTTGTTTAAGATGTATTTGGCACTGAGCCCCACAGTAGCTCCCTTCTCTATGTGGCTTTATGCACAACTCAGTTATACTAAATTAGCTCAGCACAGCTTAAGGTAGCATCACTAAATGTACAACTTTAAATGATATGCTGGGACATACTAAAGACATTTGCTAAAAACTAATGCAGAGGATGTATTGCTGCTGTGCAGTGTTACAGCTGTCCCCTTTATGCTGTTACTATAGTTGATACAATCATTCAAGCTTATTCTTGTGATTTGTAAGATATTAGGTACAGGGCATGAAACTGAAAAGCATAAAATCCTAACTGAAATCAAGTATTGTAATGCACATATTTTAAGAATGTTGGAAATGGCTGAAAGCCCAGCGTAGTGTTTGGGTTAAGCCTGCATGTAATGAGGAACTGGTGAAAGCATGATGCATGTTTCTGGGGTTAGACATAGACTTCTGTATATACATCAGAGTTTCTTAACCTTGGGGTTGGGACCCTTTCTTGGGTCACTTAGTATGCATATGGTGTGGTGGGGAATTTCTAAAACTGTAATAACAATATTAAATAAGTACTGTAGTATTGAAATCTATGTTATAATCACTAAATTGCTTGAGTAATATGTAACTGTTGAGGTGAAAATCGAGAACTGTGGGATTTCATGGGCAAGGAAAGGTTGAGAAACCCTGATATACAGAGAGGGAGAGATGGATATGAAAAATGTTTAACTTTGTTATTATCCAGCCCTCCATATTTGCTCCACACTGACCCCTACAGGCCAAAGTTTCCTCTAATCACATCCTGATGTAGGGTCATAGTTTTTGTTTGGATTGTCTTGTTCAATCGCATCCTTTTTAGTATCTCCTCATTTATTATTGGTAGAGCTTTTCTCCCTTCTTAGCAGGCCTGGCCTTCCTTTTTTAAACATGAGGCCTCGTGGCTGAGAGAACACCTGTGAACGTCCTGTGCCTTCAGTGAAATCTCACTCCTTTGGCTCTGTACAGGCTGAGGACACTGCACCTGAGGCCTTCTGGGCTCAAAATAAATAAATAAGTACACACGTGAGCGCAGAAATAAAAGTAGGCAGCTTTCTTAAATGTACATTATCTTAGCATATTTACTGTCTATTGGGCTCATAGTGATCACTTCCAATGATAAGACAGACATGGAGCTTTACAAGTTTGATATGTAATATCATCTATGCTAAAGCAACACATAACTTAAATTATAAAATGACCAACAAACCCAGCAAACCAGCAGTTTTAAAATAATGTTTTCGCACTGTTTCAGGTGCTTGCACTTTCTATTATGTAGCCTAATACAACTTCTTTTTTTTTAATAAGTACGCTGTATATTTACCAGTTTTCTTGATCAGAATTCAAACTTTTCCACTGTCTCGTGATCTCTTTCTCTCTTAGCCAAATTCATTAGCATACCCTACTGCTTCCACTATACAGCTGCAATTTACTATTTTGCAGTCATGCACAAAGTCAGTGTGTTATAAGTTGGGGAACAGCATCTGTGAATTACTGTTTGGATACTAGCTGTGACAACTATATATATTATGCTTTAATGAAGATAGTTGTTATCCAAAGTACAGTACAGTGTTGTACATTTGATATGAGTCCCAGCTGGAATTAAACTCTCACCTTTTAACTGCTCGCCACACTGTATCTACTTACTAAGCTGGTGTATACATAGGACTGTATGCAGAGGCCCAGGACAGGGTGTTTATATAGACAGACATGGTGTAATTAACCCCTGGTCTATACTGTAATTTTTAAGTGGATCGTAAATACTGTATAGTATTGTTATGCACTTTTGTTTTCATTGACTCATATGAGTTTTATTAACATTAGTACTGCTCATTTTATTGTGTGTATTTCAATAAAAGGCAAAAGAAAGAGCACACCACATTCACAACCTATTAAGGGCTTTCAAGCAAATATACAACAATCAGAATGTTTTGCTGCTGTTGCAAAAAATGTTTTGAAACAAAAAAATTTTTAATATTTTTGAACCACTGTGATTTGTACAAAACTTCAAAAAACAAAAGTAGAAAAAAGTGTTTTTTCTTTTTTGCCATTTCAGTATTTTGATGTTTGACATGGATTTTATTAAAACTGTTAATCTTTTGACCCTGTCTCATATGTTTGTTATTGTGTCTTTTTTTTCTGTGAAATTCAGAGACTTTTCTGATATCTGAGTATGTTCTTTTTTCCACTTCATGTTACTTAATTTCAGGATACAGTTTCAGCTATTGTGAATTTCCAAAATAGAACGAATGATGCATGCAAGGATGAGTTTGAATGAATAAGAATAACGATGGGTACAGGGCATAAAACTGAAAAGCATAAAATCCTAACTGAAATCAACACACTTATATATGCTTTAGTACATGATTTCCAATAGGCAGTATGAGTGCATACACAAACAAGAATGAATTTAACATTATAATTAAAGACATGGGATCACCAGTTTCAAGGAGGATCACTATATAATGCCCACCAGTATCCAATAATCTGATCTGTTTTGTCATGCATGATGATGGCTTGGGAATTACAGCAATTGACGTTTAAGTCTGCACTCACTTTACTTTAATTACTTCAAAATGCAAAGAGATGGTCATCTGGATTGAAATCATTCAGGAGAAAATACCCACTCTTAATTCTGCATGGAAAAAAATGAATATTTATATTTCATATAAATAGGAATTGATTGTAAACTGAGACCAGTTACAGTACATAAATAAAATGATGGACTTTACATTAGATAACATATAATACTATAGAACATTTCTTATATTCCAGTCTTTCTTTTGTCTTTCTCTTGCCTTTGTCTTGCACAATGCAAGCAAACTCACAGACCCAACAAGTTTGATCAAGTTGCGCCACCTAGTGGAGAAAAACAACTGTGCAACCTTGTAAGTGAAATACAGAAAAAATATCTTTACAGGGAATAGGCTGTGAACTTATTTTCTACAAGTTGAAGCAGTCTGTTCAGAATATGAGTTTCTGTGAATACATTTCAGAATAAGTTTCTGTGTCTCACACGAAAACACAGGCAAACAATTACCTGTATCATCAATTCTGTATCATACAGAATTGAAGATAGGCATTGCAGCCCTTGGTCCAGCAGCACAGGTCCTCTGGAAGGCTCTCTATCTTTAATCGGGCCATTAATGATTAATGTGACCCAGAGTTAGGTTGGAGCTTTAACACATGCCATGGATTGTTTTATGTTATCAGAACTCTATAAAGTTTAGAATAGCATTTACTGCAGGGCTATAGTATTTGATTAGATGTCATAAATGAGATATCATCACTGGAATTCAAATGAAATTGAGATAAAAGCTCAAACAACCCTTAGCGTTTACTAAAGACGGTCAACCTCTGTCTCATCATGAATGCTTTATTTGTTCCGAGTCAGTATTAAACATTTTCCTCCAGATCACCGAGTCGTGCAGGCTTCTTAAACAAGCATATTCCTTTGACATTTTCTTAAAACTTTGGAAGAAAGAGTCACTGAGTCAGCAGCTCTCGCCGAGTAGCTCCCTGAGCACATGCATCATCAAGATCAACATGCTGTGTGCTGAGACTTTTAATAGAGTAAGTCTGGTAAGGGATTGCAGAAAGCCACAGAAACATGGGGGGTGTTGCCATGGTGACTTTAGTGATGTGGCTGATGATGTGTAACATAAGAAGAGTGACGAGGGAAGGTGGCGGTTGTGGGTGGTGGAATATCTGTATGCCATCTTGACATGCGTGCAAAAGGCACACCAGTAAAGCTGTCTACCAAGAAACTCTTAACAGCCAATGACGTACGCCAGTTTTCCTTTCATTCTCAAGTAAATGGTGGAGTTTACTAGCGTGCGTCTGTAGCTGCGACCTCAGCGCCATCCATGGTCACGAGCATCAGTTTGAAGGACTGATTACAGACCTCTGTGCTGCGTCAGCCACTTGGTTGGCGTGTTCAAATTTCCCACCAACCTTGCCCCCGCTCTCGCACTGCAGCCTGACATGCACTGACATCACTACATCTGTCTCTCATTTGCCAGGGTTCCCTCTGGAGCAGAGAAGATGATCTGATTTGGAGAGCAAGAGACAAAACACTGTCACACAGTTGAGAATGCCACAATGCGAATGTGTTGGGACTCTTTTTGAACTGTTCAGTTGTGATAGCAGATATTAATCTTGCTGACACTTGAGGTCTTGAAGGATATGATGGGCTAATGGTGAGGAACCTTTAAATCTTGGAGAGGGTGCATGACTTGATCAAACCTGGGGCGGCACTTTTAAGTGTTCACAATCTAGGCTGATCAAGGGCAAAAATGTATTTTCAGAGCTGTCAAGGATGAAACAACAAACACACACATGCACACAAGGACGCACACGCCATTGACATTTTACAATAGAGTGGAAAAACTCGTAATGCAAAACGTACAAAAGAGGTCCGTTGGTTGAGCAGTGACAGCACATTCCTCTGTATATTTCACTCTCCTCCAAGTGTGTCTCATCTACATGTTGTTGGTCCAGACCTCCTCAAGGTCTGCTCCATAAACAAAACTGTCTGACACCACCCCCCAACATCCACACACACACATGCACACATGCATACACCTCTAAATCAGGGCCTCTCAAAACAAAGTTTATGCACACTTTATCATCCTGACACAGTGGTCTAATTTAAGGGCTATTTTGTATTGGAAAGCAGACGTGGAGCTCCTTTCTTAACAGAGATTTGAGTTCTCTTTTTAGTTCTGCGTAACTCTGCCATCTGTACATGCTTGTCATATTTCACTGCAGCGAGGCAGCCTTGAAACAATGAGGAAACTGAAAAGCTTATGTTTGTTCAGTTTGAATAAAGGGGAGACCAAGAGAAGACAGAGAGATGCGGCAATTTGGAAAACCTTGCTTTTCACCCTCTGCCCCCCATTTGTGTGTTTACAGAGGTAAGAATGTAAATTAGAATTGAACACACACCCATACACACATGCACACACTCGTGTACACACTGAGACTCAGGGGGAAGATATCTCAGGGTTGTTGTGAAGCGCATAGCTGAGTAGTGACCTCACCTGGAAGCCTGATGAGAAGACACCCAGATTCATGAGCATGTTGACCTCTCTCGCTCTCTTTCTCTCTCTCTCTCTCTCTCTCACACACACACATAGAGGCAAAGGGTACTGGTTTGACTATGATATGCATGTGTGTCTTTTCTTTCTCTTTCTCATTCCAACCAGCACCTTTTGTTTCCAACTCTACCACATATCTCTGATGTTTCCTTCTCTTATCACGTCTGTCTGGCACCTCAGTTGACCTCCATTGTCTTTCCAGGCCTCAGTCATGGTGTTGTTGGCCCAGCTGCTGGTCCGCTTGGGAGTTTAGCTGTCAGATAAGCGTGTGTACATCGCTGGCGTATCACTTTGGGACTTTATTTCACTCACTCGTGTCATCGCCATTAGTGAGCCTCTCACACATCCACCTCATTATCTACCTCCAATGAAAGCAATAACACAGCTCCTCTGCTGATCTCAGCATTACCATGACAGGAGGAGGACAGACAGAGATGCCAATGTGTCTTCAGCCTGCTGAATTAAAAAACACACGTATCCTCCTTTTGAAACCTCAAGTAATATAGAAAAAAGAAATATACTTCAGGCATTTACTATGGTTAGTTATATTATTAGTGCATGTACACATACTGACTCATAAAACACCAAAAAAAGCATTACGGTAACATTTGTCAGACAGGAACAAAACTTCTGTGGTGTGACACTGCATTGCAAACGTGGAACTTTGTCTTTTATCCAAAGCCTGACACATAAAATCTGCCATAAAAAGGTTCCCATCCCAAAATACAGCTATATCTTTTTGGAATCATTTACTTAGAAAAACAGGAATGAAGGATAATTCAAGTTTAGACTTAAAATCACAGTAATACACCTGAACGTAACTTTACGCACACTACACAATTTTGCCTGCCATAACTGCCTCACAATCATTCCTTGCTGTGGGCTTACAGGCGGTACAGATGCTTCATAAATTCCATGGGATGAAAAAATGCCACCATGTGCAGCAAGGTCTGACTTGTTTGAAATACAGCTAGTACCAATGGCACTTAAAATGTTGGACACATTCCAACAGCTCATACTTTAAAACAACATATTCACAAGGCATTGAGATAATGTCATAGCAGAAGCTATATTTATGGCAACTTGAACAGAAGATTACAACCATTGCGACCGCTCAGACACGCGCAAATGTGATGGCACCAGCTCATGCATAAGGAGGCGGGTATGGCCCGGGCCACTTGAAGCATGCAGAGAGGAGCGAAGACAACATATTGTTAGTGAAGTGCAGGACGACAGGAGGTCAAAGCTTGAGCTGTGACCCCTGAACCAAAACACATCTGTGACCTCTCAACACCACCCATCAGGTCGGGGAACATATAAACCTGCAGTGCAAGACTTGATCCTTTCCCAGTAAAAACAGGATATGGACAAATTCATACGAGTACAAGGAAGTGGCTGGTTTGGTGGTTGAAGTTTATTTTGTCAATTCTCAGGTGGATTACATTTTGTGTTGTTATGTAACACCACACGGCATCTGATGGTGGGACAGTTACGTGTACAAGTACAAAAATCAGTGAATTATCTAAGAGACTTGTTCATGAATTTATTCTGAGAGGATGTTGCTTGAGACTGGACCACTCAACACTCTGTCACCCACAGTCTGTTAGTTTAGACTGCGTCAGGAAGGCAGGAAGCTGAACAAAAAGGCCTGCGACAATTAGAGAAGGAGTTTCAGTAAATGAGGAGAAAATCCCCATTACCACGCACACACACACACACACACATCCAAATCCCCACTGGACATACAATCATTCCCACCGCATCCCAGCAGAGGAAATGCCAAAGTCCTCTGAAGTGGAGCATAACAGCACTGCTGTCCACATCCACAGTGGAGGGCTGAGATGCTGGAAGGGCAGGAGAGCCTCTAATAGCAGGAAGTTGTAAGAATAATAGCAGCATGAGGATGTCATTCCCCCTGTCCTTCTGGCATGCAAACTTTGGTGTGTGTGTGTGTGTGTGTGCTGCCTGCTCACACAACTCACCGTAATGGTTCACCAGATGTCAAGCTTTCTGGGGAGATAGCTTACTATAAGGAGTCTTAACAGTTTGTTAGTATGGTGCCAGATTTGTGTCACTATTTTTTACCACCTCTTTAAAGTATGGCAATCTTTTTTAGACACCGGATATATCCTTTAATCACAGTGGCTCTCTATCCTCTATTCTAAATACTCACAGTGTTAAATTACAAAAAAAAAAAAGCTTTGTATCTGCACAATAGACCTATTAATTATTTCCCTGACCCTGAAATATTTTTAAACAGTTGAAAAAAATCTACCCATGGAGGTGTAATACAAAGATGGAAATGGAAAATCTTTACCATAAAAGGAAGCGGTTATTTCCATGAGTGATTGCATTGGGTGACTATGTCAATCCAATATTCACCAGGGGATTACGCATTAGCCACTGCGAACTGTTTCCAGGTCAAATCTTAGCAGTGGAAAGAATGCCACGGCGTATTAAAAGTTAGGAACGGTGACCTGAAGTCAAATTTCATGAGGTCAAAAGCCAGCCTGAGCCTGACAAATCAGAAAGAAAAAAACTGTGACTTTTATCCTCTACATCTGCCCTGGATTATCTAAGAGTGGCTGCTAAGTAAATTACAGAGCTCAGGAACATTCCCATAATCCAAGATTTTAAACCCCCATGCCACTGACCCACAGTCAAATACCAGCGCCCGAGTGTGTGTGTGCCCGCGTGAGTGTTTGCGTGTCTGGAGGGAGTTCACCGCTTGTGAGTGTGTGCATGTGTGAGCCTGTGCATCAAAGCATGGCAGTGTTTGCGTGTGGTCAATTTGTGTGTGTGTCACTATTGGGCAGCCATTGAACAGACCCCCAGCCGCTCTTAAACACTGAAACAGCCTTTGCTCTTTTTTTTATGTGCTGCCTGCTTCAGACTCAGTTCCCATGAAATTGGCCCTTCTTTGGCTTGTTCACAGATTGCATGCAATGTAAATGGCTCCTCTGGAGTCTGCCAAGGGCCAGTGGGGGCCGATTCAAAGACAAAAAGGGACAAAGAGAGACTGACAGATGCAAAGGTGCCGCACTGCCTGTAGGGGCTACAGAGGCATCAGTAATTTCTATTCTTTTTTTTTTCTCAAAGCAAAGTTTAGCCATCATCATTTTTAAGAGGATTGTTTCATGCTGTTCACCCCTTAGCTGTCATTCATCTACTACTATTATGTAAACATTGGTGATATGATGCTGTAACTTTGCTCTGCTTTGCTTTAACTCAACAAAGCGTTTGTTCGTCACCGTGTTCAGGCAACTGAAGAGCATGCAAGTCGCCTTACAGAAGATGAGTGTTACCAAGCGCGCATGAGACTACAGAGGATGCACAAGTTAGTTATGATCTGTAGGTGTAGCTGAGTGGTTTCTTCCAAGTGACCCAGCCAGTGAAGTCATTATGCTTTCCACTCTCTCAACGGGAGGTGGGGCTTTTTAGTGAAAACTTATTCTACCCAGCTGCACAAAGACCAGAGTGCAGTCGCAGCCTCCTCCACGCTGTGAGTGCGCAGCGCCTGCACAGACCTCTCCAGTTTGGACCTTAAGCCCGCTCCGTTGCATGACCCCGCATGCCTCCACTGCTCTTTTCTCGGCAGTGAACGACCCCCGGAGTTCCGCTGTGGCTGATTTCCAGCAGATCCTCCGACCCCGAAAACCGTCGGGACCTGTGAAGAGAGAAGCTGCGGGAGTGGTCTGGAAACTTTTGCCATCATGAGCACGCGACCAGCGGTCAACCTTGATACCTACAGCCTGTCACTGCTCACGGCCAAAGAGGACATCCTCAACCCCCGCTCCTCCACCAACTGGTAACACTTTGTGCTCCTGAAACTGCCCGCCATAGCAGAATCGTATTTGCATGCACAATGACGCAAAAGATAAGATTAACTTTATAACTCTGCATCGGTAAAGTGAGCTGTCGGGGGAAAACCCAGTAACGTTCATCAAACTTTCATATTCTCCATCTTGTTTTACTGAACGAGTCGTAGCCATTTGCGCGTAACCAGGTTAGCTGTTGCGTAAGTAGAGGCTTGATTTTAATTAATCCAATGAGAGATACGGAGGTGTCCGGCACGCGATCGGCACTATTTTCATTCAGAGGTCCAGCAATGACAAATGAATGCGTGCTGCTCTGGTGGCACAGTGATGTCATGTGTCCTCTCTTGATGTGAGGTGTGGATTGCCGTCCATTACGCACGTCAGGCGGCTCAGAGCGCAGCACCTGGCCGGCGGCCCGCTGCCCTCACCCGGGCCATGACTTTGCTATTCTACCCCAGGAGCTGTGAGGCTTCATTCTTTGCGTTCAGGATCATGTTGCTGATCTCTGACAGGGGTTGCCTTTCAGAGAGAGGCTCTCCAATTTGACAGATAGCACTGCAGGCATGCTTGAGGACCATCCGCGTGAATAAGCAGTAATAATTATGGAACTGTTGAGCAATAGCTAAGATGGGTACAGCGAATAAAGATTATGTGGTAAAAGAACAGACAAGACCAACTGTGCAGGGTGGCCTTGAAACATGAACCATTACTCAGGCTACAATCCAAGTGTAAGCAAACACAGTTAAGTGCTGAAAAACAGTAAGCTGCACTGTTTTAACATTTGACTTTAACTTAGACTCTTAAAGATTCTTTATCACGCTTCAAGTTGAAATGATTTATTTCATTCATCCTGCTCTGGCATATGTGAGACCACGTCATGCTTGGCTCTTTCTTTTCTTTTTTCACAGAGTGTGGCTTGTCTGTAACTATGGTGACCTATCCATCTTTTCCAAACAATACCAATCTCCAACTGTCTGCCTGTCTCAGTCCTTCTTCTCGTACACCATGTGTGTGTGGTATTGTCATTTACAGCCACAGACATGGTGTCAGTTGGGACAGGAGGAATTAGGTATACCATGACCCAGCTCTTTCTAAGTATCCACTCACTTTGATGAAGATACAGTTTCAAGAAATAGGTCTTCTTAGCCCGCACATGTGCTCATGTGGAAGTTGAGGACAGATTCTGTCCACCTCTGTTTCATCTTCCTCTGCCACAGGATTTCCTCGCCCACCTTCCTCCTACCTTCTTCCTGCCTTTTCGTGATGCCATGCAGACTTGGGGAAATGGGATTCAGAACACTATGAGTTAACATTGACAGGCTAAAATGGGGTGGAAAGAATTCCCCATCCAAGCAGAACATGCTCACTTTCCATTCTTCCTTGCATTTGGAAAATCTCTAAAAGTTTCCATGTTCAGCATCAGTACGGAGGGTTTGTCCCATGGCAACACCTCCATACTGATACCTCACTGATCCAGCAGATTCTCACTGGAGAGCATTTCCCTAAAGTTTGAGTGAACAACAGATCTGGATTGTGTCATACTCACACACACATTCAGAGGCATCTGTCCACAACATGCACGTGTTTGGTTGTGCTTAGAAGATAATAAAAAGAAGGAGAAAAAGAGAAAAAGAGAGACAAATCCCCCCAGTATTCAGTGAGCCCACTCAGAAGGCTAAATAACTCCACTGTGACTGAATAGAGAGGTGGGAGGGGGAGCAGGGGGGAAAGATGATGTCATGATTCCCACTGTCAAATCATTGAAAAAGACAACCACCTTGCGCGTGTGTGTCGAAGGGATTTTATGTGCGTGCGTGTGAGTTTGCATGTGAATATGTTGTATTTCGGGATGTGCATATGCGTCGTGCAGAGAACATTTAAAGTGAGTTGGAGCTTTGTGAAGTTTTGCATTGGGAGGGGTAGGAGGCTTGCTTTGTTGAGCGATCCCGCCCCCACTGTGTGGCCTTGAGGTCCCGGTGTGTATTATCTAATGACCTTGTGTCCTGAATGGGAAACAGACCCTTTGTGGGTGAGACTCTAAAAAAAGAGGAGCAATTTCAATGCATCCTTCATTCAGACGTCTCCGCTCAACATACAGCCTTGGAGGTCTCTTTTTGGTCTCCCAGACCACTGAGGACAACAAAGTGTCTCACTTGTTGGCTGGAAACCTGCACTGTCTGCATGTGTTTCATGTTTGTGTATGACAGGCAGCAAAAAAAAAAAAAAGAAAAAATGATAATGCATGTTCCCAAGGACACTGTATAATCCTTGGAATAGGAGATACTTAAAGTCATAATTTATATCTAGTTTACCCCAGAATCAGTGATTCAAATAGGAAAGGATGAGTACACATTGTGGTTCAAGCACTAAAAACATTCCCCGGAGAGATTCTTGTTTTTTATAATTCAATAAAATACCTCAGTCCGTGGTTTGCTCTGCACATTTTACACATTTCCAACCCAGCCAGTAAGACAGTGTAAATAAGAGCAATTTTCCAAAGCAGCATGCATTAGAGGTGTCTTCCTGCCAAGTATCAAATGGAGTGCAGCGCCAGCTTTGCCAGGCATGTAAAAGAGGGGGAGAAATCAGTTTAAAAATGTTTACAGCATTTTGTCTGCCTCACAAAGCATATCAGATGGGAATTCCTATTGAGCTGTGGAGCAGTTTCACCTCTATTCCTCAGAATTGGGTGTGGGCCGAATCCAGACATCTGTGGGCCCTGGTGACTTTAAACACACCCTCCTCACAGACGTCTTTCTTGCAGTCTACACTTTGACGCTGTGTGCTATGCTTATGCTAAGTGCTTCACTATGTTTTCTTGGAGGGATTATTATTGTCGGCAGGCAGTAACACATAAAGTAAATATCTGATTTCATTGTAGTAACAGAGTGAGTGTTCAGAGAGCAATTAATCGTGTTTTCATTCATCCCGGGATGAAAGTCTAGTTCTGGAGTGAGCTCAGATATTGTATATACACATGTAAATGAAACATGTTCTGTAGCCATATTTCGAGAAAGAAAACAAACTGCCTTGAGAGTGACATTACAGATGATATTGTTATATTATTAAGGTGGTATATACTCTGTAATATAATTGTTCCCAGATTGCTGAGAGAGACATACAAAATTCAAGAGGGTTTTTTTTTTACTGTCCCAGGTTTAACTTTACCAGGTGAAGACATATACTTACTGATTTTAAAGTATAAGAGCATTGTTTAGAAATCCAAATTCACCTCAGGCAACAATGATCTGAACTTATTACAGTAACATCTTTTCATGTCATTTGATTTTTTCTTCCCTCATTTATTTTGTCTTCGGGAAAATGAAGTAATCAGTCTTTCATTTAAGAAGCAACACACTATCCTCTCCTCTCCAGCCCTCTGATCTCTTGTGAAGGGACTCTCCTGCTGATGATAAATGGACGAGCTTTCATTTGCAGCAAATGCCCGGGGTGTTTGCGTCGCTGCTACTTGTCAGAACTTCCACAGGCTCATGCATGATTAACCAAGACCTAAAGAGTTCCTGGGTCTAAAGTTACGCGCTACATGGAAGACACCTGTGGGAGGGAGGAAACTGAAATGTGGGGCTGCTATTGTGTGTGGATGCACGCGCTGAAGTGCTTCTGCTTGTGTACAGGTGTGCAGAGATTATATGTGCGAGGGCAGCAAGTCAGTCTTAAAGATAAACAACTATTATCGTGACGTTGTTATCGAGAAATAACCCACTGCCTGAACTTCCTTGTGCAGGTTCTGCTTTTTGTTCAGTTCCTTACCTGTCAAAGAGCGACTGATATTAATGCTAGCAGTCGACATGTGATCTGCCGTGTGGCTCGGTAAAAAAAATCCTTCTGATCACCTGACTGTGGAAATCACACAGGGGGACAACAAGCAGTCTGGTTGGCTTCCTGTAGCCTCTCAGGATGAGGCTTCAAAGGCAGCACATGGTGTTGTTATCAGGCTGAGTGGTAACAGGACATGTTTGATCGATCCTTGATATAAATAGATGCACACAGTAAATGGAAAGTCAAAGGGTAATTACACTGGATCAGTGCCCGCTCTCTCTCTCTCTCTCTCTCTCTCTCTCTCTCTCTATGCTTCCTGTATAATGCTTGTAGTAGGCATCGGCGTGACATAGATCTTCAGTGGTTTCCAAAGGAGCTTGCATTCCTTCGCGCATCAAAATGTTGTTGCTGTGAAAACACCCGTTGTTGTGTTTTCCTGTCGCTAAATAATGCATGAGCCCTAAAATCAAATATCATGCTGCTCAGACTCTGCAGGGAGAAGCACTGAAAATGACACGGGATTCAGGATGAACAGTTATTTTACCCAAAGGTGACGCAGCAGATGCAAGGGCAAGCAAGATGGGGCCCAGAGGGGCTTTAATTTGCGCCTGGACACTGGAGCATGTGAGCACCAACTCAGGCTGAACAGGGCGATACTTGGGGCATTCATGGGCTTGTGGTGTGACATTTGGGGAAAAGAAATATCCTGCCTAAATAAAGGCTTTCAAAAAGCGATTGCAAAAAGTGCCCTCATCTCAGCTAGCTGCTTGTGTGAGCATGTCTGTGGGTGGCATGTTGGAAGATGATGACAATGATGGCTGTAATGGCTGTTATATGTATCTCTATTTAGATGAACTTAGGGAATGATTCTACCAGTAATCACTAAACAACTGCTTACTACTGCCTTAAGCATTATTTAGATCCATCTGGGGTCTAAGATGAAGCTGCAGGGTAATAGCAGGTCTCAGGCAAGATGAGACATGATTGCAGAGCGTTATACTGTATGTGTGTATTGTGTGTGTGTGTGTGTGTGTGTGTCTCTGTATGTTTGGACTCCTTAGCGTGCAAACTGTTGGGGGCAGGACCACAAATTGACACCGTGTTGAAGTGTGACTTGTAATTGCCCCCATAGAAGAAGCAAAAGGTTGCTGATTAATGTTTCATGACTTGGTGGCACTACAGTGCTCTTCTTCTTCTTCTTCTTGGTGTCAGTTTTCTATTGGGAACTAAATAACTTCTTTAACATAAAAGAGCTGTTACCTTGAACACAACATTGTATTTAGCAGGTGTGGCATCTGTTTTTATTATAAAACCTTTATATAAAGATGGACGTGAACAATAACTCTCAGTATTTTGTCAAACGTCCTCACACCTGACCTTTCTATCAAATCCTCCTTTTGTTCATTTGAGTGCCTCAGAACAGTTGACCTCAATCCAGATGCCCTCTGCACATTGTTTCCACTGGAAATCTGTCGTTTTTGTGCCTACAGCACTGAACACAACAGGCACGTTGTTGTTTCCTTTTGCAGATCAAGATCAAGGCTGAGACATGGCAAAACCAGATGGACTTTTATATGCAAACACTATGAAAAATAGAAGCTGGATTGAGGTGAATTGTTTGTTTAATGTAGCTAATGGGCCTTCAGTGTAGCAGACAGAGTGGGATTTCCAAGGGTGTGTCAGATAGATGTCTAAAAACATCTGTATTTGAGTGTTTTTTCAAACATTGGCAAGAGGATGGATACAGTGCACAGTGCACGCATGTGTTCTGGTGTGTGTGTCTTAAGCCCAGCTAAGACATGTTTTAGGGGATGTCTAATCATCAGTATGATTTCCCAGAAATAGACTATTCTGATAATTCCATTAGTCTCAGTTTGCCAAACTCATAATCTGTGAGACCAAGCCTTTGGCTATCAAGTACATCGAAACTCAAATTCCAGTTCTACTGAAATGAGAGTGACCCACCTGACTTAATGTTGTTGCAATGGTTGGTTTCCAAGGTGCTGAATCATAAGATAGTGAGGAACAATGTTGGGTTGCTTCCACATTCTCCAGAATACTCCCACACAGCTGTCTAATTGCTTAAGAATGAATTCAGAGAGATGAGGCCAAATGGTGTAATTTTTTAAAGATCCTTGTTAGAGACAACAGGTGTGCTTTGCCATATTTCCAGAAATGCACCAAATATGTGATATCAAGAAAATGCTCTCCTATAAAGAAGGAAGTCCATCTCTTCTTTCTGATATCTTTTGGCAGTGAATTAGCCAGAGCCTGAATAAATGTTGTGAAAGGAGGAACCAAGTGCACGCTGAAACGTCTCGTCATGTTCCGTGCTGCCGTGGCTCGTCCTTTTGCGAGCATGCCAAACATAACACTAGCACTGTCTGTCAGCCACAAATCCTCTGACAGACGAATAACATATTTATTGTTATTTTGCTCTCAATTACACAGCTGTGAGATCATCAGACACATGCACTGATACTTTAATGCATATTTTATACAAGTGTGCACTGACTCCTGCTAGTACGCATACACACAGACAGACACAGTGCCAACTCATGAGGGACACACCCCTTTCTCATTCCCTTAGCTGTCTCTACACTGTGAGGTATCATCCGTTGTGTTTGCTGAGTTGCTTAAGTAAGTGCTCCCTCTTCTCTGTGGTTACAATGCAGCACCATGGTTAAAGTCGTGACATTTTGACTGTTAGCTTTCAGCATTTCGCAGCAAAGTCACGCTGGATGCAGGGCCTTCACTTCCTTCCTTTTTTCCTGTCTTGTTTGTTCACTTGCTGGTGATGGGATTGGGTTGCTGGGAGGGTGAGGAGGATCGTGTGTGTGTGTGTGGGGTGGGTGGTGGGGTGCCTCCGTTGTCGTGACAACCCTGGTGGGAAAGCTTGGTTGTTTGTTAAGAGAGGCTGAATGAAGCGGGCGATATGAGTGGAAAGGGACTGGGGAGGCTGGGAAGGGGGTGCAAATGAATGGACAAGGAGGCTAGGTAAGGAACACAGAAGGAAAATGAGATGGGAAAGGACAACACGTGAGGGGACAGAGGAGTAATTGCAATGAGTGAAGACAAGCTGAGCCGGGACACAACGTGAACTTGTTTAAAATTAGAATCGGTAAATGACCGAAAGTTTGGGGAGTGACAGAGCTAAGAAGAGAGGGGCGGCCAAATGAAGCCTAAGTGAATATATGAGACTTGAGAGAGTTTGCTTTGTTTAACTGAAGGAAATGGCTGAAGATAAGATGCCATCATGTTTTTAATGGTCCCATAATAACTGAGATATAGAGACAGGAGGCCATCCCTGTGTGTGTGTCTGTGTGTGTAGCAGTGTGGGACAGCATGCACAGGAAATGCCAGAGTGATCCCAGTGGACAAGGGATACTTCCCTTCCTTTACTCCTTCCAATGTCAGGTGAAGGAATCATATTCTGTTCCCATACACACCCCCGTAGCTCTCTAAACAAACCATATACCTCCCTCTAAGAGTCATTATAATTTACCCCATAGAGACTCACGACTATTCCCCTGTAATACTCCCATCAAGACACTTGCCCCCAATAACCACATACTCTTCCACCACCTTGGAAACCTTCTGTACACTCTGGCTGTTTCCCATTGTGTGCCATTGTTAAATGTGCCCCTCTTAGCCTGCCCATTTATACCTAACCACATCCCTTGGTGCTTTTCATCGCTTTCCCTAGTGTGAACCTCATCTTTCAGTGACTTTTCTTCAACCTGAATGCATCCCACCCTCTGGTACAGCTTTTCCATGTGCCATATCGCTCATGAGACCACACCCTCATGATGGTGATCTTTATGTATACCCATCTTCTATTAAACCCTAAATGCTGATTTAACCACTTTAAATCCTAACCCTGAACAAGTTCAAAAAAATTGCGCAATACTAAAAAATGTTTTACCTTACCATGGCTGTATATTTAAGTAAAGTTTAAGTAAAGTAAAAAGTAATAAAAAGAAATAAATTCTGTTGAAAATAAATAGCTACATATTAGTCTTTTTAAACAGTAACTGTTTGCAAAATTTTATCTGCGTATTCTAAGCAAATATTATTGAGTGAGATTTTCCTTTGTTCAGCACACAAATCAACTATAAAAAAAAAACCCATCAAGGTCTCAGTAATTTAGCCTGTTCGCCAGTCAGTCCTTAACCTGCCCAGTGTCCTCCGAGTGTTAGAGCTGAGAGTAAACACCCCTGCATCCTCTCTGTGATCAATTCAGACTCCTCCAGCTGAATTTATATATAGCTTTGAAAAAAGAAGGATGCGGTTTCTTTTAATCTCTTTAAACCCAGTAAGACTGAGCTGCTCCGCTCATCAGCCTATCCAAAGTTTAAAAAGTGGGACACATCACGGTACGGTCGTAAATATTGCTCTCACATTCTGTCTTGAGACAAAGTATGCCGAACAAGACACACGCACACATCTACACTGGTAGACACTTTCTTGGTGATGTGGATCAAATTACATAGAAAGAAATGTGGTGGCTAAGTAATTAGTACGTGTGCAGCTCTATTTCACAATGACTGATTAATGTTATCAGTGGATTAACTGTAACTGTAACTGATTAGCTGTAATGCAAGACCAACTGTTGTCCACGCTATCCTCCGCTACACGCACGGCCTCGCAGTTCATCACCTGACAACACAGCGGTCACTGCTTTTCAGCAGTGTGGTACACAAGTGTTAATGATGTGTTTTGTCTGTGTTTGGCACGTGTTTGTTGTTCCAGGAGTGTGTTACAGCAGCATGCTTTCTGTCTCTCTTTGTCCATCCCCCACTCTTTTCCATCTGCCTCTGCACACAGAGGGCTGTTTTCGCTCACTGGTCCTTGGCAGTGATTTAATTACTTATTTGTTTAGTTTGTCATATTCTAAACTTCTCTGGCTCTGCATTTTGCTGAGAACAGAAATTTTCCTCCCTCCCCCTCCTCCCGTCAGCATTCCATGCAGTCTCTCCCACTGTCCTCACCACTTCACCCCCCACTGACTGATATTATACGCACACTGCTGATTTCCTGTTTTTACCCAAGTCTTACATTTCATTTTCATTTCATTTAGCTACCTTTTCTGTTCTTTCTTATTATTTTGTTTTCCTTCACCTTTGCTATTTCTCCCGCTCTTTGCCAATCTCTCCAGGCCAAATTGCTTCAGTGGTCTGTAATAGTCTCCAGGGGAGTCTCCTCCACCCAGTCAAATATTATACAGATCAGTCAGTGTTACTCAGTGGGTGGATCTGAGCAAATATCTTATATGGTCAAATAGGCAGACAGTTTGTACTTGAAATTGACTTGCACAGCTGTCATTAAAAGGGGAGTTAAACATGATTTATCATCAGTGTGAGCATTGCTGAACACAAAAGCAAATAAACAGTTTTATTACAACAAAGCGCACATCCTTTTGAGGTGTCCAGCCAAATACATGCATTCAAAAATGGATTGTTTTTGCACAAATAGCCGAAACAAAAAAACTAAGAAAGTGAAAACAGTGAAAAACACTGTTGTGAGGTCACAGTTTGACCCCAAAATGTCTCAACATCCTGCAGGCAGACTGTTAAAGTATTTGAAGCATGAAAAGCAAGCAGCGATTTTTACTTTGCTTTGTTACCTCTGGACTCACGAATGCCTTGCAAGTTTGCTGGATTGGTAGTTTTAAATACAATACAGAATACGATGAGTAAGGCTGTCATGTTATAGCTTAAGGCAGTACCATGGTACTAAAAAATGTTAGCAGTATATCAGCTCAATAACATTTGTTTAATTTTGGTTTGATAAGTTTAAAAGTCTTATATGGATTCTTTGATCCAGCAGTTTTGTGTTGATCTAAACTGTCAGTGCAAGAGGTGAATCTTTTGAACCAGGTTTCTGTTTGTTGCCATGAGGGTAAGTTTACTGCAGGTAACTGGATTCAACTTGAGTTGAAGAACAAGTTTTTGGTTGTGAAATGTCTCTGAAGCATTGCGGGCTTTACAGATGCATTGTTCCTTATGTTTCATCATTTTCGTGATTAAAATAAATGATTAAACCTTATTATAGGCTTTAGTGAATGTGAAGCCTTTTGTGTGTTTCCACCATGATATGCTGACAGTCAGTTTGGTCAGTGTAAATGCTGTTGATTGGTACTTGGCATGGTTTGGTTATTGGATCAAGGTTTCTGTGCTAGACACTCACATCACATTTTAACCCAAATGCAGAGCCTCTGCCAGAGGTTTACGTAAGGCCTTTCCCAGAGCCAGCTTTACGTCTGACACAGTAATACATGTGGAATGGAGCAGACACAATATGGTTCACTGGAGTTAGACAGTACACTTTATGTTTTATTATAAAAAACATGCTTCTTCTTATTGTTCTCGCACAAACAATGATTTCGTTATACACCGTCCTTTCCATGGGGCATTACTTGAATCCCATCTCAGTGGGAGAGGAGCATGTTCAGTATTGTCTTCAGTTGAAACGACAGCAAAGGGATATTACACCTTACTTCATAAACCACATACTGCTTGAGGACGTTTGGCTTGTCTGTATGTGACTTCATCCCACATCATTGAGGAATTCGACAAACATTCCCTCAGCTACAGTCTTTGGTTTCTGCTCTGTCTGTGCCCTGTGACTTTATCAGTGCATCGTCATTGTTTTCAATCATAATAATCATCATCATAATCAAGATGCAGCATGCAGGAGAATATTACTTTACCGATATAATTTTAAGTCATCCTCTGAGAGTCTTTGAGTTTCCATCCGCTCCTGCTCAGCAACTCTTATTAAGGGGCCCTGTTGCTTAGGCTGTGGGGATTACATGGTCACAGCCCACTCTCTGCAGGGCACCTGACTGAATCCTCTACCACAATCTGTGACTATGAGGGCCAAGACTCACCCTTTTTTTGTGTGCTTTCTCCCTCTCTGTTTTCGTTGCAACTTTCCTCTTTCCGTACCTGCTCTAGAGACACAGTTACATCCTTTCTCTCTCTTGCTCCCTCCCAACTCTGTTGTTCTTTCTGCCAGTCTTTCTCTGAGTGGATCTGGGTCACCTCTGTTTTGGGATATTTAGTAAGCACTGAGAGGTGTTTTCACAGAAACACCATCCATCAGCAGCAGTCTACATCATTTTGACATCCACATTTCATCACTTAATGAGGGGAGAAAGAGAAAAACACTGATTGGATCACTGCAGTTTTCAGTACTGCCGATCATGGATGAGTCAGTCTTCATGCTTTGTCCAGTTTCAACAAGAACAATATAAAGCCTAATGAAACTTCTTTATTTAAAGTGCGAGCAACATCTTTCACCACCTTACAATTTGAATGTCCCTGTGGCTTACTGTGCCATGTTTTTTGGTCATGATGTTTATGGTATGCATCACCTTTGGGCACACTGTGCCATTCCGAAGCCACCACAAGACAGATAAGTACACTGCCATACTTATCTGTCTGTCTTTTTCCTCTTATCCTATTCTTTGGCTTCAATGCTTTAATGTCTCTTGTTCCATTACTTCCTCTTTCTGACTCACATTTCTTAACCTCTTCCCATAAACCTCCACGTCTCTGCAGTCCAGACTGACGGAGGAATGTGTTCACCACTGGGGTCACCGCCTGGACACTATATGAGTAACGTGCCGGACAGGGGGGGAAAATTACTTTTTCAGCAGCCGAGTCTGGCTGGACTTATTTTGCCGATGTTTGGCGAGAGGAAATGAGCGCTGTGCGCTGTGGGGACGTCTCTGAGTTCCCCGCTCCAACACAGACACAGGCAGACGGAGAGACTAAAAATAGCACCAGGAGCCCAGGTCAGCTTTGAGCCAATAGTAAGAAGCTGGGGGGCTGAGGGGGAAGGGGAGTAAAAACATATGATGTAAAATGAAATGAACAGAAAGAAGCTTATGGAAAGGTTGATGTAATGAAAATACAAATCTGGAAGACGTTAGAGCCTGAAATAAGCAGTCAAAAGACTGTTAAAATCACAGGTCTTGACAAATGCCTTACATGAAGGCTGGTGGGACCTCTGGGGATGTATGTGCAATATGTGGAAGGGGAAGAGCAAAAGAAAAAGGAGTGAAAGAATGATCTGATGGAGAGCTTAATATGGGTAGTGAATTCTGGTGGGAGCTCCCAGCCTCTCATCCATTTTTTCATATCTTTCTCTTCATGCGCAGTTTATCATATCCCAACAGCGTGCATAACCACAAATCTCTCATATCTCCCCCGCTGGCAAAGATGGAATGAATAAATGACCTATGAGCCCACAAGATCTCACTGTCGGAGAGATACAGAGGGTAGGAAGTGTGGAGTCGACGGAGAACAGATGAGGGTGAGATATAGCTTCAGTTTGTGAAAGAGGTATGTTGTGCTACAGGATGTAAAGCAGGAGGGAAAGAAATATTTGTTGTAGGAGACGGGGGTCAGAATAATGAATTTAGAGTAGTAATGATGGTGAGATATCAAGAGAATATATGGAGCGAGTGGGGATGGTGAAGCGCACAAGGAATATGAGAAATGGTTATTGGTTCTGGGGCCCAAAATCTTCTCTCATAGGTTCATTTTGCTCCTTCTCATTGCATATCAAGGCACAAATACAATGAAATACATTCCCTGAGAGCAGTGAGACAAAATAGGCGTACAAGGGACGAAAATCTCCTTAAGTCTCTTTGAAAATTACACTACAAGAGAGCAGTGTACATTGTGTTCAAGTATTTCCTGCATATTACCACACTGGAGTGGTTCAGCCTGGTGTAGTGGAATGCCTGGATAAGTGAAAAACAAGGCCCTCCCAGCACAGCTCACCATCTGCTTCTGTTATGTTCATCTTGAAATGGTCGAGCGTAGCATGTTTGGAGGTATTACAGGGTTTCTGGTAGTCCAAAACAAACCATCCCTATTGTTACTGGCTCAGGCTCTCAGTAGACTGTGTGTGCATGTGCTTGTGTGTGTGTGCGTATGCATGTCTTTGTTTACGTACTCTATGTGTGCCTTTGTCTCGGTATACTCTGAGATGAATGGCTGTTTATTTGTTTTATGGCTGCATTGAGTGGCTGGCTGCGGTAATGATGCACAGATTTCATTTCTTGTCGTTAATTACTTACTTGCTTTCAGATTGCGCCATCATTGTTTTGTCTTCCCTTCGCCTCGCCCTCTCCCCTTTTCATGCCCCTCACGGCCCTTTTTCCTCACATTTACATATTCTCTTCTCTTCTCTTCTCTTCTCTTCTCTTCTCTTCTCTTCTCTTCTCTTCTCTTCTCTTCTCTTCTCTTCACCCTCCGTCCCTCCGTCCTCTCCCTCTCTCAGAGCTGAGGTCATAGCTGGCTGAGTTTGAAGGTGGGCTGGAGTACAGACATAAGAGAGTCTGTTTTTCTCATCAGTCAGCGTAGCTCTCAAGAAACTAACATGTGTGAAGGAATGGGGGTCTCTCTCCCTTCTTAGTTGGGAAAGTTACGACATTACATCACAGTAACAAAACGAATCAAGTGGAGTGGACAAAATGAGGGAGAGAGGGGCATCCAATCAGCTCACTTGGATGTGGCATACCATGGGTCATCTACAGAAGTGAGTGAAAACTGTTGTCTTGCTCAAGGACACTTTGGCAGGGTTCACTAGTGATGTGAAATTGAACCTTAACCGTTTTTGTGACAAGTCTAGATTAAAAAGTGTTGCTGTAGAGCCAGCCCTACCCAATGTGGCGCCCTAGGCGAGATTTTATATGGCGCCCCACTCCATCTGTGATTTACATACGCTTACAAAAGAAATCGAATAGCATTGTTTTTACCATTGTCTTTAATTTATAAGATAACATGTCACCCAATTTACATGCTTAACAAATTACAAATACAAAAAAAAATCTGAAATACAATATAAATAGCCCTTACCACAAAATAAAAATCCTGTAAATAATTGAATAAATAATAATAATAGTAATAAATTATAAATACAACAATCAACATCAAACAATTTCAATAACCATACAGTTTGCACACAATAACTCTATACAGAAGCAGGAAAAACATTAGCTAGCCAGATGTAAATAAAACAAATAATAAAAGTGTAGATTAGGCCAATGTAGACACCTTACTGAGTAGGTTTAATCTTTACAAATGATCCATAAAGAGCCTCCATGCCGCCCAGCTACAGAAATATAAAACTGCTTATTTACTGATTAGCATGTTGAGGCTAATCGCTCAGAAGCAAGTTATCAACTTAACAGTACACTGTGAGATAACTGATGCTTCATTTCATTACTGTATCTTTACTTTACCTCTTTCTTTCTTTCTCCCGTTTTCCCTCCTCTTCTTTTCTTTTTTTTCTTCCCTGTGCTCCGGACAGTTTAGCTCGTTTTGACATGTTTACAATGCTCTCTGGGGTCATATCAATAAATTGGACCCTCCCCCCACAGAGAGCGAGCAGGTACCATCAGCCGTAGTAGTAATATTAGTTGGGGCATTGCTTTACATTTGAATCTATGTGACCTTTTCCATTTAAGAGTTAATAGTAATAACTAGTTTTAATATAATTTTATTGAAGGTGAATTTTTTTCCCGATTTTGTGGCGCCCATGGCAGCCCTTAGCATTTGCCTATATTGCCTAATGGGCCAGCCGGCTCTGCTGTAGACTCACAACAGCACGCTGCTGGCATATCCAAGTGATCAACCAGTGGTTTACCACAGGGTTTGAGTTTGATCCTCTGTTACAGTACATAGCAGTACAATAGAAGCACAGTTTTAAAAAACATGTTAAAACCAGGACTGTTAACTTTTGAAATTCCTCATGTCAAAGATTCATGAATGAATTTCATGTCAGCAGTTTTTTTTTTTTTTACATCATTTCCATATTCACTGAACTGAAAGAACTACTAAAATAACACATCTCATTTAAACTTCATCCATGCAGATAATCTTTTGATAAAAATCAACAGAGGGGTGAACAAGCTTTAAAATTAGGCTTTCAGTTAAAGCAGAAGAAGGTTTAGGAGGGTAACTTGATCCTGTCAATGAATTCTATTGTGCCAGTGCATTTCAGCGATACTTCCTCAACGAAGACAAGATATATTTTTTTGCTAAACGGATCCTGGCCCTACTTATACTTATACAACAGATTTCATAGGTTATGAAGTTGTTATTTTGGTTGCTTTTGTAAAACCACTGCATCTGTAAACCCCTTGGCCTTGTTAGTATCCAAGACAGGGATTAAGTAAAGTCCTGAGGAGAAAATATGTCTGAAAACAGGATCTTTCCAAACTCCATGAGTGAAAGCTCTGGCAGAACAAAGAGTCTCCCACAGCACAGTGTATCCTCATGTGCAAGCCTGTTCCATGTGGGTGGAGAATTTGCACATGCAATTAAGACTCCTTCAGAGGCATGGTGGCCCGTGAATGGTGACCTTTAGGAATGTCTTGAGGACCAAGGATCAGTAAATATGGATTGGTGTCTAAGCTCTGGATCCTAGTCAGCCTAGTCAGCGAGTGGAGTGTGTTGCCTCTGTAGCTGTTGTTGCTGGACTAATCCCTGAAGAGATATGGGAATGATCTTGGGTGACACAAAGCTCACAGAATATTTCCATGAACTGCATTATATTCTGACATGAAATCTTATTCAGTAATACTTAACTTTGCTTGATGGCATGAAAGATACACAGTACAAACAGCGTTATCAGCACACTAAGTAAATGAGAGAGCGGTGTCAGCCTGTCCAGCATTCAGCTTGCTCAATAGGGAACACAATATGGTTATTGTGTACTCAGCACGCTCACACATACATACTGATTGACTTTTGTCGCTCTTTGTTCTTTGGACAGACAGAGAATTGTTGGATCAAGAAAAAATAACAGAGTGATTCAGAGAAGCTAACTCACTAAGTTGGCTGGTCTTTTGTCAATTTGTGCACTAAACTGTTGTTGTTTTTACTGTAGTTTCTGTATAGAAGGGCAAAAAGTTTTTTAAAAAAACTTTCTTTTTCTTTCTGTCTGCTTACTCACTCCCTCCCCCTGACACACATGCTCAAACACACACACACACACACACACACACAGACCATTCACCTTTGGCCCATTGTAATAGCTGCTCGTGGCCTTGTGCTCTTGCTACCCAGCTCCAGATGTTACTGACACACCCCCAGGAGTCAAACAGAGAGAAATGCACACAGACACACAGCCAGACACAGACACACAGAGACACATACAGCACTGACAATTCATCTCTCTGCAGGCCACCTCGTAAAGTCACTTATGCTCACACACACACATTGACCTCCAGTTGTGCTTCAAACACACACATGAATCAAGACTGTGTTATAAGCATGTCATGACAGATAGCATATGAGTATCATTTTGGACTCTAACTAGTGGTATAGATAACAGCCAGTGAGATGCGGAGCACAATAAGTCTCAAAGTTGTCTTTTAGCTTGTTTCTTTTTGGTTGATTGTGAAGTCTTGACATTTCTGTCTTTGAGATTCTGTGACAAATCTGAGATTTACTGAAATCTAGCCAACCCAAAACAGTCACCCAGCACTTGAGTTTGTTCAGCAGTGGAGTGGAAACATCACAGTGTTGACTGACTGAAGGGTGTGGTAGGACAGGTTTTCACCTGCAAAATGTAAAAAAAAACCCAAAAAAACAACCCATAGCTGTGAACAACACTGGCTGCATTTATTTCACATTTAGAAGACACCCATGTATGAGTCAAACATTATGATTGACGATTATTGTGCCGCTCCTTCCAGTCTTACACGTGTACAGTGAAGGCATCTGGGAAACAAGGGCAGGAAGGCCGACAGAAAGGAAAGTGTGAACAAGTGCATGTGTCACAGTTGAAGCGAATTCATTTTTGTTGGTGCATTGTAGAGATGTTTTTCACCACAGGGAAGCTTTTTATGGTTTAGACAAAGTATGCAGAGTAAAACATCTGGCTGCGTGTGTTTGTGTGCCAGTGAGTGTCCCCCGTGCACAATGAAAGACTGAACACATGGCGTACCCAGCTATCCACATGCTCATGCTCGGGTATGAACGTTTTGGTTGAACCTTTACTTTGGGCATACAGAAATCAAACAAGTAGTCATTTAGTCCTGAGAAGCATTACAAACCTGCCTGTCATGTCTTTGTCACCCATATTTCTCAGTGGCTAATCTATGTGTGTGTCTGTGTGTTCACAGGGCTCTATTCACATATGATGGAGTCACCAACAAGCTCAAACTGGCTGACTCAGGAGGTAATGCAGACTGTCTGCTTCTTCACTTTGGCCTGAGAGGAATTCACATGTCCTCTTGCACTCTTTCAATTTGCTTTTGAGAGAAACTGTTACATTTC
Organism: Scortum barcoo; assembly: GCA_023238725.1. Lineage (NCBI taxonomy): Eukaryota > Metazoa > Chordata > Actinopteri > Centrarchiformes > Terapontidae > Scortum > Scortum barcoo. The sequence goes on from CM041535.1 coordinate 11,472,850, forward strand.
TGATGTCTCTGTCGGTCTCTTTTTTTAACAGCGGGTGGTGTGGCGGAGCTGGCAGGGAAGTTTCACATCTCCAAGCCTCAATACGGACTCTGCAAAGTGGGAAGTATAGAGACAGGAGGCCCCCGGATTGCTATGATCATCTGGGTGAGTGACAGGCAGGCTCATGGGGCTTAGCTCATATTAAAGAAACACACATACCAGCACAAATTACCAAAACACACATATATGCCTTGCACATATGTATGGAAACTGCAGGTACACGCACACACACACACATACACACACAGACGGGCATTCACTTATAGGCAGCAAAGTAGTTTAGCAGTTCAGAGATAATGGGTTTAACATCTTAGGTGGTCACATACAGACAAATCTTTGCACTCATTAGTCTGTAAAGTGCTCTGGAGAAAATCCTAAGCTTCATGGCTTATTCACAATCTTTGGTCCTGTTTTGACACAGGCTTATTTGGCATCTGACATGTGGGAAAATGCTGCGAGACTGTGTTATTACATCATTGTAGCACAAAGGATTATGAATCACAGCTCGATCAGAACAAGTGAATATGCAAATGCTCATTTGGACATGTCTGATCGTCAGACTTTCGTGGCATTTGACACTTTTAATTACTGATGAATGTTTTTTTTACATGGAGGTGTAGCAATGCTATAAACAGGCAGGTTGCCACTGCATCTGATTGGTTTTAAATCCACTATTATATCATGGAGAGCCATATGTACACACATGTTCTGGTCAATAATTAGTCCAATGAACTAAGAAACTAAGAAGTTTAACAGTGTTCAAGGTTAGCACAGATGGTGGCAGCAAACACAGCTGTGATTTTGGTCAAGCAAATGTTGATGAAAAAATATATTATATAGTATTTGCATATTAACCTTAAAAATATGCAAGAGTCAGTGGCCAATTACGGTAGCTACAGCACAGTGAATGACATTGTTCCTCAGTCTCTTATTTTCTTAGTCCCCTCTGAGAGAGGTATGACATGAATGTAAGTGTCTGCATCCTGTGTTTGTCTGCAGGTCGGCCAAAATGTGGAGGAGTACCGAAGGACAGAATGTGCCAGCCACATTCCAACCATCAAAAACTTCTTCAAGGTGCAGTAGATCAAGATGAGCTCAATTGCTTGTCACAAAGCTTTGGGACTGCCGCATGCTAACGTACATTTCATCAAGTTGTTTGTCTGTTTGTTTGGTTTCCACACTGAACTGTGAAAGATGACATCATTCCTGCTGTGGCATTTTTAGCATCGAGGAGGGGCAGAAGAAGTATATTAAAACCTTGCAAACACAATACCTGGTACTCTTTATTTTACCAAATCCCTGCTGTGGAGAAAAAGCCCCTTGACTCTAGATTTTGTACTCACAAACTCTATATTTACACACGGTAGTTTACTTTGTATTGTTTTGAGGGCTTCCTGTCCTCAGTCCACTTCCTGTTCTATTGCAGCATTGGTCCTGTTTGAGATTGGTCTATCTGCCATGTCCTGCCCTGTCGCTGCAGGGGGAGACAGCTGAGTTTGAGGCTGAAAGCTCCATTGTTTGTAGTGCAACCCAAAGTCACATCACAAAACTTCAGTGGCGATATGAGAAGGGGGAAGTGGAGGAAATAAAGAATAGAGAACTTCTGGGTATTTTTATGATTAGTGCCTATGGGCGCAGTATAGGAGAAACTCTGCTGCAACTTCTCCTCCCCATCTGTGTGCCTCAAACTGTGTTTATTTAGCATTTCCACCCAACAAGGAGAGGTTGAGCTGACCCCTAGGTTTACTAGTTTCCATATAAAGGCATCACCCCGTCAACTGCAGAAGTATCCGTGGAATGTTTGTTGTTTTTTTGTCTTTTTTTTTTTAAGCCGGGAATGTCGAGTCTGGGGTTTTGAGAGCCACTGTCTGAAAGCCCCTAACACTATGAGTGTGTGTGTGTGTGTGTGAACTGAGCACTCTTGGGCTGCTGTGCATTTTCATGTGGGATTTCAAAATTATAGATAAATGATTACATGGTCAATATGGCGTGGAGCCAAAGAAAATCCTCTCTCCATCTATGAATTGTGGGAGCACTGTGACCTCTTTTTTTTTTTAATATATTTTTTTTATTCCAGTTTAACATGGACTTGACTCAACTGAGTACATATCTGGATTATATATATATATTTTTTACAATTTCTTCAACAACTCATGGATAACAACAGAGATCCAGACAAAATAAAATAAAATAAAATGACATAAAACAAGCTGATAAAAACAAGAAGGGGAAAAAGGGAAAGCAATATAAAAAAAAAAAAAAAAAAAAGGGTTGGCCACCATTATCGAGATGCTATGGTAATGCAATCAATCGCTGTCTTGTGTTAGATAGTGTGATATGAACTTTGACATGATCCAGAAAAGAACCCCATATTTTATTATATTTATGTGCTGAACCTATAAGAGAATACCTAATTTTTTCAAGTTTGAGAAAATAAAGTGTATCTTTGACACAATGTGAAAATGTCAGGGGTATGCAGTCTTTCCATTTTACCAGAATCAGTCTCCTCGCAAGGAGCGTGAGAAATGCAATACTGTTGGACTGTCCCAGAAAGCCTGACATTGTGTCAAAAATGGATGACCAATAAGAGTTTAACTTTGGGCAGGACCAGAACATGTGGGTGTGCAATGTTGGGTTGCCTTTACATCTGTCACATAGTGGGGTTATCTCTGGGAACCACTTAGACAATCTGAGTTTAGTCCAATGGATGCGATGTACAATCTTGAATTGTAATAACCCATGTCTTGCACAGATTGATGAAGTATGCACCCTGCTCAGAGCGGCCTCCCAGGCTTCCTCAGAAATAGGTTCGCCAAGCTCTTCATCCCATTCTGATTTTATATTGTCAATTGATGAAGAAGAGAGTGACATTAGCGCATTATATGACACCTTTAAATGATAAAGGCTGACCTAATAAATGGTCATAGGGGGAGCATGCAGGCTGATTAGGAAAAACAGGGAAAATATTCTTAATGAAGTCTCGAATTTGGAGGCAGCGGAAGAAGTGTAATCTAGGCATATTAAAGTTATCACACAAGTACTGAAAGTTTACAAAAGTCCTGTTATGGTACAAATCTCGAAATTGCTTAATGCCTGCCAAACTTTTGCAGTGCGTAAAACAAGTAGTTCCACTCCACCCTATCAAACGCCTTTTCAGCATCCAGAGAAACTACAATTTCAGGAGTAGTGGACTGTAAAGGGTGGTAAATAATGTTGAAAAGTCGACGTATGTTAAAGAATGAGAATAGTTTTTTAACAAATCCCGTTTGGTCAGGAGAAATAATATGTGGGAGTCTAGACGCATGGCCAGGATCTTGGATAAAATCTTAAAATCAACAGAAAGGAGAGACACAGGATGATACGAGCCACAGGACTGGGGGTCTTTACCTTTCTTCAGCAGTAATGAAATGGAGGCCTCACGCAGAGTTTTGGGTAAGCAGCCAGATTCGAATGACTCATTATACATATTTAATAACAGATCCAAAGAAAATTTTTTATAGAATTCCACTGGGAACCCGTCAGGGCCAGGGCTTTTGTTAGATTGTAGAGCCCATATAGCCTTTGCCACTTCATCAGTGGATAGGGGCCTGTCTAAAGGTTTCCTCACTGCTCTGTCAACCTGGGGGAGATTTATGCCTGCAAAGAACTGCTCCATCTCTTGGAGAGTACAGTGTTCTTCTGAAGTGTACAAAGAAATATAATAATCCCTGAATGCATTATTTATTTCTGGGTGCTCTCGGCTGTCCCCATGTTGTGTTTTCTCAGAAATTATGTTACAGGCGGAAGACTGTCTGAGCTGATGAGCAAGGAGTCTATGTGCCTTCTCGCCAAACTCATAATGAGAGTACCTGGATTTAAGTAAAATTTTTTTAATGTCAAGAGATGTAGATGTATCAAATTCTGTTTGAAGGAGAAGGCCTTCCTTGAGTAAGTCAGGTGAAGGGCCATCAGCTATCTGGCCATCAATTTGAGAGATTTTATCAGTGATCGTTTGCTTGTTTGAATGCTTTGCTTCTTTGCAAATGATGATTCAGATATGAACAAGCCTCTCATATATGCTTTGAAGGCTTCCCAGACTGTACAATGAGACATATCTGGAGTGCAGTTTGTTTTTATGTATACATCAATGTTTTTGGCAATGATATGAACCCTGTCCTTATCTGAAAGCATAGTAGTATTAAGCCTCCAGTGGGGATGACTTATTGGGACATCATGAAATTTCAGTTTAAGGAGAAGTGGGGAGTGATCTGAGATAACAATTGCTTCGTATGTGCAGTCCTTTACAACTGATAATAGTTTTTTGTCTAAAAGAAAATAAACAATTCGGGAGAAAGTTTGGTGAACATTTGAGAAGAATGAGTATGACCTTGCAGCTGGATTAAGGGAACGCTGTACATTTGCAACTGCGTAGTTTTTAAGGAAATTGTTTAAAACCTTTGCAGATCTCGACATAGCTATTTGCCTGTGGGATGATCTGTCAAGCATCGGATTTGAGCATGTGTTAAAATCCCCTCCAAGTATCAAATGGTGAGAGTCCAGGTTTGGGATGGATGAAAGAAATCTAATAAAGAAACCCTCATCATCATAATCAGGGGCATAGGCATTGGCCAACACTACAGGAGTACTGAACAGAGTTCCAGTTACAATAACATATCTTCCATTTCTATCAGCAATAACATCTGCAACAGTAAAGGAAATACTTCTATGTAAAATAATAGCATTACCTCTGGTTCTGCTATTGAAAAGAGAGTGAAAACTCTGCGAAACCCACCTCCTTCTTAGTTTAGTATGATCTGAAAGACAGGTGAGTTTCTTGTAGAAATGCAATGTGAACATGTAGACTGTCTAAATGAGCCAATACCTTATTGAGCTTACTGGGCCGATCTAGTCCTTTAACATTCCAGCTGGCAAAGTTAATGTAGGCTCCCATACTTTCAGAGAGAACATACACTTATAGTATATTCAGCAAAGGCAAAACAATATGGAGAAATTGTGGCCACAACACAATAGGGGGAAACATAAAAAATACAAGAAGAACCTACATTTACCGTTGCTTGTCCCCGCCAGGTAGAGTGATCCTGGACATGGCTGGATGTTAGAAGCCGAATCGCAGCCCTCCTTCTCGCCTCGCCAGCAGTTAGGTCTGGAAAGATGCGTATGCCTTGTTCTTTGTAGAGAAAACTCCCCTTCTCCCGGGCCAGACAAAGAATCTATTCCTTAACGTGGAAGTAGTGGATCCTTAGAATGAACGGTCTGGGTTGTTGCCCCTGCTTCTGGAAACTTGATATTATTGCTCACATACATAAATGGCCAGATCACAACAGTGGAATAAGATAATCTTTTACTTCTCTCTCAATACAATAAAATAGGGGAACCAAAATTGTTTATTTTAAATCAAAACTGTTACATTCACAGTTGTCAGCTTAAACTGTAAGAATGCAAGTTGAATTTTCCATTACTCAGCAGTTCAGACTCATTCAGAGTAAGAGGGAACATACTGTAACACCTTGCACCAGAGACATCATAGCCAAGCATATGGATCGCATTTGCAGAAATACCCTGACCTAAAAGACCGTGGTGATGATACAGAAATATGCTGCTATACTGTCTCGTGTTCACTCTGACTTTGCTACCAGACGTGACGTTTTTCACACTCTGTTAAGGCCACGTAATTATATTTTATTACCTTTCCCATCACATACGTTGGTCATGAACAAAAACATCTTGTAAAACAGCGTAGCAGTCTGCATCATACTTCTGTCTGGGAAATCATCTGGGGTTGGTGTGTGATAAATTCTTTAAAAATGATTAGGCAAACCGATTTTGTTTTATAGTGTCGATCAGTCCTGTTTAGCTGAACAGGAATGTGGGATTTAACAGTCTGCTGGTAAGAACCAGCATTCTGAGAAGTGACACTATAATATTTTTACCAACACTGGTATTTACCAATGTATTTCACTTCACAAACTGACGATGTTTTTAGAAAAACTTTAAAAATTACTTCCACATTGATTCTGTGTCTTGTACCTCAAAACAATAACTTCATGCAATTAATACTTAATCAATCAATTAGTTTTTATGGGCATTTTTCTTTTTGCCTTTTCTTTTTCTTTCTTCATTTTATGAATAAATGATTATCAAATTTGTAGAAAAATATCAATGAATGAAATTATGATAAAAAGAATCTGAATTAGGCTCGGCCTTCTTTCAGCACATTGTGTTATGTTGCAATTTGAAGCAGTAATTCTTAAGAAACACTCAGTGAATGGGTACAATTATGATTTCCATTTCCGGCAATGCTACATACCTTAAGCAAAGATTTGCCATTACATAATGCAGTTAAGAATCTGGATTTGTAGGATAGTTGCTGATGTTATTTTTATCACCCGCACCCTTACAAGGCAATGTTAAACAATCCTGATTCTCAGCTAAATTCCTACGTGACCTTGCGGTGACCAGGAAACAAAGCTACTGAGATAACCTACATACTTGAACTGATGATAATAAATGGGGGATAAATTTGCTTGTCTTCTTAGAATCTTTGCTTTCATTGCCTTGCATTCAGTTTGATTTTCCCGTGGCACTTTGATGGTTTGTTATCTGCTTCTTCCTTTCTCTCTTTCCTAGTTCTTCTTTTCTTAAAGTTGTCTCTATATTTCTGGCTTGCTATGCTGCATGTCCCAGCTGGCAGAGAGGGGTTTTTGTCAAGACGAGCCTGCAGCAGCAGATTTGGGTATGTTACATACTGTACTCCAGTGTGGCGTTATGTTATGAAAAGTTGTATGATGTAATATGTTGTAATATGAACAGGGTGCAGATGTTTACTGAAATAACAGCAGAATAAAGTCAGAAGCTCTGGGTGTGTCTGTGTATGTTTACGGGCATTAGATGCTGTGAGTGATACACTGCAGGAGATGAGGAGCTAGATATGAGAGTGATATGCAATAGTCAGATATGAGAAAGGCTGTAAAAGTGGAAATGAGGATATAGGAGTTTAATCTTTGTTTTACTTTTCATTTTGTAAACTGCATCTTTATGTAAATAAAACGTATTTTAAGAATAACTATATTTTGGCTACTTGACAGCCTGACACAAGACCAGATGTATTTTAAGGTGGAGCAGGGGATTTGGACTGCAACAAAGAACAGTGCGTCTTTCATAAATAAGGTATAAAGCAACATGTTCGGGTCAAGGCACTGAACCCTGAAGCACTTTAGATCATTCAAATCTGTCATCCCCTGACACACACTTGAGAACAGAGGCTTTACCTTCACATCAACCAGAAAAGCCCTCCAATGCTTCCTCTGTCTTATTTCACCTGAGGAGCTATCATTACAAATGTAAATGGCTAGACTTCAGAGGAACATTGCACGCTATCAGTGCAACAAGAATCTCATGTTACCATTCAACTTACATTCTTTTTTTTACTTTTAAAGGAAAATAAAAGCTTTCAAAACAGTCATTTCAGCTGGAAAGTGTAACAAAATTTAAATCCACAATTTAAAAATATATCTTAAGTGACCCATCATTCAACCAAATTTCAACTGGGGACACATCCAACCAATGCCTCTCACTGTCTGAACAACTCCTGAGCAGCAGAGGGTGAAGCCGTCTGGCTCCAGAACAGTTTGTGCAAAGAAGAGCACAGTTATATTGAGCTGTTAGCTCTCATCCTATCACATCACTTTTTTGGTCTTCCAGAGAGGTTGTATTCTTAGACCCACGGTTAGTTTTCATTGCCGTGGTCATTAGGTTCACATGCAACATCTCACTTGGCCATTACACTGAGACTTTCCTTTCATTTGAAAATATCCAGGGCACGGACAGGGGTGATTCTGACACATTAGCATGAATAGAGAAGCGCACCATCCAAGTTATTTATGAACTCAAATAAAGTGAGCAAAATGCAGAAGCTTCATGACTGGCACTTGTGAACTCATTACATTTACAGCAAAACACGTTATGGGGTTGAAAAGTAGAGGGAAGACAACAAAAAGGGGAAGGTGAGAGACTGAGGCTTTATTTAATATCAAACACTTTGATTATTTACATCTTTAAAAAAATATGAAATAGGTTTTGTTTTGATATATGAAAGGCCTAGAACCTGAATGTGGCTCCCAGGCATGTTATGTTATGAAAAGAGTCATGAAAAAGCCAACTGTGCTGTTATGTCTATTTTATGTGAGTTTGTTAGTCTGCTAAAGTCGTCTGCATACAGCTGTCTGAACTATACGTGTTTCATAATATCCTTTTGCCCTGCTTTTATAAATGAATTGCCATGCATGCCATCACTATCCCTGGCATTTTTGCATCCTGTACTTAATGAAAGCGCATACATTTGCAGGGCAGATGCCAGTAATTGGCAAACATAGTGATGTTCTACACAGACTTGTGCAGTGCTCTATGCTGGTGAGAGCTTTTTGCTGGAGATTGTGGTTCTGTCTGTTTCCACGATTTTCCCAACATCCCTGGCAGCACAGTGGACTGCTTGTCTGGGTCTGTGTGTGTGTGCAGTTGGCAGTGACAGCTAGAGTGATATGGATTATACACTGTACTGACGTGTATTATAGGGCGCACTGAATGCTCTGTTCAGTGTCAGTGTTGTCACTCAGATAAAGCTGTGGTTTCCTGTTGGAGGCTGACAGACCTGGCTCTCCATCAGCAAGGACTTACTCTCCGTGGAAATTATTCTGAGGCCCTGGCCACATAGAAATGCTTGCACAGCACGCATTCACGAGTTCAGGCCATGTTTAACACCTATCTGTCCCAAAGAAAAAGCAGCAGTGGAATGCAATGTTTTGGTCTGTGGTCTGTCAATAGTCTTTTTTTTTCATATTGCTGAATCCCAGCTTGACTTCCAGGTATTGAGCAACAGTTGCATGTTTAGTGAGGGTCTGTCTTTTTTTTTTGGTTTGTTTTCACCTTTTTGCAGACACACGCTTCTACAGCCTCTTTTCTCATTTTTCCGCTCCTCATCTCTTATTGTCATTTTTCCCCATCCCCCATCTGCGATCGGTAACCATCCAAACCAGTGCATTCCTGTCCTCATGCTAAAGCCAGGGAGTATTTTTGTTCTCTCACAATCCTTATAACTGAAGCAGTTGCACAACTGTTTGGCTCCAAGTTTGCATAACTCCGAGTCAGACCAAGAGAAAAACCACCAGAGGGACTGTGTGTACTTGTGTATGGATTTCTAGCCTTTGTGTGTGGTTGTGTGTGTGGCTGCAGTACAGCATGTAAGGGTGGATTAAATACACATCTGTCTTACTCTGCCCGCCATCTCATTTTCATTTCCTTGTCCTCCATGTTTCAGGAAGCACATGCATTTGTCATGGCAGAGAAGGTGGAGGATGTGACAGAGGAGAAGATAAAAGCCGACCTGAGCAAGGCCCAGGTCCAGGCTCCTGCACAGTGGGTGAGAAGGAGCTCCAGGTCTGCGGACAAGGAGGAACTAGTGGTGAGTCTTGTGCAATACAGCATCAGCCCATCAGATGGAGACAGAGACTTTCATATGTACATTGTGAGACTTTTTCAGGGTACCGCCACAGTGACTTCAGGGTTTGAAATAACAAATAACATAATAATAATAATGAAATAATGAAATGAATAAATTGCATTATTTGGAAATTGTATTCAATGTTTCAAAGTGTATTTAAAAGAAACTGCATTTGTGTATTCACTATCCCTTTGTTTTTCCTATAGGGCACAAACTACAGAAAAACTAATGCTGCAATGGAGATGAGACTAATAAACCGAGACTCCTTCTGGGCACGTGCAGAGGTACGCAACAGCAGCCTTCTACCCATTTGGCCAGATCTGAGTGCTGAAGTGTGGCTCACCTGGTTGTTTACTCTCATTTATCTTATTTATTGGAAAGCTACTGGAGAAGGCTGTGTTTTATTGAAAAATGAAGTTAAAGCATGATATATTCTCCCATTGTTTCCCTGTTGTGTGTGTCAGCGTGAGGAGGAAGACAGAAAAGAAGAGGAGAGGAGGCGGGCAGCTGAAGAGAGACGTCGTCTGGAAAGAGAAAGAATCATGAAGGAACGGAGGGACGCAGAAGAGAGAGACAGAAAGATGAACGAGAAGCTACAGTTGATAGAGGAGCAGAGGTTGGAGTAATGTCTGTTTTCCTGTCAATAGTGGCCTCTAGTGGCCAAATTTTGTCTAGATTGGAAGAACAAAGTAAATACATTCGCACAGTATCCCTCTGCTTTGGATGATGATTTTCTGAATAATAAGTAAAGTTAATAAGTTGTGATGTTTTATTTGCTGTTATGTCTTGCAGAAGAAAACAGGCAGAGCAAGAAGAAGAACTGCGCAGACAGGAGAAATTAAGATGGGTTGGTGAAAAGACGTGCATATGTGGCTAGAATTTCACAGGCAAAATGATGCAAAATATCTTTTTGAAGTAATGTGGCAAAATGAATACCTGATCCACTAACTTCTGGCTTTGTAGTTTGGTCAGATTAACCTCATCAGGTCTGTGTAAGAACTGGATTGACCTTGTGCTGTGTGAGGTCTGACTCTAAAACTTTAAGTGTTTTTGAGGACATCATAACTGCTGCTGATATGCAGAAACTAATGGATTTACTGCTGCATGAACAAAGACCAAAGAACAGTGGACTGCTTTAAATTTACAAGGGAAAGTGGACGATATACCTGTTGCTGATTATTCAGCGAAGGATTAGAGCTATTTAAGAAGCTAAACAATTGATAAAAACTTTATCATTTTACACATAGAGCCTAACAAATTAACCTGTCATTAAATCCTTGCGTATGATTATACTGTGTGCTGAATCCACAAACACCTTTGGACTGTGGCTACCATGTTCAAACTGTGCAACACTGAACTTGATGAGTTTTCAAGTTTTAGCTAACATACCAGACATCACTGTAAATGAAAGTAAGAAAAAAAAGGCATTCCTTACCAAGGTCACAAAGTTACCTCTGACCATCACTTGAAGCTGTCCCAGAGCTTGGTTATACGCTGTTGCCCATAAAGTTGGAATAAAATATATTTTACGTCTTCTCCTGAAATGATTGTGACAATGTGATTTATTCTTGATAGATAAAGTGTCTAATATCTAATATCTTCTCAAACCTTTATTGATTAAACGCTTCCAGACATATCACAGTGACACTATCAAGAATAAATCACATTGTCACAATCATTTCATGAGAAGAGGTAAAAAATATTTTATTCCAACTTTATGGGCAACAGAGTACATGCAGACCGCTTACAGCATGTTTAAATTTGTAAGAGGTAAGGGTAAGCGTGATTATACTTGTGTGTAGTCTGGGGTTTACAGATGTTAGGGTGCCAAAGAGAAAAGTCGCCGTCTTTGGTGGGCAATGATTTCTGCATCATTAATTACTTAATCATCATTAATGTCAAAACATTCATGTTTCACAGGTCTCAAGTGTTGTCTCACCTACTCTTTCAAATAGTTCTATTTAAAGTGAAGAGAATAAAAGCACTGAAATGTGCGCGTGAATATGTAAATGTGATTGTTGCTGTGGTTTTGTGCACTGACAGGAGCAGCAGCAGAGGGAGCATGAGGAATTTATGCGGGCTCGTCTTAGAAGGAGTGAGTCCATAGAGAAAGCAGCAGTAAGTGGAACTTTGATCACTATAAAACCCATGCAGCTATCATGATTTAAAATATTTAATATAAATATTAATACAGTGATTTTATATAATATCCTCTACTGCGAAACTTTCTCCAAAAACTCAACTAGCACAGTCTGTTCAATCATTTAGACTTCTTGCTTATGCTATATGTTTCTTGACTTGTAGGAGGCAGCAGCATTAGTGTCCCAACGATCCATGAACCCTCGGGAGTTCTTCAGGCAGCTGTCATCATCGTCATCACAAAGTCCCACCAGTCCTGGATCCTCCCGCACTGGTACGTAGGTCGATTGAAATACACGAGCTCACTGAAATACAAGCATCAGCACCAGATCGCAGCACATGCAGTTTCGGATAAATGACGTGTTTCTGAACTACTCTTCTGTTTCACTTCCTGTCCAGGCAAACCATTCAGACGATACCAACGCAGCCTGACAGACACAGCCTTCATCTTCTCTAAAGCAGAGGAGAGCTCAGCATCCTCCCCTCGCAGTTCTCCGCTGGTCTCCCCCTTTTTCCGGGCTCCTCCCTCTCCACTCTACCGCACCACATCTCCCCCGACGAGTCCCGATTTCCGCCCCGTCACCTCACCGCTGGGGCCCAGAGCGCACGTGTCACAGCCCACGTCACCTGTTCGCCCTGCCCCTCCAGTCTCAGCCCTGCCCAGCGTTCTCCAAACTAACACCCCAGTTCAGGCTGTTGTTGAGCCCAAACCCCCTTCACCCACAGAACCTTCTGCGCCTCCGGCCTCCCCTACTCTCTTGGCTTCCTTGTCCCCCAGTTTAGTAAAAAACAACCCCCCTCAGTCACATCCAGAGGCCCTGCCCGCCTCGCCCCCAAACACCCCAACCCAGCCAGAAGACTCAGCTTTCTGCTTCGAGCCTGCTCTCGCTCCACAGGCTCCAACAGCTCCTCTTCCAGAGAGACCACAGCTAAACACAGGTAGGGTGGAACAGGACACAAAGGATTGTACTGGGATCTGATTATACAATATTATATTTTTCCTCTCTGATGTAATCTGCATGGACGGCCTCATTATCGCAAAAGCAACAACATGCCCATTCAGACCGATGATGCAGCGCGAAGCGGGTGACATCGCTTTGCTTATTACTCATTTGTTTGCCAAAGACATTAAATGTTTGACATTAAATATTGGTTGTTAAAATGTTATTACAGGCTAGTTAGTGACTTAGATGCTTTTGCCAAAAACTACTCAACATACTTCAGACTGTGTAAAGCAGACCAGGGACTATGAATCAGCGGCCTGTTGTATGAAATCACACGAGTTCAGAATGTTTTTACAGTCCGCTCACAATTAAATATTCCTAAAGTAACCACACATACTCTTAGTCATGCCAAGCTTCACTCTAATGTGTGCCCAGAGAACCTGGCTCATGGTTCAGTTTTTATACCACAGACATAGTCTTCATGGGCACTCCCGTGACATTTTACAGTTTATCAAATGCACGGTTGTGTTTGTAATAATGAAATTATTATAATGAATAATTAATAATGAAAACATTTTCCAATCAACAGACTTCGACACTAGTGTGCACACTGAGCAGGTCACTGAATCCAGCTTTAAAGTGCAGGCTGTTCTGGTGGAGGAGGATGAGGAAGAGGATGAGGAGGAGGAACACGAGGAACATATGGCTGAAACACAACCGCAGCCTTGTCCTGTCACCACGGAGCCGGTCCAGACTGAGGCAGAGGAGCAGGAGGAGAAGGAGGAGGAGAAGGAGCAGGAGCAGGACGAGGAGGAAGAGGAGGAAGTGGAGGAAGAGGAGGAAGAGGAGAAGAGATTAAACCAGGAAGCCATGCCCGCATTAGTGGAGGAGCCAGTGGAGGTGGTTCAGGAGGAAGAGGAGACAAAGGTAGATGAAGAGGAGAATGACCAGTCAGAAGACATTCAGCCCCCTGCCGAGCTTTCAGAGAAAGAGGAAGAGTCAGCAGTCACAGGTGGCCCTCTTGTTCTTTTATCGTTATTTTGTCGTGACTAACATTTTACAAGGAGTATTACTACCATGTCGCAAACTGTTTATTTGTAAATGATGTACAGCAACTTTCAGAAAAGATAAAATGACATTTCATGATATGTTACACAGTGGCAAAAGATTACAACCAAAGTCAATGTTTCAGAGGCTGAACCAGTTTGTCAAGAGATCAAACATAAGTCTGTTGTCCTGTCAACCAATGGAATCACAAATGGAGAGGACACACAGGAAGAGAATGGCATAGGTTTGGAAATAAATCAGTTAATATTATACAATGTAGGATTATTCACCGATAATATATGCATTCTCTGTACTGGCTGAGAAGAATATTTTTCTCTCTGGTCTTCGTCAGAGCGATCTTTGAGTCCATCTGACACAGAACTCAGCTCACCGGAGCTGGCTGTGTGCTACGATCTTCATGGCACGGCAGAGGAGGATGACGTCATTGAGGAGAAAGAACAAGAGATCTCAGAAAATGGACAGAAGGTACTCTATCTACAAACACATATTGTGTAGTGCTTGTACAGTATCTTGCACAATGTCTGTGTGTTCAAAAATGGAAATCAAGCCAAATCTCTTCTTGGCTTAAAAAAATATTGATGAATATTTAGTTGGGTCCAGGGGTCATCAAATCATGTTTTTTCTTGCCACTGTCAACAAATGCCACCAAGTGATGTGTTTTTAATAGTTCTTGCACAACAACTGAGGTTTAAGGCACAATGGAGCACAAGTATATCGGGCTATGACTACACAGTCAGTATTTGTTTTTAACCATCAATTGATCGCTGATTTGGTCTTTTCATGGGCTTTGTTGACAATAAGAAAAAAATATAGAATTATAATTAACTTATCTTGTAATATTATTAAAATATATTTCATATATTAATACATATTCATATGAAGAAAGTTTCCATAAGAGTGATTTTGCTCTCCTTTATTCTGTCTTGTGAATTTTAATCAAACAATACATCACTTCATGATTGCAGCCTTTCTCTGACTCCATTTTCCTCTCCACTTCAGGTCTTAGCCGAACGACAAATGTGCGTCCGAGCCCTGTATGACTACCAAGCAGGTAAGCTGCCATTTAGAGGATAATCGCCACGCATGTGCACATAAAGTGCATCCACTTGTAGTAATTACACTGTGATTAGTGGGTCTTCACCATGTTATCTTGCGGTTCCCACAGAGGATGAGTCTGAGATCTCCTTTGAACCCGGTGACATCATCAGGGACGTGGAAACAGTGGACAAAGCCTGGTGGAGGGGGTGGAGCAAAGATGGCCGTCAAGGCTTATTCCCTGCCAATTATGTGGAGACCATATAGGCAGGCAGAGACACACACTAGCACACACACACATAGACACACACACACTCAGGGACACCATCTTCCCACCGGTTGTGCATGTTTTTACCTTAATCTTCCCACTGAAACTTTGTACTCTCTATTTGGTAGGAAGGATAAAGAAAAATGTGACTCCCTATTTTGTAGAAAGCATAAAGTAAAGTGTGACTCTCTATTTTGATGTTTTCCTGAGAAAAACTAAATATTCTCACAAGTATGCAGAAATTACCCAGCCTCATTTTCTTGGATAAAATAGCAGGGACCTTTTTCTTGGACCAAAATAACTTATTTCCTTTTGAGATACAGAGGGAATCTTGGTGGGAGGGATCAGATCACGGTGACAAATGATCACAAACTTGCTTTTCTTGCAGGAAACACAAACAGATTTTTCTAGTGTATCGTCGTCTTTTTGATCCACACATATAACAAGCGTTTCACTCTGCTCACCGTTTGCTTTGTGTGTTACATTGCTAAAAAATAATTTACTGCTCTTGACTGGTATATATAATAAAGATACATGTATCAGACGTCATCTTATAATCATCTTCCTGTATTTCATGAGTTATTCTGTAGCACTGTGTTTTTTACTGACAGTCTCGCAGCACATTTTAATTACCCAAACCAAAACAGAAACATGACAGGAGATAAACACGCGGAGGGAAAAGGCACAGCATTGCCACCTTTGTTTCTCTATCACTCTTTAAGTTGGGCTGTTTTTTTTCTTTATATGGTGATGTCCTTCCGTACATTTTGGGAATATGTCTCATCTTAATCTTAATCATCTTTCCTAGACTTTAAAGCATTATGTCAACTCACAGATAATATCAAAAGAAATCCTCCTATTTTAATCCTCTGTAACATCTTAATACTCTACACTGTATATAAGAATGTATAAAAAAAAACATCAAAGATCTTCTTTTTTTCTATACTTGGCTTCTATGTTTGTATGTTATATGTTTGTTTGATGGTGTATGATGTATGTTCTTTGTATTTACCCCAAACTTACAAATATATAGCATCTACAAACTCAAGTTGCTTTAAAATGTTTCTCTTCTGCTTTATTTTTTTTATTTATACCTTTCAACAACCAAACATAAACTACAGTGAATATAATCATTACTGTCAGCTATTCTTTGATTGTCCACATTCTTTCACGTTTTAATTTATAGCATCTCTAATATCATGTCAGTGGGTGCAGTCTTGTGCTTGTTTTAAATCTCAGAAAAAAAAAAAGTTTCTAAATAACAACAAATGTCCCTTCTCCTACCTTGTGAAAAATAAACAATAAATGTGCCAGGGACATTATATATTTAGTACTTTTATATACAAAATTGAATAATAATAAATATCATTTTTGTGGCACATGATATCTTGCTGCATTCACACAAAAGTTTGTGTTTAAACATTGCTGGAACAGTAAAGTGATCACAAGGTGAAAAAAGAGTAAAAGATGAGAGCAGACATATTAGGCAAAAGTTTAGATTTTATTGATATGCATTGTTGGTATCTCTTGATCTTATGAGTGAGCTTGGTTTCAGTAATACGTACTTCTTACTGCTGCTAACTTATGAATTGATTCTTAAATGCACTGGGTGAAAGAGAAAAAAAATTGTAGTCCTTTATTCGCACCTATAGGTGGAGACATTGCCTTTTCCAATTTGTCAGTGACAACATTACTGAGAGCGAGCTCACTGAAGTGAACAGATTCCTCAGGACAAAAGGCAAAATATTTTGACAAGCAGAAAGGAGGCTCATTGTTACACACATTTTAGAAGCGGGATATCCAGACATTTCCAAAGCTAAAAATTGCTAATGCTGCTACACCTCAAACAGGATTTTCCCCTAGGGTAATAATGATTGATCGAATATGACATTAATATTTCTTAACCATACACCTTTAATATTTATGGGGGGACTAGGTTACGCTCTTGTAGTGCCAGTCCAATAACAGTGTTTGGCAGATGCGCCTCTGTTCTGAAATAGAGAGGTAATGTTTGACATGGGTCTCATCCTGCCTGAACTGATGCCTGTTGACAGACTGACTAAATCTATCCAGGAGACTATTCTGTCGAGGTTATCCCAGAAGGCTAATCATCAGTGATATGTGTGAAAAGGTGATGAGCCTCTTATGAAATACTAATTGGGTTGCAAGGAGAAGACCGTGGAAAGCTCAAATGAGCAAGATTGAGAGATAGAAAAAGAAAAAAAATATATACTTAATTGAAGTTTGAAACAGGCAGGAGAACTTAATATGAATCTTTTAACACCAATGTTTATAATTTTACATTGGTGTGCTTGAGGAAGATAAACAGCCATCGAGCCAGAGATAAATCGAGAGAGAGGACATCTGTGCACAGAGAATATGAAGGCAAATTGGTCTCGACAGTTGTGTCCCCCCCTTCTCTCACTTTGCCATATCCCCGTTCCCATGGTCATCCCTACAACTCAAGAGATCCCTTGTCTCTTCAGATTAAGCAGAGTGATAGGGAGACACTGGCTAATGTGCCAGTCAACTTTCCATTCCCCTTCCCCTTTGTCTTTAGGCTGTTCCTTCCTTCTGTGACCCTCATCAGTAACAAAAACCCTTTGACGAGGGTGCTAAACTAACAGAGAAGACACCCTCCTCCCTCCTTTCCCTTTATCTCTTATTTAACTGACAGTCCCTATCTGACCGGTAGAGGACTGACAAGTGTGGGACGGCCGAGGTGAAGTGGCGGTGGGGAAGTGCCACTCATTGTAGCGTTATCAGCACAAAGGCCAACGACAGACACCTAATCTGACCTGGCTGCGGATGGCTGGTGGCTTATTGGCTGGGTTTCTGCTCGGAAGCAGATTCTGGCAAACCCCCGAGATACTCGGAGGGAAGGATAAGCACAGGCGCACGCACAAATGTATACACGTGGGCAGGGATGCAGACATGTAACGCACACAACCACACACACATTTACACACAACCGCAGACGCCCACTATACTAAGCCCCCATTTTGGAAGCAACCTCCTTCTCCTTGCCGCTCCTCAACCCCTGCCTGTCACACGGTCTAACTAATAGTTTGCTGCAACTTTTTGTGATTAATTATGTGTTTGGGAGAGGTGTCAGTTTACAGGAGACAAAAAAAAAATCTTACCGCAGCAGTCTCCTAACTCTCTGTTCAGCCTTCCTTCTTTAGCGTGCTGTAGCTGCGAGCACCTGTGTGCAAGTGTGAGCGAATGGGACTTGCTTTCTTTTTGGCTCACTCTTCTGCAGGAGGAAAAATGCAGGCCAGGATCGTCCCGTCTGTCTTCAAGGCTTCAGGTTACTTTACCAATACTTGTGCCAGAGGACTGCCCAGTTGGACCATTCCCACTCCAAAGTGCTATAAAACTCACAGCGCCTGGGTTTGGCAGAGCTCAGGCATGCGGTGTTATTCTTAAAATACTTAAGAAGCTCCTGTTTTTCTCTTCCCTTGCTGAAATAAAGATCAGTGTTTGTAAGCACCTGTATGTGAGAGCACTCACTGAGAAAATGGGTCTCATTTTCTTTTTGGCTCTTTATTCTGCAGGGGGAACGGTTACCACAGGCAACATTTCACTGGATCAAACATTACCCGCCGGCAATAGGAACTCCATTGCAACCCTTGGTGGTGTATCAAAATGTGAATCCGCCACTGATGCCATTTTGCTTGCGAGACAATCTCAAGGCTACAATTGTTATCTGGGAAGAATTTCTCTAAACTATTATGCTTCCTCAAGATAAATCAGCTTTAGCCTGGTGATAATTCCATCTGGTGTAAGTCTTGATTAAACCTTTGCTTTTAGACATCTCTCTTGTTCTTGACGTTGTCATTTTCTGTTTTCCCTTTAAAGATAATCTTCAAAACCGCTGAAGTAGATAACGCCTCGGAAGCTCCTGATGGCTCCAGCCAAGATTTTACTGTCAGCATAGAAACCGGCCCATTAACTTTTGAAGCCCTCTTTGGCAAAGCTCCCTTTCCCCTCCGTTGCCATCAAAAAGCTATTTCCCTCGGCCAGTCCCACACAACCCTAACAATGAACAGAGGATTAGAACATCTCTCTGTCTTGAAGCAAAAAAAAAAAAAAAGTAAAAATGGATTTAAAAAAAAAAAATCTCTTTTTACGAGTCATTGGTGAAGACTAGTTGGCAGAGTTTCATTGCTCGGATTTTTCCTGACATGATTCCCAAGAGGCGGTTTTTGCTTTTTACGATACAATTCCTGCGCTTGCAATCAGCCAACATGTGGCATTGTCATCCAATCACAGAGATTTTTTTTCCCCTTCAGTTTGTAAATGGTTAAGTCTCTTGGTCTATTGTGAAGGAATCTTCAAAGTGGTTGGAAACCACAGGGGAACATTGGTAGTTGTTAATTAATGCAACAAACTCTGTACAAATGCTTTATTTTCCTGATTCTGAAGATGAAAAAAAAAATCTTGCTTTGAATCTAGCAACAGGCGCGTCCAAATCTGTTACCTCATCATCAATCCATTATCCTGGACAATGAAATGCCGTTGTTTCTCTGAAAAGCATAAGTGATTTTTATTAACTCTGCTGTGGTTCCAGAAGAAATCTCTCTCTCTCTCTCTCTCTCTGGTTTAGGTTTATTGGATTTTTGTTCATACCGATCATTTATGTTTCCATTCAGTAAATTGACGTAAAATGTGTTTTGCTAAAATGATCTTTTCTGGTCTTTATGACTATCATTGAATTTGAAAGAAATGGGAAACATGACAGAGGCTGTGGTAACCGCTGAAAAGCAACTAAAGCAAAATTGGCCAAGATAAATGACGGATAATAGGGTTTAATCTTAAGATTTTCTAAATTGCTTTCAATCCAGTAAATGACTTTAAATGTTTTGGATTACTTGTGATTGTACACGTTATTCATATTTTTTAATAAACAGCCACAGTAAAAATGATATGGACACAGAAATGTTGTCAAATTAAATCATGCCCTTAAACTGAAGCCTAAATTGTTTTCAGAAGTCACCAGTCAACATGTAAACATAGGTTAGAGCTGTCCCTTACCCTAAAGATTAGCGCGGTGAAAGCCCTGTCCTCCTGGTGACTCACACACACACACACACACACACACACACCTGGGTTTCACACACACAGCCTGTGGCACCAATCAATCACTGCCAGATGCTGTGACTTTCTCTCAGACAATTCATTTCACAAGTATCTCTGAAGGAGCGATGCCGATGGTGGCATTTGAGGGAGGCAAACGCACATAAGCGTGTGTGTGTTAGTGAGTGATGGGGATACGCCGGTGGCAGTGTGTGAAAAGGACACATATGAGATCAGATAGAGTTGAGACTAATTCACAGCCTGGCCTGAGGACATTAAGCAGGATAAAGTGAGACATCTTTTCTCACACCATTTAGGCTAAGCCCATGGGGACACATTGTTTATTTCCTGGCTGAACTACATGATTTGAGGCTATAAGTGTGATTTCGAAACACAAGGAAAAAACATGGCATTATTTTATGTAGCTGTAAAAAAATTCATCACTACAGTAACAAAGGAGGACGAATGCTTGATTTAATCCAAATAAAAACTGTACTTCCCGCACCATTTCATATTTTTTCACCCTACAATAAGACATGCACGGCAACTGGGTGCTTTACGCCGCTGTTGCAATGATTGTGATGTTAACAGTGCAGATTTATAGTGGATGAGACACCCAGAGCCAGCCCTTGGCAGGCCAGGCACCGTGCCCGCCCCAGGGGAGGGGGATGATGGAGAGCAAACAGCTAATAATTAATACCATGATTACACAGGCTGCAACAACACAGAGAGACAAACCTTAACACACCCAGGCGGGGACCTGACCAAGACTGATAGCACAGGAGCACACAAGCACACACACAGATGCTCAAATATACAGACACAGGCATGCACGCACTGTATCTGTCAGACAGGCACACACACACCAACAGCAACCAAGCAGCACTCAGACAATTAATACCACAGCATCTAACATCTCTTTGTTCACACAAAGATCAATTAGAAAATGTGAAAGCCACACTGGAGCATTGGAAGGATTAAAGAAACAGTCATTTTATGGTTGCTGTTTAGATTTTATAAGGCCTGCGCAGAATGGAAATTAAGGCCTACCTTCTTTTTTCCTTCTGTTCAGATGAACCACTGGTGTTTGCTGTTTCACTGCAAACAGAGCACCAGTCCCCTTTTGTCAGTTTGGCTGCTGTGAGACATTTAAAGTAAATAAAACCAGCTTGCTAACCAACCACTAAACCCTACCTGCCATGTGTAGAGCTGATACTATAATTCAAAGGCTAAAAAGACCATAAAAATGTGTTTAGGCTGTAACAATACCGCCCGGACCCCCCTGTGCGTGTGTGGATGAAACCTCCCTTCCTATACAGCCATTACCTAAGCCACACAGTAGGATAACAACATAAAAATGTCACGGTTACCCTCATTAGCAGCCGGGCTTGAGTTCCTTTGATTTGTACGTGCATGCGCAAGGTCTGCGATGGCTTCCATATGAACACCCCTTCATTTTTTAATATAACCAGCATCACGTTACTCCGAGATGAGGTGATCCCAATTTCTCCAAAACCTCAAGTATTTTTCTAAATGTGCTCGACATGTCCAGGATTTCCTACCATTTGAAGGGATGCAGGGGCGGTGTGTGTTTTCACTGTAGTGTGGCTTGCCGAACTCCACCGTAATGGTGTGTGTGTGTGTCATTTTCAGAGAGGGAGAGAAAGACAGGTTGTGTGCTGTAATGTTGTGTGAGTGTGAATGAGTGAATGTGTGTGTGGAAGTGTAAGGGGATGCCAACCATTGAGGGGCCATGCAGGGCCCAGGGCCCACAGGCCTTAGCCACCACTTCCTCTCCCTCCGTGCCACATTGACTCTGTTTCCATTACCACAGTGGAAGGAACAATAAAGGGTTGATGTGTGGATGTGTGGTCTAGCACAGCAGAGGCCTGGACAGCCCAGGACAGATTGGACTAAGCTGGTGAGACCTGGACAGCTTTGCGAGTGTGTGTGTGTGTGTGTGTCTGTGTGCATACTCCCTGTGCTCTACCTGACGACAGCTTGTCAGACACAGGAGAGTAGAGTAGAGGATTACTGCAGTAATCTTATGCCTTTTTGCCCCAGTCTAATTTTAACATCTCAGCCTGCTCAGATCTGATAATAACTGAGCTTAAGTTCTCAGTATTGACCCATGTAGTGTATAGCTTTTCTTTGATTTCACCTAGATAAGGGTTCAAATCCATTTGCTCATAATGTTCAGTTCTTCCAAAAACTGGAACTTGAAATGGTGCCACACAGCTTTGACACAACATTCACAAAGATGGACAAGTATTTACTGTGAATTTCATATTCATTGTATTATCCTACCTTGGACCAAAACTCTGGCCATAGGGACATGGAATCGTCACTTCGCTGTGAGCCTGAGCTCGTGCGGGAGGTTGAGAGGTACCTGGCTAGAGATAGTCGGGCTCACCTCCACGCATAGCTTGGGCTCTGGAACCCAGCTCCTTGAGAGGGGCTGGACCCTCCACTACTCTGGAGTTACCCAGGGTGAGTGGCGGCGAGCTGGTGTGGGCTTGCTTATAGCTCCCCAGCTCAGCCGCCATGTGTTGGAGTTCACCCCTGGTGAACGAGAGGGTCGCTTCCCTGCGCCTTCGGGTCGGGGATAGGTCTCTTGCTGTTGTTTGTGCTACGGGCCGAACAGCAGTACAGAGTACCCGCCTTCTTGGAGTCCATGGGAGGGGTACTTGATTGATAGTGCTCCAACTGGGGACTCCATTGTTCTACTGGGGGACTTCAACGCTCACGTGGGCAACAACAGTGATACCTGGAGGGGCATGATTGGGAGGAACAGCCTCCCCAATCTGAACCCGAAGCAGGTGTTCTGTTATTGGACTTCTGTGCTAGTCACAGTTTGTCCATAATGAACACCATGTGTGACATTGAGTCTGAGTGGACCATGTTCTCTGCCTCCATTGTCGACGCGGCAGTTCGAAGCTATGGATGCAAGGTCTCTGGTGCCTGTCGTGGCGGCAACACCCGAACCTGGTGGTTCAATAGTCATTCCTTGGATTCAGGAGGAACAATGCGGTTTTCGTCCCCGTCATGGAACACTGGACCAGCTCTATACCCTCCACAGGGTGCTTGAGGGTTTATGGGAGTTTGCCCAACCAGTCCACATGTTCTTTGTGGATCTGGAGAAGGCATTCGAACCGTGTCCCTCGTGGTATTCTGTGGGGGTGCTCCACGAGTATGGGGTCCGGGGCCTATTGCTAATGGCTATTGGGTCTCTGTACAACCGGAGCAGGAGCTTGGTTCGCATTGCCAGCAGTAAGTTAGACCTGTACCCAGTGCATGTTGGACTCCGGCAGGGCTGCCTTTGTCACTGGTTCTGTTCATGAATCTTTATGGACAGGATTTCTAGGTGTAGCAACCAGGGGCTAGTTTGTGTAGCCAGGGGAGTCCAGTTTGGGAACCACAGGATTTCATCTCTGCTTTTTGCAGATGATGTTGTCCTGTTGGCTTCATCAAACCAGGACCTTCAGCATGTACTGGGGTGGTTTGCTGCCGAGTGTGAAGCGGCTGGGATGAGAATCAGCACCTCCAAGTCCGAGGCCATGGTTCTCAACCGGAAAAGGGTGGCGTGCCCTCTCCGGGTGGGTGGAGAGGTCCTGCCTCAAATGGAGGAGTTCAAGTATCTCGGGGTCTTGTTCACGAGTGAGGGAAAGATGGAGCGTGAGATTGACAGGTGGATTGTTGCAGCCTCCGCAGTTATGCGGTTGGTGTACATGATCGTCGTGGTGAAGAAGGAAAGAAGTCGAAAGGCAATGCTCTCGATTTACCGGTCAATCTACACTTCCCACTCTCACCTATGGTCATGAACTTTGGGTAATGACCGAAAGGACAAGATTGCGGATACTCGGCGTAGAGAGCCGCTGCTCCTTCAAGCATCTAGAGGAGTCAGCTGAGGTATGGCTTGGGCATCTGTTTCGGATGCCCCCTGGACGCCTCCCTAGGGAGGTGTTCCAGGCATATCCCACCGGGAGGAGGCCCCGGGGAAGACCCAGGACACGCTGGAGAGACTATGTCTCTCAGGCTGGCCTGGGAACGCCTCAGAGGTCCCCCCGGAAGAGCTAGGAGGAAGTGTCTGGGGTGAGGGAAATCTGGGCATCTCTGCTCAGACTGCTGCCTCCGCGACCCAGTCCCGGATAAGCAGGGAAAGATGGATGGATGTATTATCCTATGTTCATTTCTTTGGCAAAACCCCATCAGCGAATGACAAAAAATAATACATTTGATTTATTTTGCTTTGTTTTGATTTCAACATGTGCCTATAGCTGAAAAGAGCAAAATCATGGTTGAAACTGAAGAAATTAAATTGGATGAAAAACTTAAACCTGGCTGTGACATTACCAACAAAAAATAGCTTATGCTACAGAAAAGAGTTTCTCATCTCTTTGTTTCTTTGTTTGAGGAGATGATGACACATTTGATCCTGTCTCACAGTGTCACATGTCACCCTCCTCATGCCCTGTCACTCTGACAGCTCACAGCCTGCGAGGCAAAGGATCATGGGTGCTGTGTCAGACACAGCGGGGAGGTCGGAGGAAGGCATGCTAAATGCACGATGTGAGTTTCCGCGTGGCATCGTGCATGTATGTGTCTGTGTATGACTGTATGTGTGACTATGTGTGTGTGTGTGCATGTGTGTCAGTCTGAAGGGATGGATACATGCCAAAGGCGAGAGCAACACCATGTCAGAGTGCTAGCAGACGATGCCCATTTCAGATACACTAATTCAAACAGTCAGCTCAGCCATGAAACCATTTCCTCCAATGATTCCTACACTCCCTTCCTCTCTGCTCCATGTGCGTCAGCAGGGTATTGCAAGGTGTAGCAACAGCCATACCTCAAAGTAAGGGAGTCCAAATTCCATTATCTGAATATTATCAGGTTGTAGCTGACTACAGGAAAGTGGATATTGAGCTAAAGTTTTCTCCATCCTTGTAAAAAATAAGTTAAAAAGTTTAAAGAAGATGGGGCTACTGGCTTTAAATGTTATTTAAATTTACATGTGTTTTATGTGTGATTGTAACATAACTTTAAAAATGAGACCTTCTCTAACTTTCTCGGTTGCTGATAACAGCGTTTGGAATAATTTCTATGTAAGGGACTTGGGACCATTTTTCCAAGAAAATCCAACAAACGTTTATGCACACTCCTGGGTGGTTTTCCTCTCTTCAGCTCCGCTACAGTGCCAACAGTGTGCCACACTAGCAAACTAACATCAACAAATGACAGGCACCCACCATGCCACAGACTCCAACAAACTCCACAGAAGCACACGCACAAAAAAGTTTCATCCAGTGAAGCCCATCTGGCAAAAACGGGAATATGACCAACATCAGGAGAAAACTTTGTGTTCCTCAGAACCTGTTATGTGCATTATCTACAGTGTAATGTTACTTATCCCAGTCCTATCATCTCTTTATGAATTTAGGATTATTGTTTTCTTAACATGCTGCCAGTAAAGTTACAGTCGTGTAACTTGTCAATAAAAAATGGTCTATTCTAGTCCATGAAACATTAGTGCTTCAATTCAGTGTTGTGAGAGTTGTAATGGAAAGTATCATGTCAATAATGAAGTGTGGTGACACATCACATGTTATTTATAATATTCAGTGTACTTCACAAACCATCATCAGCCATATCACCCAGCAAATATCGCTATGATGGCACTGCCGAGCTTCTCAGTGAAAGCCTGATGAACAGTGATTGATAAAGCTGGCTAGCAAGCTAACGCTGATGATATATAAGTCAATGTATCACACAACATAACACATGTGTTTAGTGTCCCCATACTGTGTTAGCAAGCAGGTTGATAACAATATTATACTTTATAAACCTAATAAAACAAAACATAAAATTAGACACTATAAATACAGAGTAACTTTACTTCCGTCATCTATCAACATGATGCCTGGCAACCATGTTCAGTCTTGTGGATGTCATGTCACTGTTTCGGTCAATGCCCAGGATGCTCGCTCCCCTATGTTATGTGAGCACAGGTCTCACAGGTGTCATTAATAACAAGCATTTTCTGGAAGTTACATAGAGCACCTTTAAAGGTTACACTGAAATCTGAAATGAGAATCTATAAAAACATGCTGTATAGAATCAGAAATTAATGTGATTGATGGTAAATATCGAGCAGTAATCACTCAAAATGTCTTTGTCATCCAGAACAGGGAAGAACACAGGAGAACTGTGTGCATCTGTGCATAAAAAAGTTGCATAAACAAATATTAAAAGCCTCTTGGGCAGCAGTGAATATGACACAAGAGGCAACATGCAGCTAAAGTGTTTTAAATTTCTTTTAATTTTCTGTTAAGAGAGAGAGAAAAAAGAGAAGTAAACTCCAGATCAACCACTGAAATCTGTTCTTACCCACATATGATGAATCCCACAAGATCATAATTGAAGGTGCGTGTCCGATTGCTTGTTGTTTACGAAGGCAACACTCCTTAAACACATGGAAGTGTCGGTACGAATACCCATGAATACATTAATCCAATCATTATAATTACTCTAAAACATATAATAATCTGTACGTATAAAATGTATGATATTTATTTGTATTTTTTTCTAATTAAAACTTTTTTGTTGAACGAACAGTTTGTGGACTGTGAAAAATAAATGTTCTCTTGACCCACTGTCAGATTTTCTCTTACCTGAGAGAAGAGAAAAAGTGAAAAAACACTGATGAATCTTAGAAATCAATGGGTACTGACAAAATTAAAACAAATTATCCAAGGAAATCTTTTATTTTGTATATTGCGTCATTTGGGAGGCCCAGTGTCCTAAGAAATTTCATCAACATGAGTGAGTTCTGAAGTTTTGATGTCATTTAATTATACTAGCTTAGAGTTTTGGGGCCTGCTGCTGTATCTCTGTCTCTGAAACTCCCGAGGCTTATCAGTGATGTGAGAGCCCCCTCAGTGGATAACCTATCAAAGCTAGTGGTCATGACACTCTGAAGTTGATAGGGTGAGTGTGGGTTCATTTAATTTCTTGGCTGCATTTGTAAATGAACCCTGCAGAAGACTTTTCCTCCACATCAAAGACGGCTTGCTGTAGATAATTTTTACACAATAATTTTTTTACACAATAATTGATGGATGGATTCATCTTATATCTGCCTAGAAATGCATAGAGATTTTTAGTGTAATATATGTAATGTAATGTAATGTATATAGAGTAAATGTGAAATTTTATTTATTCCCAGATTTTTCTTCCAGGTGTCTTCCAGCCTGTAATCTATACTAAACAGTGCATCATGTATCTGTTCTCCTCAGCACATACATGAAGAAGAAAATGAAAAGGAAGTCAACTTGGTGGCTAAGCTTAATTTGTGGAAAAAGACTCTTCCTTTGTTGACATTATGATGCCTTACTAACTGCATCAGTGACAAAAGTCTGTCTGCAAATGTGGAGATTTTTGGAAATAAAATGAAATACTAAATGACAGCATGTTAGCATGAATGAGACAAACGTCATTGCCATGGTAGCGATGGTATTAAATAAATAAATGACCAGACTTACAGTGTAATTGCCCATCAGAGCCTGGAACACTGCGCATTTATGAGATCTGTCCAACAAAGAACATTTTGTAGTCTAAACCAGAGAGCAGACATACTACATACAGAGCTAGTATGGAAATTGTGATGGCCTCGTGCAAAGATATGAATAGTAGGCCCATAATAGTTGTGGCTTCGCCTGAATGATCCCTTTTGAACCAACAGTTGGTTATAGCATTGCCTTCAAATCGCTTTAGCTGTCCGCCACTGTCAGACAAAAAGAAAACCAACTACTTTCGGTGTTTTGGTCAAGATATAATGAGTTTCACAGGTGTAGGAGTCTTGGGGTAATTGGTAATGGGCAGCGGCAACTGGGGCCCCTGCGTGGCACCTGGAGAATCACACCACCCCGCCAACCACCACCCATTTACTCCCCCAGCACCCACCCTGAGTCACACACACACACACATGCACACAGTAGTCGCAGAAAGATGTTCCTTGAAAGCAGAGGGAGAGAGCGAAAACTGGCTCTCGATGCGGATGTATAAATAGTCCTCACACTGCACAACATGTTCTGTTTTGATGTAATTATGGTGCAGGAAGAGCCTGGTTTAGCAGTGAGCGCTTTTGGGCAGCCGTTGTGGGGTCTTTAACAAGGGATTTGGTGAGGAAAACGGTTGCACCTGGCTGAGCTCGGTGTGTTTTGGAATAGGGGGGAGAAGGGAAGAAAAGACAGAGACATACAGCGGTAGAGAGACAGATATGGAGCGAAAGACTGGGACCCTCTCTCCAACAAACACACACAGTTACAGGCACATGCACACGCTCGCACTGTTGCAAGAACACCTGGACCTGATGAGCTGAGCCTGCTGTAAAGTGGAAAACAAAGAGGACTGAGGGCTAACACGCGGGCATGAAGCAGACACTTTATAAGCCCATTCAGACGGATCATTGGGGCCCCCCACGCCAGTCGGTGTCACTTGCCAACATGCTGGATTGATTCAATTTGCACAAATCCCCTGAGAACGATCGGCTTGTTAACAAAAGTTGAGCAGGCAGACATTTTATTGGCAGCCTTTGCCTCTTTTTCAGACAAGCCAAAAGAGGGCAAAATTAGGTAATACTCAAGAAGAAAGGAAGAGGCTGAATAAGATGTGCAAAACTTTGCTCAGGTATCTATAGTGACAGAGAGCAATATAAATTTAATGTGACCTCGAGTTACAGCATCCTACTGAGTATGATCACAGTTTATGAAACCAGATTGGAGAACCAGGGAGAACTATGTGTGCTGAACACAAGGGGGAGCACTTATCCTTCCCTGCGTTTCCCAGGCCCGCACAGCCTGCCGTCACTTTAGAGCGAAGCAATCTTTTCCAGTCCATTGTTCCCTCTTATAAATCATGAAGTCCTGAGTGTGTGTGTGCCTGTGTGTGTGTGTGTGTGTGTGTGTGTGTGTGCTGTGCGTGTGCATGAAAATTTACTGAACACAACCTATCAGTCTAATCAACCTAATCACACCCACCCACACACGCCGTGTAAATATGAAATATTAAAAAAAAGAAAAGAGCAACCTTTACAAACTCAAACTTTTCCAAAAATTGAGCGCTCAACCTGAATATGGAAAAAAATGTATATGCATTAAAAAAAAAAAACAATAAAAGAAACAAACACAATACTCGACCACTGAAATGAAAGCTGTAACCTTTTCAGGACATGTAAGGCAACTGTAGCAATTCCTAAACACAATGGAGCTCAACACGCTCCCTCTTAACACTTGTTCAGGCCTGTGGCATTGAATGATTTGAATTCTTACTCTGGTGAGTTTCCCCCCTCCGTGAATTAATTAGTCTTTGCCAAAGCGGGCCACATTTGTCATTCGAATTTATGTTAATGAGTGCCGAGGTCTCGTGGAAGAGCTGATAGGCCGGAGCAGCTGCTCTGTCCTTGCGGGGCCTAACTGTCTCCCCCTTTTTAACTGCTCCATCTCTCTGTCTACTCCTCTGTCTGGCTCCTCATCCCATTTCTCTCTTTCAGGTTTTGTCTGCCTCTCCACCCCTTCCCCCTCTCCCCTCTTTTCTCTGCCTTCAGCTCCTTCTCCTTCCCTCTTTTTCTCTCCCCCTCTCTCTCCTCCTTGTCTCTCCTCCTGTGGCCTTATCATCCCACCTCCTCCTTTTCTCCAACCTCCCGCTGGTCCTGGGCTCCATGACCTGTCAGTGGAGAGGAGACTGCCCGTGTCCCAGGCTGATAAGGCAGCTAATTATCCAACACTTCACACACCGGGGGAAGTGGATCGCAAAACAGACAGCCACACACATACAGAACTATATGGGCTGCAAAAAACACTGTCAAACATATGTATATGCCACCAGGATACAACACAGTACAAGTTAAAGCACAAGATAGACAGATATATAGATAGATGGATGGACAGATGTTTTAGATGAACAAAAAGAAAATGATAAAACACATGAAATTGGTCAAGGCTTAAAAGAACAAAAGGGGGAAAAACAGCATTCAAACTAAAATATTTTGGCCATAAATACCCCAAACAGAGAAAGAACAGAAAGGCCCCTCCTCTCCACTCCTGCATTATACTGTTGTTACTGAAAGCTGGTCGAAAAGTCAGTGGCATGTCTTGGCAGCAATTTTAGGAGCTGAGCACTCCAATCCAGCCTTCCAGGCTCCCCATTTGATGGAGTAGAAATAAGCACTTTGGTGCTCTTTCTGCAATGTTCAAATGCACCATTGGTGGAGGGAGAGGTCCACATTCTGTAATGCTCTATTTTCAACTTCACTTCAAGTAGTGGCCAAGTGGTTGAGACAGTGTGTTAGAGGACAGTCCATCCAGGCAATATTATGCATTTTCCTTTTTTGTCCTTCTACGTAGCAAATAAAACACTGTTTTCTGTCCTGACCTCTCACTACAGTGGTTTTGGTTGGTGAGGTACAATATAGAATATGTCACTGCATAGGAATGGGACTTGACAGTGTCTGATCAATTACATTAACTAAAGCATGTGTAAGCAATTTTTCTATAATAACCTATTTCATGCTGGTGTGGTTTTAGGGCTTCTTCTGAAGAAATTATGGTGACCAACAGAGGGTGACGGAAAGTTTAAAATAGTTAGTGTTCACTATTTGATAAGATACCTTTTGAAATGAAGTCAAGTCAAACTATCACATGGACTAAAATTCATTTACTGTAGAGCTTCTAATTGGCTTTGCATGGAATGCTGAGCAGACACCATATTTATACTTTTTAGACTTAATCAAATTACATTGGGAACTTTATGTGTTTATCACATCGTTCCCAACACCCTAGAGTGTCTTCAGTAATTTGGCTCAGATGCATTCCACCTACTCAAAGAGGAGAGTGAGGACTAATGTCATTTCGAGGGGATTATTGTGATCTTTCAACACATCTTTGGGGGGTTAAGCATGTTGTTAAAGAGAGGATGGGAAGAGCAAGAAAAGTGATAAAACCCCACCATAGAGCCTCTGTTTTAACTTTCACATTTTCTCCCCTCTCTCTCCTCCGATCTCTCTCATTTTCCCCCTCACAGCACCAAAAGCCATATTATGTGCTTGTCAAGATGGATAAACCCCTCAGCCAAACGTTCAGATGAAAACAAATAAGTAGGAGACGTTCATGTAATCGCTTCTGCCAGAGAAAGGCTTTAAGAAGAACATAAACACTTTCTGGAAATGTGCCTCGTATGTACTAATTCCCTCACGCTTTTGTTTGAGTCTCATTCAACTTCAGGACCATTTCATACTACGCCATGATGAGATGTCACCACTGGAGACACGCTTAAAACTACTTTGCAACACGGTTAGCAGCACCAAACAAAAATATGAGATCATATTACCTTGCTGCTTGTAAAACTGTCATGATTATATTCTGGGGAATTAAGAAAAGAATTCTTTAATTAACCTGGCTGCGATTAGGAATGTGGAGATGGAAAAAAAAGAAGAAGAAAAACTGGGGAACTGCCACTACTTTTTTAAAATGATCAAACTCAGAGTTCCTCATTATCAGGTCACGGATGCTCTTTGTTTGTAGTGGTGTGTTTTTCTATTGGACGGCTGGGCCCTTTCACATGAGAAAAGTCCCCTAACTGTCACTGCACTCCCACAGTCTTTCCATCCAACCCCTCTAGTAAAGTTCCCATGGTGGTCCTTGGACAGCTCACAGACGAGCGCTCCAACTGCCTTAGTCGGATAGGGAGTTCGCTTAAGTCATCACACCACAGTGTGACTTCAAATTCTGGTGGAGGACCATGGACAGAAGTATGCATTTAAATATATATTATTGCAGAAATGATAAATATTTAGTCAGTCCACTGTGAGTGGTTTAAGTCTCAATTAAGCAAAGTTGGTCTGTTAAAAAATATCACATTTGCATGACCAGCCAGAAGTTCAGCCCTTACTTAAGGTGAACATATTTCTCCTTTGTCCCTTTTACCCTGCAAAGATTGTCTTTTGCAGCAAAGGTAATAATACAGAAATAGAAAGCAGTAGGAGAGAGAAAGGGTGAAAGAGAAAGAGAGAGAAATAGAGAGAGAGAGAGAGAGAGAGAGAGAGAGAGAGAGGATGGCTTGGTGGGATGAGAAAAAAAAAACCAAAGGGATGCTGAAAAGTTTCATAGAAAAATCTCTCCTCTTGTTAAATATTAAAGTGATAGGACACGCAACTTTCCTAACAACTTCCCTGAGTTTCTTAAACTCACTCAGCGTATGTGCAGTACATAGAGTCAGTTCCCCCTCTGAATCCCAGACCTGAAAGTAAAAGGTCTGTATCTTTGCCTTGCCTCAGTGCTCACAATTAAAGCTTTAAAGTAACGTCTGTTTCAGCTAAATGTCACATCTATATCAACAAATCAAGTAAACCTTACATGACTTTTAACGCTAAATCTACAATCATTTTCTGTTTATACAGTGAAATGGAGCAGCTCGAGAATCGATTTCTCCTCAGCAGTCAGACGTCTAAAAAGAAAAATAAGTCCATGTGATGTGGTTGGAATTCTAAGGAAAACCGTAAAGCCTGGCAATGGGTAAATCCCAAAAACTAACACTCGGCTTGTTAAAAAGGGAGCATTGAGAAGTCGATGCTTTGGACTAGCCTGATTTCAAAGTGATGTAATACACACAGAGCGCAAATAGCAACTGGATGAAGGGCTGTGGCCATGACCTCTGTGTCTAGGGAACTCATTTTCATAGTAACTAAACACCAATGAAATATCTTCCCTGGAATGAGCCAAGCCAGAGCACCGACCATCCAATAAAAGGGATGGGGATACGTAAATATGCTGAACAGGAAATAATATTGGGGATGTAAAATGAAACTGCACAAACCTGTACTGATGACCTCTTTAATTTCCTCTGAACTACATTTCATCTGTCACAGATTAATGTATTGAGAATATTCTGGGGGACACATTTGTTAATATAAAAAAATACGTACTTTGTGCCCCTGCTTTGTGAATCAGTGCAATTTTATAGTGCTGGTAAAAGCCTCTCTTTGTGCATTAATCTGGTAGTGCAGAGCAGCTGCGTTTAACCTGCTGAACTTGAGATTACCTGCGGTTAATAAGATACAAAACAACAAAATGACATTATCACACATTGAGAGCCTCTCACAATGTAAGCATTTGTTTTGATTCAATTCAGTTAAATTATTCCTCAATAGGACAGCCAAAAGAATTGAGCTGTTGACAGCCATGTAAGCCTGGTTTTAGGCCTGTGGTGTGTTAACTAAAATGCAGACAGAGCATGTCAAGCCTGTGGGCCAGCTGGCAGGGCTCTAGTGTTTGTGTTGTGCTAGTTGGGATGTCAGAGCTAGAGTGGGCTGAAGGGGGCTGGAGGGGCTACAGGAGGACCAGGCCTCCTCCAGACTTGGCTGCTTTGACTAAATGGACCAGATCAATCACATTGGACGGCCCTGTGACAGTGAGTTAAGGTTCTGCGGCACGGCACAGCGTTTTTGGACACAACGGCCCTCGGCAAGGCTAGCTGGCTGGCTGGCAGACGCACGCAACTGTTCCTCTTGCTTTCCTTGGGCTCACCA
The DNA here is from genome assembly GCA_023238725.1 of Scortum barcoo. Lineage (NCBI taxonomy): Eukaryota > Metazoa > Chordata > Actinopteri > Centrarchiformes > Terapontidae > Scortum > Scortum barcoo. The sequence continues at coordinate 11,506,500 of CM041535.1, forward strand.
AGCAGATGGCAGTGGCAAGGACGGAGGCGACAAGCCTGCCGTCAATCCCAAGCCCCCATCCATCCAGAGACAAGTGATGAGAGAGATCAGGGTGTGGGAGATGTGGAGAAGGATGTAGTGGATGGTGTGGATGGAGGGTGCAGTTGTGTCAGCCAGGTCTGGGCTGGATCACACACAGCTGGGCAGGGCTGGCCTGGCCTGAGGCTGGATGTATGAGGCGTGGTGCTGGATAGTGGTTTGGGGCATGCAGTGGCAATGGAGGTCCCAGACAGTGGTGCAGTATGGTAACATGTCTGAGGTCTGCTTGGCACTGTTTCTGTCGGAATGTGTGTGTGTGTGTGAGAGAGAGTGTGTGTGTCCCTAGAGGTAGCGCCAGCTCTGTGTTTGGTGGCATCCAGAGATGGGGCAGGCCTAGCCTCATGCTGAGACACTCAAGAGGCAGAGTTGGAGGAAAATATGACCTACATTGCCATAAGGGAGGAAGGATGCTTAGCTTTCAAAATGTACACAGAAGCAATCTGAATACTTTATGTGTATATTAACTGTGCAGCATGTACAATAAGTGTACAGCATGTATAATTTTATATAAATTACATTCTTTAAATAAATTCCTGAGCAGCCTACATTTGTCCATAGAACGTATTCTTAAAGTGACATTTTTTTGTAATGTTGTTAAGCCTATCATATGTCAAGATTGACAATGTTGTTTTCTTGTACTGGTAAAACATACATGTTAGAGAGTATGACCTGATTTTCAGTAAGTGTAGAAGTAATGATCCACTGAGCTTCATGGTTTACATAATAATACTATATAACAGAATACAACTATACCAGATGGCATCCCTTGGTAAGTACCCTGGCAAATCTTGCAGTCTATACAGTTGGAAGGTGCATGTAAAATGCCACAGGCATTTCATTCTTAATCCAGATTTGATCTGATTCTTTATTGTGTTACAAAAACTGTGGGGTGGGGAGGGGTGTATTGGCTTGTCACACTGCTTTGTTTATTTGCTGACAATGAATCCTCCCACTTCTATGCAAGTGGCAAAGAGTGTGCTTTTTTTCCTGAGAAGCCAAATTTCAAAGCTCCCACATATTCTATTACAGAGGTTTCTGTGAAAAATCTGCAGTATATTCACATGCAAGAGGCTTTGCTGCATTCACTGATTTTGCTATAATAATGTTGTCAGAATTGATTTTAATTATTATTCAATCCATGTGTATCAAGAAAATCTAATCCAGCTATTGAGCAGCCATCATTCCTTTCAGTGTGCAGCACATCTGTTTGAAATCATTAAATCAACTGAAATGAATGCTGTTGCAAAATGATTTCAAACCATGCACAGTGGTTATAATATTGAATTGTAATAATACTGCTGGCCCTGCAACATGAAAATACAATTTGGCATTTATGATCTATTTTCCTGTTAAAGACAGATACGGCCAGAGAAGAAGGCAAAAAGGGGAAAATGCAAAAGAGCAGACAACGTACAGGAACAACATAATAGCACTTACATAAACTGTTCCTTGAATGTAATTGCAAAGTACATTGAACAACTCCTTTTCAGCTCAGCCTTTATTGTTTTTTACATTTCTTTCCCTCTGTAGTTTGAAATCCAACTGAGGCTCTATGGAAAAGTATTCAACTCATCTACCCCAATAACCTTGGATGATGACCAGCACAAACCAATGGCTTCTAAGACACATTACAAATATTTATCAGAACCATCACAGCCGCCTGTGTCTCGCCATGCTCTGGACACTGTAACTAATTGGAGATCCTTTTTTGTTATCACTCCTCTCTTGGTGGTTGAAATGTAAACAGGGTGTTATGAAAGTGCCCTTATGGCATGGAGGGAAGCGAGCGAGGCCACTCTGGCACTTACACGGCATGCCTTATAAATAAGTAATGGTACTGGACGTGTAGCGGTTAGTCATAGAGGAGGAAGGTCTGCGCATCAACCCCACCTCTGTTTGCCTTGTACATATTTCATAAGATGCTTGGGTGGAGGGAAGTGGGAGGTTGTGGGGCATACGGGAGGGTGGCTGAAATAAAAGGCAGCTCACACAGGCTCGTCTCTGTTCACTGTCATGGGTCTGTTACTATTAATAATACCAAGTGTCCTCTCTCTCTCTTCTGATACAAGTTCATGGTGTTTTTCTCTTCCCTGCCTTCCTGTATTTGACAACAAAATAGAGCCAGCTGCCGTTGTGCCCAGTGTAACCCAGGAGGACACAGTACAGGTTGCACAGTGTTAGTTTTAACAATTAAGAAAAAGTTTCCTTTACAGTCTCCAGATGACCATTTCTTTCAAGGCTCTGATCAAAGTTGGCATGGAAAAGTACACATAACCGTTACCGCATACTTCAGACTGAGAAATGAAACAGTGTAAGTCACATAACCATTAATATATTCCATAATGTCTGCCTTTTTTTGTCCATGTATTTTTTGTATAATTCTTATAATTAGTTTTTAAAAATGAGCTTCAGAATAATCTTTACTTTGGTTTGAGAGCTTTGGTTACAGTGGCATGTATTGATTAGAAACTGTAAGAGCAAGTTGATCTTCTTACCTCTCCATTCACAATCATGTTGTCTATTAAATGGAGCTGCAGATGAATCAGCTTGAAAGTAGCTAATGATTCCCCACCAATCAATGACCTTCATGTCTTAACATAATGGGGGTCATGTTATCTGAATGGATCAGGATCCTGTTTACTGTTTACTCACGGCTCAAAAAAACACCTTGAATTATTGATTGGGAGGAGGGAAGAAGTCCTTCAGAACAAAATGATCCAAATGATGCTTAACAGAAGAGCACAAGCACAAATAGATAAACGGAGAACTACATTAATTAAGTGGTTTGACTGTCAGAAGGAAAACATTAAGTACGTACCAATTTTAGGCTCAGATAGTCACCTCTGGCACACAAATCAAATGAGTTTTCATAACATGAGAATATATAGATACACTATATATCTTATATTCCACATCACCAAGAATGAAAAAATAGTGCCTTCATTTCCCATCCTCAAACTCCAGTGCTCTCGTGCTGTACCTACCAGCATGATAAATGGCCATGCTACCGATCAATCCCAGACAAAAGCATGCTCTCACACAAATGTTGATCTTGAATAATGTTGAGGATAGTATTTCCACCATAAGAGTGGAGCGGAGGGAGCATAAACACACCACATATCTGAAAACCCACTCTAAGTAAAAGGGCTCATCTAGGCCACAGCTTCAATATGATAGGCCACATTTGTACATGGAGGAACCCACATTTCCTCTTCCCTTCCCTCTCTTCTGGGTTGACTCTGAGTCTTTAACCTACAAATCAAAGCAAATTCAACTGTACACACTTGGACAGTATTTTTGCCAGAGGAATAAGTGAGCTTTCTCAGCTGTGTTACACAGGAAAATATATTTTTTATTTTTTTTATTAAAAGCACACAATCAGTGAAGAGTACCTAACCTGTTGCCAGGTTACTGCTAGTCTGCAAGCACTGCCTCTCAAGGTGGACCAAAGATGGAACAGATAGCTAGCAGAGACTCTGCAGCACACCTCTAAATATAAAGTCTTTGGCTCTTGTCTGTTTGCAGTCCTCTCCCACATCTTTGGAGGGGGTTAATGGGAGGCGATGGTCACGCAGTCTGTTGCCAAGGGCAAGTAAGCCTCAGGCCACCACACATCTGACTGCCCTTTGTGTGTGTGGTTGTGTGTGTATGGGTATGTGTAATTGACCAGTATATGGCCAATGTGGGACTACTCTGAGAACAAAAAATCCCATTTATCCAACTACCAGAGACTAACTAACACTAATGGTGTAAGATGAAAGGTACCTCACAAATTACACAGATGCTGCACAAACTCTTTCAGTGTCCTCACAGGTTCAAGGGTCATACGAGGACAGATAATTAAACTGTGTAATTCAGTAATAAGGCAGTTCAAAAACATTTATCTTATTAGTGTATCAAAGCTGTTATGTTAGGACATAATGTTACCGGAAGTTTTAGTTTAAGTACAAGTAAAGTATTGTGAAACTTAATGTATGCTGGTACTGTACTGTACCTAGCGTTGAGTTATGTGGGTCAGACATTGTGCTCCTGGGGGCCAATTCCAGCCTGCAGCTGAGGGATTTGGCTGAGTCAGCATCTCCAGTCTACTCTCTGGGACCAGGATGCAGCGCTGTGTTCCGCTGTGACTAGGCAACCAGCCTCAATGTTATGTGCACACATGCAACCGCTGTGTCTCTCCCTAATTTAAGTCTGGCTGTGTCCCACTTTTACCTCATGCAGTCAGGACAATGCAGCTATATTTCATAGTATCAGTCTACAAAGGTGACTTAAACAAAGAAAACACCAGTACAGCCAGTTTTGCTCCTTGATCCAGTTTTTTGTTGCTGCTTTGACGACCCTCGCTTCATTGTTTTCTATTCATCCTGATATCTATGTTATTTGAATTTACATGAAAGTGTAATTTCCATGTATATAGTAATGTTTGTTCAGAATCACGCATTCTCTATTTGATGTTTAAAACAATAAAAAACAATCTGAAAATTACATTGTAAAAAACTATGATGAATTCCTGTGCAGATTAAAACCATCTCTCCAGTTTTGTTCAACAAGATACCATGTTCACTAAAAATCCCTTAAGTGCAGTAAAAAAGTCAACCATTTCTTGTGCATGTTCCTCACTAGTCCTCAGTTATCCTTAATATTGTAATGTACAGTGTTCTTTATATATTAAATATACACCAATCTGTTTTCATCAGATGTCTAAAACCAAATAAGAATAAAATATACATAACCACCCAGTGGTGTACAATGTAAATCCAAGACATTAATATTGTTATTACAGATAAAGGATAAATTAAAATTTATCATTAACAGTATCATAGAAGATACACACACACAAATCTTCAGTCACTTTAAAAGTTTAAATCAAATGAAGAGTGTTGTCTTGAGGATGCAGAGATTTGAGAGGGGCTGACCAGGGCTGATATATAGAGCTCAATTCTTAATGGTGGGGATGACAGAGGACTGAGTTGTTAGGGTGATGCAAATGGATATATTGTGTTCAGTAGTTCGTCCTGCCAACCTTGTGATGAATAATAAAATTTGATTCATTTTCTCCATCTGTGGTTCCATGTGATGAAACCTCACACTGACGTTTCCCCACTTCTTCTTTATGATGGGATACATGCAGGTGTCAGGGAAGTCCAGGAAAAGGGGGGGTCGTTCAGAGCAGTGATGGTAGCTATTTCTTGGGTATCAAAAACATACATGTAAGGGCAAGTTGCACAGAAATCATATGGCATGTAGCAACATTTCCATAAAGTCAGCTTAGTGGCTCTCTCAACCCATAAATACATTTTACATATTAAAAAAAGACATAATGGAAACAATGTCCTGTATTAAAACTGAAAACTTAAATTAGTACACTGGTAGAGTTGCAAAAAAATGATTACTACACATAGAGAAAAGGTTAATGACTATAGATGATAAAACCTGAAATTTAAGTAACAGCAATTATCAATAATTGCAAAAGGGACTGCAAAAATGAAATTCTTTGAGATTTGAAGTAATGTAATTTTTCAAGCCTTTGAGCAGGGGGGAAGCCTGGTAGCTGTTAGGCTACTTAATGCAATATAAAATGCCTTAGGCTTAAGCTAATAATGTTAGCATGTTGTATATGTTACCATGTTGGGAAATGTAACTAACAAAAAACAACAGTTTAGTCAGTGTTTTCTCAGTTATTATTGATCCAGATTTTGCTCTTTTATTAAATGTTGTTGCTGTTAATCGTTTTTTTTTCAACTTAAAAGTAAACTTTACTGCAAGTTGCTGTTGCAATAATTTACAGTCATTCAAGTGTTGCTTTTTTCTTTCATGGACAAAATCAGAAAAGAAAGCAGTGGCAGCCTCTTCCTTGTCATCCTCCTCACTATCACTGAAATCTGAGGAGGAAAAGAAGAAAAAACAAGAACACAAAGAGAAGGAGCACACGAAATACAAAAAGGTCATTTTGAAATGAATTGTTTTGTTTAGGTATATACGGAATTAAAAAAAAATTCTATTCCAGCCTTCACAATTAGTTATTTCTGTGTAATCCCAAGGTAACAAGTGGAGAGGTGTGGACACTTGGTAATCTAGCCTGCACCCCTTAGTAGTGTTTGCGTTTGTGTGTGTGACATATGTGACATTATTAGCAATATTATGTCAGTTTTTCATCCTCACATGACAATACAAGCTTTCCAAAGCTGTGCACCTGAGAAAGATTAATTTGTTTTCTACTCCAACCTGGTTTGTTTTAGCTGCTGCAGTGCTGGAGGAACAAAGACTCGACCCATCCCCTGACTTGTTCTTAGTCCAAATGATGTAATGAAGTAGAAGACAAATGTGTTTTAAATCACTGGAGTGTGGGTGTTGCTTGTCTGGCAAAGACATACCTGTAAAAAACAAAAAGATAGTTGCAAAAAAAAGGAAAAAAAGTTTGTTTTTCTTGTACTTCGTTCATTAGTTTATCATGTGTTGGTAGCACACAACAATTCAGCAATACATTATACCATAATTACGCTACTGTCCACTGTACTGGCACTGTTTACAAGCACTATACCTTGTAACTGCCCAGTATTTACAAAAATATATACACTATAATTTATTTCTCCTTTCCCTCAAGAATTCCCAAGTTACTCCATTGTCATTGTCCCAACGTTCCAACATCTAAGTACCAGTAGGAACTGGGAGGTATTTTATATTTTGTGTGATGTTACCCCATGTTCTCTTGGTCACACAGATGTTGGACATCGCCGCTCTCCCTCTCTGATCAGATGGGGCCATATTATACAGATATTACTTTGCTTCAGAAAGGTTACCGTGGATACAAGGCTATTACTTAATCGCTCAGCTTGTGGCATTTTGAGTCACCACAGGCTGCCCCATAATTACTCAATTCCAACAATTCCATCCATTGCTCTTGTTCAGCTGTGATTTGAATAATTGTACAGTGAACCATTTCTGAGCCCAGTGGAGTGCCTTGAATACTGTTATGGGTCATTGTGATTAAGAGGTAGTGAGTAATTGTGGGAGCTTTTGGAGTCAATTGAGGTTGATAGCATTGGCTATCACTGGCCATCTGTCTCTTTCAGTGAATCAACGCATCGGTTATGATGGGAACCAGGGAATCATAAGGTTATGTAGTATGGTTAGTCAGTGGCAGTTATTTGGATTTGTGCACTTCAATTCTATCTAATAGGGGCACTGACTGTGTTGTTACGTAGAGTGACTACCTCTGTCCTTTTGTAGACATTTCTTACAGATTTCTTGAGCCTGAACTTGAAAATGGTTGTCAATACTTTTAACATAATAAACACACCAACTTTGTTTTGCTCTTGTACACACAGTTCACACATTTACACACATGCACAGACAGCAAGAGAAGAAAAAAAACAGATATAGATAGATTTATCATTTGGGGTGGTTGTCTCATAAAGTTTTAGATCACAGGGTGATAAAGTGAATCGAGATAACAACAAGCAGCGGCGTTTCATTATATTTCATTTACAACTGCTGCTCCATCAGCGTGCCTTTATGGGCCCCAGATCTCCTTTTTGTGTGGCTTTGCGACTGCATACTTCTTTGTGTGTGTATGTGCATATGTGTGTGTCAGCAGCTCACATTTCAGACGCTTTTACAGTAACTCCTGATGACAATTCCGTGGTACACAAATTGCATACGCATTTTTTTTCCCAACCCTCCCCACAGGAATAACAATTTGTTTCACCCAACATAAACACAATGCCATAATAAGGGCTCATTATGAGGCGACCAGATTCATTTTGTCTGTAACAGGAGAAAATGTTCGGGAGATTTAACATGACAGCTCCTTTACAAGAGTAAACATTTTTCTTTGATGCACTGCTGAATTTCTGTATGTGGTATGTTTCAATATCGGTAGCATTTCACTGAATTATTGAACTGAGAAAGAAAAAAAATATGTGTATGCGTCCTTTGATGAGATGTAAGAGTTATTAAGTACTTGATTCAGTTCCTATGGTTACATGTTAGACCAGTGTCACACTGGCTGATGTAGTAGACCGGAATTATGGTGCAATGTTTTTTTTCCTATATTCGATGTATGCGCAGTATGTAAAACTGCTTTTTAGGTGATTTATGGACTCTTATGTGACAACACAGGATCCAAGTAACCCAGAGAGAGTGAGTGTTAAATGCTCTCAGTAGACTTGGAGGTCTTCAGTCGATGAAAATCAAAGAAACTGGCGCTTTCCTTTTGCACCCCCTCGGTGCCTTTGTCTTCCTCTAAGCCCTTGGTAGTCCTCAGCAGACAAGAGCAAGAGGCCACTTGCTGTTAATGCTCTTCAGTGGAGAATTTATTTTAGCAGGGATACAGTGCATCATGCCAAAGGGAAGACTTCCTGACCCACAATCCGCTTAAGCCCCGACCAAGGGCACAGTGAGTTACGGCTCCCCACAGCATGGTGTCATGGAGAGAAGCATGGAGGAGCAGAGGTCTGGGGAACAGCGAGGCGCGTGGCAATCGATTTCTCCTTGGGGGAATCCAACACAGACACTGCTGTCGCCTTACTGATTCCTCTCTTCCACCTCTCTCTGCCCTCCATCTCTCCCTCTTTCTCCTCACTCTCAATCTATTTATTTATCCTCTATTTCGTCTCTCTTCCTGGCGCTTTTCTCGCCTCGCTCAGGCCCACCTGCCAGCCTCAGATCTGGAGGGGTTACTCCACAGTATCTGCTTCCTCGAATCCAACAGCCTGAGCTTTGTGACTCTGGCCTGACCCAGCCCTAATTAAACACAATTAGATAAATCCCATGGACTCCGGCGTAATCCTCTGGACTGCAGCAGGAGCAAGACAGAGCATGAGTGAGAGAGATAGTCGAGGGAAAGAGGGTGACTTGGCAGGAGAGGGGACAGTACATCCCTGCAGAACAAAGCCAAGCACAGCGTCTAATGTATCAAACACATGGATTAGCGGTTAGCTGGGAGAGCTGGGGCTGAGCGAGAGCCTGCGGTTTCCAGCTTTTTTGGAGGCTGACTTGGCCCAGTGAGAGACAGGGGGCCCCAGTTAGTCTTGTGGGAGGCCGAAAATCCATTTCTGAATGTGTAAATTGACAACTGTATAAAGATAAGTAAATACATCATAATTCTGTCCGGGTGGATTTATTTTTGTTTGAAAAGACAGGTGCCCTGGTTATTAGTTTTCCACATTCACGTAACCAGAATCCCATGATGAAACGTGGAAAAAAGTGAAGGCTGGGATATAAGGTAGCACTGCATTTACTAATGCCAGGCTGAACAGAGGCACGTTTCTTCTTCTAGCTTCGGTGAAAAGTAACAGCTTCTTTTCCGAGGAGGTTTACACAAGAGTTAGCGTTCAGTTTGGATGGATGCAATATTATCTCTCTACAATACATGACTAAACAAGACTTGAGCAGAGGCACTTTTGGACAGGAGTTTCAGAAACAATTTCGATGTTCAGAACAATTTGATAACAAATTGTTCCCCCAAAAACAGCAACCGTGAGCCTGCTTCTTACGATCATCTTCTCACCTCTCCTATTGTGTTACGAAGGCTGCAATATTTTCATAACCGTGGAAAGATAATCTTGCACTTGACTCCCAGTATTGAGTCATTTCACCAGACCCACTTTTGGCCATGTATTATTCACGGGTATTCAAGCCCCACTCTGGCCCAGGGAGGAAGTGCTCTCTCCCAGTCTCCGTCACAGGATATCAGCCTCTAATTCATTATTCAACACGCTGGCGCAAGGCCACTCAGTCTAACTCACTGAGATGCTGCCTGGACAGGAGGGGATAGTGTGGGACTACAGAGGCTGGTCTGAGGCCTCCAGTGATCTCCCTCTCCTTTTCTAGATGGCCGGAGTTGCATTCTATCTGGGTTTCCAGATGTGGTTACAGAATTTATGCTGGGTGGTGCCCAGCAATCACAGTTGTTTACTCACCTGATGAAGACAATGATGATGCTATCAGTGACTCTGATGATAATGATGATGCAGCTGCGGCGGCTGCTGCTTCTGCTACAAATGATAGCGATGACGATTATAATAATAATGATGACAGCAATGTTAAACAGTGAAAAACTTCATAATTAATATATACAATTGTTTCATCTTCCTGCAGCATCTTTGCTTCTTCTGCATCTGTAAAATCTCTTACCAAAATGAACTCAGAAACAAGACTTCTCTGATGAGCACGGTCAATCAGACGGACTGGAGTATAAACCATCAGAACAACGTTGGACTCATCTTTTGAATCTTTTCCTTTATAATCTTCAGGTGTCACACAGGAATTTAACAACATACACTATTTCAGGAGGGATGTGGGGATGACAATGATTCAGCCAAACTAATGATGGGTTCAACAATGGCAATAAATTGAGGTCAAAACTCAAAACACGTTTCCATTAAGGCCCCGAACTGAAATAAAGTTGTTCTTTATACAACTGTTGCTGAAGTTTTGACCCCCTCAGACTGTTCCCTTCTCCATGCACCTTAGTGGAAGTAGGTGAAGTTGTGCCAGAAAGCCCTGCTGTGCTTCTACAAGACATTGAGAATTAACAGGCTTTGTTGGTGAGCCTCATATCAATCACAGAGATGAAGTCACAACTAAAAACTTCTGGTGAAGAAGAAAAGGGAAGAAATTTCGAATATTGTGCTGTGATATCATTATGACCAGAGTTTGTGCAAGGAGAGGGAAAACAAACAAACAAAAACATCTCACATGGGTCAGATTATCAAACAATCCAGTAAAGTACCATCAGACACATCCTGTACATGGCATGGTACAAATTCTTCAGAAAAGTAAACACAGCATTTTCCTCTCACAAAGCGGCTATAACAGCAATCCCTGAAACGTAGTAGCTCTTTTCGGCACATTTAACATTGTTAAATAATACTGCATAACACTGCCTGATCTTATAGTGGATTTTCTAAACACTGCTATTTCCTTCTTTATACTCTTTTGATATTAAACTGCTTTCTCACTGTCAAGCAAAAGCACCATGAAAAAGCAATAATACAATAAATAGACAGTAGTCAGATAGATTTCTTTGGTCGATAGATGCACACTTTTTTTTTTTTTACAGTCAATACACATCTATGTAAAAAAAAACAGGCATCACAGATCAATTAAAATCATTAACACTCTTAAAAAATGAAACTTTCCAAACCAAATTTGTAGTTGCGAGGTGGAGAAAAGTGGCTGAGGGGTCACATTTGAGAGGTTGGAAGAAGATCAATCAGTTTAAATTAGGTCAGTGCCATGGAGGTCTCGGGAGGTGGACGACAGCAGGGAGAGTTTCTGGTTTTGGGTCATCTGTGCCCCTGACAGAGCTCGCTGCAGACCAGTGGGCAAACAACAGACCACCATCCATTTCCATGCTTCCTTCCTGAGATTTTCCTCTCTTGCCTTTTTTTTTTTTTTTTTATAGAGCTTTGCTCCAGTGCATTAACATCATCCTTCATTCATCCTTGGTATCTCTCGCTTCCCTTTCTCATTTCCCTTTCTGCCCTATTATAATCACCCTCTCCATTTTTTAATCACTCTCCACTAAAACCATTAGACCCCCTTTGTCCTTTGTTGGAACAATAAATTAAGTGAATTAGAATATACATCCATCCATTTCATTCATTTTCAGACATATTTCCAGGTCTGAGTCATGGTGGGGTACCCTGGATGTTTTTCTCCGCTAGTATGCTCTCAGCTCATCCTCAGGGATACTGGAGTGTTCCTAAGCTATACAGGATAAAACACATTTTAAGAAAAAAAGACTTAACCTGAATAAACAGCAAGCATTACATTTGGTTGCACGCTAGCAGCAATTTTCAAACCTCTAGACCTATATGAACAGTCTGAGAGCTAGTTTGGGTCAAACTGAAATTCTTGTGCAAGGAAAACTGTCTATAATTCAATGATTCAAACTTCAGGTTTGGCATTTCCTGTGGCAGCTGCTGATTGACATTTGAGAGCCAGTGCTCCTAGGAGAAGGATCTTCCTTGGTACACCAGCTAAGAACGTCATAGCCCTGTATAGCCTACATTGTTTTTTCCTTTTTTTTTTTAACCAAACTCGCATAGCGTTGTTTACGTTCTGTTAGAAATGTAAGATGCCCTCCTTAGGACATTCAGCATTTATTTTTACATTTGCATTCAGCAAGTGAAAGCAAATTAGCCTCGCTTGCTGATTTTTGCGCTGATTCTGAGGTACTTTTTGGGTGTTACACCAACACGTACTGATCAAGTCATCATACATGACTGCCCCCTCAGTGCTGTGTTTGTATCCCACATTACTGAAAGAAGGTGGCTGCAGATACTTGCTGCTACCACTGCTGCTCTTGTAAGACAGCGTTTCATAAGAAAACTTGCCTGCGAACTGTATGATCATGTCCCGTCAAGATACCACACTCCCCCACCTCACATTTATTCACTTATACATCCATTCATTCATTTAAATAAATGTCTCTTACGTCACTATATATCACTGAATGAGGTAACACGGTGATGACTGATGAAAGCCACTGCATTTTCAGTTTTATGACTGGCTGTCTGTCACACCCTCCTGGAAAAATCACAAGTGGCGCTCAGTTAAGCTTTTATCAAGGCTTTTACTGAACCAATTCACCTGTGTGTTTGTGTGTGTCACCTGTGTTTACTGTTTCTGGTTTCTGCTAGTGTTGTGAGTAAATGTTTAAATATGATTTTTTACCACTTTTTTGTACCACTTTTTCAGTTTGCTCTGATTGGCGTCAGCTGTTGCCAACATGCTTAACAGTGATTAGTCCTTTTACAGCCATGGCTAGTAATGTCCAATCATATCGATTCAGGTGTACAGAGCAGATATAATAACCTTCCTTTACTTTCATTATTACACCCAAAGCAACATTGTTCGCTGCAGCAGCTGACCTGAATTCATTAAGGAGTGAATAAGTGCGATACTCCTCAACTGTGTGTCTGGAGGCTATTCCGCAGACTTTTACTGGCTATTATTCCTCGATCAAAGGTAGGTATGTGCTTCTTGAGCTGTCATTTATAACTTATGTGACATGATGTGTTTTGGCTCAGTGCAGTAAGCTAGCCATGGCTTCATGGTTGTTGGCTATTTCTCAGCTCAGCTGCTGGGCTGTTGCTGAGCATCAATTGTTGGCATATGTGGCCAACTTAGGCTGGTATTCATTTGCATTTGTTTGAACCAAAGAATGGCATGTGCCTGCCTTGTTGCTAACGTCCGCCGCCATCATTTGAATAACTGCTGTATGAGCTGTATTTCCTGTCACTCGGGTGTTATTTTGGGTGTTTTGTGTGCTGTCTAGCTGATCACTTGAGAATACTTTACTCAGGCTTTGTTTTATGGTTGTTCCTGTCAGAAGGAACAAATGTACAGCTAAACTTCTGCTCACTGTTTAGTTTTAAGAGAGGAGAGGAGGCCAGGCATGCATAAAATTAACATGTGTTTCTCTACTTAGTCTAGATACGTTTTAGTTGGCTTTGCTTGTCTTCAAGGGGAATTACAACGTGCTTGTCGCAAAGATTTAGGATGGCATGTTGCAGTGGCTTCGTTCTTCTTGGGGCTCTAATGTGCTCAATGAGCAATGATTTTGTTTTGGAGATTGACCAAAATGACTGACCAAAGCGTCTCTGATAGAATCACTGTAGTTCACAAGTTTGTTCCCAAAAAATCAATGTATTTCCCAAAATGTTGGACTGTTCTTTTCAGAGTTTAATCAATTGAAACCATGTGGAGAGCATTTTAATGCAACGTGTACAGTAAATTACATTTCCTCCTCTTACACTGTGCAATAGGTGGAAATCGGATGGGTACAAATGGCAAGGTTGAGGTTGTAATTGTAGTTTGCTTCACAACTGTCCCTGAGCATCTAAAGCACAGGTGCAGTTGGGAGGGGAGGGGGGCAGGTACCAGATGTGTCCCAACCACAGCCTATCTCTGAACATAGGGACAGGCATCTCCACTTGCCTCTCATATCATTCATGGCTCATTAAGTCCACACTGTACACTGGACATCTGCTCTGCATTTGTGTGCGAGTGTGTTTTTACTGCGTGTATTTTTTTTCCTACACACTCTCACACTGTACACGTACACCAATGTCCGTTCTTTCTCTTAACAAAACGCTCTTTCTTGTTGAATTTTCTTCACAGTGGAGTATGTCATGCGTTGCTCCAGCCAGGCATCAGAGCAGAGAGACATGGGGTTGACCTAACCCAACAGACGGTTAGGATAACTAAACTTCTGCAAAGGTTTTAATGATCCGTGTCTTAAGTAAGAGTGGTCTTTTTTTCATTCTCTCTGACTGAGTCTCTTTTGAAAAAGGCCGATGTTTGGCATTGTGCAAAGTGCTACCCTATATGTTCTGCATAACCGTAAGGCTTTGACACTGAAGACTGAATTATGTGCTAGTTTCTTTTGGCTAAAAAGGAAGGACACAAGGAAAGATTGTGGTTTTGGTGAAATATTGAAAGGAGAACCTGTAGTACCTCATGCTTTATGTCAGCTTTGCCTTTTTAGTATAAAAAGCAAAACCTGAATCTTTCTCTAACCAGTCTTTCCCTCTTTTTTATAAGTGAATGAAAACCATTCAAACTGGGTGACAGCATTGTATTCATTGTATTGTCCTTGTATTGTCCATGTATTCTCTTTACAAACTTATTTAACGTATCCAGTGATGCACTGAGTTGGGTTTATAAGGCCCTAGTAATCAGATAATGTGAGTTTGGGTCATGAGAAGCCATTGCATTTTCATCCCTTTTGTGAGTCAGGCTACTTGTTCAAAAGAGTCAAATCATTTTCAATGAATCAGCAAAGAGGTTACCAGTTAATAAATGGGTTGGTGAAGGTCAGTGTTTTTGTAACAACGTGAAAAATAGGATCTGGATCCTTTCAAAGAGCTGCAACATGATTATTCACATCACTGAAATAGTACAATATTTCTAATGAAGGTAATTATTAGATATAGTTCAAAGTGCAACAAGCAAACAATAGGTGTCTCAGTCAAACATAAATCCTCGTGTTTCTAACCATTTTAATCAGGCAACTTTATAATTATATATAATATAATTACATATTGTATATTATATATTATGTAAATTGTGGTACAGCATGCAACACAAATTAAAAGGAAATATTATGCATTCATATCCAACGCTGAAGTGAAATCATTTGTGAAAAAATTAATTTCCCCTTCTTTTAGCATACACTGCCTCAAGGACATGGGCGTGAAAAAATCAATGATGATGTCATGTTGTCACAAAGAAGTTAAGAGTAACAGAAATCCATAACTTTAAACTTTGTAAATCCTCCCAGTGCTCATTAAATAATCGATGCTGTGATATTTTTACAAGCAACATGTTCAATTAAGTGCAAATAGACTGTGAAATCATAAATATTTGGTCTTTTTCAAACACACGATAATTAGATACATCAGCCATACATTAATAAATTGTTTACTTGCCTTAGCAGGTTCCTTATTGCGCTAATAGGGCATGACAGATTTTGCTTGTTAATAATTCTGCCTGTTGCCTGCTAGAGATGATGGATGGGGTGCAAACAGCTGTGGTATCAACATGCATTTCATGTAAAACAGGGACATGAAGACATGTGGTGTGTATGTGTGTGTGTGTGTGTGTGTGTTGGTGTTTGTGTATGTGTTTGCACTATGCGTTGTTTGGCACATTTTCACGGAGGGGTGTGTGTTATCCTTGTCTTTTGGAGTCAGACCCGAGGCTATGTCTAATTGGAGTCTTCACACTTTCAGGCTTGACTCACACTGACACGCTCGACCTTGGCTCTCCTCCCTTTGCCATGAAAAGGGAAAACAGTGACACAGAAACATGCCTTCTTCTTGGCTGAGAAGAGAAACTTTGCTGCTACTTATTTCTTTTTTTTGCCTTTTCCTTCTCTCTCTGCCTTTCTTCTGCTCTTGTTGTCTGCTTCAAGAGGCTTCTACAGTTTTTTTTTTCTCTTTTTGAAAAGATGAACTTTTCAACCACTGAAGCATGATCTAAGAGACATGCAGGAAGGTCATAACTGTCTTTCAGCACAGTGTTGCAGCTGGATAGATTCTTTGTCTTAATTATGTGTATCACTTGTGCAAGCACACACACACATACACACACACAAAATCATAGAGTACATGTGCAGGTATGTGGCACATGCAAATTACAATAGGTGGAAAGTGCTATAGGGTCAAACACTTCTACTTCTCGGAACTCTGACATCAATATTCCTCTCACCATACATTTCAATGCCCGGTCCCTCAGGTCTCACTCCCCTTTTAGCAACCAAGGGCCCGTTTATGGGCTTGATTTTCCCTTCCCATCAGGCAGCATTGATCAAACAGCACACTTAGGGTTTTTCAAGGTGGACATTACTACTGATGGCAACCAGTACTGGCGGCTACGGTGTAAAAACTATGGCCATTATTCACCTGATTGGCCTCTCCTCCATCTCTCAGTGGTAGGCATTTCATGATTTGGCAGGTATTTATATCCCCACAGGACCAAATCCCCCTCACAGTGTCAGCGGTGAAGTGCATGCTTTCTGGTGGTATCAATTTACTTGTTTAGTACTGAGGAAGGACAGGGGGTGGGTAGATGATTGAAATGATGTGTTATAGCTCAGCTTGGAGATATTCTTTACCAGCTGGGTTGTCTATCCACCTGCCAAGAGTTTTATTTTGTCATCTTTGCAGCTACTAAAGTAGTATTATTAAGTAACGCTTTAACATACAGTTGATTGGGGGCATGATACACCTTTTAAAAAGATACACTACGACATTGCTCGGTGTTTCAACTAAATTAATACAGTGTCGTAAGCTGAAGATTAAGGCGTCTGTTAATAATGTCTTTTTTGTGTCCTTTTATTCAGATTTCCAAAAACTTGCGAGAGAAGTGAGAACTCGCACTATTGTTGAAAAGTGAAATGTGCTAATAACTTAATACTACCAAAATACTTGTTTAATGTGCCATAACCACATGTGGCTTTGTGTGGTTCATCAGTGCCAATTATTCACCAGCATGCAATCCTTCATTCTGGCAGGAATACATGCTCAATTGCTTATTCACATGTTTGCATTGTTGATGTAATTGTGTTGATAATTTCACTGATTAAATGGATTTTAAATAGTTGAGATTGGGCTTTGGAAAAAGCATGTTGTTACCAAGGAGACTGTGACTTTTAAATCCCTCCCCTCGTCAGTGGCAGAAAGTCTGTCTCTGAGCAGGAAAACAACGTTTCCTCGCACCTCATGCCTGCTCCTACTGTACTCCCTTTGGGCATACACACTTGGTCTGCGTGGGCAGATGCACTCTGTAAATAAAGAAGCAACATACAGATGTAAAAGTCTTCAGATTTTAAACACAGAAGCAGCAATGTAAGTAGTAACAGGACAATTGTGTGTTTCTCCTCTGGCCCCAGGCCTGCAGCTTAACATCACAGTCCATCATGTGTGAAAGAGATTGACAGACAAGCAACTTCAAACAAGCAGCTGCCTCCTCAAGCAATTCACATGCATACGCCATGTGATGGCCCCACAAAACAGCCGGGATCTCGCTCTCTTAATCTAAAGAGAAAGCACACTTATGCAGAATCATTTTTCACTAAATAATCTCTTGTGTTTTAAGAATCAGGCTGTGGTGGATGAGAGGCCGAACATCATAGCTTGTGGGTGTTGATGTCCGTTGCGAAGGGTCACTCATACCCTTGTGTGTACTTGCAAGTGAGACTCTCATTAGCGCTAAATGGAGATGTTGTGGTAGTTGATGGACGTGTGTTCAGCTAGAAGTGGGTGGGCGGGGGGGAGAGAGAAAGGAGGACACAGTAAGACCTTTTCTCTCTCACACTCCTCTCTGCCAGCCATCCAGGGCGAGTTAATTCACTCCAAGCAGGCAGTCGCTGCGTCCCTAAGTGTGTCCATGTAACCAGTAGTTGGCATAATAGACCCGCCTCATTTGTTTCCTGGGCTTACAGTGACATGGTTCACCATGACCTCAGCCTTGACAACGTGTGCTGGTGCCATGAACTGTCCTTTTTTTGTAGCAGGGGTGTTTTTTGAAGGGTGCCCAATCTTTTCAGAGGGCATTGTGACACAGATTAACACTGTGATTCTTTGCAAGTATGCATGTGTGTGTATACGTGTGTGCATGTGTGTGTGTATACGTGTGTGTGTAGGTGTGTGTGTGTGTGTGTGTGTGTGTGCTTATGCGCATGCAGAGAAAGCTGTTCAAATGTCATTGCATCTGTGCAGTGACCCATGGTTGTGGTAAGCACCCCTTTAACACCAAGAAAGGTAGAGTTAACAGGGGAGCAGGGCTATTTGTCTGTCTCCACCTTTTGTTACATCCATTTACAGATACACAGAGAAAAACACACTCATACAGTGAAGGGGACAGAATCACTTGTCCTTCACTGGTCACGAAAGAGCTTGGTTAAAAAAAAATAAACACTTTAGGTTGTGTAAGATATTTTATATATATCATGGAATACAGCATGTGCACAAACAAATACAATGCATAAGATACTGTATTCTACAAGGATATTGCCATATCTTTGACATTTAAAGTGCTGAAGTCACATTTGTTCGACATCAGACTCCAGACAAGAGAATTAAAGGGTAGTGATGTTCTGCAGTTCCACACGAAGGCCTATTTCATTTCCTCTGAAAATTGTAAAAATTGAGTTAACAATGTCTCATTACATTTCCAACTAAAGCAAGGGACCTTTGGGGTCTGATCCATAGATAAGGATGAGTACTCTTGTTCTGTCGCATCTTACAGAGATGCACAGAGAAAAGGTCCTTAAGAATATCTTCCTCGCACTTGGACAGGAGGCGCAATTATGCCTGCCACGATTTCAGCAGAGACGCACAGATACCCGTCATGTTGAGTGGGTTTGCAGGCTGTGGGCGGCGTGCCAGGGGAAGGTCAGAGTGCCCATCTTGTATCCAGATTTGTCGGCTCTGCTCCTACATGTGTTTTGTCAGTGCTGTGTGGTCCAGAGAAATCCTGAAATAAGAGTGTTGATTGCTGTGATTGCTGCACTGCCATACACCTAGTGTAGTATTTCTCATGAGATGTGGAGGTAGAATATCTCTCTTCAATGTTTTTTTTTAATTAAGTTGTTTTTTTTTTTATAAAAGAGAACACCATCATGCAATAATGAGTATAGACTATAAGTTTAAAGGATTAGCATCACAGACCAACTTTCTTTTGTAAAACATACTAAAATAAGCTGATGCACAGAGAAATTCTAACTACTCTGTCTCAGTGTTACCATATAGAACATAACACACTTTGTATTCTGAGCTTTACACAATCAGTCTCTGAGTCTATTCATAATTCATACAGAGTAGGGCACTAAACACACCATGAAAGTGGGTGCCAGAATGGGGAGGGTGCTCCCATGGGGATTCCCATTCCTCTGTTTGTACCTTATCCATACCTTTTCTCAGGTCCCATCTGTTTGCCTGCTCAAATCCCCCTGGCCTGTGCTAAACACAGTGCTGCGCACTCCTCCACTGTAGAGGGAGAAACGAATGGGCAATATTTGGTATTTAAATGTGGTCTCTGTGATGCATGGTATTGCTCTTATGAAGCTATATCCCCAGAGTAACATTTAGCTACTGCTGAGCAGGTTACACATGCGGCTGGGTGAGTTAGCGGCACCCACACACTGTAAGTTGAACAGACTGGAAAATGAATAGCAGAGGAAGTTGAGAGGGAATAAGTAATGCTTCACCAGCAGGCTCTAGTTGTTGTGTATATGAGTTACTTTGTAAGACAGATTTTTCTCTGAGGATGCTCATTTCCTCATGACTCAGTTCACTTTGTGAGGCAATTACCCTTCCAAAACCCCAAGCACCCAATCTCTTCAGCTTCAACACAACGCAACATACAGGCAAAAACACAGTGCTTCTGTCAGGTTGAACGACTGATTATAGATCTGAAACGGAAGCCATGATGATTACTGTACATGTACACCTCAGGAGAGGGGCGTTCTCTTGTGTTACGAGCGTGACACCGTCAAACCACCTCCCCGCGGTGCCTGACAGGTGCAGGGAGTAAGGGTTTTATGGATCCTCAGCGGGGGCATGGGACAGGATATCACGCCCTCTGATCCCACACACTGTCCCCTGCCGAACGGGAAGACGCCTGCCTTTTGTCTCTAACCCGCTGCTGACAAGTACCTCTTACTGCCATGTGGTCTCCTGGGGCAGCTGTCATGGTGAACAGAGCCCCCCATCACAGACTACACTGTATTAATACCTACAAGTCATTTTACACCCATTAATAACATGGGGGACTTGTTCCCAGAGGATGTCTTCATAGCTATAGCAGCTCAGATCAATTTGAATATGACAAATAAATTCAAAAGGAGGTTCATTATGTGACCAATTAGAGGAGTGGGGCTTATCTCAGTTGTCTTGGTTGTAGTAAAACTTGGCCATTTGGTTGATATGGCCAAGATATGTTGAAAAACTGAATTCTGACCTTTTGTATTACATCTCTAATTTAATTTATTTATTCATTGTTAGTTGGGGGCCAATGCCAAGACATATGACATAGAAATAAAATGTGCTTGTTTTTAAGAATTCTTTCAAACCAAACAGAGACTTGTTTATAATATGTCAATAAAATACTCAATGGGACTGATATATGTCACAGCCTTTCAGAGGAACTATTTCTCTAGTGTCTTTCTCTTAGCTGATTCCCAGTGATGCATTTATGTAGGCTGTTCCCAGTTATTGGAGGCTAATGAGGAGTAGAAATGTGGTTTCTGCCCATCTCTCCTATCTGCCTGCCTGCCTGCCTGTCTCGACTGCTCAGGGTTGTCATGGTGCTCTGAGCTCCTGATGTGGCGTATTAGGCAGGACAATCGTTATTAAGCACATTTCAGGCTCAATTACCACTCAAATGCACAGCCATCAAGGCTCCACCACGGGCTCCCAACAGATGGTTGCGGGTGTCAGATAGACAGGACTGGTGATGTCTTCGTCAGACTAGGTGCCGTGGTGTAAAAGGAGGACCATATATGCACCAAAACATGCTCCTAGCAATGATGAGCTGTCATCACTTTTTTTTTGTTTTATTCATCTCATCTCACCACATTAAAAGTTACAAGACAGTGGTTTTCAGATCAGTCATCCATGCAGAATGCATGTGCTTAACCTAACTGAGGAACTCTCTATAGATGCTACAGTTTTTACAGATTTTAAAATACTGGTTTTCCTCACCCATTTTTAATGTTTTTTATACAGAAAGTGGTTGGATATAATCATAGGTACAAATAACATTCTCCCATCAAAAGTCACTCGAGTTTAACAGACCTGCTGAACACTCTTCAAATTAAATATTTAATCATGAACATGCGTCACGACAAATTCTCAGCAAAATAAGCAATGATGATGATGGATTTGAATTCATTTTCCCTCCAAAGCAAAAAAAGATTTCATTACAGGTGAGGATCAAATTCATGTTCAGAGATCTCTTTACTGAATTTTACTGAGTGGTTTTGTATTTGAGAGGGACAACAAATCAACAGTGCCCAGTTTGAGTCATTAAGTCATGTTGTTAGTAAGCGAGTAGTTGTTTAGTTTTTCACGAGGTTTAGTGAAAGCTTGATGTTTTATAGTAATTAATAATACTGCTTTGTAATTTCTGGCTTGAGAGCAAAATAGTGCACCGTCCTTTATCTCTGACAAATTAATAATACGAAGGGAGGGGTAACCAAAACAGAGTATAGTTTAGATGACTGGGTTTTGATGGTCATAAATTTCAGAGCCTGCCAAAGTAATCACTGAGTCATTGGTACTGATTAACAGATATATCACCGTACATTTGTGCCATGGGAACATAACATTTTAGGCATCCCTTAACTTTTACCAACTGAAAAGCCTCACTTTTATACTTTGAAATAAGCATGTTGAACATTCCTTGCCATTTGCTAAAATACTAGGCAGAAAAAATATCCAGTGCATTTTCAGTTTTCCATTTGAAATAAATGTTAGTCATAACACATTATCTCTGTACCGGAGCTTCGCTTAAGAGAACACTGTTGGTCCAAGGTAAAAGTCCAGCCAAGGCTTTGTGTGTTGTGCGGTTTAGAAAAGAGACGTTACATAGCCCTCAGATAGTGACTCACACTCTGTACAGACAGCCAAATTATATAAAGATAATCACGTTCAAAGATAAGCCAGTGTTGCAGTTTCCCCCAGTGCACGCAATGTTACTTAGTCACTTTAGCCTGTCAGGGAGAATTACCCATGGTAGAAGTGAAAATCTAAATCTATAACTTAGGGCTAAATTTTAAACCTCTCCGCTGAGAGGAAAGAGCCTTGTTGTCTATCAGCATTTGACTTGTGGGCCTACAGCAGAAGGTTATCATGTGATTTAAATTTGATTTACTTCAAGAGCATCATGTCGAACTCTTATCTTTCAAAAAGTCTGGATTTAAATCTCATCACAACCAAATCACAAGCACTTGAGTATATCTGATGATGTCTTTGTGTTTTTGTTTTTGTTTGAGTTCATTTTTAATAAGCTCAGCATGTTTTGAAGCCTGTAAAAGAGCTTTGGAGCCTCCACACTGATTCAAAAAACATCTAATAAAATCAAATATTTAATTTAAACACATCCTTTCCAAAGCACTTTCTTGTGATGCGGCAAATATGAAAATAACTCAGAGAGCTTGCATGGTTTGGATGATTATGATAATGCTGATCTGCTAATGTCATTTTGACTCTGAGGCTGAGGGAGCTATCATAGTAAGTAACAGTCATCCCAGCAAATCAAATCAAGAGCTTTGGTTGGTCTCCAAAACAACCTAGAGATATAACAGCGACGATCTTTGAACTGTAAATCACATTTGAAAGCTGTTCACGTCTCCAATTTGCTGTGTTTTAGCTACTTATCAGAATATCTCCCGTGTGAAAGTGAGTACATTGGAGAAGCTACAGTTAGCCTATTTAACCACCCACCTGGGCCCATACCACCCACCTTAGCATCTGAGTCACACTCTGCCTTCTCTTGTAGATGGGCTGAGCAGGAGAATTAACAGCGCAGCGCAGGACAGCTCAGCGTACGTGTGTGGGTGGAACAGCCTTATGGCTTCAGTCATTCAACCAACTATGAGGGCATCAAAGAGACACAAGCAGAGAGGGAGAGAAAGAGAGGGAGAGAGAGAGAAACAACAACTCAAAACGAGATGTCAAACAAAGAATATGAGAATATGAGGGGGAGGTGAGGATCCATAGACAGAAAGTGAAATAAAAAAGCCAAGAAGGAGCAGGACAGACAGGCCAGACACCAGAGGAGCGAGCATATAGAGAGGGAGAATGCACAGCAAACAAAGGAAACATGACAAACATCCTCTTCTCTGCGTCCACAGCCTGACACACAGGCAGCCACTGTTGCGAGCGGTAATATTACCTCCACCACAACTCGACTCATATGCCCAAGAACTTCCTTCGGCAGGATTGTTGGCATGAGCGCTGAAGCTTTTGTTCTGCCAAATAACATTAGGAGGTGGGCAGGCAGAAGAGACAGGGCCCGCTTCTGAGATGGCACAGATGCCGGCAAAGAATGTGTGAGACCAGTTAAACACGAGGAAGAGGATTGTACAGACGTGACAGAAGTGACAGTTAAGCTTCCCGCGGTGGACACTAATGCCATTGAGATTCTGTCTCTTGTGCATATTTTAGAGATTTACAGTATGTCAGCAATGTTCCGAGTCAGGAGTGTGATTTAGGCATGTTTATTACTTGAATGACAAATAATTCATCATCTACTCATTGTGGATGGCACGGGGGAGAGGTGATTAAAACTTAAGACGCTATGTTTTCACAAGTTTTTGTGATCGGGCACTTCCCTGCTATGAGCGTTTATGGCAGAATACTGAATGTAGGCAGCAGTACATTCCCTCCCCACCGCCTTTCTGCCTGCATATTTGCCTCAAAAAAAAAAAAGCATCATTCTTGAATACATCAACTCCTTTCTCCTTTGGCTATAACAGCCACAGCTCTGAGGAGCCATCCACCACTAAGCTCCTCTACACACTGAGCCTCTCAATTCTCAAAATTGATCTCACTTTGAGTCAGGCCTTGACTAACTGTCAGCAAAAGCAGCCTCTTGCTCTTTTTCGTATTCTATATCCTTGTATTGTCTGTTCATTTCCAATGTCCTCCAGCACTAAACAGATGATAAATCTTTTCAGCTAACTGTGAGACCAGTACCAGTTCTCGATAGCTCCCCTTGATCCCATCAAGGAATCTTTGTTTTTAACTGCTGACGCTATAATGCTTCTGTCTGAGCAAAAAGCGGATGATTCCTAAGCCATGGAGAGAATGCATGTTGTTCCATCCCCATGACTGGGTGAGCGTTGTGTGTTAATGTGATTAGTGAGACATTAACGCCTCCATGCTCAACCAGGCAGACGCAATAACAGGCTTGCTATAGAACAACTCCCTCACTCTCTCTCTCTTTCTCTCTTATGCTCTCTTTCTCTTATTCTTAATGGAGTCTGCTACCAACCCTGTGGTTGTTTTTTTTTTTCAATACATTTTGAGTTTTCTCATCACAATCACAAAGAGCAGGTTAACTGAATTGGAAAGATTTGCATTATGTAATATTTCCACTGATCAAATCAAGTTTAGATGTCCACGAAGACATCATGTTAGTTGGTATAGCATCTCATATCCAAAGCACATTGCTGCATGTTTTTTTTGTTTGTTTTTTTTACTTCAACACATGCTGTTTTCTTTACCTTGAAATGAACCTTGAACTCTCACTTTTGGTCTTTTGCACCAGTGGGAAGGTCACATAGGCAGGAAGTTAAGTGTAATTTAATGGGAGTTTTATGCAGATGAGGTAACTGATGTCACATGCCTCCTTTGTCAGACGAAGTGATCATTAGGAGACAATGGGCTTCTTTAAGATGAGCCATGCCTGTGCAGAATCGATCACTGGCGATTGGTGCAACACAGTGCTGGTTAGATTTATGCCCAACTTGATCTCGACTTGCCCTGATGCCATGCATACATAGGCAACAATAACCTCATGAGATCAAGGTGGCTGCAGATTTTTGAGCCAGGCATCGCCACTGCTCTCCACTGAGCCAGAGATGGGAAATGCCTGGCTATAGCATGATCAAAGAGCTGATTGGCTCTTAATTTTGAACACAACCACGCATTTTTGTAGAAAATCAGAATCTTTAAGATTTACAATTACAATCAGAATCGTAATATTTAACACTAGATTGAGGGCTATTGGTCTCATGTTCTGCAATGAAGTTTAATCTGTAAACGAACATATGCTTATATAGTTTATTTAAATGGCACTCATAAAAATGAACATTTATAAAGTGCTTTCCAAGGCAGGCATAAAAAGAAAAGATTGTCTACAATTCTGGATACTTACACATGGAAATGTACACGTGTCCAACTTGCAGTTCATCTCAAGCAAGCCTTATATTAAGTCCTGTGCTTTGGAAGATACACGTAATGCCTGATTTGCATTCTTGGTGCATTTTCATATGAACATACTGGCTTGCATTCAAAAGTTTTGGGACATTTGAATGGTGTCACTTAATGTTTTTGACTTACTGAAGGTTGAATTGATGGACCTCCAAAATGCAACCATATCACTTGTCATTTTCTTTTTCACTAAAAACATGATAATTAGCACACAAAGGAAAGTTATGTATGGAATATTCTTGTGATTTCTGTGTGGAGGAAAGAGTTTATCCTCTTTTTATTTTATTACGCATTCTTAGTTTCTGGGACATCAGAAAGTGAGACCAAGGGAGTTGGGACTTTTTGGGGATGGGAACCAAAACTAGATTCCTGTGGTCAAAATGCAAGTCACACACCCCAAGTTGAGATTTCACAAAATTTTGTTTGTTTTGTGGCCAAATGGGAGGAAAGAGAATGAAAAACACCTTTTGCACCACTCAAGCACAATCAATTTACGTATACCATCATTATCTTAATTTACTGTGGTCCCATCGATCTGTTACAGATGTATTGTTAAACTGTCATGCACCATTCCTCTGCAAATATGCACCACATGTAGAGAGCAAAGCTGCACATATACTGTACTGTGCTGGTAATGTGATCTGACCCCCGATCGAATAGGGGGAAATGGTTAGGTTGTGAGTGTGTTTGCACATTACTCAATTTGAACACATGACCTTTCTCCAGCATCCATGTCCTCACTCTTACATAGGGTCCTCTCTTACATATCTGGGTGCTACTTTAGCCTAGCAATGGAAACATCCAAACACAAAGTGCTTGGCCCAAAATGAACCATCAAAACAAAGCAACTGGAAATGCCAAACTGATGAACGCAAACAGACGAGGACCAGCATTGTCATTGCTGGAGTTCATTTTAATTCAGCAGGCATTACTGTGCTCACACTGTCACTGAAAAACATGGTTCCTGTGTTTTTACATGATATAGCAGTGATTGCTCTATAGTAGACAGTGTACAGAAAGATAAAGATAAAGTAAGATAAAGCACTGAATATAAATGTGTACATATATGAGAGAGGGAAAAGCAGAGTGATGACTGTGCTGGAATAAAGGAGATCCATCTTGGACCCACTTCCTCAGAAGAACACTCTTGGCTTTCACTTCACTCCTCTGAGGACTGTATACTCAGAGCCCCCTATCCTCCCACCCTTCCATATCCACCTTCCTGCCTTCCTTTTTCCAACTCACCCTTTTCCCCTCTATTCCTTTTCCAACCCCCTCAGCTACTGTAGCTACCAAATCCTCTTCATCCCACAGCACAAAGAAACAGATAAAGAAAAGTGGTGAGAGGAGGAGGTTGGCCAGCGCACTGGAGGAGGTGCGGATTGAGAGGAAACAGGAAGAAGGTCTACTGGGGATGTAGGGGGATAAAGTGAGAGGGGGGGGGAATATTAAGGGGAGTGGAAGAGGTGGAGAGTGAGTCCTAATATGCAGACTCAGAGGGTCACTGTGTAGGCAGCCGTGTGTTGTTTGTTTTATCAGTGCCACCACTGGCGCTATGGGATGGGCTTTGAGTGAAGGCCAGTGGCCACAGCTTGCCATGGAGGGTCCAGTGATGAATGTTCAGAGGCAATCTAGGACACTGCAGCAGAAACACCATCAATTCAGTAGCCATATCACAGCACGACTGGGAGGAGCTGTACTATGGAATGTGTCTTCGTACACGTGTGCAAATGAGTGTACCTACAAATTCCACTGAGTTTTAAGAAAGTTAGTATGTCTGTGTGTGTGTGTTTTGAAACTCATATGGGGGAAGGGGTTAAAGCATTACAGCTGTCTCTTGGCTGTGGGAAGTCGCTGAGCAATGCTTCCCATTGGTCATTCCCATGAACCCTTGCTCTTTAAGGGGCACAGTGGGAGGCAACAGCGAGGACACGGGAGTGTATCACCACTGTCTGGACCATACACGGCCAAACTGCCAGCCCAACCTTGAGAAAACAATCTTTGGGTATGTATACATTTTTGACACATATAAATGAATGATGACATTGATTGCAGCACACATTTTTATTCACACCCTGACTGCAACTTTCTAAGACAATACCCGACACACAACATAAAAGTCCTGAATATTCCGATACTTGTTTTCATTCCCTTTCATTCACTCTTCTCCAACTATGGCTTATCCTTGGCCGGAGCCCAAGACTCAACTCCAGGCTTCATCCACTCCACAACGCCAACCACTTATCAACAGGTTTTTCTGGATGTGAGGTCTGCCAGGCTCTCTCTGCGGAGGGCACGATTAGGACGAGAGGGGTGGGCATTACGCCTCAAACAGCAGCCAGAAAAAAGACCCACACGGTGATAAGGGCAAAGAATCCCAAGCACGTCATGGATTTTACAAGCTTGTCATGGTTCTACTCCCATCCCCTGCAGCACAGCACATTTACTGTGAAGGCAACAGCACAAATAATCTTGTTGCCTTTGCCCTAACTGTATCAAAATGTTGTTTGGGGAGCTTCAAGAGACAGCTAAACTTCTCAGTCCCTCACTGTCACAGAGATTGAAAGGATGACTTCACAGAGCTTTTCCTGAAGGAGAAATATCTTGGCTGCGCGTTTCTCTTCCTGGCACTAGCTAGCTGGATGTCTCAGTTAAAGAGTATAGCCCGTGGAAAATGTTTCTGTAATTTATTTGATCACATTAAAATTGGGAACAGATTTGTTTGCTGTGACAATGTTTGTTGAGTTAGGGGCAGCCAGACTGTCTCCCACAGTGGCCTGTTGGATGTGTATGAAGCTACAGACAAGAAGTCTGTAGACCTATGCAAACACCCGTACTTTACCTTACCCAGCGCTGTCAAGGCATCTGTTCGTATGGGCTTAGAAAAACATCACATACACGGAAATTTCCTACCTCACCATTAACTATTATACGTTTCAACCTAGAATCCAATTATGATTATTAGTGCTTTTTTTGATGAATAGAGCAATCATGACCACAAAATGTCCCATTTCTCCTGTAGCCTCCCAAAATATTCCACTGTTTTGAATATATGGTTAATGGGATGATCAAAAGGCTCTTTGACCGGTGAGCCAAAATATTCCCCTATCACCTCACATGTGGTAGACGAGCACGAGCCACAAATCTTCAGATGCATTTCCTGGTCCTGGACAGCTGATGCATTGTCAGAAATGGGGGAAACTGTATCATAAATGTACTGAATTAGTGTGTGTAGTCTGTGCTACTCTGTAGTTGAGTCTGTATCGGGGTTGATCCCACCATGCCAGGTAGGATGAATGGTAGCCTCTCATTTAGTGTGTTATTTCTTGGTATTTTTGAGTTCACACCCAGCCCTCCCACTTCATAGACCATTTGAAATCCACGACACATTGTCTGCCGTCCAAAGAACACAGGAGACTCAAATGAGCAATGGCTAATGTTCTCTCATTCCTTACACATAAAGGTCATTAAACAATTGAAGATAAAATAATCTTGCAGTGAGGAACACATCAGCACGCAGTCTTGTTTAGAAAGGGTATGGGTAGGTGGGTGCTCCGACAAACTTTGACACGAGAAAGTGTTAATAAAACTGGTCAATATCCACCTTTTAGTCAGTTCTGTACTTCCCATGCTGTGAATAATGAGATAGTATGAGATCAGTTGTATTTATTTTGTCTTTATTTTAAAAGTCACACTCTCAAGACCATGGGCCTCATTTAGCTAAATTAACTGATGTGTAAATTAGTTTATTTCAGAAAGAGGCCTTGGTGGCTCTCATTTAGTGATTTCAAAGGCACAGAGCAAGTTTCGGTGTAATTACCACACAGACAGAGACATTCGCCCTGTTGCTCGGTCAAATGCCATCTGAGGAAGATTATGATTTAAATTACTTTGAGAGGGTTGGACAGCAGACTGAAACTTTGATCATTAACAACTCAATATGTGTTACAGCTTTTAGATGGTCTCATTATGAAAATAAATTAAACATCTATTCCACTGCAGTCAACAGTAAAACTTCAAAGTATTCTGAACAATGCCCTCTGTTTTCTTTCTTTCTTTCTTTCTTTCTTTCTTTCTTTCTTTCTTTCTTTCTTTCTTTCTTTCTTTCTTTCTTTCTTTCTTTCTTTTTTTCATCCCAAAACTGATTTAATGTTTTACCATCAAAAATCTTGGTGAGTAAACATGCATGGTGAACCACACTGGGAATTTTAACATTTAACTCAAAGACATTCTCTCTCATCATATGTGGGGAACTAGCCAAAACAACATTGGAGGTGGGGGGTGGAGAAAAACGGTCCCTGTGCATATAAATTGTTGGGCGGGCAGGAGGAAAGTCGAGAATAGATGTCTATTGAGTATCAGGGTCAGAGAGCGTGGACCTCAATGTCACTGCCAGTCTCATGCAGACGCCAGAGGAATATTATGGCTCTGGCGGAAATTAATTGTGGGCACAGAGGGTTCCTCTTGTAGTGCAAGACAACACTGGTGTCAGAGAGGTAATAAGGGCTGCTGCCTCTGGGCACGGGCCCATGCCAAGTAAACATTAGGCATAACCTGCCAAAGGAATATTTTGTAAGATGTCTTTGAGGCCTCACCTAGAGGCTCTTTGATTCTTATTAAAAAAGGAAAATAAAGACTTTTTGATAGTTTCGGAGTTGGAGCTGCCGAGACAAAAATTAGACCTGACAAGAAAAACACAAAAATGAATGAGGCCCTGAAAGGCTTTGAAATGAGGCCTCTTTACATTGAACTGTGGATTATGAAATAGAAACACCTAAACAGAATTCTTCAGTATTTCAGTGACTCACCAGTGAAGAAAGCCTGCAGGAAAGGCATTACTTTTCTCTCATTACAACTAAAGGTTAAACCGTTATCGGTGTTATCAAAATGTCGACCCACTGCTAAGATAGTGAGACATACAAATTTCCAAAGCTTTTACCTTTGCCGAGACATCAAACTCTTAAAAGCAAGAGGGTACGTCCCTACTTGCTGATAAGGGGATAACAGGGGCTCTCTTAGAGTGTAAAGTGAGGCCTCTGGGTGGTCGAGTGGCCTAAGGGCCCGTGTAGAGAAACTACTTCACACTGACCACCACAGTAATGGCCCAGCAGAGCAGATATCATTATCATTATCTGTCATTAGTGATACAAGCGTCAGACACGAAAAAAGACCGTATTTGGACATGGGCATTGGTCAGTGATTGGTCTCTATATATGGAAGTCAGATGATCTATGCATTCAAAGTGCACTCTGCTAAATACGATCAGACAATTGCAAATTTCTTTTTTGGGAAAAATGTGAAAATGTGGTGTTCCTATGCTGTCACTGAGTTGTCAGAATCAAATCTGATATTTTCAATTATCAAGCACAACACTGCTCCGACTATGCCATATGTGTTTGTGATTGTTCTTGACATATGATATCTGGGTATGTCACCTTTGTTTCTCACCTTCAGTCAGGCCACCGGGAGAGAGCACATACAGGCGCCAAACTGTCACCTTCTCTGCTCCAGCTGGGGCTTATCTTCACTGAATTTTATTAATCATTGGATCTCAGGCAATTCGTTGATTCTGTATCACTGATTTAATGTTAACTTTAAATGCATTTACTGGAAAAGAGGCTGAAATATAAAGTAGTTTCTATGTATTAACAGAGGAGCAGGCTTTCCATAATATTTGACATTGGAGTGCTTTCAAAAAGTGTCCCAAATCTGATGACAACAGAATAATCCTTATTTACTTAATTATAACACACTTGCAACCAGCTTGACTTTTACTGGCAACACCAACAAGGCTGTGAGTTCAGACTTTCCTTGACCATCCCCAGATGAAAATATTTTGGGGTATTTTTTGGGGTAGTTTGTGCACCTATGGGTGTACGTGAGCGATAGATCGAAGCAAAGCATTGCAGATAATGTTTCATGATGTCAAAACACTGTGGTCTAGGTTTGGTAAGGTTTAGTCATAAAACCAAAATAGGATTTGGTGGCCCTAGTAGTCATGGTTACAACAATAAACACCTGGTAAAGTGTGATGTTTTGTTGACGTGTCCATCCAGCTGTCCTCTTTTCTAGGTTGACGTTGCTGTATAATAACATCAACTGAATCCCTCCATTGCTCCCTTCACAATTACTACAACTGCTAAAGACCTTTGCCACTTGAACATAGAATACAATTTGTAGTTTTGGGGCAATTGCTGAAATCCCTGATGATATCGTTCCTTTTGGGAGAACAGACTTACTTGGCCTTAGCTCAGTTTATAAAATTGTGATTTTTACATAAATCCCAACATAAAAGATAGCTACTCTCTCATTCTGAGCAAATGGGGGTATGGCAGATTCAGCCTCCAGGCAATATAAAAACTGGAAAATATATTTAAACATTCAGATTTCATAAAGTTGGAACAAATCATTGTATTGCTTTAAAACATAAAGAGAACAAACTAAATGATGACTATCAAACGGAGGAGCAGACTGAATGTTTGCTCTCTGTTTTTTATTCTGTAATCTAAAGGCTAAACGCTAGTGAGAGAGGAAAACACACAACGATTTCAAGTTCCTACAAAATCTAACAATCAGTTGCTAATCCAAACTTTTACAATGCATGTTTGGTGCTGCTCATCTTACCCCCATAATGAGTGTAATTTCACACATCCTCAGCATTACTGATCCTCTGAGCCACACCTGCACTACTTACAGACCGGTGGTGCTGATTAAAAAAACAACTGACATCAGCAGTGGAAAAATGAACAAACGCCTCGTGTCACACTTCCGACCCCAGGGTGAAAGAGTGCAAATGAACGAGCGATCAGTTAGCTCACTATCCAATCATCTGTGTAATGTAACTTCCCCTGTCTGCACTCACCTGTGTCAGCAGCAAAAGCTTTTTCAAAATGTCAGGCAGGCTGTTCTTACCAACTATTCTTTCTCTTACACTGCCTCATTTTCTTCCCCCCTCCCTCCTCCACTTTTTCTGTTCCTCCATTACCCACTTTCTGCTGTGGCACCCTACATGACAGATTGAACAGTGTATGCCCCGCTGGTGCTTTTGACACTTAATAAAACATATCAGTTAAACCAATTACAGTGAGCAAGGTGAGGGAGAAGCAGTGTTTCTTTTTAATTGTTTTTTTCAACAATTTTTAGATCAGATTTTTAATCAAGTCCTCAAATGCTTAAGTTAAGTGCTAAGAATACCACACAGCAAACTCCTCATGTACCCATACAACTATGCCATGTTCTTATTCTGACACAAAGATGCTATGCATTCGTGAAACATTTTATAAATTAGAATAAAATAAAATAAAAAGTTTAAACAAAGAGTGTAAAATGCTGTGTCACCATTAAGCTGCATTAGATAGACTTAAGTTCTCGTACAGCGTTGCACTGATAACCTACATATAACCTATATATTCATATTCATAAAACTACTAACAAGCAAACACAGGAAGAGATGTAAGAGTTGAAATCATCCTGACCAGAAACATTTTAAGTTACTTGACAAATACAACTTCTGTTTAACCTCAGATTACGTTCAGTGATAATGGTTTGATGTTCACCACCAAGGTTTTTCAGTGGTTTTGAATCATATGGTATCTGTGCATGGTAACTGTAGTTATGGGAAGGACTTGTTAAGGTTAGGCAAATAAAACTACTTGGCTAATGTTCGTGAAAGATCATGGTTAAATGTCACAGAAATCTAAACTGTCCGCCATGATCTTCACGCCTTTGCTTTTATGCTGCGCTATATGAATATTATAGTATTTCCTGCTTTATTAAAGAAAGTGGACAGTGAACATTAGAGCTTCTGCATTTTAATATATACATAACATACACAACATAAAATTAAAGCAAACAAATTAAGTGCAAATTAGAAAATAATTTAAATGGCCCCTCTATCATGAACATGAACATGCCAAAACACTATCATT
Organism: Scortum barcoo; assembly: GCA_023238725.1. Taxonomy (NCBI): domain Eukaryota; kingdom Metazoa; phylum Chordata; class Actinopteri; order Centrarchiformes; family Terapontidae; genus Scortum; species Scortum barcoo. The sequence goes on from CM041535.1 coordinate 11,539,963, forward strand.
TAACAATTACTAGTGATAACTAATTCAATGATACTAATGAAGACACGAGTGTGAAGAGAGTTAAGACACTTCAGGGATGGGATGATGAGACAGTAAGAATCTGTGACAAATAATCAATACCGAAATAGAACTTGACAGATTATCTTTTTTTGTCATGTTATCACATGACAAAATAGTAAATCTTGTGAAATGCAGCACAGTCAAAAGGTCGATTTAAGAGAGAGTGCATTATTTCCAGAAAATCTTCTTTTGAGGGTGAGTACTGCTAAAACAGTGACACTGTGAGTGATAGACCTGATGTATAGGTTTCATGTAAATGGATTTATAGACTCAACGTCAACGTCTGGCTCAGTGTAGCTGCCTTTCACGCCACAGAGGAAAAACGCAGGCTCTGAACCTTGTATCCAAAACTTTTAAAACGCTAAATAACATCATAACTGCAGACAATGGAACAGGCTCTGTGCAGCAGTGGTAAGACATCCGTTAAGTAATTCAACACACCGAGCTCGAAATGAACTCGGTCCACAAATCCCTGTGGAATAATGTCCCCCTTGATACAAACATGCAAACAGTAATGAGTCACCTCATCATCATCACCTCCATTGTTTGACAGTATAAACTAAATGGCCTTAATTAAATAATAAATGGCTCCATGGGCAGTAATTAGATGGAGGTGATTTGTTTCATTAATGCAGTATGTTTGCACTGATTTGTTACAATGGGCCCTTGGGATTTTTTTTTTTTTTTTGAAGAAGAATTGCCATATTCTGCCAGAGCATTGAGAGGACGAGTTGACAACATGTTTGAGAGGACAGTGGAAACTGTGGGTGAAATCTGAACAAAGAAACCTTTGCTCAGGTTACAGTTCAGTTTGAAGAACACATGTAGCTGATTGTTGTGTTGCTTGGCTCTCAGCTGTTGTAGCACCATGTTCTGTACCTCCCTGAGACAGTAATTATAAATCGGGATGAATCGGGGGCTGTGTGACTTGTCAAAGCTCAGAACCGGCTGAATGTGAGTCAGGTATTCTAGGGCCACAGAGTTCATGTATGGAAGTGTTTCCAACCACGGCTCAAAGTCAGATTTTTTTTTTTTGTTCAAACACGACCCTGACTGGTGCCTAACCTTACCCATGTGTTTTATTATTGTAACTATGGAGACAAAGCCCACCTAACCTTAATGAAGCAGTCATTTTAACCCAGACCGCCGTTGATCTTTCCCTAAACCGAACCAAGTCTTGTTTGCCATAAACAAACTGTGTGAGGCTGTAATTTTGCAGTAGTGAGTGGTTTCCTATGATAGCTTTTACTGGTTTTAAATATTGTATGTCTGCTGTCACCTACGTCCTTAGAGGACTTGCATATTTGTTGCATATAGGCCTTTCACAAAGCCTGCTGTGTGTCTAGTTGTGCATGTGCATGTTTTTGTGAGCGCCTGTGACACATGTTATCAATGTAAATGTGATAATAATGTATGAGCAATAGGCCTCTACCTGCAACGTGTCAGCACGAGGCAGAAAGTCATTTAGAAAGGAAATGAATGACTCCATAACGGTTGTTTTGATGAATATCTTTCATATCATGATGGTAGCATGGAATGCGCTTTGTACAGAATAAGTGGTAAAATGGCGCTGACTCAGGTTTGCACCCGCTCTCTCCCCCAGCTGTGTTCTGCTCTGGTGAGCAACAGTCACCCAAGTGATTCTGACTCGGCTTGACCTAGGACAATATTCTCTCACCGGGTCCAGTTCCACCTCACTGGATGCATATTGCCATTTATGCACTTAACAGTAGCGTGCTCTCTCCTCTCCCCTCTCCATCCTCTCTCTGACGATCTTGCAGTTGTCTCAACAGTTTCTTTTTGCACACTCCTCCCATCGCTCACCCTTTCTGCTTTCTCTTTTTACTGTCTTTTACTGTGACTCTCTGTCGATTTGTGCTCATAAATTCTTTACTCCGCTCCCGAGTCATAATTTAATAATCAGAAGTAAGAAGCAGAAGAACGCTCTCTTGCTCAGCCTTTTTTTTCGAGATTTGCACAGTCATGTCCAATCAGATTAATAGAGGTATTTGAACATCACTGAAGGGATATTTGTATTATTTCAAGTTTGAAATGTGATATATGACTGTCTGTCAGAGGCAATGAACAGTGAAGAAGCTGAGAAATGAAGCAAGACTGCAAATACAGTGTGTGTGACAGCTGATGGAAAACAAAGCTGGCGCTAACACAGCAGCACACGCCGAGATGTGCGTGCATGCACACACATTAACAGACCACCTTGACCTGATAAAGACACATCAACAGCGCGAGCCCTCGCGGCTCAGGTGAGGACCACAGTGGCAAAGTCATCGTCGTATCTCCGGCTAATGGCGCTAATATTTGTGTGGGCCATAAATAATGCTAACAAATAACCACATAAAAAGAATTAATGAAAAGCAAACAGAAGTGGAGCAGAGAGATACATGGTTATACAGAGTAACGACAAATTACCCCGGGGGGAGGGTTCGGCGGGATGAGGGGCTTCGGTACAGTCATTACTCTGTACAGCGAGTACGGTCTGGCTAACACCTGTGTTTCCCTCCAATCTGCCTCACCCTAATTAGCCCACACACACCCTGGGGATCCTCCGACACACAAGACCTGGACTGGGGGCGAGGAGGGGAGGGTTAGTGGAGGGGGGATGGTGGGGATGTGGGGAGGGCATACAAAAGTTAAGGTAGTGAGGAAAAAAAAAGCATAGGTAGAGAGGCTGGATACTTTGTAGTTACTCAATGTTCTCCTCTGCTGATATACGATTAAAGAATATCATTATGAGTCCGTGTCAGCGAGAAAGCGAGGGACCAAAGCGGCAGCACCGGCAGAAGGTAACTGACATCTGCTGACAGCACTGAGAACTGGATGTTGAGAGGTGGAGGAGTCACGCTCCCGTCTCAGTTTCATTTGCACTCACCCCATGGTTCGGAAGTGTGGAATGAAATGTTTGTTAATTTCAGATGTCACTTTTATTCTTGTTAAGAACACCTGGAACTCCTTGCCCACCCCTCCCACTCCCAGAGATAACACAATCCTCTGTGACGGTCCATCTCTTTCACCGAGGTGTCTTGGCGATAACCTCAAGCTGTAACACATCTAATAACTTTGAACTTTAGTGATTATCACTGTTTTTTTCTGCTGTCAGAGAGGTTTTCTTCTTGTATACATGTAATATAAATGTTTCACACTGCTTGATTAGTGAACTGACCTATTTTTTTTTTTTATTTGTTTCCATGTTTACTTGGTCCAATCCTGAAATATTGTGATAAACATGATTTTTCAATGTGAGAACATGTTTTCATTTGTGAATCCACAATTCAATACATTCTGAACATTGTGTTTTCCCTCCTTGTTCTCATCTTCATCCTCCACTCTCCAGTGTGTTTCACTGGTGGGGAGCCAATAAATGAAAGAAAATGATCAATGCGATCAGGTTACAGCTCACCAATGCATTGATCTTGCTTGATGCCCGGAGGATGGAAAAAGATTCAGAAAGAGAACAAGAGAGAGAACGAGAGAGAGAGATGTAAACCTAGCATACACTCAGGCTGGCCCCATTGAACTCTGGTTATAATGCACACAATTCATATTACAGTGGATGTTTCCAAGAGTAAAAATGTGTGCCTGTTTATAAGTTAAGATAGGCTGTGTCAGTTCACAACAACATGTTTTTAAAGCAGAACCACGGTAGATGTTGCTGGTTTATTAATTATATGTAATATCTGCTAAATGCTTTGCTAAAACAAACATTTTTGTTGCTATGAGGCTCAGCAAAATAAAATGCTGTAGTTTCTCATGTGCCATGGTTCCAGTTTTAAGGATGGATCATTGTACAGATGTAGTGCAGAGTTTCATATGCCTCCTTTCTCTTTCTGTCACACTCACTTTGCCACTTACCCCACTGATGCCTGCATAGCAAGACACAAAAAGACAAACACATACACACACATTTACACACACAAGTGGGCAAGACTGACTGTGTGTGTTGTGTGTTTGCAGAGAACGAACACACACACACACACACACACACAGACAGGCATTCATTCAAATGAATTGAAGTTGACACTCAAACATTTTGTCGATCTATTACTGATCTCTGCCAGGAAATTCTGCCACTCTGGTACTGTGTGTGTGTGTGTGTGTGCGCGCTTGCTCAAGCTTAGTGAGATGGGAGAGCACCAATCCCCCACATGCTGACTCCAAAGACAAGCATGGATCATATTACCTTGTGCCTGAGGACCACACACACACACACACACACACACACACACACACTGTACTTTCTATCTCATGCCCCTTATATATTTATATATCTTCATTAATTTCAACTGGCCATATCCACATCCTGTTTTGTAAAACAATGTTAGTTTTCACTGAACCATGTAAAAGATTAACAAAACCCAGTTCTGTTTATTTAATTACATTGGATAACACAGAATTGCAAAGGAAGCAGTTGTAATTCAATATTTTCCCCCTTCCATAAATCATATGTGAGTTTGATGTCTATAAATAAATCCAAACGTCTTCATGAGCTCTCAAGATGGGTGGTTTGTGGTGAAGAAAAATTACTCTGTTTCAAAACATACAAGGTGTTAGAGCAAGTGAAAGTGTGTTGATGCAGAATAGTGTGAGCAAAAAAGTAGAAATTGTGGTTTTCCTGGGCCTCCCCTTGCTTGCGGAAGCTACACCATGGTGGAATTTACGCAGAATGTGCTTGCTTGAATTTGCAGACGTCAACAGAAACCAACTTGTACGTTTTTATGTCAAATATCCCAGTGTTGAGGTGATATTAGTGAAATTTTCCCACTTCCTCGTAAAATCCTATTTTAACATATCCCATCTCACTTCTGCCTTTCTTTCTCTCTCCTCTCCCCTCCTCTCTTCTTTTCTCCTCTCCTCTTCTCAACGCTGAGACAGATCTGAGACTCCTCTGGCGGTGACAGAAGTAGGCTGCGCACGCCACAGTGCTGGCCCAATCAGTGACGATCTGCATGGTAATGTGTGGCAGGGGCGGGATAATGAAGTTCCCAGCTTGCCGACTGGAAGGCTATCCTCCGGTGTGCTGAGTGATTTATCTCCTCTGTCAAGAGCCAGGACAGCCAGGACTTGTCCTTCCCCATGGTCCCCGGGAACAGGAGTCGAGCGGAGCCAGATAAGAGTTGGAGAGAGCAGAGAGCCGGGGTTTGCTTGCAAAACATGAAACGGCATGCAAATATTATATCACAGCAAACAATAATAGCTACATTAAAGTGGAGATTTTAATCAGTAGTCCTGCAACTCTTAATGTTTTTTTTTTTTATTTTTTTATGGGGGTGGTGCGATGTTTATGGTGTAATAGTTAGTGGGACCTATGACTCTCCCTGTGTTGTTTCACTCATTTGTCCCCCACACTAGGCCTATCCATCACGTGCATCCTGCCCAAAGCGACATGACAAAATGCAAAATAACTCTCATTCATGATTTACAACTCTTTTGTGATGTAGCCACAAACAAAACCCAACAGTATTGTTGTCTATCATGCAGGATGCAGGCCAAACAAAAGGAACGGGGGGTGGGAAGGGAAAACAACATTAAAAAAAAGTACCGCGACATGGTTCAGAGTCCCAAGATACTTGTTTGAGGACTTACAGTATATTTTTCCTGCTACAGCTGTAGGTGTGATCCACGAAGATAAAAGAGAGAAACTGACATGTTGAGTCTGTTGGCTTCTCAGCTGACATCTTTTTAATGCGATTGATGAGATTAGTCAAAACAGCTTTCATACTGATAGTTCCAAGCATTTAGAACATGAAATATCCATACATTATTTGTATCCAACATTCATTTGGACCAAATCTTATTGTATATAGTCATAATTTGTTAGATTTATATTTAATAACCAAATCTTTAAAAACAAATGTGAACAAACTTTTTTACCCATTCATCATCTTGGTGGCGGAGTTCAATGTTTTTCAAAATAAAACATCGAGGTGACTCTTTCAGGTGCATACCACCGGTGCTCGGCAGCCTCTGTGAGATATTTATGATAATGTTGTATGACAGATCGGTGAAATGGCCCAAAAAAGGTTTTCAGCAGCATCAGCTCTTTCAATCGTGGTTTAAGTTCATCACTTTCAACACAGCGAGGCACAATGATTGAGTTGATTTATTCATCCTACAGGCGATGGGCTAATGCTGTAGGCAGAGTGCTGTGTCAGTAGATGCTAGTGCTCTGTGTTTCACTCCATGAACTCAAATGTAGCCCATGTACTGTAGCCATTGTCAACAATTGCAGTTATTTAGCTCACTTACGATCAGCCGCAGTAGGTGGGTCCTGCACCTCACTTTGTCTCTCCAGGTATGACCTACCCAACTTGGATTTGTTTTACATTTGTTACACCATCATCTCTTTTTTCCCCCCCTCGTTTTCTACATGCTCTTCTTGGCACTCAACACTGTTCCTTGTCTCCCAGGCCTGCAGACTGGTCACTTTAAATATCTGTCAGACTTGACCTTGGACAAAGAGTTAAATTAGTCCAGTGAAGTACATAATGAGTTCATTTAGGTAATTAAGCATTCAGGTGGAATAAAAAAAAAAATACTCGCCTAAAATATGCCTGAGGAGTATTTCATGTTGGTGAGGCAAAGTGATCAAGATACACAATAAATCTAATTGGATTTTTATCCCTCAAATAACATTATGTCTATATATGGTATCCAAGTTTAGGCACATTTCTTGGACAGATGCACAAATCTTAATGTAATGAAACAAACCTAGAACAATTAGATTTACAAAAATTAATTTACAAAGGAAGAACTCACGCTTTATAGCTTCCTATTATGGTTCTAAACTAAGATCTAAATGTAATTCAGCAATAAAAAGTTTTTTTCTGCAAGAAACAAATGTGTTCAACCCTGTATACTGGAAATTAAAGCTATATACTACTACTACTTCTTTATCAAATACATTTTCATGGTAAATTTAATTGCTGCATAGATTTAAGGCAACAAAAGCTAAAGTAAGCTAAGGTAGGGGGAAAAAAGACTTATAAAAACGATATTTCACAGAAACCAAGATCTTTCTTCTTAGATAAAAGTTTCATCATGCTTTAGTTATTTTGTATTGTATAGGTGGATATTGTAGAGAAAAGAAATGAAACACATTTAGTCAACATTTTTGCATATAATAATTATATGTGCTTTGGCATTAAAAAACATTTCCCCATTATGCTCCTAATAATATCATCATGTTCATTTGCTTTCACACTTTAGCTGTACTTAAATAAAGGAGACAGGTTGGTAAAACAATATACACCAGGATTATAGACTCTGTGGTGTGGTATAGGGATTCATATTTTTCCCAAAGATTTCCTTTTTTTTTAAGAAATAACTTCACCTAAAGTGAAAACTCACAGGTCATATTTTAAGCAACACTGTATCCGACAAGGAGAAACATGCATAAACTGAACTGACTGTATTGTTTTATTTGGTGGAATTAATAGTTATTAAGGCAAAACATTTATGTTAATCAACATCAGAATGCACATAATAAATTTACCATTTAGCTTGAACTTCACTGTAATCGCGAGGTATATGAGTGTTCATTGACTGCAATCTGTCTGGTGAGAAAAGCCTCATGGAAGTGATATCTGACAATTCCTCATTGTATAAACAAACACTATTAATTAAAGCAATTAATTTGACGTTTCCAGAATCTTTCTGTCAAGCTGAGACAAGTTCCATTTTCTGTTAGCGGGAAACTGCTAGTTGGACCTGCGGCACATTTCATCACTCGTTCACAGGGTACACACTTAGCATCTTTTGAAGTATTTCCATGCAAAGCTTGTGGCAGACACTGTGTTCTGTTAGCCTAGATGTCTAGTTAGATGGTAGAGCCTATACACATGAATGTGGTGGGCCAAAATAAAGTTACAATAAACTACTAACTGCATCAGCAGTGGTGCAATCTCGTGCCTATACTTTGGATTCAGACTTTCAGTATGTTCCACAGGCGTATGTACACGGCTGCTGCATATGTTTTAAGAAAGTAAACTGTACACCTACATATTTTCTAAATATTGGTCCTATTCCAGTAGGTTCTAAATATTTTCCCATTTTCCTGTTATATTTCTGCAGTTATTTATTTATTTATTTTTTTGCTTGGATGGGTATTTGGGAATCCTGTTTCCCGGGATTAAACCTTAGTGTGGTGCATCGAGATGGAGGAACCATGGCCAGAAACTGAACAAGCACCCTCAGGTGAATATAAAAGTTTCTGATTAAAAATGTCTTGAATCTATGAATTTGAGATCCACAGTGGAATGGGAACTCATATCTAATAATCTTTTACAGCAGACTTCATAATTGAGCTTTTGGACGTTGTTCTTTTATGCCAGCACACTGAAGTACTCACTTGAACAACAGCTGACTCATCATTTTAACAGTTGCCCTGGGTTTATCCACACATGAAAACATCTTTTTGACAAGAGGAGTGACACATGAATTGTGGTCCTTGAAGCACTGCAAGTGCTGAATGAATAGGAGAAGGAGCGCCTGTGACAGGTTTTATGTTAAATGATCTAAAATTAACCACAATGTGTTTTGTGTAAAATATGGATATCTTTTCCCAACATTAGAGACATTATCACACGCATAATATTCTGGAATTAATCTTTAATTACACTAACAATGTGCCAGTGTTTTTTTCTCTCACCTCTCTTCTCCTTTTTAATTAAAACAAATGAACAAAGCCAGGGGTTCTCATAACCTGATTTGGCAAACGATCAACCTCATTTGGAGTGAATTAAAATATAATGCAGCGGAATTCATTATCTTATTTCTGTTGTGTACTCTATAAGCCAAAATGAAGTATTTGTGAAGCACAAAGAGTGGAAAAAAACTGTATCATTCTTAAAAAGAAAGTCACAGTATTAAAAAAATGTGTGACAAGCGGAGATTGACAGAATATTCTGGATAATCGAGCACACTGAACAGTGTAATTCTCCAAACAAAACGTGTGAAGACAGCATCCATTTGAAACTGTAAAATACCCAGTTTTTGGAAGGAGTTGCCACTTTAATTTGTCACAGCTCTAATTTGTCACAACTGGAAAGAATTTCAAACTTTGAATTACTTAATTATTTCAAAAGTAATTTAGTCTCTCTTGAGACTACAGGGGGCGGTGAAGAATGTGAGAGAACAATCATCTACATAAAGTGGTTAGTGGAACAAAGCTCACTCTTGTGTTGTTAATTGTGGAGAACTACTGCTGCTGCTTCTGCTAGTAACTTAACAAATTGATCAAACATGTGGGCACTTTAGCTGTGGTCAGACCAGTATCCCTAGAAACTAAATTTATATTGTACAATTCTGGACCTCATAATTTACACTCAGTGCAAGAAGTAGTGTGTCCTACGTGTAGTGAAGCGTACTGTGTGGGTGTGGAGGTTGCACACCCAACTTTCATTGAGGACTCTGTCAATGACCTGCTGTCAACTTTTGGCTTTTTATTAACAATCAAGTGTTTTAGTTGCAAACCTGAGCCAAGTGCTTTAGTTTTCTAACCCTAATTACAACTTTATTTACCAAAAGCTCCATCCTCCACCAACCTTACACATACCGACTTTACCATGCACAGACACTATATATTTAGAATTTTATACTAGTTTTATTTATTTTATTTTTTTTTACTGAAGGTAATCTGGAGTTTTGCAGAATTCACTAATACTGACATTCCTGTCTGGCAGAAGGTTTTCTGGATAAATGTGTAAAACATTTTGTGTAAAACAAAATAGTCACATTTAATTTTTCTCACAACTGACTGTCTGTCTGGAAAACGAGAAATATCATTCATAAACACAATAGAGCAACTTTAGCATGGACTTATAAGTGGTCATTGTTTTGGTGGTCTCTGTTGTATTTACACCTTGTCATGTCCTCGACAATATCTTAGTATTCATTTATTCATATAATAATAAATGTTTTGTAGCTACTTCAACAGTGAGTTTATGACAGACAGCATGTAGGAACACAACAATGCTGCCACAATAACACCCACTGTGTTATATAAAATCTGATTTTTTAATGTTTTCTGTCCCACAGAACACAATGAGGAGTGATCTTATGGGCTCTTTTGTGGAGCCCCTTGGTGAGAGCGAGCTCTGGATAGCCCCCTACCCATTAAAGCCCACTATTGGGTTAAGTATTTATCCATTTAAGTAATTTTTTTCTTTATTTGAAGCTCATCTTTAATCACACTAAAAACAAAGCACTTTGGAAATTTTGCACAAAGTATGGGGAGTACAGTGTGGATATAGAAATATGTTAGTTGCTGAGCTGTAAAGAAGTAATTCCATATGTGTTGATTAGTTAAAAAAAAATCTTACCCCGTCCTCATATTTGTGCCTGCTCTGAACATCCCAACGTCTCTCTTCTCCACTGCTCTCAGCAAGCAAAACAAAACAAACAAACAGAAAAAAAACAATATAACGGTAACAAGCCGACACCAACAGAAACCACACCTGTAAATTAGCTAACAATGGCAAGTGCTAAAATAAGATAAACCACTCCTGTATTTTTAGAGAAAGGACTTGTAAGTTAGTTTACACACGTAGTGTATAATGATGCAGATAGGGAGTTCATAAGAGCTCCTTTTAGCTTCAGCTAGCTAGTGTTGCAGATCTGGCTAATTACTAAATGTCAGTTCAAGAAGACTCAGCTGTGAGGCAACTCTTTTGGGCCAGCAATGCCTCCTGGGCAGAGGAGGGCCTTCAAATTACATCTTGGTTTCACCATTTTATGGCCCGAATGCATCACGATCACATACTTTGTTCTGCTCAACACCCTCACTGATATAATGCTTTACATAAGTAAACCTATGCATAAAACCTTTACTTTTGCATGTTAGCATACTGCTGCAGTAAATATAATATTATTTTTTTTTAAAAAAGGATGATGGGATTAAAGCGCAGTGATGTGCACACACAGCTTTTCCACCTCTAGCATTGTATTAACAACAAAAGCCTAGGACATCATTACAGTTTTAAGGTAAACATTCCCCACGTCCCTCACCTCTTTATTCATTTTTTATCAGGCATCAGTGATAGGGCACAAAGAGAATGGAAAATGTTTTCTCTTTTGTGAGTCAAAAGGATGTAGTGTAACCCTCTTGTTCACTGTAGCTCATTATTAGGAAGCGTTAACAAGTCCGTGTTCAGGCAGAGGGAGAATAAGTACACAGTAATTGACTCCTGGCCTCTCTCATCGCATTAGGAGCCCAATAAAATGGGCTCTGCTTTCACAGGCGTGCAAGATGACTGAGGGAACATGCTTGTCTCATTTGTCATCAGAACCTCCTGAAATAAGCGTAAGCCTCAGCAGATGAACCATGAACTTGAACTTGCATTTTATAATAGACTCACTCTGGGTCTCTTTCTGTATCTGTATCTTTTTCTCCTCACTCTATCATCTGCCTCCGTGGATGAAATAGCATTTGTGTGGCAGATTTTCACAACATAAAACAACATTTTAACATTCAGTTGCACACACATACTGTATATAGGCACACACAAACTGTGTGTGTCGGTGCAGAGCACAGCCACGGTCTGGTAGCAGCTGAGGCTGGCGTGTGTCTGAGCAGGCTCCTTAGAAGCAGGCGAGGGTGAGGGTGACAGCGTCAGCTTGGCTCTCCTAATGAATGTCTCACTTCCCCCGGCACACTCCCTTCACTCTCCCCTCGCAGGCACCTAGCACCCCTCCGCCTACGGGCCCCACATCTCACCGGTCGACAGCTAGTGCCATCATTGGTATGACCTCATGGCCTCCCAACCTCGCCTGCGGAGCCAGTGTCACTTTGGTTTTGGCAAAGGCTGGGGTTCTGGGGGTGGTGTCAGGGCACTGTGAAGGGTAAATAGATTAATAGAAGCTAATGAGAGACAGAGAAGCAGTACAGTCAATACAGACAAATTAGTGTTTTGTTTTTACTGTTTCAGTACTGTAAGGCATTAGTATGGCAATGCAGACACAGTGCATATCATGCAGTTGCTGACCTGATATTTAGATGTTCTTTATTAATCAAATTTAATTTGAAATATTAAAATATCTTTGGCTGTACCTAAGTGTAAAATGTAACTTCCATAACAAATTACACATTTGGCAAAGAGTTATGCTTCAAGTAACACGTGAGATGGACAAGGTTCCAGAAATGACAAAAAAAAAAACAAAGAAAAAAACAGAATGTGAATAAAGTTTGTTATCAGAAACATTTTCTCTCATGTTGAACTGAAGATTAAAACAGGATGAAAAGCTCAGAAAATATCATAACACTTCATAATGCAAGAATTTCACACCTGTAATAATGTTGCTGCTACTGTGTACTCTACAGTGTTTGTCTGTTGTTGGTGATGCAGGTTAAGTACATTTTAAACTATTGCCCATAGGTGTGAATTTGCTTTTGTACTGTGCTTTTGCGCTCAGCATGTTTCAGTATAGACGAGTGTCATGTCCTGACTTTACACCTAATGCATGCTAGGTAGGTAGGTAGATTTTATCAGGTCATTTATTAAGCAGATTAAGTTATGAATGGACTATTTTTTCATGATCTACTTGTAAACATCAATAGTGCATTTGCAATTATTGTATATAGTATAATTTCATTACTGAGTCATAAACAAGTTACCTGCTTTTTTTAATGACACAAGATAATGCCAAACCTAACATAACAATATGCACACAGTTACAGCACTGTATCCAAGACCACACGATTTTACACAGCCAGGCAAACCACACTCATTTACATACAGCTCAGGTATGACATTTAGTTACATTCATGGCTTAATGAAGTGTATAGGAACTCATCCTGAACAAGCTGGTCTGTTTTTTTTTCAGTGACAAGGCGGAAACACTATCAGTGTTATTGGTCACTCAGGCACTAATAATGTAATGACTGTGATTACTGGACAAGCATCGATTGTCCTTCACTCTAGTTGTTTCTGTCTCCCACTCACACACCACATGCACACGCAGACTCGGTTGAGCGTGCATCACACATGAGCTCACACGTACTGTATACTTTAGCACACAGAAGATAAATCACACCAGCAGAACATTTGTTTGAGTCGGTCACTGAGAGGTCCGCCACATAATTTATAATTTTTTTCCTCCTTTCTTGTTCTTCATCTTGTTGCATATCTCTCCATGTGACCCTTTTCTTTGATAGCGGATTTTCAGTGCGGTTATCCAGTGCATTTCTAGCCCCTCTCCCCTACTTGAGCAAGGTGACAATTACAGGGTTTCCAAGCTGAGAGGAGATGCTCATCAACATCTATAATCTGTAGGGACCCCTGTCACAAACACACACACACACACACACACACGCTCACAGCACATGACCATCCAGCTTGTACATCATCCACATACAAAGCCAGATACAACACACACACACACACACACACACAGACAAACACACACTTTACCACCCCCACATGTCCCCTGCTGTTCCTCAAATTCAGAGGCATGACAGACAGACAGACTCACAGACGTATCATTAACCAAGCTTCTCCATCAGGGTGGGTTGCCTGATGGTAGCAGGGCTGAGGACCACTGCTTTCAGTCCAATGATACTCTAACACAACTCTCTGCATACTAACAAATGCCCCAGACACCCACGCGTTGTGAAGCCCATCAGAGCCTTTCATCCCACCCTTCACTACCTGTAATATTGGACCTGTAATAATGTGTCTCGTTAAGTCCAAAGTGAGGATGTTTTTTTTTTTTGTTTTTTTTTATTGAGGAAACAAGGCAAGATATAAGAGCGATGTTATTGTTTTACCCGAGGATAGATTTCTAACTGTGAAACATGAATAACATGATCAAACTGAAGAAGGCATCACTTCACTTTTACGACAAGGTGGACGTGAAAAAAAAAAGTGATACTACTGAAGCAAAATAAGCTCCTTTTAGAATAACGGCAACTACCATGTTAACATTTCCCGATCCTCCTCAACTTCTCTCCATGATCTTGACAAATCCAAATCACTTTCCTACTCTCTGACTCCCCTGTCCCCTTCTCTCTCCTCCTCTCCTGGCGTGTACCCTGTCTGGACCTAAACAGGAAGGGTGTGGCGCTGAGGTGGCACACCAGGGTCGCGACCTGGCCTCCCTCCCGTCATTAGAGCCTCCAGCTGGGCCAGGACTTCCGTTGATGTGGTCCACCGAGGAGGGGAGGCAGGGGAGGGACATCCCCTTAATTGTACCCTAGGTCATAGCGAAAGGAATGTCTGAGGTCTGAGGCCTTGTTACACACACACACACACACACACATCCAGAAACGTTCAAATACACGCTCCTTCTCCTCTGTCTCTCGTTCTTCTGTGTTCTCCACCTCCCATACACCCACCCCTGCGGAGAAGGCCACTAATTGGCACATTGGCTGCCAGTGTGGGTGTGGAGGGAATGTCAGAGCGCCACGCCATAGCAAGGAACCCACAGACATCTCCAGAGCAATATGGGGACCCTGGGGAGAAACAGAGGAGATGAAGAGCACCTTACTTCACAGTTTCCTTTGACCACTCTGTAATAAAAAGCAGGTAAAGAAATACGATGCAGTACAGAGGTGGTCAGTGTGTTTTGGTGGTCGAGTGGTAGGTACAGGAAAATCTCATCCATCGGTCGTTTAGATTTTCATCAGTACAAATAGTGTTGGTACATCATGCCGTGAGAAGATTTTTACTTCAATATTTCCTTCATTACCTATTTTTCTCAGGTAAAATAAAACATGAGTATATTTTAAAATATGAGTAATTCACAGACATTTATGTTAAGGAAAAGAATCAGGTCCAAAACTAAGTCTCCATCCTCCAGTAACATTATATGGAGGAAGAGTAAATTTGATCCAGACCATATAAAAGGTTCTGCATTCATTGCCAGGCAGATAAATAAAAGTCCTGTTACAGTTGGGCATTTTTAAAGTTTTTTATGGGCCCTCATCCCCTCTTTTATTGACTACTCTTGCCATCTGGAATGCTCCAGCTGTGAAAAATTTGTCTACTGTAGTTTGAGGGTGTTTTTTTTTTTTTTCAAACCATATTCCCATATACAGCAATGTACAGTGTGCATGAAGCACACACATTTTCCTTAACTGGATCAGCATGATTTAAACACCAATTTTCAATTATTACACACGTAATATAAATACGATTTCTGTGCAGGTCACTTATTTCTCCACTGAGAACAGTAACCGCTATGTATTATAATAGCTGATGACTAAACCAAGAATTGTAAGAGATCTCAGTGGTGCCCTATTCCTGACATTTAATAGGTACTTTATTGGATAAAATCCCCCCCCCCCCTTTTTTTCCCTGTGAAATTGATTGAATGAATTCTTAATTTCAGGGACTGCCAGTATGCCAAAGATAAATCTTGCTTTAGATGTATTTCAAGAGTGTATAGATAATTTTAAGGAGTGTGTGCTTGGTTTGTTTTTAGCCACTGAAGCAAAATAGGCTTGTATATGCGCTGAGGAATTTTCACATTTTAGGGCAAGTCTTTCCCATTACTAAGTCTCACCCTTTCACAGTCCTAATGTCTAAAACTGAACATTTAAGTATGATTACATGTATAACTTTTGCAGGTTTGCAATTAAAACAGATCAAGTAAACATAAGTAACCCCAATGCATATAGTTTTGATTTTTAAATTTTATTTTGTATGTCAGCACATAAGTTAGACTCTCTCTTTCTCTCTCTCTCTCTCTCTCTGCCTCTCTCTCTGCCTCTTTGTCTCTATCTTTACTTTGAATATACTCAGGAAACATGGTCCCCAAACAAAATGCGTGACACGTACCCATCATAAAACAACCACAGATGATCTGCTCTTACAAATCATCAGCTGAAGGTCATTTAGAAACAATGGCAATTCTTTGGTTTGAGATTAAGAGCAGGGTGGAAGGTGGCAGGGCTGACATAAAGACAAAAATAGAGAGGTGATGAGGGCTGGTTAGAGTGGGTGGGAGGAGGGAGTGGGTGGCTATTGGTGCATTTGAACTTGTGGTGGGCAGAGGTGCAGGGGGCCCAAAAGGAGGGAAGGCAGGTCAGGGACTGATAGTCCACAGGGCTGGTGGAGCCTCGGCCCATAGAGCTTGCAGCCAACTTTCCAGTCAACACATGAGTCAGTCAGCAGAGATGCGCCCAAAATAAATGGCTTCCCTGTTCCAGGCGGAACCACACCCTCTCGTGGTTTCTTAGAGGGCAGCGTGGGCAGACTGGGCGACCGCCCCTCTGGGGTTTCTGGGGCCGGGGATGGATCTGAACAGGGGAGATGGCAGAGGTTGAGAGAGGGAGAGAGGGAGTGGGTGGTGAGTGGGGGCTGTGAGGAGCATGGGGGCGTGTTTGAGTTCCCAAAATGGCAACATTAGGGTGAGGAGCTGGCAACCTTTTCATTGTTTATTGTTTACCCGCACCGCGGACAGTAAACAATGGCACGCCCTCTCTTTGGGCATTCTGCGGCAGAGACTGGAGCTGAAGCTAACCCCGGAGATTGGGCTGTGGGCAGGGCTTCCTCCACCTCCCAACCTTCTGTGTTCCAACACACCACTACGCCTTCGTGGACACGTAAAATCTCTTTTCTGTTTTCTTCTGCTTATTTTTTTTTAGTCTCCTCATAATGTACTTTTTTATCAACGACTTTTCAATTTCTTCCTTTTATTTTCTTCCTTCTGTCTGTCTCTCTTTATCGTTCAAAGCCTTATATGAGTGTCGTGTGCTGAACTGCTGAAATATGCTGCTGAATGCTAAAGCAGATCTCCACTCGGACTCCTGACAGGACACCAAGTTGTTTGGCCGGCAAAGGGTTAGATGCCCTGACGACACTTGCCCTCCTCTTATATTTTGTTTTCTCTCTATCTTACTCTTTCTCTCATTCTCTTTCTCTCTGTCTTCCTCTGTGTATGAGCGCATGTCCCCACCCGTGATGGGTCTCGTTAGCTGTCAAGTGTCATCTTTATTAGCGCTCTCGGTGAGTCAGAGGAGTGACAAGAGAGAGCTGGGAGTCGGTCTTTCATTACCCCTAGCGACGGAAGTGTCATTCTCCCCATCTATTATTCATATTCTCTTTAATTCAACCAGGTAGAAGTGGCCTCACAGCCCAGCGCTCACAGATACAGTGAGTCACCCCAGCAAGACAAACACGGACAGGCAGTTTTTTATTTGAAGCTGTTCCCAGTGAGGCAATCTGCTTGCTGGCTGTCAGGAGACAGAGCAATTATATGTTCAGCTCAAGATTCAAGACTTCAAAAATGTAATGATATGAATGCCATCTGTTAAAAATATTGTCTATAGCTGGCACAAAGTCATTAAAATATTACTATATCAGATTATTGTCAGTTCAAACTTCAGTTCATGAAAGGCTTGATGTGATTGTTTATATGAATACAAAAGTTCTACAGCTTTTCTGTGTTTCATGCTTGAAAAGAGAAAATGCTAATCATTGAACAATTAATTACATGAATATAATAAAATTGTTGTTTTTCTTTTGTTTGTTATTGTGTTTTTTTTTCTTTGCAGACATTTCTTAAATTTGCTCAGGGAAAAAAAAAACCAAATCTTTGGGGAGTACCACCTTGCCTGCATTAGATAAAAAAGATCAAACTGTAAGCATACACCCTTTAATCCAAAACACACACACACACACACACACACAAGCAAGCATAAACACACACTAAAAAAAATCCACTCGAAACCACCCAAAACACACACATTCACTAAAGCCTTTAGGAGCTCCAACTTCCCAAAGTTGGAATGATAAGAAGTACAAGGAGAGCAGAAGAGAGTGAGACAAAGGAAGAAGGGAAGAGAGAGAGGGAGAAAAAAACATTACATCTGCTAGCCTAGAATTAGAGCGTGAATGTATTGTCACTCAACTGAATGTTGCAAACTCCAGGTTCCCTCAAAAACAGGGACGTCTCCCTCACCGCCTTTTCCCCCCGAGGACTGGGTGCGTTTGGGGAGATAATTGACGAGTCCCCTGGCATGCAGCGAGAGAACGAGCACCACACTCAGCGACTCACAGCCACACAAAGCTTGGCTCACTCGGTGTGTGTACATCGACGTGTGTGTACGTCAAAACAACAGACTGGGAGAGAGTGCGCGTGTGTTTATGCTTGTGTGTGTGTGTGTGTGGATGTGTCCGTGTGCACCTACTTGTGTGTTTATCAGAGAAGGAGGAGAATAGGGTGATTATTCCTTTCTTTGTGTAGCGTAATCCATTTCCGCTAAGCTTGAGAGAGCACCCAGGAGTAATGAGAGATGAACCTGAAAGAGCCAGACTCCATGAATACAGTTCTGAGGAAGGCCTGTGCTCTTTCTTTTTCTTTTCATCCCTCTCTCTCTCTCTCTCTCTCTCTCTATGCCTCTCTCACTCTTTCCTTTCCTCTGCCTCTCCATCCCGGTGCCTGTGGAACACTTCTGTGTGTTTGACTAACAACTGTTGTGTCTGAGCTTCAACTTCTTCTCTGCTTTCTCAAACTATAAGATGGCTATGCCAGATCCAATGTGACGGATTGAATCCCACCTTTTGTTTTCTTTCTTTCCTTTTTTTTTTTTTTTGTCAGCACAAGAGCAAACTGCCTGCTAGACTAGAGGAATTGTAGCTATCACAGCCACGCACAAGAGAAAAGTTTACAGGGAAAGTTCTGTTGAGTTGCAAAAGTAAAGTTAGATTTGGAATCAAGTGTCTTCCATTCAAAAAGCTTGGCCGCTTTTATCAGCAATTCTGTTAGTTTGAAAATGTGGGGCACAAAATATCTCAATATTTACAGTATTTTCCAGGTTCATTCGTTTTTAAATAAAGATCATTGTTTAGTCATTAACCCTTCCCTGATCATGCCTGTGTGATCAAATGAAAAAAAGAAGGAGTCAGTTATTCCAGTACATTGTGCTAAAAGGAAAAAATAATTGTCAGGTCATATGTCAGGTTATGTTGTGCTGAAAAAAAAAACATTTTAAATGCAAAATCAGAAGTATTCACAAATAGTCCAAATAGCCCTGGACTTGTAAGGGTTAAAGACAGAAATCAGAACCATATATGTTTTTTACTTTCTATGAGTGAATTTTCATAACTTTAGAAACTCAACCAGAAAAAAGAATCAATACTAGTAAAAAAAACCAACTATGTATCCATGGCTGCATTGCCTTTTAAGCAAAATGTTGTCAAACATGGTAAGTCAGGGTGCACAAATAAATGCAGCTGTTAATCTTATTTTATTCCATTTTTAACATTACAGCTAATTACTGTAAATATGACAGTGATCTGTTGCATTAAAAAAAATTAAAATGTATGTTTGAATCACAAAGTGACACAAAACAGAAAATGGCTAAAAAAGTGCATCTTGGAGCAGCGAGCCGCTCCAGACTATAGAAGATTTTCAATTAAAAACTCTGAGCTTCCTGTAAGAGCTGCCAAACTGAAGCTATAAATACTCTCCACAGGCTAGTCTACTTGTCTGCCTGTTTACTTGGTCAACATTTCGCACAGCTCTCATTAATTCATTAAGTTTGTTTATTAATTTTGCAGAAGTGGTGCAAAATGAAACTGGTCTATGGTGTCACACGACCTTTAATTTAACACACAGTTGCTTCAAGTTTTACAAGAACTGTTTGAGTTTCTCTCAGAACAGCTGTAATCTTCTTTATCTCAGGTGAAACAGACTTACTAAACATACATAAATTATAGTATATAAAATACATAAAACTGAGCATTTGGGTTTTTTTTTGCTGTGTGGTTTTATGAAATCTGTCTGTTTAAAATCACAGCCCATGCTCATTAGAGGAAAAGGGAGAATCCAGTCAGACATGACAAAAAACGATGACACAGGGCCAAGTTCCCTAATAATCTGACTGGAACCGTAAATACTTCCCCTGTTAACAGATTGAGGAAGCTGTCATATTCACATTTGCCTGGGGACAAATTCATTCATAGGAAAAATAAGAAGAACACACAACAAAACTACTCACAGAAGACGTCTCTAAATGTCAAACATACAGTACCGCAAATTAGAAAAGAGACTGTATGACTCACGGAAAGATCGTCACTTCATCACATTGACAACATTAAGATAAATACTATCATGGACACTTTTATTACCTTTAATTTCACTCCATGAAGCCTATAGATGGGGGCCAAATTAATGGAGAATATGTGCAAATGTTTGTGTGATATTGGCTGTTTCTGTGTGTGCGTGTGTGTGTATGTGCACGGCAGCATATGTGTGTGCATGCGAGAGAGAAAGCGCATGCCAGCAGAAGATTCAGCTTTGAGTGCAGTAGGCTCTCGCACTCAGTCGGTTTGTCCCTGCTGTGTGCGCTCCCACCCAACGCCTCCATTCCCGACCCCCTGCAGAGGCCTCTGATTGCCGTGGAAACCGCACTTAAGGAGAGAATTAGGATTGCCTCCTCCCTAATTTAAAAGTACGGCTTTAATTGGTTTCATTTATTACAGATGGAAATGCAAAACAAATGTTGTGCTATCTGATTTCATAGGTGCGCTGATTTGCTTGGAGAGACAAGATGAAAATAAATTAATCAAAAATTGGATCAGCAATTTAGATGAAGGGAAGCTGCTACTGACAGGCTTGTACCACTGAACACAAATAAAGAGGCAGCAATGCAAAAACACACCGAAGCAGACAAGCAAAAAATGTCTGCAAACTAACAGTGCACACAAACAGACACACATGAAATACAGCACTTATCCTCATAGAAACGCCCTTCAAGGTAGACTCAAGTGGGCTGAGCGTAGATGTGGAAAATTACTGCTCTGATCCGACCACCCCTTGCACAATCAAGACTCGAGCCTGTGGGCTCGGCTCAGGTATATTTATCACATGTGGCAATGAGCCTTACATACATACAGACAGAATTCAATGCCGCAAAAAGCACCTTCACATACATGCATTGTGTAAAGTGAAAAAACTCAGTTCAGTGTGTGCCCGTGAGCATGTACACGCCACCTAAACATGAGCACAAGTACACACAAACAGAGTTAAACACAATTTTGAGGTAGACAAAAACAGCACTCTCCTTCTCTGGTCATCCCTCTCCCTCCCCAACATTCCCTGGACCCGGGGTGTGTATGGTCCCACCAGAGGGTGACAGCGGTCAGTGGTCACCTCTCTCTCACTGACTGGTTCTGTGTTGAACCATGACCACACCATCACCACACGGCGTCCTGGGGCCAGGTGAGCATGCCACTATCCAGGGCACAACACAAACATCACTCCAGTCTTGTCTCTGTACATATACGCACGGGGGGCAAGCAGCGGGGCACGAGCGGTTTAAGTTTATTTCTGGATGTATTCATTACACAGTGAAAGGGTTGCAGTTGGGGCTAGGCAATTGTGGCGCCAGCGTGTGATTGTGGCAAGACAGCCTGACCGCCCAAAAATGGCTGAGCTAACAGGGACAGGAGAGCAGGCAAGGTTTACACTTGCACTCGCTAGCCTTTGGCAAGTTTAGTCTCCTCACCTTCCCCACCAACACACCTTATAATGATTATTCATCTCGCTGGAACCACTACACACTGCAACAGTTTGTTGATGGATTTCAAAAAAAAAAAAAGAAAGAAACAACCAGAGAGAGCTCAAAAGGGCAGAGAGAGGAGAGAGGCAGCGAGATCAGAAGCAGAGTGTCTGAGTTGCTCTGCCTTTCCGTTGAAACTAACAACTTCATAAGAGACAGCCACCAAGCAATACTGGCAATCACATACTCCTCTACAAAGAAATAATAAGCAGCAACTGGAGGGAGCGAGAGAGAAATTGCAAGAGAAAGAAAGATGGGAGGGTAAAAAGTGAGAAATGGATTGAGAGAGTTAAGAGAAACTACTTCTTTGGAGAAGTAACTGTGCTCAACATCCGAATGTTGAGTGAGAGAGAGAGAGAGAGGAGTTTATTTGATGGCTCTGCACGTTTGAAATGGTGAAAAACTTGCTCCCGTCACCTTTGCCTTTCTATGGCCTGTGTTGCTGAGGGTGTTTCACTCTGAGATGTTGTGTAGCTGTTTTGTGATGAGAACACCCTGAGGGAGACACAGCGGGACACAGGGTGTTAGGGTTCAGCTGTGTTTGCTTGCTTACAACCCGAGGAGGAAAAAAAAACAGAGACATAAAATCAATGATGAGACTGTTAGTGGAGGTTTAAAAGGGAGCGTTTAGAGAGGATCCCTGGGTGGAAGGTGATGTAGTTGCAGTTTGTAAAAAGCATGTGATCCAACTCCACGCTGCAAGAGAGCGAGGGGCAAGGCGGCTTCTATGTGAAATTGTGGTATTCGTGTGAAAGCATATAGAAGTGATTGTGCCAGTGGATGAGTGAGCTTGAGAACATGTGTCGATCTGTTTTTTTTTTTTTTTTGGGTATTTATGTGAGGTGGAAGGGCGACGGGGTGGGGAGTCGGTGCGTGTGTGTGTACACGTGCGCCCTCACGTGCATGTGTGAGCACATATGCGTACAAACGCAAGCGCTCTGGTTATCAGTCTTGTGTGTGGTTCAGGATGATAAATCACATCCCATTCTTTAGCGGTGACAGCTCTTCGTGGCAGCAAATCTGATTCTGGCCTCTTAAATCAAGACATGTGGTTGAACGGAGGCTGTGAGATCTGAGGTTTGCGATGCCTCTCAAAGAGAATGTCTGAATGGGCCTTTTGATAAGAAAACAGCTTGAAGCCATCCCACACAGGCATGAAAACAGCATGCACCTCCCGTGTGAGAGCCAAACAGATTGGAGGGGATGCGATGCTGGATCTGTTCCTATTACCCAACGAGCCAAGTGCGCAGAGTGATTGACAATGATTAAGTGTAAGAGGGTATGCTAGTGTCATTCCCTGAAACATATTTCCTACTTGTCAGTGTGTAGGAGGGTTGGGCAGAGCCTGTCCATCAAAAAAGATGACGACTATATGGTCTCTATCATTTGCAGATCTTATCGTTCCGGATCAAATTACTGTCTCACAGGATACCTGAAGTCTCCTCTGATGTTTTACATCCTACATTGGTGAAATGTATTTTTTGAAAGTGGAAGGTCAGCACAACAATAAAGGAGTATAACACAGATAAATTAAAAATATATATCCTCCTGCTTTGGAATGTGATCATCCAAGTTTCAACTTGGAATCTGTTGTGGAGTCTCTGCCAAGTTTCAGGAAAACAGCGCTTGTTGACAAGTTGGTTGAATCGTGATCAAGGCACCTGCCACATTGAGAACCTGAAACAGGCACCATTTGGCGGTTCACAAGGTCACTCGTTCTGTGTTGAGGAGAGAAAGCATGTGCCAAAATCTCCTTTCAATCATATAGCACATGTAGAGAATACCACCCGCCTTTACACGGTTGGTTTTGGATCAGACGTAACAAAAAACTTAGATGTGCTTATTAGTAGCACCCTTTCAGGGCCGTTCTTTAGTTTGCTTTCTTTATACGCCGTGCAGTTTTCATTAGGAGTTCAGCACCTTGTAGTCTGAGCTGTGTTTCATTAAGTACCTTGCTCGCTGTTACCTACTTTTCAGTATTAGTGGCCTGCTGAGTTCAGTGTGTGTTACATGTTTTTTCCTAATTGTAACAGCGTAGCAAAATATAAACACTAAATTGAAGTGGTTATGGCAATTTCATACTAATCACAACAGTATATTTTCAAACATGCGGAAAACAGAGCCAAGTCAATTATTCTGGTGAAATGTCTTATTATGTATTATTATTATTTTTTCTTAACCACCCTTTAAGTGAATTGTAAAAATCTGTACAGTGCAGTGGTTTCCAGGAAAATATTGGGGTTGTTTCTTATTTACTTGTCTATAATTTTTCTGTTACTTTGGGCATTTATATAAATTCTGATGTCTTTTGCTGCATATGAATCTCCTCTTACCGAATGCCTCTCCACTGTTTCTTTGATTACTTTCAATGAAATAAAACAAGAACAATTCAAATATTCTCACCAGTCAGGTTACTACCAGCATTAGTGAAAATATGATTAAGGTGTATTTGTTTTTTACAAGTGACTTATTTTATAGCTACCAGCAAGTCACATAAAAAATAAATACACAACTACTTGTATAAGCTTTTACTGTAGCTGACCATTTGATGGTTGTCAGACTTCTGTTCACCTGATGTCAGCAGCAAATCAAAACCATACCCAGTTTTATGATGATAAATCAACAGGGTATTGTTGATATATAATATAAAATGTGTCAATTGTAAAATAATCATTCATATCTATCTATAGCATTTATTAAAATAGAAACAAAAATACTAATGTAATGGTAGCATTCTAATTTCAAGGAGATGACACATTTTCATTTGTTCTTCACGGAATGAGACGCTGCACAAGTTGCAGTCAACAAATGGCCACAACAGCTTCTGAGCCTGACGGAGGAAACATTATTAAGTGTTATTCCTGCCGAACCTCTGCATAACAAACACTTCTATGTATGTTCTATTTAATTAGGAAAAACAGAAGGTACGCCATCCAGGCAGCGTCAGTGGGAAAGTGGGAAAGAAAAAGCGAGAGAGAAAGCAAGGAGGATACTGAGGGGGCTAACAACAGTTACAGACAGTGCTCTGTGTGTTTCTTTTTTTTTTTCCCTCTCAGGTACGCAGAGAAGCGGCATGCAGCGGCACGGCTGCAGCAGCAACAGCAGCAGCAGCAGCAGCAACAGCAGCAGCGTGTCTTTGGCTGACCTATTTAGGTAATTGCACTCTTCATTAAAAAAAACTCCATCTGCAAGAGAAATTACACTTCCCCAATGGTATCTAGGTAACATAATCTCCCTCCGGCGGACTAATTGCATGGCATGATAACCTCATAGGCTCGGCCTGTTTAATTTTTCATCTCTTTTCAAATAATTATGGATCAGTAGAGAGAGGTATTGATTTGATTCATTAACTTCCTACACCGAGCCAAGGTTAACGATTACACAGATCCCCAATTACACAGTAAAGATCCGCTGGTCTATTTGCTTTGATTGGCTTCCACTTTATTATTGGTAAAGGTTGTGTCGAAACAATACACAGATTTGGTAGTGAGGGCACTAAGGAGCAGGTGTACTGTAACTGCACCATGCCTCATGGCTATAAGCGTATTATTGACAAGTAAAATGAAAGTGTGCAGCTGAATAATCTGCTTTAGAACAGGCTGCTGCGATATCTCCTATAACACAGGGTTGGATTTCCACTGAGATGCATCTTTCCACCGTTGGCATCTTTTGCTCAGGCTTAATGGGAAGGACACACTGTTGCACATCCTCGCCTGAAAGCATTGTGCGCTTTGTTTGAGAAATCCAGAGCATTTCAATAAATTAGTCTCACAGCAGCAATGGGAGCCACATTTCCACCTTGCACTTTGCTCAAACACCTGCTGTGTTCTACTTGTGAACAAGCAGGTCTTTAGAAGACACAAGGCCTCAGGCAGGGTGAACAGGCAGAGGAAGCAGTTCAGGCTTTGACTGCAGGGTGTCTTACTTAACGTGCAAAAGAACGGTTTGAGGGCATGTGTGGAAAATACTGTAAAGAAATGATACAACATCATATATTTCCTTTTACAGTATATTGTTTTGTAACACAATGCAGTGATGTAATTTTCAATATGGATGATGCTATAGCACCAATTGCTTTTCCGGTGAATTTATATACCTTACAGCTGTGTATGAAACCATAACTCCACTACCCACACTGCACTCAGTTTCCTGCATTGCCTGTTTGATTCTGTTCCTCAGATTTCTAATCAGAGCGTATGTTAAAAGACAATACCAGTCTTTGCGTGTGGAACAAGTTACAATACAGAAACACCCTTTCTTGTGTTAGACTTGTGTGTCGAGCCCCTCAAGGATGATTTGAAACAGACATGAGGACATTAAAATTATGTCTAAATGATTTCCTCCCATTAAGTTTCCTCTCCTCTCTCCCTCCATAATCATTTCTCTTATTTCCGCCACCTTATGCCGGCAAAGGAGAGGAAGCTTGTCTTCACCCTTCCACAGATGAATTACATTTCTCCTTCATCACATCAAGGATGAAAAAAGTATTAATGAAAGGAAAGAGTTACAGAAAGTACTAGATTTCACACATGTATATATATAAGTGGGGGTCATTTTTTGCCACCCAGAATTGCAGCTGACTATGGGTGCAATTTTTAGTCTGCACCATTATGTCCACTTTAAATGTTTTTTCATGTTGATCACACTGTGGGGTATGTGCTAATCTACCCCCTGCCATTGCTTCTCCTCTCAGTCTCCAACTGAGGACCCCCTCGTCTACATGGCTGATGCCTAAAAAACACACACAGGCGCACACACTGTCCAGTGATCTCACCTGCTCTTTATTTGGCTGTGTGCAAACCCTTCCAACCTCGTAGTGTATGAAAGACAATAGCCAGCTGAGTGTGACTGTACATGTGTGCAAACGAGTGTGTGCCTGTGTTTAGCATTGCACCGTAGTTGCTATGATGCAATGGAATAGCATCACTTTAATGTGTGAAGGGACTTTGCTGAGTGGTTCAGTTGTACAGTCTCACCGCTACCACCAACACTGACATGGAAAAAGAGGGAATTGTTCACATTATCCCATGCCTCTGGATGAGATCTGGGTAGGATCAGAGCAAGACCTCACCCAGAGGTTAAAAAGTGGCCTTGAGGCACGTCCCCCTTTTTTTAAATCAAAACGAACCTCTAAGTTGGTGGCTTCTCTCTTTCATTTGATTGTTCTCACATCCTCTTTCTCATTCGTTCTCTTGCCTTCTTCCTCTCTCGGGCCCGGTTGTTCTTTCTGACCGAGCCTGTCTACTGGTGGACAATGGAAACTCCACAGACAGGCTAGACTTTCCATGGGGTATACTAAACTAGGCCCTGGGACCTATAGGGGCCCAGAAGGGAAACCCGCCAGCTATTTCTCCAGCCTCTGCCATGGAGGCTCATGTTGCCTTTCACCATCCATCTGTGGGCATAGAGAGAGTGCAGACAGGCCCGCCTGCTTTTATTTGCCCAGCATTCCCATTCAGGGTGATGAGGCCTGCCAAGGTTTCACAGGTATTGGTAATGTAAGCCTTGCTCCTGGGGTCTCAGTAGTCTAATTTAGGGGGTTTAGACAGCAGGTCAGGGGCGTAGGAACAGCTCGGTTGAATGGCTCTGAGTTGGGTTGGTCTGTCTCTCAATCAGACCCTTCATGAAGCAGACAGGGGGAGGAGGAGTGTTTTTGGGGGCGCTACTTCCACTGCACAAAGTTATTCCTCCCCTCCATTGCTTTCCTTTCTCACTCACTCGCTCCCTTTCGCTAACTCCCTCTCTTTCTCCCGTTTTCTGTCCTGCATTGAGGTTCCACAGAGCATGTAGTGCAGTAGCAGTCCCAGAAGGGTCGTTCTCAGGCTGTTGACATTGCAAAAAAGTGTACGTTTTAACAAGTGTTTAAAGAGCACGGCTGGGGACACGGGTCTGTGACTCTGAATGTTTGGAGTGTTAACAGGGCTCAGGGTACGGCTCAGACAAGCTCACGAAGGGGATTCAAAATGACATGTTTGGAGAAGTCTGGTCATTGTGGCTTACTGGTTTTCCCCAGCAGCCCCACCCCACACCATCACAACTGGGGCAGGGTTGGGGTCAGCACCAGACCCTCAATATTACTAAATAAGTGAAGAAAAAAGTTTGTTTTTGTAATTAGAAATCGCTCTTTGATCGAAGCCTCTAAAATTATGAGAAATAAGAGCCGAGTTCTACCTGAGCTGGTGGCTGTTGGGGGAAATTGGGTAATTTCGTAAATCACCCCTGCAGGTACCTTTGTCAATTTCATCAGTGTGGGGGACAATAAAAACAACAGAGGGAAAAGCAGAGTAGAAATAATTCCTGTTTTAAGTAACAACCCAATTACGCCACAGCCATACAACAGACACAGAGAGACACTTGGATGGGGTTAATTTGAATAATGAGTGTAAATACTCACCATGGACTACTCAGCAACAATCCCCTTCATGGCCCACTTCATAGGTTTTTATTTAAGTAATTACATAAGTTTGTCAGCTGCATGAGTGCACATTTATGGTTTTATTGTCAAATAATTTCCATTGTGCTCATTATTTCTGAATTAAGATACTTATGCTTAATTAGTGGTACTACATTTTTTGACTATACACACCAGTCCTCATTCCCTACAGTAGGCTAACTATACATTTTTACAATACAAAACAATACAATATAATAAAAACACCACCAAAACTAGTAACAATTTTCACAACACAGATGATACCAACAGTCTATTTCTGTCTATATTGTAGGCCTCAAGTTACTCATTGATCTGATTTTGAGCTCTCTTGGTTCAGAACTGCTGCAGTTATGTCCCTCTCAAGATCTGTAAGAATCTGTCTAGGTTACTCACTGCACCCCTAAAACCCACCTCTAAATCATATCTATGACATCTCTCCATCATTGGTTTGTTGCCAATTTACCTCATGGCAAAATCCCATCTGAGTTATACCCCACCTATCCCCCATCATAGCTCCCAATTCAAACATTTGACAGCCTCTGGAAAGGTGCAGTTCAAGTTGTTTTCACTCCGACGTCTCTCAAATGCGGTGTTAACAGACAGTATGAAAAATACCCTGAAGACACGTATCAGTTTGGCTAAAAACAGGGTGTTAGGAGGGAAAACATTCAGAACCCCTTGTGAACCAATATGTTTGAAAATCTCCGGAGATGTGCTGCTACTGCTTTCTATCTGTTTTTTTTTTTAGACCAGCAATTAGCTTATCCTGCATTTTATCCCAGAGGAAAGTTTACTTTCACCACCGTTCAGTATGTGAAGGTCCGGTTTTACACATGGACCAGGACCCATCTAACAGAAAGTTTTACCTGAGCTTTAAATTCACATAAATTCATGTAATTTCCCATTTCCCTTCAATCACTGCGTGTGATATTAACAAAAATCACTGTTTCTCATTGTAGTCCTGGGGGGCGCCCGTCTATATGACAACTTACTGCTAAGTTCGCTGAACTCTTGCATTTTTTTGATTCTGAACATATTCCAGAGCTTCAGTTTTTCACTTCAACAAAAACATAGTTAGATACGGCACATACCTATCTCTCAACAGAGTTTTAACCCCAAACCTTAACACCAATGATCCACTGTATGGGGTGAACATTTATCAAGTTTCGTTTTACATACTGTTGCACAAAGAGCTGAGTGTTCTGGAAGCCCTCTGTAGGGGACAGACCTCAGAGCCCGCATGATCTGCATATGTGTGCCTGTAACCTCACTGTACTTATGAGGGGATATTTCTTCTTCTTCTTTATATTTCAGATACATTTCTGTGGTCAGCAGGACATATTTTGAGTTGAACGGAGGTCGTGGTTAAAAAGGAGAAAAGAGGAACCTGTTAAAGATTTTTTCACTGTCAGTATAAAAAAAAATACAGAAAAAAAAGTTACGTCCAAAATCTGTTACTTTCAGATATCTTCTATGGACTGATCGTAAAAAAAAAAAAAAAAAACACCCTGATAAAAAAACAACAACAACAAAAAACAGTTTCACCTGAAACCCTGAATGGCACCTACATACCCTACCCCTTACGTACATACACACACACACGCAGACCCACGTACACACAAACTCACACACAATAAGAGGGAGACCCTTTTTCCTAAAATGGGATACGACAATCCAATCAGGCATGCAATCATGCTAAAACAGAGTAAACACGGCCAATTACAGAGCATTTTGCTGGATGCTGATTAGTGCCTGTTACCCTCAGGCAACAGCGAGGTAAACAGAGGCAGTGACCGACGGCGTGTTGACGTTCTCCCTTCACTTCACTTGCCCAACCGGATGAGGGATGACAAGTCAGCGTGCGTAATCTGTTAAAGGTAGAATAACAAATACCAAAGTGCCACTTCGGTTCCTCCATCCCCCGGCAGCCGTTTCCACCCCTGGAGGGCAATTTGGACCAAGATTTATTAGACATAATTAACTGACTGTGCTGCTCCTGTCTTAGCCCTGATATTTAATTTGCTCACTTAAACAAAAGACAGTCAAGTGGAATGTGTATATTCTGCGTAAAAGCCTTTTGTTAGACTTACTGCTCTGCTTTCATGACTATGTAAGACTTATTAAAGTTTACATAGTTGCTGACATGATATAAATGCAGGTATACAAATGCTACTGATGAGACATTGAACTGCCAGACAATGACACTAATTGCATTGTCAGCACAATAACATAGCTTTTGTCATGTTACAAACAGGACATTGACATTAGTAGTATTTTAATAGATAACAATTTAGATGAGTTCATAATTTACACAGTGAAAACAAGGTTATAATTGTTTGATTTGATATAAACAAAATAAACAGTGTATGTAACAATCCCTTAAAGATAAATAAATTGCTTCAAAGAAGATATCCATCCTTGATATTTTATAATAAATTATAAAATGCTTTCCTTCCTCTCTATTCTCTCTATCTCTATTACAACCTTTCTGGAATTTCTCTCTGAGCCTGTTTACACTGAACGCTGACAAACTTTGGCTTCTACCAAACTACTTTCACAATGTGCAAATGGGCAGATCTTCATTCACAAACACAGAATGATGTCACAGAAGCAGAGTTAACCTTTCTTCCACTCTTGTACTGATTCTGTTGAAGGCCCATCAGCTAAACTTGAAGCTATGATAGGTAATTTATTGTAGAAGTGTTTATTTCTTTGCTATATTTTTTGAAATTCTGTTTACATCTCTTTACATCCTGACAGCAATCAATAGATCTAATGGTCAAGCAAAAAAAAGAGAAAAAAAATCTGATATTTGTGGTTGTCGCTGGCCTGTAATAAGCCCTTCTAATCATTTCATTCAGCCCACTTAAAATGACTGGTTTGCCTACCTGCCTTCCTGTA
Organism: Scortum barcoo; assembly: GCA_023238725.1. Lineage (NCBI taxonomy): Eukaryota > Metazoa > Chordata > Actinopteri > Centrarchiformes > Terapontidae > Scortum > Scortum barcoo. The sequence continues at coordinate 11,570,877 of CM041535.1, forward strand.
AAGTGCGGCCCGAGACATGAGACATAAGGTAGTTTAATAGAGTAAACTTAATCTCCAGGTACATCAGATTCATGTGTTTTGGGGGAGCGGTTTTAAGCCTGAAGAAAGGTGCTGGGATTTGTTTTTTGGCTGGAAACTTTCAGTAGTCTAGTCTACTCTTGCTGATTTTTTTAAAGTGGCCTACCTCAGCTTTAAGAATTTAAGTAACCTCACTGATTTTTCAAATCTATCACTTCAATCATATTAAGTAACAGCAAAGAAGTTGCTTCATGTTGTTCAGTGGGTGGTATTGGTGGCTTATCTGTGAGGCTTGGCGGTGGTGTATTAGGCATTAGCGGTACCAGAGCCTGCACAGAAAGCGGAAGTGTGTTCTTCGTAATGCTGGAGGTTGTGGTGCGGTGGGCAGAGAGCAGGTGAATGTCTGTTTGTTTGTCTGTCTGTCTGGTTTTCAATCTGAGCCTATAAGTGTTCCGAGTGTTTGAGTTTGTTGGAAACCCCCTCTCTGTGCTGACTGTCTGTCCAGCTGCTCTGCAAGAAGACAGAAGTGTTGAAACACTTCACTTCCTGAGATGCAGCAGACATTAGGGTTGGCCAGCCTGGTTCTTATGAGTTTTTAGTGTGTGTTTGTGCATATTGCATTAGTATGAATAGTATGACTAAGATTTAAATGTGTAAATATATGCATTATTATATCTATTATATCTATTTTATATTTCTAAATTATTATGTTTTGACTTGTTTTTATCACATTCATTCAGTATTTTGTGACTCATAGTTACTATACAGGAAAGGCGTGCGCACTGGACATGTTGTCTGCAGTAGCTTCGCTTACATATGCACTTCCTGTCTCACTTCCTCTTAAACAGAGACAGGGTCTTTGGGTCTTATATCCTTATATTCTGTTTATCTGTACTACAAGTGTGTGTGGTGATGGTAAATGAGGATACGGTAAACCCTGGTGACAAAGCATTTATGTAAACCTAAACATGGAATAGGGATCTGAAATTACATTTTAAAATATATGTAGCTTGTGGGTTGCTATATTTTTAGTGCAGTTGGGTTCAGTGGTGATTAATTGGTGTCGTATCTTTAGCGCTTTTGACACACAGAATTTCCTTTGTTTTTGAAAGTTCTTTTGTTATATGTCCTGTATATGCATAGTAGCATGAGTAATGTGCATTGCACTGTAGATATGTCTGCAGAGTGAGCGTAAAAGCAAATGCATATGAGAGTGTACAGAGTACACAGTGCATGCCTGTCTGTGTGTTTGTGCATATGGGGATGACTGTGTGGCTGCACACGTACATGAACGCACACGTGTAATGACAAGACCGAGACAAGGGATGCCCTGCAGCTGCTTGTTCCATCTGATGAGGCAGAGTCAAGCTCTGATAGATTCCATCTACCTTGCCTTAACCTTAATTTGCCAGGATGTGGCACGTCAAACAGCCTCAGGACCAATGGAATCTGTCAGCCAACTTCAAAATGTTTTTCATTTCTTTCTCTGCCGTAACAAAGGGGTTCAAACGTGCATCCACTCAAGCAGCAAGAGATCTCCTATCCTCTCTCGTTTGCATGCCTCGTTTATGAGCCTTTCCGTTAAGAATATTTTGCTCCAAGGCAGCCAGTGTTGACACTAGAATTTGAAAAGTGGTTCAAGGTCTTTTTTTTTTAAATACTTTTTAAAATTCCAACCTGTTGGTCATTGGAAAATTGTGTGCATACCTTTCAAGTGTAGAGTCTGAAATCTGTGCTTACAAAAAATAACGAAGACTTAACATAAATTAGATGTTTATGAATACTTCAGAATTAATTCATTTCTACTTATAACATGAATCTGACCCATGCTCTGACCCATAAGCATGTGCCTTCTTTGTACAGTGCTTTGTTAAATATGCTCGATATGAGATTCTGTGTATTTGCTGTTCCCAGGGTGTTGAATTCAGTTTAAACGTCTTGGTCTCCTAATGCTGGGTTGTCATGAAGTTCAGACAGTGACAGACATTCTCAGTTCCCCAATTCAGCACATGTAATTGCTCTTTACTGGCAGCACACTGTTACTCACACTGATAATGTAACTGCTCAGAAAAAGATTACTTTAAATATATATATTACAGCCGATGCAGTGTAATTTCTTACGGTTGTCTTGTTTAGTACAGTTTTGGTTATTTTGCTTGTGCCATGACATGTTGCATGTGTGTCTATGTTTGTGCGTGCTTGAATGTGCATGTAATGTACTGTATGTGCAAGAGTGTCTGAGTACAGCTGTTTGCTTCTTTCTACAGAGTGCCTCTGTGGTTGGCTTCTTGGCCCTCAAAGCCGGAAGTCCCCCACCAGTCGCATGTGACATTGGTTCCTGACACCCTCGTGTTTACAGTGAGTGCAGACGGACGCGGTCCCCTCCAGAAACGTTTGTCCTTAGTAAAAAAGGAGGTGTTTGTCCTTCCAAGCCTCTTGGGAAATTGTCCACGGCTCTCGTTAAGCGGCTCCAGACCACACTGAAAACACAGCCCTGTCCACAACAGATGTTTGTTTTGCGTCGACTTTGCTCTGTTGCGTTTGGAGCATAAGAATAGAATCCTTATGGAGGCTGCTGTCCACATGAGCCACTTTGCTGTGGAGACTGTGGTTGGTGGATTATATCAACAGCAGAAATTATCCCCAGACCCCTTGTTTAAAGTCATTTTATTGTACATAAAGATTTCACACTTGAGATGCTCTTTGCGCTCTGTTAACTCCAAAAAATAGCCAAACGTGGGAATATAAAATGAAAAAAATCTGCAATTTTTTTATTTTTTTTTTACAAACTATTCCACCCATATGCCTTCCTGATTCAAGTGTTGCTTCTCAAGTGTTTGTGTGATAAAAAAAAGTCTTTGCATAATCTTAAAAGGAGACAAGATTTTAAAAAAAGGAAAAGGGAGAAGGAGGAAAGCGAAATATGGCCCAGAACATTACCACCAGCCAGGTCATTAATGAGCATTGCTCATGCTGTCATGGCAACTATTATCACAGTGATGTCGCTAATGGCATCTGAGACAGAGCAAGAGAAATATGTGAAAATTATTGTCAGATTCAATTAGGATCCTTTCGTCTGAACTCAGCTGGTCCTCCTCCAGGCCCATCATTGATTAGCTATCAAATTGAAAGAAGAATGGGAATGCTGGAACTCAGACACCCTGATGTGAGAGTCATCACAGGATCCTGACGCTCACTGATAGAAGCAGGCTGACCCTATCCAGCAACCTTAATCAGCATCATTGCTGACATATTTCTATTAGTTGTAGTGCAAACTATCATCTGTGCTCAGAGTATAATTGTTCTGACAATGCCTGAGACAGCTGGTGTTCAGAGCATTTCACTACATTGTTTGGAACATAAACTAAAACAGCGCATCGACGAGAAAGTTCAGACTGATTCACACAGCATTATTGATACAGTTTGACATAATTAAGTAAAAAACAAATTATTCTTGCTCTTTGAGTTTGTTTTGTTTTTTTTGTTTGGGCCTCAAATTATAGGCCTATCATTCGTAACGTTTACCGGAAAATAATGAAGCATGGCTGAAGGAAATGTGGTGTTGAGAATGATGTCAGCTTAATGAGAACCATATTGGCATGATGGGCAGGTGGTTTGGTGAAAGGGAACAAGTGGAAAACAGCGTGGATGTTTAAGAGCTGGGTGCTGGAATAATCTGGATTGATGAGTCCCGTTTGGTCAACATGTTTGTGTGCTCTGGAATGCATGAGGTTGTGGTGGCGGACCACATTAGAGAGGCCGGCCTGGATGGCCAGATTCCTGTGGTCAGACGACGACAGAGCTTCTTGCCCCTGTTTCAGAAAAAAAAAGCAAAACCTCACTCATGTTTGCTGGCCTGCTGTCGACAATAAACTCTCAACTGAAAGCACGCTTAGCTAACCTTCAAATTTCCTGACTATTTTAACATAGAGGTATACTGTATGTTCCAGTATAGCAAGCTGGGGTCTCATTATGTTTCTGAAACAAAGAGTGTTCCATAAAAGACAGAATTTTGAAATGGACACATGTTAATAAGTAAGAATGAGGACATTTTCTTCTCTCTGAATGAACATCATTATGGTTCGGATCATGTGTATATTTAGATTAATAACCCACCATGTCTGCAACCTGACTGTGAACCTCAAACTACAACACACCCATGCCAAAACTAACCTTTAAGGCTGTTAGGATTGTATCTTTGTCCCAAATCCTTTCAAGATCGTGTGACAACAATAATTGCAGGTTATCATGTGTGTCTTTAGGAAATCTAAAGCCAAGTGTACAATGTGGCCTGTGTTTCTCTGTCATGACTTTTCCATGGAGGTTGGATTGTCTGCATAGTAAAGATTTCAGTGAAATGAATGTGTTAGCACAGTGGTCATGAAGGCCATGTATCAGCGTCTTTGGATCCTAGACTTCACAGAGAGCACACCAATCTGGACTGGACTCCATGGTCATCTCGGCCCCAGTCGAAAGTCCAAAAAGTCCAAAATTCTCACCCAGGGATGGTTGGCTACCCTCGGGACTTGCGTGCTTCATTCTTTGGCTCAGTCATCCAGCCAGCCCTCATGGGATTGTCTCGTTTGTCTGGGTGGGGGCAGCGGTCAGTCCTGTGGTTCCTGGGGATGCAGTGGTCTGCCGCCTTCATTCTATGGCAAAGATCGTGATCAGGGTCAAAGGAAGAGATGTAACAATACGGTTGCCTTTCTTCAGATGTAAACAGAGAGCCTTTGATGTTTCGCCTGTTTTTGAATGTGGGTTTGACATGACGGAGGAGCGCCTTCTTGTCTGGAACATGTGGAAACTACTGTGTCCTACCTTCCTTTATTTTCTCTTTTCCACATCTTTCTCTTAATCTCTGACGTTACACCACACCACTTCAGCTATCAAGACAATGGAATTTGATGAAAATCTGCTGTCCTAGGGAAAAATTCTTCCACCCCAAACAAAAACTTTGCCTTTGAGCACTTTGAGACTGCCACAGGTGCTGCAGGCATTTAAGTAGCAGACATTTCATTAAGTTGTTTTTTTGTTCATATCGTACAATAATGCATTGCGTTGAGCTGGGCTTTCAAATGATGCAGATCAAATAACTGCTATTACTTCATACAGCCGTGCACACAGCATGACATGTGTGCACGGAAAGGCTTTTAATTTGAAATAGGAGCTTGCAAATTATTTACAGGCCAAAACCCAAAATTATATGAGGTGAAGCAAACCTACAGCCTTCCTGCAAATGGGAAATTCTTTTGAAGGTTCCCCCTTCTCTATTTAAACCATATCAGCTTAGTGCGAGTGGTGATTTCAAAGCAGATGGATAAGGTGATTGAGATCTAATAACCACAACAAATGCACCTACCTCATTAGAGTCATTGCTAAATACTCCCATTCTTCTCAGTTTGGCAGGGCATCCAAAACTGAATCACCACAGTGTTCAGTCCTCTGTTTCTCATATTGAAACAAATCAAACATTTCCACGCTGACAAACCAAAAAAGTGTTACAAACTGCCACTCACAATGAGTGGCATCTCTTAGCTGAGTCTAATATTATTACAGATAAATAAAGAGGATGTGTAATAATCCATACATGTTATTATCCTATTATGAAATTCTAGCCTGTGGCACAGCCCTTTGGAAACTTTGGAGACTTGACTCTATTTGCTCAGGGCCTATTAATAAACTCCCCTTTGAATGATGGAGTGTGTCCCAAGCAGACAGCACATGTCGGTGATGAGAGAGAGGAGGGAGGAGAGAGAGAGAGAGAGAGAGATGATTCGACCAGAGAGACAGGCTACCACAGCTTTATTACCATTTACTGAGGAAGTATACCCTCTCTGCTTGTCCAGAGACAGACGCTTTCTCTCTCTCTCTCTCCCTCTCTTTCTGGCTGGATGGTGCCACCACACCGTCTCACCATCCTGCTGCCTGTGCAGTGTCCAGCTGCAGCCTCCACCTCTGTTCTTTCCAGTCATACAGCTTCCAGCCCACTGCCATCTCATCTACTCCGGCAGTGTCGGCTTCCTCGTTTGTCTCACAACCCACTTTCCTGACCTGGTTCACTGGCCCTTACCACAGTACACCCACTGGCTCTAATGGCATCTGAACAAAGCATACTTTTCACAGACAAAAAAAGAGAAGGAAACGCTCATTCAAATACCAACCAGTGTATTTACGTAATAGCATGGTATCATAGGGTAATTACACAGAAAAAAGGGCAACATAATTTGAATGTGGACAGTTTATGCAGTGAATTGAAACACATGAGTATCGCTTGTTTGTTTAAAGAATGTGTCCGTATGTGAACATATTCTTTAAACAAACAAGACAAAGGGTAAATCATTTCACGTTAAATAACTGCATAAGAATGAATTCTTTCTCTGTGTGCGTGTTCCTAATGGATCTGTGCACAATCTTGTATTCCAGCATGTCGCACAAACAGTTTGACCTCTAGGACAGATGCAACCGTCAGGCTGGTCTGGTTGTACGCCAGTCTGGTTGGAGGAATTCAAACCCTGCCACCAGGAATGCTTTTACCCATACCTCCATATTTCAAAAGCACATGATTCACATTCCCAAAGGCTCTACCCCAGTGGCTTATTGAAAGCTTGTATCTGTCATAACCACCCCTCACACGCTGTCCAAAGCTAAACCTTAATCAAAGGCCACACTTTGGCAGGGAAAAGTATTTGGTCCTGGTTAAGCATCTTTTGATCCAAGGGCAGGGATGAGTAAGAGGCCAAAACAGCGTCAGACATGGCGTCTGCTTCGCGTGCGGTGATCACACGCCTTTGATGAGATGAAAGCAAGATGGGGAGAAAAGTGGGTGAGGATGCGATTTTGCGCTCACACACTCATTAGCACAAATGCCTGTAGCCATGTATGGTTGCGCGCTTGTCTCCCATCAGCGCAGTGCACTGCAGTCACTAACAATAGAACACACCTGTTGGTCATTACTGCAAAGACACCAGACACCATGTAGACACACCAGGCTCACTCCCAGAATCCCCACAGGGGGGCCTGCATGGCTGCTGACACATACAGTAGCTTGTGGAGAGAGACACTTTCCGGACAGATGTACACACATCTAGAAACACATACATTCACACTCAGCGCACCAGACACACTACGACCAACAGGCTTCATCGGGGTATTTAGTCTCCAGTCTGTCCGTCCATCCGCACATCCCTCCAATCCCATAAAAGGCATCATATCTCAATGTCCCCTGTGTGTTTGTGTGTGATCATGTCCGGCCCACACAGGCGGTGCTAGAGACTGACACAAGCCACAGGATGAAGCGTAGAAATGTAGCATTCACAATGCACGCTGTTAGTTATGTTAAATAAATGACACAAAGAAAAAGTCATCAAGGTCATCAGGAGGGTTCAGGACAAAAAGGGAAACATGGGTATATATGAAATCCCCTCTTGCTGCAGTTTGCCTGTAAAAGACCTCCACGAGGACTAGTAATTCAGAAATTGGACCTTTCCACGGTCCTCTTGGGCAGACCACCAACATTCCCCATCATCTCATATTTTACTTGTGCTCCAATACCAGGTCCCTTGCCAGCGCCACCCATGGTCAGAATGTTAACTGTTGGGAAGTGGACAGGGAAAGTCCCGTATTGGACCAGATTAGTAATATCAAACCAATCTCTGGGGTATATCCAGTTAAAACAAGGTCATCCAGTGAGTACTGTGGGACATTTAAAAAACAGTTCACCAAAAAATCATTTATTTGTCATCATCACAAGTATTCACAAACAATAATAGGTTTTGATTAAACTTACCTCAGAAGTAGGAGTTTTCAAACATCTAACATAGCAAGATGCTTTAATAAGAACACGAGTAACCAGAGCTGTGTGAGTGGGCAAAATCTAGAAGCTAATGGATATTGGATTTTTTTAACCTTTGCAGACCTACAGTGCAACGTTTAGGTACAAAACACTTTGGCCAGGAAGCCATGAAGTTACTTTAAAGTGTATTTTTGGGACTCACAAGAGACGGAACACATCTACTTCTGCTGTTGCTTAAAAGACCTGAACTTGTAGACACTGACTTTATCTGTGTTTAGACTCAGTATTTCATTTTTTTTCTTTTGTTAACTGCAGCATGTTGGCTACTGTGAACTTTGAACTAAATAAAAGCTTGGCCGTCATCGTTTTCTGTTATAAACAGTAAGATAATAGCTGCTTGCCTCTATAACAACTGCAGCTTTCAACTTTTGTTGTATATTCTGGATGCTATTCTTCCAACCATCTTGTATCCCAAATTCTGGCAAGAATAAAGGCACATTTTATAAACAGACTGGGAATGTGAGTAGCTAACCCAAATCAGAGAAATATGAAAATATTGCTTGATTGTCTATGAACATTTGTCAGCTTAGTGCTCACAATTAATTTACAGTCCATCCACTTACAAAACCCAAACCCCATCCTCTTTTGTCATCCACAGAAATCAATTTAGGAACCAGAGAATGGCCTCTCTGGCCCACTCATTATCCGAGCACACGATGTTGCATTTGTAATTCTCATGTAATCAAAATTGTCATTGATGTGTGCTCTCGTCCCTCTGGCAAGGCAATTCATGAAACATAGAGGTAATCACAATAACTGTGTAGTGACAGAATATGCTGATTATGTGATTAAGTGTGCATGTAATTGGCATTATTGTTATTTTTAGCTAGAAGTTAATTGCTAATGGAGATCCTAGTAATTGGATCACCGAATGGCAACACTGCAAATCTATTAGCTCCTAATAATTGCTGCAAAGTGAGAACAGAAAAAGTGGGTGGAAGGTGTTTATGGGGGGATAAGTAGCTGCCTCTGTGCTGTTGAGGGGATACAGATAGCATATTTATAAATTTACCAGTATTACACTTAAAATGGGAAAGGTGTAACAGTGTTTTAGATATCAAGAGGGGCTCCCGTTGAAGTTATTTTGTCATTATTCAGTGTTTGCGCTTTCCAGAAATGTCGAATTGCAACTAATTAAAGTGCACTGTTCTAGTTATGATGTGCGTTCGGTGAAATGTTCCTTAACAGAGGCTTGAAGCGGAAAGAGAAAAAGGGACATCAGTAAGTACAGGAGAATGAATATGCACATCGGAGGGTGGCAAATATATGGGCTTAAAAAATGGAGCGGACGAAATAACAGAGCAGAAAGAGAAACAGAGAGAGAGCGAGAAGGAGAAAGAGAGGAGCCTGCACTGTATCATTTGACAGGGGACCTCTCCAGTGCTATCAGATGGAGGCGTCAGAATGATCAGTCTCACACGCACTCTCTCTCTCTCTCCCTCCCTCTCCCTCTCTTTCTCTTGCTCCGTCTCCCTCTCTTTCCCCTTGTCTCCTTCCAGAGCAGGGACCAGCCGCTCGCTGATAGAACAGGCCCATTAGGATCCTGCTATCGCCCTCCACAGCGGAGAGATTGAAAGGCCCTGATAGCTGCTCTGCGATCCCCACAGTCCCGGGAAAATCACTCCGTATCAGTCATTGGATCCCTTACTTGAGACAGAGGGAAGAGGGGGAAGGAGGGAGCAGACAGGAAAAAGGGAGAATGAAAGGCAGGTTAGACACCTAGTGAGAGTTAAAGAGGGAAAACAGAAAAAAATGGAAAGCTGAGAGGGAATGACAGAGAGTGTCAAAGCGGGAGAAAAAAATTCAGAGAGAGACAAAAAGACAAAGAAGTGTGTGAGTCTTTGTCTTTCTGTCGACATGCTGTTTACCAGAGGAGACAGTAGCAGATATCAGGAGGAGCACATGAGCCTTTCTTAAGTCAAAGCTTATATCGTCTGACAGAAAAGAATCCCATCCTCCAACACAAAGTGTCAGGGCTTTATGCATCTCACAGTGACTAAAACGAAAGATTTCAGAAGTCGACAACAGTGTGCTCTCCTGTAGAGCAGTTATCCTTCCTTTCAGGCTTCTACCTTGTTCGCTGGCCATCATCTCCTCCTCACTGCCTACAGGGAAACCCAGTCATTTAGGCGGCAGGGCAGAGGGTGTGCAGGTCAGGCCGGAGCAGGGTGGAGGACAGGACAGGACAGGGGAACGGGGTATAAAGGCACGTCCTTGTATGGGCAGACACTTGACTGGCATGGCAGAGGCCAGCTCAGTGGTGCTAAGCTTGTGTATGGCCTCCTATCAGTGGGGACACAGGGGCAGCCAGATCCAGGGCACTTAGTGGATGACTTCCAGACCAGGATAAACTTTGTGTGTGTGTGTGTGTGACAGTGCGGAGGGTAAAAACTACACTACATTTGCGTTTCCTTGTGTGAGTGTCAAAACATTAATTGCATTATTACGTTAATGTGTGTGTTTGTGCCTTTTCTGCACGTAAGTTGGAAAAGTGGGGCCCGAGCTTTATCTGAGTCATGTTTATGTCATCAAGAAATTGGACCAGAAACAAATGACTGATTGACTCATATAAGGTGGAAACCACAGAGGTCTGGAGGAGTTGCCTATCTAGCACCTGATTGAGTGAATGAGTCATGCAGATTGAAATAGGCAGTCTGAGCTGGAGCTGGCTTCACTTTAATGTGTGACTCTGTATGTAAAAGCAAGTTTAAAATGAATAGTTTGCGCCTATACCGCATGTGTGTGTCTGTGGATGTGGATCTGCTGTCCTTTGTGTGGTAGGGTGAAAGGCAAAAAAACAGTGTCTCTTGGATTTTGGTTGCTCTAATAACACCTTGCCATTGAGAGGCTAATGAAGCATGTCTGCTTTCTTCATCCTGACAGAGAATGAGAGGGCGGACACACACACACACACGCATGCACACACACATGCACACACACACACATTGAGTGATGCAGAAGAAGAGCTCTCTGGAGGTCACTATAGTGAATGTGCCTTCAAATATCTTTTGCACGTCTGCAATAGAAAGAAAGAACGAAAGGGAAATCAAGCAAGAATGACAGCAGTATCCCAGCGGTTTGTCTTACTGCGACTGTAAGGGTCGGTGAGTTTGTGGTGCTTAGACCTCAGGATGCCTCCAATACTGCCTGGGGGGCCTGTTTGAAGAGCAAGAGCTGATGAGGCTTCACTGTGAAGCCACATAGTGGTTTAACGGTGCAACTAATATGCCCAAGTCCCAGAGTCGACCCAGCCAAAGTAGCAATTCCACGGAACGGTAGATTTCTATTAATTAAATCATAATTGGGTTTTATATATTTATTTGGTGGAGACATTGGCAGGGAGAGGAGTAAGATTAGGCAGAGATTTGCATGTAAAATGTACGAGCTTCATTACACTACCTTGGCAAAGACGGAATAATTCGCCTGCCTGCGGGGCACACAGATGGCTCTGTATGTTTGCTAATTTGCTCTCCTTTCAAGGTCATTAGTTCTGTTTGGGGAACTATCGAAAAGTTTATTTGAGGTGGGTAAGTTCCTGAAATGGTTGCAATGTGACAGCTCCTTTGTTGTGGGACCGAACATTAGAAGCAAACTTCAACATCATCCTGTACGAGTACAATGCAGGCTCAGATAAAATGCTTCAGTTAGATGTAAAAAGACCAAAAATGTTGGAAGATGAAAAATAAAAATCAGATGTTGAAATTAATATTACAATACATCAAATGGTAAATGTGGACAAACTAAATCCAAGCCTAACCCTCCACCTAAAAAAGTTGTTTTTGCATGACTGCCCTTAGCTAATTCAGTGGTCATATGTAATATTCTGTTCTAACACTAATGAGTACTGTACAGACATAGTGTTCTACCTGTATGTTATCGAAACAGCACCCAGCCGTGTCTCTCTAGAGCTCATTACTCAGCGGAGGTCTGGGAAGCTGAATCAATTTTTCAAAGTGCAATATTCACCATTTTCTCCTGTTTAGTTTTCTTGTGCAGGAAATGAGTTTTGACATAATGGATTTTTGCCCAGCATTACATAAACACTGACACTGGCACAGTGTGTGGCGCAGGTTGCTCAGGCTTTGTTTGCCCAAAGACCTACCGGTCCTCCTGTCACTCACATCTGATTGTAAATAATATAGATACAGTACATGCAGCATTTATGTATTTAGACAAAATATTTGCCTTTCAGGGAGCTAGACAACTTTTTGGCAATTTACATGTGGGCACAATGATTTAATCGAGCAGCACTGTAAATTTCATTCACCGTAATTTGTTTCTACAGTTTTGAAAATGTATGAGCAAAATCTGGGTGGTCACAAAATAAATAATGAGCCACACACCACACAGCTCGTTGTTTTGTTTCCTTTACTTTGTAGTTTGACACTGAACCACTGATGAGCAGAGTTTGATGACAGCTATCATTTCCAATATTTTCTCTGACATTTGACTGACTACTTTTATACAAAGACCTGGGATAAAGCGAGGAAAAATGTCTGAATCCACGAAAATCAAAGCCATGTCAGCATATTATTCTGTTTCAATGTGAATATATACGTATGTGGCTCTAGATTGGTCACGTCTTGTCAGTGGAATTGATTTAAAAACCCAAGAACACAATAGGGTTTGTTAAGCAGAGAATAAGATAGATAGTTGTGGGCATGTATCTTTTTAGTATATGGCGCTACTGTAAGTGTGATAATTCAGAATTAGCATGTCGAATTCTCTGTCTTTTGAGATAGGCAATAGCAGTGTGTCTTATAGGCCTGTGTTTCATTTAATAATGAAATGGATGGGGGAAAAAGTTTAATCAGCCCGGGTATTATTGAGGATATAGTGCAGACAGTCTTGCATAGTAGACATAGAATAAAAAGAATCACTTTTATTGCTATCTAACTGCAATTAGTTTAACCCTTTTATCTCCCACCATTTGTAACGCTATTTGGACCATTTCACAGAGCCTGGAAATTTGGGCAGTAACAGTGAAATTGATATAGTGAGTGAGATACCATCAGCCCAGAGGGAAGGGTCGGGTGGGGAGTGGGGGGCCCCAGTTATTTCACAGTCTGTCCTCATGGCTTAAATCCAACTAGCTAGTAGCCACGGAGGAGTCTACTATAACACATAATTTTTACTTGTAAATCAAAGCGCATCTATCTCATCTATCTATCTATCTATCTATCTATCTATCTATCTATCTATCTATCTATTCATCTATCTATCTATCTATCTATCTATCTATCTATCTATCTAACTGAGTAACTAAGAGTTGCGTTTGACATGGAAATAAATAATGTGAAATATCTTCAGTCGCACTTAAATGTCACCTCAGGTCTGTCACATGTACTGTAACCTCAGTAAGTCTTCAGAGAGCTGTTTAACCGATCAGCGCTTGACCTTAAAGGCAGGTCTGTGGTTTATAGGCCTTAATCTAAAATACCTCCTGTTCTTCTTCATTAGATTTAGGAGATGGAAGTTAGAATATTCTCTTTCCAAATAACAATATGACTAAGACATCTTATTAGCATACAGTGCAGGGAAAAAGTCTTTAATGAAGGTATCAGAAGGATCTTATTGTCTGGGGATTAACACTTTCTTTTTCTTAAAAGCCATTATTCAACATTGACTAATGAACGTATTGTATTTATTTGTGTTATTTTTGGTCTTTTCTTCATGTTAATTGGCTGTTTTCATATTTCTGCATTTTGTTTTTTTTTTTTTTTTTTTCAAAATAGGGCATTGCAATTACTTCATTTTTTCTGCTGTATAATTAGAGGTTAGATTTATTTGTTTATTTCAGTGCAACTTTAACCTTGAGATTGACAACAACTGAAAAATTGTATTGATGAAGAAGTTACTGATATGACATTTTCATACCCTTGTAAAAAGAACAATCAAAACCATGTGGATTTACAATGAATATATTAGGCTGTGCATCAGACAAACACAGCACACAAACAGAAATATAAATTTTGTGTACTGGAGTGTAACCCACAGATATTTGTTGCACTTGAACCTTAAATACTGTAAATAATTAAAGTTAGCCACAAAATCTGATTGTTAATTTCATACAGACAGCCTTTCTGATAGTAAACAAAAAGTACCATTTCTTTCCTGTTCAATAAAAAAAAGGTTCTATCATGGCCATTGAAAGTACTTTCCTCTAATTGGGTGGCATGAATACATTAAAGATCAGGGCAACTCAACCAGTTTAACCATTACATATGGTATATTTTTATAATATGCATTTCCTGTTACCTAAACTAACAAAGAGTGAAATGGATATAAAAAAAAAAAAAAAAGATAACAATTTGGACAAATCCTGGCTGTATCCATTTTTTATGTGGCAAAGATATAAGCACGACGATGCAAATCAAGGTGTCCTGATATAGAAAAAGCTCTTGGCAGAGGAAAGGTACTGTGACTGTCTACACAAGGGATTAATCAACACAAAAGTTTTTACTTTGAAGCTAAAATAGCTCAAAGTTATTTTGTCTTGTTTGCTTCAAACTGCACAAACAGGAAGTTGCAGCAAGACGCTGACCCTGCCCTGGCAAAATTTGACCAGTTTAAATTTCTCCAGACCTCTGCTGTTCGAGCTGAAGGTGTGAGATTAGATGTTCGGGAGTGTAACACAAATGACAGGATTTGCAACTCTTTCACCAAGTGAGGAGAATGTGTCTTGATCATTGGCAGAGAAAATGAGCAAGGCTCGGTGCCACATGGCCAAAGACTGTGAGCCCACTGTTGGCAGCCTCTGAGGAGATGGCTACCTTCCAGTCGACACTCAGGGCTGAGCCTCAGAAAGCTTACTGCAGTATGAATTAAGAAATGAGAATTTGAATTGGAAAACTGATCTTGAAATTGCACTTCAAAGTTAAAATTGATAATAATAACATTAAATTTCGAGGCAGAGCATTTAATTTTATGCAGTACCATAAAAATTCAGAGTCTGAAACAATGAACAAATCATTTGCTTAATGGTCCTGGTTTCAGTGGTTCAGCGGTGCATTGCAAATTTGAATTTACACAAGTCAAATGCAATTTCTGCTGCACTAATCTCTTCTAGCCTCATAGAAGCCGACTGAAATATTGTGAGCATTGTTATTTCATATCAGTCACTAAAACATCCTGCCCAAAGTGGAAGCTAAACCGCTCACAAAAATATAAAGAATAAATTAAATCAATGAGCAGCAGAAAATATGTGAAGAGACTTCGCTTGTGAAGATGAACACAATTGCAAAGGTTAAAGTTAGAAAAATAAATTTTGTTTTATGGCCTCTGACAACTCCTCTAATCCAAGCAAGCGTTTTTTCCTCCTCTTTGCCAGACCACTGACATGTGATAAACCCCAACTGTCTATTAAAATGGATTCAGTTTCTCAAAGGAGTTATCAATGCTCAGATATTACTGTGTAATTGGAAATGGGAAAGTAAATAATAGTGACCCAGTCGTAGTTGTTTGAAACTGGGAGTTGTTATCCTTGTGCTTCCTAAATATTTTAATTTTCCATTTGGGAAACTCCCCTGACTCCCTGTCACTGGGGAAGATGTAGCGCATTGTGATTTATTCTTGTCTTGGGTCAGATGTTAAAGACTGCACAAACTTCCTGGTTTGTGAGGAACAGAAGAACAGCTCACACAAACTTGTTTCCTTAACAAGCTTTTGTGTGAATAAATGAAATTGAAAGTTAAGTACACTATTACAATATATAAGGTGCATTGTATGGTGCTAATCAATACTGATGTATGAATTATGGTAATTTCAATGCAAATGGGTTTCTGTATGTGTGAACATTCATACATATATGTATATGTGTTTTCAGGTGTGTGTGTGTGTGTCTGTGTGTGTTTGTGTGTGTCTGTGTGTGTGTGTGTGTGTGTGTCTGTGTGTGTTTGTGTGTGTGTGTGTCTGTGTGTGTGTGTGTGTGTGTGTGTGTGTGTGTGTGTGTGTGACCAGTCATGCTCTAATGGCTTTGTGTGTGAGATAGGCCAGACTGTACTGCTCTGACAGTGAAAAGAGGATAACAGGGAAATGAGGAGCAGAGAGGGAAAGAAAGAGAGAGGGGGAGAGAAAGAGAGAGAGGCACTCAGATACTCATTAGCCACCAGACGCTATCTGGAGTGTGTCAATAGAGTCATGTTAGTGGGGTGTTAAAGCATTGACCAAGATACGCTGAGAGAGGCAGAGGGAGAAGGGGGATGGGGGAGGGAGGGGGGGGGCAGAAAGGGAAGGATAGCGCGAGCTCCCCCACCATCGCAGCACCTGTCACACCTTGAGATAATCATCCATCATGCCTCGCCAGTGACTGGAGAGTGTGTGGTCCTTTTTAATGGCCGCCATTGACACGATTCGTCTTCCCCGCCACCCACAGACTGTCACCAAATTGCTAGTCTTGCAGCAGGGATACATTTTATTGCACCTGTTCTAAGGTGAGATGTGTGCATTCTTGCCTCTAAGAAGTTTCGCCTAGAAAGATGCGATTCCTATTGTGGTAATTTCTATTGTCAAAAACTGTGGCAACTTGGGAGGTCTTCAACCAATCAATTGACAGTCTATGACAAAAAAAGACTTAGACTTAGACTGCATTATAAATCCTGATCATGATACTTGATCTACAAATAGCTATTAAAAAAATTACTTTGATGCGACAGCTTTTGATTTTACAGCCCACTGACATTAAACTAGCTTGTCCTTCTCATCATAATCACTATTTTCCAACTATAAAGAGCTAAAAGCTAAAGTTATACGATTGCTGAAATAAATCTCACTCTGATGAGTGAAAGAAGCTGGGCAGACAGGTGGGAAAGCCATGAAACCATGTGAATGAATGGGTACAATGTCCTTTACACTGATACCTGGCCATCACACAAATACGCCGTTGTTTCCTACAGACCGACGTCTAGTACCACACCACAGCAGACATGTATATTATAGGATAGAGGCATGAACGTCTAAATGTGAGACTGCTCGCGTGTGCAAGTAAAAGTGTCCGTTTGCGTGTGCTTCGCTCTCGTGTGCACATTACTGTAAATCTGTCGCATGAATGTGAGGATATGTAACTTACCAGGATCTCACCAGGTCATCTACCCTGCATGATGGCTCTTCCTGGGGAAGCTGCGGTAAGGTGAGCTCAGACATTGGATCGGGTGTTAATAGCGCATCTAACACGACTAGATGTCCCATGGTGCAGCTGGGCACGCGAACGGAAGAGGCCTAGCTAATGGGAGGACCCCGGTGGGAGGGTGGCACGCACCCAGGGCCTCTGGCGGCTCTTTAATAGAGGACCGCGGAGATGCCTGCATGCTGTGGTTTCTGGGTTTCAGATGATTCTAGTTTCAGGTGACATGCCTCATGCTCTATTAGCAGACTCTTCCGACCACAGTTTTCTTTGGCAGCCGCACAGGTTCAGACTGCAGCAGCTCTGAGCGGGACTAGTTTTCCACACTTTCTCCTCCTCCATCATATACACACATACACACAAATAAACGTATGCAGACACATACCCACACACATGCGCGGGCATACCAACACATACAAATCAAAATCTCTATTTCATTAATAAATACACGCAGAGACACATAATCAAACATCATCATGCACAGACACTGACAGACAAGCGCCGCCGTTAGTCTCACTGGTAAATAAAGGTCTGTTGATGTACATAGATAGGTAGGGAGTCCAGCACACAGACGTCCATATATTTTGTCTGGGCCAATACTGTAGGTTGGCCTTGACATGGTGGCAGTGGAGGGTTTAGGCTCCAGTGGTGTTTGTGAAGCACAGAGCTCTGTCCAAACATCCTGCTCATTCCTGTGAAGTGGTCGGATGCCGGTCCCTCTCTCTCTGCCCCCTTTCAGCACACTGGCATGCGTTCTGGGTGGCATCAGGTCTCAGGCCTCCGTCAAAGGGCTGTCTCCTTGACTCCTGCTATGCTTCATTCTCTCCTTTCACCTTCTCTGACCATCTCTCTGTCTGCCTCCCGACGGAGTCGTGCAGACTGTATAATTTTGTTCTCTACTTCAGAGGATCCTGTGAGAGTCGATAATGGCAAAATGTGGCAAATGTGTCATCTTTATGCAGTTTGCATGGAAATCTACAGAGAAATGTGAAATTGAGTTTTCCCTTCTGTTGGAGGGCTGACTTCTGTCTTTTGTCATGGTGACAAGTGTATTATAGCACCATATTTTAATTACACAAAGGCACTCTTTGTACTGTTCAAATCACAGTTCCCAAAGTTATTGTTCAGTGATATTGTTTCGTGGTATCCAAGAGTTTTCCACTAGCAATGTCTCAGTTATCATCACGGTTGGATATTGATTCTCAACTGAATATTAAACAACTGTATTGTGAGTCATTCATACCATTCTTAATCTGCATTTCTGAAACCCTTTTCTATATAATTTGCAAAAAACTTGACTCAACTTTATTAATGAAATGAATGGCACCCTGCGTGACAGATGCACAGTACTCCCTTTCTGGCGTGTGGTGTACGCCTGGACCTCGTGAGGTTTGGCTGACACACGTAAGTAAAGAGGACAACCGCCATGAATGGAAACTCCTCTTGGCGTTTAAAGTGTTTGGGACAGGTTTTGTTAGCGGAGTACGTGCACATGTCAAAACCTCTGCTTCTGTATTTCTCAGTGAACACGTTGGAGGCAGTGGGTGAGACAAACAGACAATTCGAGACCAAATCGCTGTGAGTGAAGAAGGCATTTGGTCAGTATGCAGTAAAGTCTCCTAAGCAACCATTCCTGAGGCTAAATTAAAGTGAATGTTGTGCTCTAGCAATTGCTCAATACACATAAGGCTTGCGACTATTTTATTTCCTACAAGTATAAAAATAATTTAGCTCTGGTTTACACATTTTTTTCCCCTAAACCTTTTAACTGATGTTAAGTTCTTTTAATACATGTCAATCACTTGCAAAAGGCATTCATAATGGATTCTGGCATGTTGTGTATTGAAGCCATTTATCTTAAAAGCCGACAAGGGAAACATCGTGAAGGTTTTTTTTTTGATGCAAAGACAGATCATTTTGACGATGAGGGTATTCATGAATCAATGCACTGATATGTGTCTGTTTATGTCTGCGTGTTGTATATTTGCTGTATAATCCGCATGGAATCAAGATTTTCAACAGAGGATATTTTCATCCGGGATGATCTGATTTTAATGAAAGCTTCTGTCACTCATGAGGCTAACCTGTGTAATTCGTTGTAAATACTGTGGCTTAGGGGAAAATGGCAGGCGAACAGGCCTATAATGTTCAGGTGAGACCAAGCATTGAGAAGACGGAGGACTCACATTGCACACACACACACACACACACACACACACACACACATACACGCACACACTAACAACATGAATTTGTGGAGTTAACCATCTTCCTTCATCATTCTGTACAAGAAATACTTGTTATATATATTTACAATGTGTAGATAACTTACACACAATATAGTTCAAGCAATGTACCTGTAATGTAAATTTGCCCTCTAATACGCAGTTTAAATAACATGTCACCAACATCATCACAAAAATAGGTGAAGTCGCTCACGAAAACAGTTTAGCACTTGAACTAAAACCAAGTGAGTTTCCTTTGAGCGTGGCCAGTGTGAAAGCTCAGCTGACCAGCGAGAAGCCGAACCAGCTGGCTCACGTGACCGACATCGACCGTGTTATTTACATTCAGCTCATGGTGAGCTGTTTGCTGAGAGGGATAATTTGACAGTCAGATAAACAGACAGACAGACAGACGGATAAACAGAGTGTTGGCTACTGACAGAGATCTCACTGTCAGTCTCACTGACACACTGTTCCTCTCTCAAGCCCAACAGCCATGGGGCAATATTTGAGCAGACAGTCACCAAGTCTTCCAAATATTGAACAACATGCAGTAGCTGTTTCTTTTCCAAGTCATTTTTGGACTCACTGTCTCTGTTTTCCTCTTCTTCTTCTTCTTGTGGTGCAATACTGGCAGGACATAGGTGGTTTTAACGAGTCTCCCCCTTTCGCTCTTTCTCTCTGTTGCCCCCAGCTATATGTCTTTTTTTAAACATAATGGAATCAAAAATAACCCAAAAAGTTATTTTTATTTTTCTCTGTAAAATCTTTTAATATATAACGGAAGCTATGCCAGTGGAGGTTTACTTGCTGTAGAAAATGAGTTTTCAGAATATATATACATTTCACATTTGATGTAGAGTAGTTTAAAAGTATTGTTTTTCCAAGTAACTTTAATTAATGCCCATATATGATATGGCATCACAGATATCTGTCTATCACTATTCCTAGCGTCTGTTTTGCGTAGGTGTGACAGTTTTGCAATATCAGATTGTGTCGGTGCTTGTCTTTGTGTCTCCCTTCGGAGTGTGTCCGTGTGTGTGCATGAATATGTGTATCCATTATGTGGCCATGCGTGTACTGTGTGTCTGTGTGCGTGCACACATGTGTGTTCAGTGTTCTGCGCCTGCTGCATCCAGTGACGTTGTCACACCTCTCTTGGTGTCCTGCTGTGTTTCCCGCGGCGTCCTGAGGTCCTGGATGCTGTCTCAGTATCGCTGCTGAGGATGGTGGGCGTCTGGCACAGATAACACTCTGATAGCTCAGTGATGGACAGCCGGGAAACTTTTTTCCTTTGCTCTCTTTTCCCCATCCCCCACTGAACACTATGACAACTCGCTGTAAATGTAGCTCAGAGGTGTATGTGTGTGTGCATTTGTGTGTGCATGTGTGTGTGTGTGCATGCATTTGCACTTATGATTACAGGATTGGGTGGGGGTTGAACTGAAATTGAATTGAAATCTTGCCTTGATGAATCCTGGAAATGAAGAAAACAACCTCCCTGAAACTCGAAGCGGCAGGAAAAAGAAAAAAAAGGCCATACATAAAACAAAGAACTTTTAATAAGAAATGTGAATTAATTTTCCTTTTTATTCCTTCTTCCTTCTTTTCTTTGTATTAGCAGATTTCTGCCTTTCTCAATTATATCTCAAGTTTTAATGCTGCTACATAAGTTTTCAGTGGCTGTTTCGTTATTCACTAATGTCATTGGCATTCTTTTATTCTACCCTTGTGGTGGCCTGTGGGGGAAAGGCTAATATCTTGTGTGTCAATTCACAGCATGGAACTTTTAGATCTATATAAGGTTACTCATTGCAGAACTTATTTTCTAAGAGTGAAAAGAAATCCATTATTTATGAACATATTCCCAGTCCATGGCTAATTGTTTATTTTCTTCACAATTGCTTTGATGTAACCAGCTAGACACTTATAGAAGTCTGTCGAAAGCTGAATATTTTCCATTACGCTCTTTTAATATATAATTATTATGTGTCATTCCACTAAAGTTTATTTTAGCTCAGTGTTTCCCACATGTGGATTTGAGTAAATTCAATAGATATTGTCTGTGTCCTGCTCTAAAAAGTGCCACTGTGATTTCTTCTTAAGCACATTCCAAATTCTTATTTCCCCTGAAGAATATTTCCAGTTTTATTTCCACGGCACTTCTGGGCAGCATTATCTTTTATCTTTTGTGGTAAGCACCCATTTACTTCTTTGGTTGCGCTTGTAAAACAAAATAGAGAAATCACTCGCCTGGCACTGAACGAAATAACAGAAACTGCTTTTGGAGTGAGCCGGGCGGAAGGCGCTGTGTTCTTCACGGGGCTTTCTGTAATTAAGCAGGCTGCACATTCCTCAGTTAACATTACGTCTCAAGCTGCCTGATCAGCACTCTGCAGTATTTAGAGAAGTTTAGAGTGGGAGCAGACGCCCATGCCGCAGAAGGAATCAAACGGTCATAAAATCAGTTTAAACTACAACAAAGAAAATGGCCCCCTGTAATTAGATTAGGGAAACATAAAACATAAAAAGAAAGCAGGGTTGTGTATACTCACCCTGCCAATCTTGGACATCTACAGTGCCCTTGAGTTGGCCTATTGGATAGTTAGGGGAACAGTAGTAGTGATCCCAGTGTGGTTTTTCTATAGTTTGTTGTTGTTTTGAATTACACTAAATAGCTACTGGATAACTCGCAAAGAGGGTAATTATATATTACCCAGTTGTCTGTTTACATAGACAACTCCTTTGCTTGTGATGCCTTTCTAGAATATACAGAATGTCTTTTCTATTCATGTAAGTGCATGAAACTTAATTGCTGATTATGAGGAAATTCTCATTTAGACTTTTAGTATTTTATGTGAAAAGTGATAAGATCATCTTGACATTCTTATAGTATTTTTGTAGTTTGATAGTTTTGATATTTTTCAATAGTTTTTCAGTGTATTTTATATTGTATATAGATGGGTGACAAATTAAAGGCATCAAATGCCTTAGTATGTCAGTATAGTATACCAGCTCCATTGCTCCTTGCCAAGTCTATGGATCTCTGCTGGAGGATAAACACCATTCCCCCACAAGATATTCCATCCTTTACATATACCGCCTTTAGTAAATGAAGGAATCTCATTAAGATCAAGATACCTGTGTGCAGCAGACAGAAAGAAAAACAATATGACAGTCAGCATTAGAGACAGTCACGGACATCACTTAATACATCTGAACATGCAAGTTAATATCATATAATATTATGTTAGAGCATTATCATTATGTGTTTATCCATATGTGTTAAGATCTGGTGACTGTAAAGGCCATAGCAATTTAATTTATAGCAATTTAATTTCCTCATCAGCACACTCAAAAAAAACATTCATTAAGCCCTGATGCACGAAAGCATCTACATTTCATATGTTCAGATTTTTCCTTTAATTTTCCCCCCATCCATATATATTAATTGCATGCCATCATACTTCTACATCTACTCATATTGTCAAAGTTCTGTAAAAGCAAATGAGTTGATACCAACTGCATGTTACCTAGGTAACTCTGTTATGTTCTCCACGCAACCTCTCAGGTGATGGACTCTATAGCAGCCAGCTCCACCTGTCTAGACTTAACGTTCCCAGCTGGCAGGCTATAGGGGAATGGCCCTCTCACTGAGGCTTTACACAGAGCCATGTCGTTCAAATGCCAGGGTGCCCAGTGGCAGGATCTGCAGCTCTGTTCTGGATATCAGCTTTCATAGGATCAAAGCACTGGCAGCGATATCCTCCCCCTCATCAGCCGAGCAGCAGTGCACAGACCCAAGGGATATGATCGGCGGAGGGGAGGAGGGGAGCGAAAAGAGGGAGTGAGGGAGAGGGAGAGACAGACAGCTAGACAGAGAGGAGAGAGAAAGCGGGAGGGGGAGGCAAAGGAGGCTGGAGAAGAGGGGGAGGGTTTAAGGGATAGGGAGATGAGAGCTAGGTTAAGGGCCTGCAGGGCTGGGGAGGACGGGAGTGGGTGAGAGAAGGGATGGAGAAGAGGGTTGTTAGGAATGTTTGAAGACAGCAGGGGGAAGTGCTGATGGGAGAGCGATGCAAGAAGTGGGTGAGGGTGGATGGGTGGATGTGGAGGTGGGGCGGCTGTACGGGGGCCGGGCGATGTGTGTGTAAACAAGACAGATACGCCAGTCTCATCAACATATAGGGCCTGGGTCTCTAGATGGAGCCCTAACAGCTGAGTTTCCCCCAGCACAGCAGCATCTGTGCATCCCCCCTCCACCACCACCACCCCTTTGCCTCACCTACCTTCACCACCCCTTACGCCCATGAGTCTATTTACTCACCCGCTGTTTGCCGAGAGCGACAGCATACCACCCCTCCTCCACCAGCACCGCCGCCCACCCCCCGCACCCCCACCCAGACACCCTCCACTCCTGCTCCCCCCCTTCCTATCCCCTCTATCATCTTCCTTAGAGATATGAGGAGCGAGGTGCAACACTTTCCTCTTCCTGCTCTCCTCCCTCTCTCCAGGCGCTTTTTGATTTCTCCTCTCACCTCCTCTTTTTCTCTTCCTCTTTCATATCCCAGAGTGCTTCTTTTCTTCTGTTCGTCTCTTCCGATCGCGAGTTCTCCTCAAGGTATCAGTGTGTGGTATAGAGTTGTGGCGGAGTCTTTTCTTAAAAGTGCTAGCTCATTAAGGAGTGAGAGTGTTTGGATATGCGTAGTTTGTATTTTTAGTGTGTTTGTTTGTGCCGCTGTGCCGGGGCTGTGTTCTCGGTTCACCGTGTGCGGCTGTGTTAATGTGTGTGTGCGCGTGTGTGTGTGTGGCATGTATGCATGTTGGGTGTAAAGCAGAGGCAGGAACAGTGCTGAGTCTGATTCTTTCTGTTCCACTGTGGCATTTGGGAAGCACAAACTTTATTCCTGTATAGCAATAACATCTGTTTACAGTGTTGAACATATTGAACACCGGGCGAGGTGAAACAACAAGATGTTTAAAAATCTTACTGCATAATGTAAGGATGTGGCGGTACAGTAGATGGTGTTGATTCAAACTTTGTTGCAAACCCACTTTCCTATTAGTTGTAGGCAGCAGAGATAGTACAGACAAACATGTGCTCATGATATCTTACTTTGGACATTGAACATGACCTAATTCTAATCAAAAACAAAAAACTGACAATAGCCAAATGTTTTTTTATCCAGAAAATTACAGATTACAAATTACAAACCCTCAGTCTGGGGAAAAAAAGCCTCAAACTGTGACCTTAAACTGACCTCTATCCTTGCCTTTGTTGATCCCTCCCAACTCCGTGACATCAAGCTGGAAGAAAATGATCATCTTCCTGAATGTTCTTGTGGAAACAAAGGGCTCAGGATGGAGGATCTCAGCTGTTGTCGTGCATTTTATGTATATTATGTCTGGAATAGTTTACACGGTAGGCATCTTCCACAGAACAGCATTTTAATTGCTACTGACTAGAATACTGTAAGGGATTCATAGAGAAGGTGTAAGAATAAACAACTGTATTCTCATTAAAATGTGTCACAATTACAGTGCATATGTAATGTTGTGTATGAGTATTTCCTGTGAAACTTACTGGTCTTAATACAAAGTTTTTCTGTCTTTTGTACTGCACTCGACATTTTTTTTGTCTGTCTAAGAAAAAAAAAAAGACTTGTCATATTTACCCATTTGTCCATTTCGCTCTAACATGGGAATTGCTTTTAAATTGCATGGTATACTGTCTGTATTTGACAAAATACCACACAATGACGATGGGAAGTATTTCTGTGACATGGCGTCATCCACGCAGGCGGGGACACTGGAAGAGTAGCAGCAGCTTACATGCATGAGTTAGTTTACCTTTTAAAGAGCTGTGTTTGCCCTCAGTTAACATAGCGACTGTCCAAGAAAGTATGGTTGCACAGTGAGACAAAAAAAAGTTCAGTGCTGCTGAACGGTATGAAATCTATTATCGAGGAAAGTCAGTAGAGTTTAATGTTTCACTTTAAAAAAACAAAACAAAAAAGCTACGCCCTCCGCAATGTTATTAATATTTTGACATGTGTTACCCTCCCTTCTGATATTTCAAAATAGAAAAACCACAAAAGTGAGTTTAATACTGGCATTTGATGTTTAATAATAATATTTATGTTTAAGGCTCAAACTTGACCCAGACCCTCTCAATGCACGCGAAAATGGGCCTGAACTGGCACGGACATGTAAATAACCCCAGGCTCTGTCGGGTTTGGGCAGAGTTGGCGACCATACATCGGCGAGCAGACTCAAAATGGATATGTCTGTGTACCCAGTTGCTGTCACCTTATCTCCTGACAACAGCTCACGTTACACACACGAACACACAAGAACACACACAAACCAGGAAGCTTCTCTGCCCCAGCTCGGCTCCACACCCCAGCAACAGGCTGGCAGCTCCCAGTTCTGAGGTCCCAGTGTGAATGTGTGTAACTGTGTGTGTATGAGTGTGCGTGTGATAGAGTCGACACCATGAATATTTCAGCCTTGACCCAGTTCCCCATGCTAGGGATGTCCTGTCTTCACCAGAGGAGACGTGGTGTCATATATTCCAGGTGGTTAACTGAGTCACTGTGACATTTCAAGCCACTTCCACTTAATTCATATGCAATCCGGATTATACTGTGTGTCAACCAATATTGTGCAGGCCTGTCTCGTGATGGATATTCATTATGGACAATATCCTTGGGAGTGACTTCTATTACATTCATATGATACACGTCATAGATTGGTCCTTTGAGGTATATACAGTACATAATCTGTTAACTAAAAGACCTACTGACTCTCACTGAGTTCTGAGATCACAGATTGAGGGCAATATATGCACACATTCTTTAACTTGAGTCTACACACACACACAAACACACACAAACAAACAGCAAGATGCCTTAAGGTCTATCCTGTATGTGAAGAGTCTTCCTGGAAAGAGGAAGGTAGCAGTAGCTGGCAGGCTCACTGCTCCAGATCGATACAGGTCTGCTTTTACTGCTGTTTGTGGACGCCTCCTCTCCACTGTGTTATTTTATCCTTCACTGAGCTCTGTTCATTTGTTGTTCATTTGCTCTGCTGTGTTGGTTCAATAAATCTTATATCATCTTTGTTTTCCCCCATTACAAATAGCCAGCTCTCCTTTGCCAAGGCCTCCACAGTATGTCGGCTCGTCCTCAGCAGTTATTGTCTTTCCAACATTATCCAGCAGACCCATCTGTGAGCCTGGAGAGCAGATTTGATGGAAGCATGTGATCCACAAAGAATCAAATTTGCATACAACCGTTACACATGCACACGTACAGCATGCTTTGAAACAATACAGGGCAGCTCACAAATGTATGAATACGCACATCACACCCCTGCCCCCCAACCAAAACACACACGCACACACACACTATAGCTGACCTGCCATAAGCTCCATTTAGGTCACAGTCTGCCTGGCCACAGGTGGTCTTCCTGTCACAACCAGTGGACCATGACTATGAAGGATTAGTTGCTACAAATGCAGTTTTATATGACACAGGAGACTGAGAAGCTTAAGTTTCAATGAAAACAAGAGAGAAAGGTGGTATGATGTGGGACTGCACTGTACATTGTAAACGGAGGAGCAGAAAGGAGTCTGGGTTCCTCTGTCCACTAGACTTCTGCAAAAAAAGGTGCCAGGCATGCCAGGGAAGCTGTCACTGCTCTCTCTGGTGACAAGTCCGGTGCCACCCGCCTCTATTTGTTTTTTATTCCCCTGCTTCCTCGTCATGGCAACCTGCTATGTTTCCTCTCCTCCTCACCATCCTTCTTCTCACTGGTCTCACTCACCTCATCGTCTCTTTTTTTCTCCACGTAAAGTGATTCTCCAGGTGGAGGTTGGCCATTTGGAGGCTTGTGGACTGGCAGTTGGCTGGTGCGTGGTTTCTCCCTGAACCCGTGTTCACCCCAGGGACTGAGGCCCAGGGGGCTTCTGAAGCTCGGCGTGGCTGACGTCCAGCAAGACCGCCTGGCCGCGCTTAGAGCTCACAGATCCAGACAAAGGCTGCCATGTCCTGTAAATACTGTCAGAAGCAGTTAGGAGTTACACTGATGGCTGATTAATTTGTGCAGGTCATTTCCCTCAGAATTTGGGCACAAACCAGATTTGCCTATGGAAAGAAATTATATGACCTTATTTGCCACCATTCAGCAATTTTGTCCCATCTGTATTTGGGTGTGTATGGTATGTGTGGGTGTGAATGAGTAGTACATGGCAGTTTGATTTACCTCCTATGCATCAATATAAAAGTGACATTTCAATCTGTCTGTATGATGTCGTAATATTTCTGCACATTTGCAGTGTCTGTGTGTGTGTGTGTGTGTGCCTGTGTGTGTACCTGCGGAGGTGTGTATTGAGGAACAGAAGATCACCTTGACTGTGGCCAGTCAGAGAGAGCCGTGGGCACTGAAACTGAGAAGGCGGGGTTGAACTGGCTCCCAGAAGGCTGTTCTGTTCAGCACAGCCGTCTGCAAGCCCCCCTTTAGACTTCCTCTCTCCTTTGCTCTCTCTCTCTCTCTCTCTCTCTCACACACACACACACACACCCCTCCAGCTGGGAGGTCCCGAGAGGTAGTGAGACTCACTGACTGATTAGGTCCCAGGTAAAGCATTGCCTGGGAGCCTGCTATAAAGCCAAAGTCAATGACGACACTCACACGCGTGCACACACACACACACACACACACACATCTACTGTACACCTCTCCCCATGCTTTTTTACAGCACATACACACACACATACAGACACACAGACGTGCACGCCTACTGTCTCTATCAGACAGCTGCTCATGCAGTCTGCTCACCACTGGGATTTCCCTGTATTGTATATGATATAATGATATTATTCCCTCTATTTGCTGGGTAGTTAGGCACCATGCCAGGCGACTCACTTATGAAATTGGGGTAAAAGCATGATGTTATTTCAGGATATGAAATGGCTATGGAGTGGGACTGATAAAAAAAAAAATCTTATTTGCACTCTATATTTTGTTTCTGTTCCTGGTTTAATTGTCTCCTCTTCAGTCCTCTTTCATCTCATTTGCTTTTCTCTCTTTCTCTTCCTGATGCCCTCGCCTCTAAATGCTCTTTACAATAGTCTCGCCTTTAACAATAGCTTTCATAGCACTGTACTCACATTTATAAAGTGTGTACCACAGTGCAAGTCAGGAAGTTACTGGACAATGGCGGCAGCCCCCTCCAATCCACAGGCAGTAAAACGATAGCAGTCTCTGATTCTATTCTCTGCTCTCTGCCATTTTACAGTCAGTCAGCCTGTTAGTAGCTCTGTAGTTCGAAGCTCAGACCGGAACCCTCCAATGCTATTTCCAGCCCTTTTCTGAAAACCCGCTATTGTGGAGGTATAATTACAGGCCTATACGCTGTGCTTAATTCTCAAACAATAGGGTATACTTTTATACAAGGACATGAAATTACTCTCCATTCAGAACAAGCTTGACTAGACAACAGAGCTCTTCATGTTCAGAGGACATTTATGCTGCTGTAACGATGCTGTGCTAAAGCCAGACAGTAAGTCTCTTCCTGTTGTTCCCTCTCATTACTTCGATGTTCCCCTTACACCACCCTGTTTATGTCGACCATGGCTCAGGTAGTAGGTCTTTGTCTGTCTATCCATCTATGTGAGATAAAAGAAGGGGACATTGACTGTCACACAAAGTTTTTCAAGTGTTTCAGGAAAACAAATCCAAATTGCAAATGTCAGCATGTGGCAGATTTTTCTTTCTCTATCTAATTTCTTCCCCTTTCTCACTTTCATTCATGGAACAAGTTGATGAAGTTCCCTAATTAATTAGTAACCACGGGTAACCGTCACTGGAATTCAATTTTTCTTTTAGGTTTTCTCTTTTTTCCCTCTGTTTTTTCTGCTACGGCAGCTCTGTTGTTCCTCAGTGGTCATCGCCCTGTGTCTGGCAGTGATGGTGTTGTTCCTCCACTCTCTGTTGGCCTCCTTCTTCTCCGACAGGCACCCGGCTCCTGACTCCTAATTGGTGGAAATGCTAGCAGCATCTGGTTCTGGTGAGCGTCTTTGTCGACGGCGGCGGTTATCCAGACGTTTGACAACTGGTTGCCATAACGTCATCACCTTGGCGACAGACTGGACTCTGGCGCTGTTCTGGAGTACCTGCCACTCAGCATTACCAGCCACCCTCACAGAAGAGACAGGGCATTTCATGCATCCAAGAAATGAGGCAGTTTCAGAGGCAAATTTGATAATAAGCTTATTTCAGCCCCCACCACAACACACCACAGCAAACAGCCCTTCCAGCACTCCATGACTAACCCCAGCCTGTGGGAAAGGGACTAATATTTTAGTGGATGAATTATATGGCCTGTTAACTTTAAAAGATTCTGTCGACAGTGCATAGTGTCAGAATGCCATTTCATATAATGCCATTTCTTTTCTCTGCTTTTCACTGTAGGATTCCAGCTTTACTAACGATTGTGAAAGCAGAAACCTTGTTGGCCTTAAAAAAAGAGCGGAGGAGAATTAAGTCTTTGGGAATTCTCTCTTTTTCCCTCGTCTCTCTTTCAAACCCCTACACTCCAGTCCTCTCTTCTTGTCTCCGCTCTCCTCATTCCCCTGTGGCCACATCCATTGTATTCCAGGAATACTCAGGCTCGATGCTCGTTTGTGTCGGCCTTTGGTGCAAGATTTTGGCACAACTTCTGCAGATGATATAGTCATCATTATCTGGCAACGATTACTGTATTTAATGCTTTTTGTGCACTGAAATAACAAAGCATTTTTTTTTTCAAATTAAACTACTGGATTATTTTTAAAACAATGGAATTACAAGAAATCTTTATGTCTTTGAGGAATATATGGCAGCCAATATGTCTTTTTTTGTGAAACTGCAATGTATGTTATTCATTTGCATTAATTAGATTTTTTATTATTTTTTTTTTTTACTTTTGCCTGTATGTTTGATTGATTTTGAATCAGAAAAATAAGATAAACAGCATCAAAATTATATGTGACACCGCTTGGCTCAAGGTATACAGCCATAATTTTTTAGGCACTACGGTACTAGCAGGATATGATTTGAGAATGAATCTAAATCTAATTAAACCAAACACATTTCCACTGAGCCTTTTACGATTAATAGGTCATTTAGGATGAACAGATAAATCATTTAGGGACACGCACCTTTACTCATATTTATGCCAGGATTGTCAGGAGTTAGACAAACATACGTGTGTAAGAAAAACTTGCACTCAGTTCCACACATCACATCATATTTGCTGCTATTTCATATCCACACATGAGCAAACACAGTGGTGGCCATACAGGAGAGGAGGCGGCAGAGGAGCAAACAGCATGAGGGCACCATGTTCAAACTGTGGTGACCGGTGGCTCCTGCCTGTCCGTGGCCTCACAGCATTGCCTCTGCCCCAGTGGCTCAATGCAGGTATTCACAAACTGGATTCCAGTGGCGACCAAAATATCTAGCCCAAACGGACACAGTGCCTCTTCTAGGTAAATACTGGCTCGTGCCAAAGTCTCATTTTCTGCTACTCTCTGGCTTTGTTTCCCCCTGCAGCCTTCGCCAACCCTAAAAATGAAAATGAGTATGCTGTTTAACAGACCTCACGTCTCACATCCTGGAATTAAATGCTCCCAGTCCGTAATAAATGTAAATGCTGTGTTGGCACTATTTTCTGCCCGGAAAAGGAATTAATGATGATTTGGGGGGAAGTTTACTTTAAATCTACGTTTATAAAAAGATTAATCGAATGACATTACGTTGTGAAAATGAAGAAACGTGTTGAGCAATAGAGAGCAATTTCCCATCCGTTATCATTAAATTGTGTAATTATTGTTCTACATTTAGTGTCTCATCTAAGCAGCTGTGGAGGCTGGAGGAGACCTGATGATTTGGCATACTTTTGGTAGAAAACAAAAGGCAAACATGGGGCTACAGAGGAGGCAGACGGCTCATGAGAGAACAAACCACACCACAGAGAGAGAAATCAAACCCAAGCACAGCTTTCTGAAACCAGACAGCTCTGTCTCCCCACACACCTTGGCTCAGATTGTTTCTACTTATTGTTTATTCGGGTGTTTGACTAATTAGTTCATTGGTTGTGATCCAGACTGGGAGCGTAATGATCTGAAGTTACATGTGTCAGGGATTCTTTGTCAATACTTAAGAGTGTATTTTGATGCAGCCCTGGCATGTATTTATTATCATAGTTAGTTAATTCATATACAGTAGTTATTTACATTACAGCCTTGCTTGATTTATCAACTGCGAGGTGCATGACATCAATAGTTTACATTTTCCTTTTGAAATAAAATACATCCCATGGCAGTTTTGTAGAAATCCTTACTGCTTTGATTTTATGTTTTGTTGATAGTGGTTTTACTTACGTACTGTTTTGGGTTAGAACTGAAACAATTACTGTCTTTGGTTGATCAATTTGTCGGTCAATTTGTGTCATTTTCAAGTGAAAAAGACAAGCATTTCTTATTTTTTATTTTCAGCTTTTTATTTCTGAGGATTTGTCACTTTTTTCTCTGTGTTACTTGATAGTAAAGTGTAATACTTTTTCTACGTTTCTGTCTGTTGATTTGGGAAATTAAACTATTTGATGAGTTTATCAAACTGCGATGGCCATTTTTCTGTGTTTGCTTATGTTCTTTAAATGAAATGATTAATTGATCAATAATCAGTGAAATAATCAATAATGAAAACAGTAGTTTATTTCAACTCAATTTTGGGTCTCACAGACCCCACTACTGTATGTGCAAATACAATAATTATGACTGCAAAACAGTTTAAAATATTTCTCCTTTTCTTCTGACCTTCTTAAAAATCAGTATGTAGAAGAGTATTTAAGTGCTTTATTATTAAGTGCTTTATATAACACTTTATTTTGACACAAAGGGGCCTGCACGTTTGTTGATGGATGTTGGACCAAAGAAAAGTTCAGTAAGTTAATGAGATTACTTTTGTTGGTGACCAGTTAGATAGGTCAGTTTAAGAGCTGTGTCATCGGTTCAATATCATGTTTAGAAGCAATTCCAGTTAAGAAAAAGAAAAAGAAATGAAGAATAAAGCTGATAAAACAATGTAAAGTATGTTTTTTTAACCGCTAAAGATGGCCCGGGGTCTCCAGGTTAAATTTCAGAATTTTGATATGTGTTATTGTACTAAAAACAAGTCATAGATCAGTGATGATTTAATACATTTATAGCCCTTATATTATATAAACGTAAAGACCTGCAGTAGATTCTTGGAATGTACCTGATATAAAATCAAACATTTCTCATTAACCTTTCTGCATGATTTATGGGCTATGACATAAGTAGCGACTGGTGTATTTTTGCAGGAACCTCAGCATCGCCTGGCTATGGCAAGCAGTGGTCTACAGGCTTTCCACATTTATCGAGCATAATTGCCGCTTAAAGTCTTAAATTATTTATTATTGTGAGATCTGACAGTGCTGCTCAGAAGCAAATTGGGATCATCTTCCATGACCACCAAGGATTTGCAGATTGGAGGCAGAACTAAGTTTATTTCCTCCGCTCTGCTTTTATCCCTGCAAACGAAGCGTTTAAAAGGATCACCCGCGACAGATAACCACGTTACTGTACAGACGAATAACGCCGCTGCTCTTAAGATCCAGATTTTGTCTGTGGATTTTTTTTTCTCTCTCTCTTCCCTTTACCCCAGTCTAATTGTGCTGATGCTCTCCCTGTGGGTTTTAATGTTTGACACGGCGAAACGCTCTTAAATCCTCCACACTGCTCCCTCCCTTATGAGGCCCAGTATCTTAAAAGCAAAAAGGATGTATGTCTAATTCACAAATTTATCACTTCGCAAAATGATGCATTAAATGAGAGGGGACACGCTCTGATTTGAAATGCTGACTTTAGAAAAGAAGTTCTGATTTTCAAAATGAGTTTAGATGGGCTCCCCTTCACCCCTCACCCACCGGCTCGCCTCCCACGTCCTCTTGCTTTCTCAGTTGTATCACTCTCTCTCCTTGAGATGGGAGGCCATGAAGCTCTCTCTTTGTCTGCTTCTCTCTGTCACTCTCACTTTCTGGTCTTTAAAAAAAAAACAAGTAACATACATTTTTAATTGTTCAGTTAATTTGGCTGTCAATTTAGCATGTGTTTCTACATGCATGTGTTTCGCATGTGCAAAGCTTGTGCGGCTGAATGCAGATGCGTTTGCGTGTAAGATATATAACACTGCACATAAACGCCTCTCTTTTTTTAAGATTACTCTCACATGATCGCCTGCATGTAATTATCTTTGCTTTTAAGGACAAGGCGATAGAGATACTCCCTCTTTGCAAACCATGACTGATTTTCACTTCTCTAGCCTTGAGAAACTCAGCGCTTACATCAGTATCTGCTTACGGCCGGTTTAACACATCAGACTTGTAGCAACAGATTTCTCACTCTGTCTTTGCCTTCTGTTGTCCATCAAGGGCTTCCTCAGATGTGCTTTATATTAGAAGTCCTTCATTTATTGTTCATAGAAAGCATTCACTTCAAGCCAAAAGACACAATCTCACAAAAGCCAAGAAGGAAGAGGTGATGATAAGATCAACAAATTACCTCATTTGTAAAGTCATAATTACGTCTCTGACCACTCTCGACTTCGCTGATTTTCTTTACTTATCATATTTGCTTTTTTAAATATTTTATTTTCTTCTTATTATATATTGTATTCTCAAGTTTGGGGTAGATCGAAAAGCTGCTCTCCAGAGTATTCTGAGCTCCCCAGAGGCTGCAACCAGAGGAGGCATTTTTAAACACAGTTTTAACAGCTTTTTGAACACAGCTCAGCTGGCTGTGAGGCACCGTGGGCTTCCTCTCGACAGGTCAACCTGCCAAGAAACAAGTTTAAAGAGGAAAAGAAATCTGTGTAAAAAGAGTAAATGTAAATGTCTGCTCAAAAAGCAGTGATCCCCGGAGATGTGTTAAAACAAGGGCGAGGACTAAACTGATGACAACTCCATCCGCACGGCCTACACCGTGGAGGGAAAAAGCAAGACACGCTCAGTTTTAAGAGCTGCTCTCTTGACAGTGTTAATGACAGTGTTAGGCGACTAGTGAAATCATGAGGGAGAAGAGTCCAAGCGGCACGTTGCGCTCTCAGAGTGGGAGTTGCATTTGGGCAAAAAATTATTTTAGACATCATCATCATCATCATTTTCTTTTATTTATTGATATAGTTTTATTCTTAATGTTTTATATTGATTTTAATACAGTCAGATTTCTAAATAAAAAGTAACCTTTGTAGTCATCACATATGACCAGCATAAAATTTGTAAAAACAAGGGACTTTGTATCTGTTATAACAGGTGAAACAATAACACTTTGAGACTAACACATCTACATTTTCCATTTTGTTTAAATTTCATTTGATTAAGGAGATTGAACATGTGATTTTGATATTATTTTGAGAGCAGTTTTGAGCTGTGGAAGGCGCTGACCATGTGTTCTCGGTGATGCCTATGTGAGTCCAGCCAGGGACCAAATCATCCCTCCTGTCTCTCCTTTCATTTCCTGTCACCTCTGCAGTGTTTGGTATCAAAATCAGGGGCACAGCATGAAAGCTGGGACCCGTGCATATGCAGTATCAGTGAGGCCACTTACCCTCTTCATATATCCAATATGTATGTACAAATAGCTGAATACCAGCACAAAGAACATGCAACTGCAGTGGGTATTATGGTAATAACTAATCCACTTTTATTTCACAGCACTACAATATATGCACATTTATTCTTTTTTTTAACTATGAAATTTGCTTGGATATATTATTATAATTCAGAATGTCTGTAGTTGTTTAGGAGAGACAGGGGGGTTTGGGGCAAATGGGTGCTTTATAAATATATATTTAAATATTAAATAAATTGTTAATTGTTTTCTAGAAGTTTTAAATGTCTGCACAAGAATCTATTAATTAATGTTTATATGTGTTATATATGTGTTATATATGTGTATATGTGTGAATATGTGTAAGAGTAGTGAGTTCTGTAGAAACTAATAATGTAAAAAAATAAATAAATTCCAGATGAAACGTAAAACATGCCTTCAAAAAAACACTGAAATAAAACCATCTAAGAATTGCTTGTATTTTCAGACATCTGAAGCACTGACACTCTCACGTTGGACAATAGACATACATAAGTATGAAAGTGAGATATTTTTCACAGTTCCTGTCACCTAAATCATACTTTCACAGATAGTCTTTCAGTCGTAAAACACAGCCGTGACACAGAAGTTGTTTGTCGCCCTCCTTATAGTATGGTATATGGTGTAGGCGAGTGGGTCTAATAAATGGTGTACAGTGTCAAGTTACCAGGCTGCCGGAGTTCTTTGGCTACCCACCAGACATAAAGCTGTAAATCAGAGGGAGTCAGCAGATTACTGAAGCATGGCGCGTGGTTAGAGGCTGGCTGCAGGTGTGTGTTCTCAAACACGACAGACGGAGCGAGGGAGAAATGGAAGAAAAGCCACAGCAGAACTGAGAGTGTAGATACGGTCACTTCCCTCAACTCTCCAGGTGCAGGATTGTATTGGTGGAAGAAAACAGGGTCCCCCAGTTTTATATTTATCTTATCTAATATCGTATACTTTTTCATGTATATATGTATATATATATATTACATAGGAAAAAATTGTGCATATATATGCATACACATGCATTACTTCAAATGATTAGAAAAGGGCCTCTTCAAAACATGGCCGTTCTTTGGTTCGTGTTGTTTTTCCCAATTGATTAGGATGCACAGTCTATATGTGTGTTCTTCAGTGTACAGTATGTGTGTGTATGTGTGTGAATGAGTCCCAGAGGATATATCATGCTCTATGTTGCACACTGTTTCATCCCTCATTGTATATGACTCAAACACTGTTGTTCCCGTATGTGTTTATGCACCCCTCCCTCTTGAACGAAACAAACACAGCCTCATTAGACACAAACACTCGCACACAAAAACACATGAGTGCATACATGGGAACACACAAGCTGTATACATAATGAACACAGAGCCTTAGAGTGGGATGACATCCTCCTCTCACTGGGTTTAGAAGGTGAGATTTGACAACAGCAGTTACAAACCTCTTTCCCCAGCTGGAAGCGAAGGCCACAGAGTATAATTAAAAACCCAAAAACAAAAACATAAAAAAGCAAATGGACAAACCAAGAGTGTATTTGCTTTGCAATGGAGAGTACTTGCTGGCATTTTGAAAAATCAACTCAACGCACATACTTACGCTCACACACATCCACACATCTTTGGGAATTTCACCTGTGCAAGAGATTAGCACATGTGCTTGTATCTTATAGATTTGCAAGTATACAGGCAGCTGGTGTTTTCTCAACTTTATCTGAGACAAGGAGAAGTGAAAAAAAAAAAAATCTACACCACCAGTCTCCATGAACCCACTGGGTATAAGGAACGGGTGGGGGGGAGTTTGAAGAGACTGTAAAGGTGAACAGGTGAAAGAGAAAAGCAGACGAGTGTAGCTTTGCCTGCCACCTCTCTGCCCTTCGTTGCTCCCCCCATCCCTGCATCACCTCGCCTCGGGGGGTTGAACAACTGCTCTTGATGGGGGGGCAAGTGTTCGCTCTGTTCTTTCTCAGTGCCTCTGGGTATACTACCGACTCTCACTACCCTGGCGATCTCCTGCCGCCTCACACTCTCAGTCTTTCACACACACGGAAACACAAACACACGTACGAACACACAAGCGCAGCGCAGCATCTGAACCCTCTTCACTCTCTGCTCCCTCTCATCTTCCTATGTGGGGCTCTTTGTAGCCGCTGTGCCTGAGCTTGGTGAAGAGAACAGGGAGAACAAAGCGAGGGAAAAAAGACGGATGGAGAAAAGAGGACTGAGGTGGTGGTGGAGGAAGTGGAGAAGGGAGGGGATGAATGAGAGAGAGAAAGAGAGGGAAGGAGCTAATGTTCACATCGCGTTGAGAGTGTCGCCTGTTGTTGCTCGCCGACCGATGTTCTCCGAGCGTTTGTGTGCCACAGCTTGATTTGGAGGTTGTCCCCAGCTGCGCATGGAGACAGCAGTACGGAGACGTGGCAGAGACTCTAATTAGACGGGCCTAAGTGTGCTGAACTGAGAGAGAACCCTGGAGTGCAAGCAAACGCTGCTCAGCCCCCCTGCAAACAGAGCGGGAGGAGACCCCCAGCAGTAATTACAACGTTTCACAAACCAAGCAAGACACCTCCAGGAAGTTTTCAATCAGAAAAATCCTCTTCCACTCACTGGGGAGCTGGAGAGGAGTTGCATTTCATTAGCCCTCACCATAGGGTCCTTTTAAAGAAGGGGGAGATTAAGCTTTGACTGGGGGAGGTCATCCTTTTGCGTTTGCTGTAATGGCATGCCGTCAACTGTGATTCAGCATTGTTGGCAAAAAGACGTTACACACAGCATCTCCAGGGAGAACCGCAGCATCTCAATAAGGATTATATAAAGTCGTCCAAATACTCATAATGGAGATGGATATGAAACGTACCTTTTACTTACACACTACACACTCAGATCTCACCAATCACACCTGAGTGCAGAGAACAATTAAAGGTTGTTTGAAAAAGTGAAACCCATAATGCTCA
Source organism: Scortum barcoo (assembly GCA_023238725.1). Classification (NCBI taxonomy): domain Eukaryota; kingdom Metazoa; phylum Chordata; class Actinopteri; order Centrarchiformes; family Terapontidae; genus Scortum; species Scortum barcoo. Next base: position 11,608,744 of record CM041535.1, read on the forward strand.
TTTGAATGAATGCTCACTGCAGGTGCAGTACATGGCTTCAGATGGAGTGTCAATATGTCGAACTGGAGGGATTTTATTACTACTGCTTGTTGCAGCCATGAAAGGGTTTGAAATTTGTTGATGAGATGCTGTGGAATTTTGCACTTTTCAGCTCAAACTTTGAGAGAATTGTAAAACACCCAGATCTCAGTGGCGACCTAACCCTAACCCTCAAATGCATATTTTGTTGTCAAAGTGTCAAAAATAATAAAAAACAAAGTTTTTCTAATGTTTTTCTCTAAAGCAGTTATATGGTACTATGGTAAGACTGGTACTTTATTTATTGCGATAAGCGATAGCATATAATTTTGATAGTGTTTTCCTGTTTGGCCTCATGTTGGCACTGTTGTTATACTGTTACTATTAATACTTCCAGACAAGACATGAAAAAGTTTGTTTATATTAGCTTACTGTCACAGTAACATGATGATGCAGAACCTTGGTGTCAGGTTTAGTGCAGAGCAGCAGTTGCTTTGATACAGGGGGGTTTGATGACAGCAGTGCTGGAAATGAAGATGCACCCAAGGCTACTGATTCATAAATAAAATTATTTAAAAGCAGAACTGGAGCATGAGAATGATGAGGCGAGCTCCAACGTTATGAGCTCTCAATGTGACATTAAGACACCGTCCAAGTTACCTCAACTGCCTCATCCATGCCTCCATCCAAACGTGCAAGTTGTCTTTCTGGCCAAATTTGGGAAGCCAGAAGATCTCACGTGCTGCTCTTTCCTGGAAAACCTTGGCCTTCAGCTGTTGTGGCCATGGCTATAGAAAGGAAAAGAGGTGCCACGACTCCCAAAAGCAGACTGAAGCTCTAAAAGTCTTTTTTTTTTCCAAAAACAGAAATGTTTCAGCTGAGAAACTCCTACAAAAACACTGGAGATGCCACATCCATGCTTGACCACAAACTGCAGAGTGCTGCGCACAGTGTGCATAACTGTGTTGCAATAACCACAAGTATGTGACTGTGATTTGTGATCATTGTACTGAATAATATGGTTTGGCAGGTGTCAGTCTAAATGTTGCAGTAGGCTATGTGAAAGACTGTACAGTATAAATATAACAAAACAAAACATTTAACAAAAATAAATGCAAAAAAATCTGTGACTTTGTAATTATTAATAACAGATCCTCCTCAGATTCACATTGCGAACAGAGTATTTTTGTCTAAGTAACTGAACAGTAAAGTTTTAGTTCCACAACATAAGAAAAGCGCACTCTATTCATAAATACAACTGGGGTGGAATGATGTCTTCTTTTTTTAACTAAAGCGTGTGTGTCACTGCTTTGTGCGTGTAGTCTGTGTTTGTGTGAGAATGTTTTTGTGCGCGACAAAAAACTTCCACAGCAAAGGTGTGACGGCACTCTCACCTGTCTCAAGCCAGAAGCACGCCAAACACTCACACACACACACACACACACACATAAACACATCTATACACATGCACACGCTGTGGCATGTGTCACAGAAAACAGATGTGCGAGGAACAACGCTGCATCAATTATCCTCCCAACTTCACTCAGCAAATTAGAAAGGGATAATTATGTCGTATTTATTTTTCTACCGTGTCTATCTTTTTCACTTTCTCATTTTTGGCATGGGTAGTGGCAGTTGTCATGGAGTGCATGTGAAATCATCTGTGCAGGTACAGAATGTTTAATCTATGCTTCTCCTGTTGGGATTAGCCAGGGATGTTATGGTACGGCTGTCACAAAGTATTAGGAAAGGAACAAGAGGAACAGGAGCAAGATGGGACACCTACAAGTTTGCTGCCAGACCAAATTCAGTATATGTATAAAAAGTTTGAGAAATGCGTAACGTCACCTCAAATACTGGTTTGCAATTTCACTGCACAGCGACGGAATTACTGAACAAAACACATCTGGGAATGTTGCATTGATAATTCTTATTATATAAATTGAAATTATGCACGTCAGTGATAAATGCACAAGTAACCTCTTTTTACATACATTTTTTTTCTGTATATTATTTGCTAACATCTGAAACATGAATTTCTATTAGCTTTATCTGCTCTTCTTCCCTAAACCCACATGCTTTTACTTCACCGCAGAGATGGTAATTACAATCACACTAAATAGGCTTGAACCGTATCAAAAATTAATTAATATCAAATTTATTTGGGTTATCCATTGCTAAAACACATGGTTTTTGCATGCTAATGCCACATATTTTGAAGCATTCCTGCAATTCAATTACTTGGGAATATCATTAAAGGCAACAAATTTACAGTTTAATTTGTGCGGACTATTTAAGTCGCTCCAGAGCTACAGAATCCCCTTCCTCTGTAAGTGGATTAATTAATTTGAATCAATAAAGTCTCTTAGTCGGGTTGCACCACTCCCCGAAAAAATAACTAACTCCACACAAAGCCTTATCAGCTGCAGCGGAGGTCCAAGCCCTTGCTTTTCAGCTCAAGAAGGAAGTTTTGCTGAGACAATTATTAGCAGATGATTTCCGCCCGTCTTTTTGGTCTTTCAGCTTTTTAAATTTGTGCAGAATGTTTGTGTGTTTGTGTTTGCAGCATGTTTTGTATTGTGATATTTTATATGCGCAATAGTATATACATGCAGAGCTTTTTGCATTTACTCTATGTTTAACATTTGGACGTTTAATATCAATATACTTTAAAACTAGAGTTTTAAAGTTCCTATTCACAGCTGTAGTAAGAAATGCATCCCCAAATTATTTCAAATGTAAATGGTCCAAAAGAAAAAGAATTTTAAGATGGACAAAATACAGGTGGATCTTTCAAACTATGAATTTCAGTTACACAAAATGCATCACATTAAATTAATCATGCAATAATGTTTCACAGTACACTTTAATCATACTCCTAATAACCCCATGGTGCTTAATGCAGGGTATGCACAGACATCTCCTATTAGCCATTTAGTTTTCAGTCAACACTGGGTACACTCAAGGATCACTGATGTGTGCCTGCGCTCCAACAGCTATAGAAAAATCGTGTACACAGTAGCACACCCTACCTCCCTTTGTGATCTCTTCTCTCTTTTAATGTGTGAGCCAAGGAACAATAGATCAACAACTGTGGTTTCAAATGGCTCCTCTCGTCTTTACTCCCCGTATTCCACAATACTGTGCATGTTGAAATATAACTATGCAATCACTGTGTGAAAAATGTTTTTAAGTCCGCTTGTTGTGTCTAAAAATACAATATACCTAGTTATGTGATACAACTATGATTCGAGATGGCTCAGTGTATATTAGAACATATATATTTATAGAACAGGTCCACTCCTAAAAGCTATATCAGAGTTGATACAATGCATTTTAGCAGTGATTGAATAATATTTATTTTGTTTGCATTCAATCAGTATACCCCATGAATCTCAGCCACAGATGCACTGTTATTTTATTTTGCCAGTGGAACACAAGTTAAACTGGAAGAGGGGCAGGAGAGTTGGGGTGTCACTTCTAACTCCACCGACTTCTACCTTCACTCTGTTCTGCAGGGACATTGAGAGACACTGAGGGTGCAGCCACCTCGAGCTTACCTATAAAGGAAAACAATGACTAAACCTGAAACTCTAGGGGAAATTGAAAATGAGAACAAAATTATACTTACATGGCCATATCAAGGACAACAGTGTGTTTGAACCAGGCAGTGCAAAAATTCAAAAGTTCTGTCCGCCACACTTAAATGCCACACTTCCTTTGCAAATCTGACATTTTACCACACACTAAAATAAATTTCACCTCAAAGAAAGTGACAAGATTTTCCTTTTTGGTGTGATCATAATGGATGTCCTCAATGAACAAACTACTCAAAGATATTTGAGATCTTGAGCATTTCTCAACTACGAGCCAGAAGCTAAAAAACATTTAAAATATCTGGACACACCTTAAACTTTTTGACTGGATTGGAAATAGAAAATTATTTTGCTCCTGAGTTGAATTGCAAGTTAAGCTCACAAATAAACAGATAGAAAAATGCTCACCACTTGACAGGTTTTGTGTTACAAAACAGCAGGAGACCGAGTTGCTCGATGAGTCACTATGACTACCCTGCAATGTAAAATTCATGTAAAGAACAATATTCAGCCTCCACATGTCAGTGTTAAACATTGGTTTTGCTGTTTTAGTGTCATTTTACATTATTGGAAAAGCATAACAGTGCCTCGCTACGCCTTAACACATAGAACAGCTCCATTGGATTACTTCACATTTCTGTGTGCTCATGTTCGTGGTACATTTGATTCCTACTTTCAATTAAGGATTTAGAACAGCTGTCTTTAAACATAAAGATTATATTGTGTGATTTGTGTCGACTTTTTCTCCTGCTTTCGGAGAGGAAAGCCCAGTTTAGTTTTCTGATACTCACAGGAGAGTGAGACTGAAAAAACAGTGTTGACAGATGACTTTTATTCATAGCCAGTCAGAGGGTGTTTTGATCAGTCTTAGAACAAAATGTTCCTCAGTGCACTTATTCGGCCTATTTTCTGAATAGACAGGTAACAATATTATCTCATATTAGTTTCTATATATACACAGCATATATGTATCAGTACCTAAACTCTGTCTGTTTTTCCTTCCCCCCTCCCTCTCTCTCTCACTCCTTTCCTTCAGCCGTGGTGAGGAATCTGATGCAGAGGTGTTGCATTTCTGCTTGTGTAAGTGTCTGTCAGAAGTCCAGTTGGGGAAAATCTGAACAGCTACACTTGTCCTCAAACAGAAACTCGTTCAACGCGGAAGGCTCCTGACAGGAAGCATTATTTATCAGATAACCTGAGTCTTTATGTGTACAGGATCTGAGGAGAGGAGGATTGTGAGAAAAAAAATTGAAGATTTGATTAGGATGAGATCAATGAAGTGATCGGCTTTGTGCAAAATAGCCCGAGGCAGTGTTTTTCTCGATCTATCTCTCCTTTATAGGCCATAGAAAATGTGTTTTGTTAACAAATTACAATTTCCATTTATTTATTTCAGTTCTGCCTTTTAATTTGAGCCAAAGGTAAAGATATCCTCAGCTGTTTTGTTTACTTTTAAACCAAAATGCAGACCCTGGCGAAATTATACTTGTCACTCAGCAATATCAAACTGCCTGTGAGAAATCAGGAATGGCACTAAATATAACATGGAGAATTGGTTTAAACTACTCCAAACAGATGGTTACAAAAGAAAGGCTGCTTTCTGATGGGGAGACCACGCGTTTACCTTTCTAAATTGTCACATCTGTGTTGTAAAGCTGCAGCCAAACCTGCTCCAGAGAGAGAAAATGAAAGAATATCAGTGGATGTCCTCCACTTTCAGAGGGACCCACTGAATAAAAGAAAAAAAAACATGTTTACAAGAAGCAGATATTAAGTTTAAATTGTAAATTGCCCATCAGTGGCTCTCTGATGTTTACTATTGAGGCCACATCAGCCAAATGGAAAAGAAAATGCCACTTTGCCTTTGAAACTGATTAATTGCACACAATAAATTATAAGAAAAAGTAGAATGCAATTTTTTTTTTCTGTGTGACATTACATATTAATGTAGATTAAGATTGTTCATGAAGTGTTTTAGGTTTAATTTGTAAGGTTTTAGATCTGGTATATGTTTTGACAGCACTACAGTAGTTCTCTTGCCTGTGTATAAAATGTGAGTAGCGAGTAGTACTGAATTAATCAATTCAGCCATAAGGATAAAGCCATCATGCTCTTTGTTAACCCTGATACAGGAGCCTGTGTTCAAAGTCTTGAGACCACTGTGGACAGTGCTTGGAGAAAACAAACAAATTTGTATTGAGCTTTGTCTTTAATTTAGTTAATATACTGCTCACTGCTTCGACTAACAGACACTCAATCTTGGACACCTCATAAAAGCCTTCTACCTTCCTCCTCAACTGTGTATTGTATCAGCCAAATGTGAGACATATTCTGGAGAACAGGCAGATGTCTTCACTGTGTCACATTTATCACAAAAAAACTGTGCAACTGTACAGACATTAGAATTTATGTTCATAATTGATGGAGGTGAATTAAATCTCTTAATATATATTTCATTAGCATAGCATTACGATGCTATATGCAGATATATATGTTCTATTACAGATATGTGTTTCATACAAAAGTGCTGCCTTTTTCTCCACTAGAATGAAACCTTTTTGTATATTTCTCCATTCACCCTTTTAGAACAGATGAATGCATCTTGATGCGTCGGCCTTGGCTCTGACTCACACTGAGAGTTCATGGATTGGATCAGGTATTTGAGTCAAAACCAAGGACACATGTTCCATTTTAACAGATCTCATAGATCTATTCTAATGAGTCTGAAGCCACAAGCCAGCGCTGTTTGATTTGCCAGCAGTACTGAAGCTTCACATTTGTTCATAACAAAGCTGCATTAACTAATCAGCCTGTGTGTGTGTGTGTGTGTGTGTGTGTGTGCATGCAAGTGTTAGACCAATCTTTGAAAATTACTGTGGGCGTGATTACCACTGATCTCTTATTTTTGTCCTTGGAGAAGCATTTAAAATGTTATTTACCATGTCATTGCAAGCAATCTCATTGATTATATTTTCATTCCTCTTAACGATGCTTGTGAAAGGTACTACTGAAGACACTTGTGTGTTCTACCTGTCGTCTGCACTACACTGGTAATATTAGACACAACTGAAAGTGAGAGAATTTATGTTTATTTTTGAATTAATTTCAGTTCCAGAAAGAAAAGAATAAAAAGAAAAAAGCAGGAGGTGTTCTGCGCCATTCACTGTTCTTTTACTGTAGGTGCTTTTTTCAGTTAAGAGAGTGGTGGGCAGTTGGACACTTTAACCTAAAACACTGTAATGGGTGACGACTCAGGGTTATACTAGCACTCCACATCCATCTACTCAGAACAGCAGTACCAGAAACTAAGCTCAACCAAGAGCTGCCCTTTCAAAATGCTTTTACCCCTCAGTGGCTCGACACAAAGGTAGTAAGTTCTGGACTTGTGAAATGACAGAAAATCAATACTGAGTAGAGTCAGAGCCACAGCGAGCACATGTAATCACTCTGTAGTACTTACTATAGGTCGGAAGAACTAGTCAACCTGTGTAATGCAAAACCAGTGCCATTTTCTACACTGTCAATTTTTATGCAAATTGTTAACAAGCTATCTTTCATCCTGAGCCTTGTTCCTCCAGAAAGCCTGTATTCCTGCATTGCCTTTATTGTACAAAGAAATACATGGTTGTCAACAGACAGAAAACAACCACTAGTACTTTCAATAATGATAGCGAAAATCCAGCCGGATGTGACCATAATCCACCAGCAGTGCCAGGGCATATGGAAGATCCAGAGACATGCCTCTCCATCTTGGTGGATCCATCTGTCAGTCTTTGGCGGTGCTTTGCTGCTTTCCCTGGCACATTTGACAGCCCCACGCCTCAGCTAGATTAGAAAATTATACAAATGTAAGGGTGGAAAGGTGTAATTGAAGATGGCAAAAGGGCTGATTGGGAGACATTTAAATGATTATTCTCCGGTGTTCAACATGGAGGGCGTGTGGCACAGGCCACGGAGAGAAACACTTTGAAATGATTACTGCTCCTGACAGGTGGATGACAAGTCTCGCTCGCTCTTTCTTCCTGTGAACCTTTGCATACAGTGTCAGTGAATGTATGTATATGTGTGCTTGTTTTCGCTGTGAAATGGGTTTGTGTGCTCTGTGTGAATGTCTATGTGTGTCCCTTTGCCTGTGCGCAGCTCTCAGGATGTGTGAATGTGCGCGTGATACGGCTGGCAGGCATGCGTATAGGCCCTGCGGAGTTCCTTACTCAGAGCCACCGCAGAGCAGAGAGGATTTACATCAGACAGATTACAGCACTGCCACCATGACAGCATCTAATGGAAGGAACAAGACACCTTTTAATGAAGACGCTAATTTAGGAAATATCACACTGTGCTCTGAAATATAAATCAGAAATATAAATATAAATCAGATAAAGATGCAACAGTGAAGGGTACACATGACGTGACACAGGGATGTCCCACCTTATTCAAATGTATTCAGTACTAGATTGTATCTAATGATGCCTTTCAAATACATTTCTTTCCATTCAAATGATCATTATCATTTGTTTTTTTTATTTATATTTTCTATATAATTTAGTTATTTTTAGTGAATCTGTGTGTCCACTGTACATAAAGATAATGCATACAGTATATTCTGTCATTCAACTTTTTATAGGCTTGGTTATTTTTTAACATTTCAACAATGACTTTCTTAAAGTTACGACTTCCACTCCATTGCATGCGTGGCAGTCATACAGCATATGCCACAATGAAACAACTGACATATCACTTTTTCCCCTGACATAGTCAGAAGTTTTCTATCTATGTGGTCTGAGTCAGAGTTGTGTTCTGTCATGTTAAATGCAGTTGACAGAAGAGCCAGGCAACACCCTAAACCTCTGGCCTGAGACTTTGTTTTCCCTGGGCACCAAAGCACTGTACTCCCTCAGGCTTTGGTCTGCTGTGAGTAGGAGGCTGTGGCTGTTTCACTATACTCCCATGTCTTACATTTGACATAGGCGAGTGTTATTCTCATTTGTCATCATAATCTAAAAGGATGCAGCAAAGGACAGATATACCTCAGCTGATAGTTTTTGTCAGATATTAATGCAGTCACCGCATCTCATTCCGATATATCAACATGCATCCGTTCCAGTGCAAGATCTGGAAATTACATCAAGAAATTACAAACAAAACTTTCAACAGTACTTCAATTCACTTCTACTCAAAAAATCTTACTTGGGTACAATATCAAGTGGGCACGCCTTACTGAATGCATTACTGTGCTTTCATTTGTATGACAACACCAAAGCTGCCCAGGAAAGAGTGGTGATATATTTTTGTTTGTGAACTCAGATCAACAAATATATTACAGAGCCAAAATATTGGAAATTCTTATTGGAAAAAGAGTGTAAATTTACTGCAAGGAGAAATATGGAGCGTGAATGATTTCCCCTTAGAGGATGTCAACAACCCATGAAGTAGGATGAAGAGATATACATACAGACATCACCAGTGGTTTAGTATTTCTTTAAGCACATAAAAATCTTGATTTAGTGCAATGCATTCTTTTTTTTAAGAATATATACACCATCTGTAAAAACTGTAAGAATACAAATGCTTTTGGAGTAAAAAGTGTTTAGCAAAGTAGGTTAAACAAATTAGGAGGGGGAATGCTGTGCTCTTAGAAGCAGAGTTTGTCAGAAATGGTGAAAAAGAACTGCAGTCTTACATGTGACTGGCCATACTGCTTAAAATTCAAAAATATAGATTCATTGAAGAGAATGAGATTTTCTACATATTTTAGGGTTCTTCATCTAGTTAGCAAAGAGGCTGAATAAATATAATGTTAAAGCTACACAGACATATTAATGCACAATCCATAAAGTGAATATACTGCTAACTACAGCTGCTTATTTTTCAGACAGCGCTACATTATCTTCCTTAGACTTTAATAAGCTGCATAGGTGTTTACAGAAAAAAAATTAATTAATTTATACAGAAATGCTCCACATAGTTAAATGCACTAATGTGACAAACATTAGTATCTGGTAATAGTAGAGTATGTAAGGCTCTGATTCAACGAACTAAAGATCAACTCTTTATGCACTGATGCTAAATATAGCCTTTCTTTGAAAAATACACTAATAGCCAATTTCTTGCTTGGCATGCTTTCAAAGAAAGTCAAGATCATATACTGTGTTAATATGGCATTATTGAATATGGTATAGTGTTGTTAAGTTGGGTTCAAATGGCATCACAAGTTCATCACTGCCTCAGTTCCTATTGGCTTTCAAATCAAAACATCTGCCATGGCAGTTTACTCAGGGGTGAAAACACTCAACGAGCAATGTGGGGAGAAAATACAAGCACTGAGATTTAATTGAATGATGTGGTTGCACTGTAGCCAACATCAGTGATTAAAACTTAAAGCGTGAATATTAATCAAATGCTCATTTTTGATATTGTGAGTTTGGTCCAATCTACTTGTGAAAGCTTTCGAGATGTGGCAATCAAGAGCTCATCCTATTTTTTGCCCTTTCTCACTCTTTTGCTAATATCTTTGACGTTTCTCCTAAATTGCAGATAGGGGGCTGACGCTTCGATTGGACTGCCCGTCACTTTAAACATGGTGCCTCAGGCCATAGTTTGAATTACAGTATGGGAAGAAAGAGGCAGAGGAGAGGAGAGCTTGTGCTGCCACTCACAGTAGTTTTATGAGTTCAGAGATCACCATATTATACATGTTTCTGCATTCTTATTATATTTATATATGGCAAATATGCAATATACTGCCTGTACATTTTCTGTATTTATTTAACAATCAATCAGTTACACATTAGTACGCAGTGTATGTGTGATTTATATTCTGAATGCCTGGTCACAGTCACAGGACACATTTATTTCCTGTACAACTGTCAGCGTGGACTTACAGAAGGAACAGTGTGGGATAAAGAGTTAGCCATGGCACCAGTCATAATCCACCCTTCAAAAGAGCCAGATGGAAAGGGTAAGGTTTCAGTCAAAATATTGTTTTTGGATTGAGGTGTGTGCTCGCTCTCTCACTCTCGCGCTCTCTCAATCTCTCTATGTCCTTGTCTCTCTCGATCTTTCTCTCTTGTACTCTCCGGCTCTCTTTCAAACCCGCCTCCTGCTGTGTTTTATCAGATCCTGTCACAGGGGGCCTCTTATAAAACCAACAGAGCTCATCAGGATAGAGCTCCAGAGGACCGGTTCGGTCAACCCTTGTTAATCTACTGCGGTGCTGGTTGGGTTAAGGCCTCGGCTGGTATTTATCAAGCATATCAGATTCTGAGTGCTGATTTAAAGTCAGCGCTTCAAATCCTTTTCATTGAGAGTGATTCGCGATGAAAACGATGGTTAAAGGGGACCTGAGCAGTGGTCCTAAATCAGCAGTCTTACCCTGAGACGCTTGATAAACATACAGTCCCCGGGTTTGTGTCTGGGCTGGTGGGGCTGTGGGGCAGAAAGGTATGTGCTTAGTGGTGATTGTGCGCTGCGGCCTCCCCTCATTCTCCGAGGCCGAACACACACAGAGCGACCTTGTGTGGAGCGGAGGGCTGGGCAAACACGCTGAAGTCAGCTCACGCCATGCAGTGCACTGCTGGCAAAAGAAGAAATGATCCTCCTGGATTACGCGCGCACACAAATATTCCCCGAAAAGCATGACTTCTAACACGGAATCTGCATTATTATTATTACTATTAGTCTTATTTAAATACAATGCATGTATTCTCACTAGTGATTCTTATAATCATCAGCTCTAAGCCAGACTGTAGAGTTGTTATAAAAGCCCTCATAAATCCACCCAGTTACATAAACCTGTCAGTGGGTTCATTACAATAATTACTTTAATTTTCTGTTGATGATTTAATGATAAAGCAACAGAAAAATAGAGAGAAAATAAATCAGAGTGAAAGGAGTTTTCAGAGGAGACGCCATGCCATGTTTCCTGTTGAGCGCCTGTCACCTCTGAGCTGACAGAACACTTTATGTTTCACTCCTGGCATAGCCCACGGTGTTGTGAGCCACAGCGCGGACACGCAGCCTCACCCTCGGTGACTCGCACTAATATGCACAAGCACACATATATGTACGCTAATGAGTGAATTCCATACTCGCAATGCACATGCATGAAAACACACACAAACACATAGGCTGCACAGAATCCTTACGCTCAAAGCAGGGAGTGCATGTGAGCCCTAAAGCTTAAGCTAGTCTTTGTTTGATTAGGACAGGATTTGCTCTTAAACTTTACTGACTGTACTGCAGCCTTGGTGGTTCTTGTGGTCAGACTGCCTTGCTGCTCTGTTTTTCCCTTGTTGACCCTGCCACGCTCATAAATAGACAGCCAGGCTTTAGTCCTCTGTCCCTCAAACTTAGTCCCTCCACAGCTCCATTAAAAGGGAGACTGAGGTAAAATGCCCCCACCAACAAAGCAGTGTATTCAAGGGAAGTCTTTAGCCAAAATACACAGGCCACCAAACAAGCGCAGCACAGTGTGGTTGTGTGTGCAAATAGTTGTGTATTGTTCAGGCTCTGTGGCAGGAGAGATCATGTCACCATGTTACAGTTACTTTGATCAAGACTCTGATTCCATCCCTCATGTGGGGATGTCATAATTAAATGAACCTCTCACCAACATCCATCAACCACTCCCCACCCACTCCCAAAAAGATGACTGAATTCCTGTTCATGAGGTCATCACAAAGACCAGACTGGGCAGACACTGATCCCTGAACATATAGGAGTGCAGGTAGTTGTGGGGACAGAAATGTCCAAAAATAAACTGATTAGGTGATTATCCGTGCCCAGAAACATGTAAACAATACAACTGGATCAATACAAAATATATTTCACTGTCAGAGAAGTGTGAATATCAATCATCAAGGGAACACCACTGTTTTATCTCCTCTCATGGTGGATTTCCTCTTTTTGGATGTATTCTGGGAAAATACCAATCTATATTCTACTCATCTTTCCTTTATATCATCAATCTCCACATTAGCAAATTGGCTGATTTAAGAGGGCTATATAAAACATTCATTTGGGTGTATCATTCTGTGTCATTATCTACATTAGATTTTGGCATCAGGTATAAGAACCTGACTGGAAAATACTTGATAAAAATACAATTACCCCTGCGCCACCCCCGCAAAACTTGGCTAATGTGAAAACAGTCACAGAGGATATTGCGATTTAAGCTTGTTGATACTTACATTCTACTGAATGTATCATTTAGAAGGAGAAATGGCTTTCAGTCAGGATGCCAGAAGCTTAGGGGAACTCAAAACTTTGTTCTTGGATGGAGATGTATGATTTTTATCAGGTATTAATGAAAAAATGACATTTCCTGAGCATTGTGGTTCTTTGAAAAAAGTGAAAACAAGACTGTAGGCGGATTTTAGTCATAGATATACTTAGTTAAATGAGCTTATAATTACCAAATTATAGGTGTATACCATTGCACCTGGTATTTTGACATTTGACAAGATGCTATCAATGCCAGCTAATCTCTTCCATTGGATAATTTATTTATGATTCACATAGATTACACTGATGCCTGTTATGAAAGGAGTAACAGTATTTGTTGCAGCAAAGTTTACTTAATATGTTTTGCAGCTGTGAAACCCGAGGTCATCAAATTAAAGAAATAATTATGTTTTCAATGAGATATTAATCTGGAATCGTCCATAATATAAGTCTCAAAGATGTGGCCCATTTAATATAATATGCTATATTTTTTTTGACAAATGTTTACAGAAAGATTGAGGAAACACATTGAAAGTTTGTGCAAAGTATGAATATTTAACTCCACCTGTAACCATTCTGTTTCAAAAGAGCACGACTGATGCCGTCTGTACAGTTTTGGGCTGTGGACGTGTGATGGGGGGAAAAAAGGGGAGGGGGGTCTTTTTTTTGCCACTGTAAAGATGGCAGCATACTTTTTTGGGGGGGGAGGGTGGCAATAATCCATGCCAGTGCTGACAAAGGTCTGTGGTGCATGTGCGTATGTGTGTGTGCTTAGGGGAGTTGGTGGGGGTGCGATCACTGATCCCTCGGAAGGCTAAATTTACCGAGGAGTGATAGGGACAGGTGGATTCAGCTGGGACAGAGGGGTTAGGGTGGGGGGGGGTTTGGAAAGAACCAGACCTGGTTTCAGTTCAGACAGAGATCGGGGGCAAACACACAACCCAAATCGGGGGTTTCTATTCAAAGCCAGCTGGTCTGGCTTTATCACATGCAGGACATTTATTTTAGGCAATTTGTCGATATTTTTTGTTTTCATTTTGTCAACTGTCTCATTTCTTTTTTTTTTTAAACATTTTTTGAACTGTTTGATTGAGCCAGGCCTTAGCTGGTGCTGCAGGGTGTAACTTCCTGGGGAAGCAGAGAAACGGCACGGGTGAGTTTTTACAGCGCACCTATTCCTTTCCTTTTTCCCCTCTCCTCTGGATCGCATTCTGTTGGTCTCTGCCGGGATTTCAAACTGAACTCTGCACAGTGGGTCATGACATGTTTAACAGATTAAGCCATCATTTTGATATTTGAGCTGCTCAATTTGAACGGTTCTGACATTTATTTTGAAATGCCGGTGCCTAATTGTTTCATTATAGCCGTGGTGGATTTAGTGAATGATGTCTTTGTCATGTAGCCCAGTGTCGAAAAGACTACGGCAGTATGAAAAAGGCCAAAAGATACATAATTGATGTTTAGTTTGAGTTTTTTCCTGCTCAGAGTAGATAGACACCAGAGAAGCTCTAACACTGCTAAAGGAGGAGTCAGGTCCCAGCTGTTGCCAATCACCTCAGCGAAGCACTTGCGGAATAGCTGATTGAGGCTGTGTGTGTTTAAGCTTTAAAAGTCTACATTTTTATTTCTCTAAGGCAAGACAAATGGTTCAAGTCACTAAAGTGGAACTTTATATTGTGTAGTTTCTCTGTTTCTAATTCTTCACAGTCAGTTTAGGTTACTGGTACTTTTAAGGGTAATTGCTTAGAACATCTCGTTGCACAATCTGGAATTATCAGTGAGAGAAAAGAGCACGGCCTCAACATGCTGTTTACTTTAGAAATGACTCACTCCCTCGAGGTAGCTACCTAAGTGGCAAATACACACTTCAGTAGCAATATGTGTCACACAGTTCAGTGTTTAAGTAAGACATATTGGGCAAACTTTTGAAACAAATGAGAAACTTTTGTCATATTAAATGAACAGAGGGCTTTATTCCTAAATGGGCTCACAGGAGACATAAGAAAAAGTCTCCACTGTAGGGCACTTGTCCCAAAACAACCAAATGGAATTTCATACTAAAGGAAAGGCTTTGTTTGATTTTAATGAGTGGTAAATGACTCTGCTGGATATTTCCCCCCAACATTTGATTTAACTGTTGCTTATAGATAAAATGAAAGGAGAAATAACATTATTCCTCAATTTGATATCCTCATGTTTGAGTGGCTTAGTTCACGTTTTATTTTGATTTCATATCTTTGTTGTGCAATCTGCTGCCATGACTACAATTAACACTAATAATAAAAATGAAAACTGATTAATTTCACCCTTTCAAAGCAAAGCTCAAATTTTAAGTAATTACAATAGATGATATCAACAAATGTATAAATCTGTATGTACAACTAGACAAGGAGACGTGCGCTTGAGTCTCTTATTGCATACCTGTGGAGTGTTACTGTGCTCTTGATATTAACCCAAAGAGGCAGGACCTTAGAAACTTTGACCCAATTTACAGGAACCGCTCAGTCCTCACTTATTAGCTTTTCTGGCCCTGAATTCCATGGCTTTGATGGTCAGCGGAGTTGAGGAAACGTGTTGTTTTCTTTCTCCGTCGGGTGGCGGGCGCTCTTACGCAGTTGCCTCTCTCTCCCTTTGAAACTCCCCTCATCCTGTCATTTCACCTTCACACTCTGCTATTAGTTTCATTGTTGCTGTCCTGTGTGCGGTATGAATAGTTGGGGGCTGTTTGTTTATCTTCGGTGGAAATGTCTGAGATGTGAATATGGATGAAATAAAGCTTTTATTCAAAGTTAGCAGAGTCGCACATTTAATGTCATTCATGATACAAAAGCAGACACTTGCTGAAATGCATCAAACACAAAGAGATTTGTGCTTACTGCTTGTTTCTGCTTGTTATTCAGTGCAGATATGCTTTTGGAGGTTTCCACCGATATGCCTATATGCCTATGAAATAGGAAGGTTAAGATGCAGCAAAAGAGTAATTTCTTATTTGTGTATTCTATAACAGCATCTGACAGAAAGCATAGAAGTCGTTAGGGTAGTAGTTAGTTTCCATGGTTATTTGATGGGCACCACTGATCCAGATGTTCTTGAGTTACCTAAGATATGTTCCTGTAGAAAGTGCATTTCATTTTTAAAACAAATTATCACTGAACCAAGACCCATTATGCATATGGAAGTAGTTTCAATTGCAATGGGATGGAAAGTACAAGTATCATTGTTCCACTGTAATAGCTTACAGTAACAGCAGAGTAATTTCACTCTTATTTTTCCGTTTCATTCTTGTCTTTATTATTTAATTCTGGAAGATTTCCAGCAGCAGTCCGGCCTCCCGTATGAAAACTCTCTTTCCATCTACCCCCCTGAGCACCGTTGAGGCCAGAAAACAGTATGACGCTCTGCCGCCACTATACAACGCCTGTGCGCTGGGGACGCCTAAATCTACAAAACACGAGTGCTGGCGCGAGGCAGCTCCTTTGATCTGCAGCTAATCTCAGTTGCCTGCCTCCCCTCTGATCGTGTCTGAATAAGAATGAGTCGGGTGATCCTGGAGGCACAAAGAGCTTTAGAAGCTGCCGCTCGTCTGCCGAGCTCCGGCGTGTAACACGGGCCTGCTCTGATGGTCGCTAGGCCTCGCTATCACACATCAGAGCTGGGGAACCCTCATTTAGACACACGTTATATTCCGCTCCACTTGCTTCTCTTCACAGTGAGATGCTATCAGCTGCTTGTTGAGAGTGTGGGAGAAGTTGCATTGCCATGCTGAGTGATCTTTAATTGTCAAGGGCTGAGGTCAACAGCTGCAGGAGGGACTTCTGCTGTGTAATGGTTACTATGGGAATTGGAAACAGACATGACTGTCGGCTTTTGTGCTATAGCTGAATGCATTACAATATTTACTTTTACAGGAGTAAAGAAATTGTAAAAACAGTAAAATAATAAAACTGTGATCTTGTGTTGTTGATGGAACTTCTTAACCTAAACATATCTTTGTGCTATCTAACCCACTGAGATCACACTTCTGGCCTGGCCCTGGAAGAATATTTTACATTGACAGTTTTATTCTTTTATTCACTTAAATTCCATCTTTCCCTGTACAAGTAAACTGAGGGATGATATGCTATAAATGCTCCAAACAGAGCCATACCAGAGTTTTCTGATCTGATCATTCAGATGTTTGTTTGACATTGTTTGTTAGTGGCTTCCTAAATCCATGTTATAAAATCTGTTGATTGGACTGTTTTGTGAACAGCCACTACTATAGTTAAGAATTCGTTAGGTTTAGTCACAAAGCGTATTTGGTTAAAGTTAGGGAGAGATGGTGGTTTGAATATAAAAAAGTTTGGGGAACTGTTGTGGTCATGGGTAAAAGAAACCAATATTAGCATTTATAGGAAATGGGAAACAAACAGCGGTCTGCCATGTCAAAGTCTTGATTCCCGTCATTTAAACTCTCACATGTTGATTATGGAACTTGCTCAGACTTTGGATCTACAGTATTACATTTCCGGATATTTAACACTAATAATGTTTCAGACACAGCTTTTGCACAACCCACCGGTGTTGGGCGCCCCATGTACAGAAACAAAAAAAAAAGTAACATCTGCATCTTCCCTTTATGGGCACAATTAGAGAAAGGGCAGCAGGAACAATGAAATAACTGTGCCTGTGTTAGAGCAGTTCATTGGGAATTACTTTCCAACCATTCAAAAGGAGGAAAAATCATTAGCAGAAAGTGAGTTTCTTTTTTTTTTTCTCACATGAAGCAATCTAGTGGAGACAAAGAGAACTGTGAGCCCCTGATATACAGACAGAGAGTGTAGCAATTACACTTGCTACAGCATAGACAAGACATGGGGAGAGGGGGGAAGTGGGGAGAGAAGTGCCAGTGTCAGGGATTACAATAAAAGAAAGGGAAGTAAATTAAAATAAAAATAATTATTTGTATGTGGGTTAATGGTTACTGCTATTTGATTTCAAATACAGTGTCTTTGCCTTAATTAAATGATTCCATGAAAATGTTATTATGCTATCCAACAACAACAAAAATCAAAATAAAGTAGGGTAAAAAAAATAATAATGGTAAAACTTTGTATTCTTTATTATTATTAAACAAATCTCCAGTTAATCAATGCCATAAACCAGTTTATTAGGTGCTGAGAAGGATGCAGAGCTCCCCTGGAGGCAACACATTTAATTGCATTGCATTAGTTTGAAGGCACCTCTACAAGCAAAATGTGCTTTTCATATGTAGCAGGTGGTGCACTGATGGCACCTGTCATGTATACATTGATGACATACATGGGATTAAAGCATTGTGAGTGTAAAATAAGTAAGGGGTCTTGGCAGTTTCATCAAGTTAATTAATCTGCAGATAATCAAATAATATGCAGTCAACAGCTGCTCTTTGGATTTTAAATATTTTTTCTTATGCTAATCATTTATCATTCATTAGATTTAAAAGGTGGAATAGCCTGGTCTTTGAATTTAACTTGAAAAAAGAAGTTTAATTAAATGACACAGTCTCATTTAAATTTCTATTAAACAAACACATCTTCACACAAACTTAATTTCAGTGCAGCTGATGCATTTTGGCAGTCAGAAGTTTCATATTTCCAGCACGTAGATCAGTGTAAATTTCTCAAAAGACATGCATCTGTGTGTGTGTGTGTGTGTCCGTAGCTAAATGGCAGCATAACAAAGTGAAGAAGCAACAGGTCTGATCAACAGCTCGCCCAGCGGCACCGTTTCTCAGCGCAGTCACAGGACCATGGGGCTTTTCCTATGATGTAACTGGAGCATCAGGCAGAACAAAGGGAGAGCTTGTTGTTCAGCTTGTGCCTCATCCATAATGCATAATAGGTGTACAGACAGAATACTGTTGGTTAAACACGACACATGCAAATCGCCAGTGCCGTCTCTCATTTGACACTGCTTGGTAGGGGATGTTATGTGGCTATTAGAGTTTCAGAGGCCCCTCCGACTTTGTTACCGTTGCATTTAGGTCTGTTTTGTGAGGTTGAATCCAACGGGGCGATCTTCTGAGACAAGGAAAATGCATAAAATGGTGAAGTAAATTTCATGCTGGCCAGACACATTAAATGGCCAAACCACACAGAAAAACTGTTCTTGAAAATAAGGTTCTGTATGGTTTTGCTGAAAAATAAGTCATGCAATTACCAAAAAACAGCAGCTAATGATATGATGGAACTTGTTTTTCTTTTTCATTTCTTTTCACTTTGCTTTTTTTTCTTATTTATAAAACTCCAAAGATTACAGCAGACCAAAGCTGATATAATTACTGAGGTAGCTTTGGGTTTATGTGAAAAAAATCTGTTTACTGTTTAGTGATTTCTTTATGTATTTTGAAGTGATACAGATTAAAAGAAATAAAGTGACAGTATTTAATAAGCTATTGTTGTAGACCAAGACTTGGTAATTGACAGTAATTTCCACAGCAGCATATTTAGATATAACATAGGTATATAAAATATGTTATATTTACATACAACAGATGTTTGCAAAGGCAGTTACCCCAAGGCAGTAATGCTCAATATATGATTCAAAATGTACTGCTTCTTTCACTGGTAGAATTATGAGGGTAATATTGCCTGCAATCTAAATTTAGGAGGGGGAATGTCACCTTTATATTACAAAAGCTCATTTGAGTGTACAAATAAATACTTTTCTAGAATCATGGATTTCTTTGTTTTATTATTTTGTAATATGAGGACATATGATTTCAGTTAATTAAAAGTGATTTTCTCACCTTTGCTCCCCTAATTATACTGTACAGTGGTACAATTCTGCAACTATAATTACTGATGATATTGCCCTCTGAGTTTCATTATAAACCTTATTAATAAGGAGCTCCAAATCATGTGTAATTTAGTGCGTTGGATGACTTACACAAAGACCAAGCGTGGATCGGCAGGGAAATGTCTCTCATCTCTCCTACCAAGTGTGAAATGACTTCTGAAGTAGGTATGTTTTCCCTGAGAACAGAATCCAGATGTTCAGGCTGATCAGGTCCTACAATACAGATATCATCTGTTAACATGAACACAGAATGAATTTTAGATAGTGTGGTTTGACTGTGGTTTCATTTTGTAAAATAAATTGTATACGATATGTGGTATAAACACTCAAACACACATGGAGAGTATTATGGCCGTTAAAAATACGGAATATGGAATGGTTGGTGTCAGATAGTGCTCATATGACATATTATAAACACATTAATTGTTATGTATACTGTTTTTTGCAAATTATTTCTTCATTTTATTTCTTCAGGCTTACGTAATTTCCTTAGTTTTCCTTTAACTAGATATATGGAGCAGAATTTTGCTGACAAGTCATGGTCTAAATGATTATTTATTCTGTAAACAATACCATTTCAGAGGGAAAATTCATATATTTGTTCATAATATTCAAATTAGATGTCAGCATGATGTATTGAGACTTAATTCTAAAAATATTGGTACTGTAACTGCCCCTCACGCACCCATGTAGGTCTCCCCTTAAGACACATGAACACCAACACACATGCACACATGTGCAGACCTATAGATTCCCAGCTGAGCCTGTGAGTTAAATTGGCCTGCAGGTCTCCCTGTGAAGAGTTTGGTCGTCACATCATGTAGCATCAATCTAGTGTCAAAACACCAAATGTCTCTGAAATTCATTAGGGAACGAATGCAGACAGAATGACTGAAAGCAGTAAATACCAAATAAAGCTGCAAGCATCCTCAGACATATCTGACATACAACAAATACTCCATGTGTCTCGTAGTGCTTCCGCAATAGCTGGCTAATTCTCAGGAGCAGCGAGGCAGAGTGCTTGACAACATCATCTACTGTGACAGGCAGATTGTGTTTTCACGTGAGCATGATCGACAACAGATTGCACTGAGCCCGGGCTGTTCCTGTTTGCCCTGGAAATGTGTTTGTGTTTATCTTTTGCTTGAGAGAGGCATTCCTTTCTTTCTCCCTCCGTTAAAAAGAAGAAAAAAAAAACACACACACATTTTCAGGCGAGCTGTTCTCCGTGTGTGTGTGTGAGACATGCTGTGAAGTGACTGCCAGGAGAGGCTTAAGAAACAATCCAAGCAAGATCAATATCAGCAAACCGCACTTATGTGTTTGACTTAACATGCAGTCGCAGTTCCCTTCTCTTCTCTTTTTAGCACGGCTAATGCCAAACCTCACAAAATTGCATTTACCCAAAAGCCTAAAGTGTGTGTATACACACTGTGACATATTTGAAATTACATAATTGTTTTGGCAAACTGTTGTTTTTTTTTCCACCAGGCTTTGATGAGACTGTCAACCCACACTTGAACACGCATGAGTCAAAAAAAAAAAAAGTTCAGGATTACATGCTCTAGGAGTGCGAGGGAGGGACAATGGTTGATGAGTTGGGCAGGGAAAGTTTCCGATGGCAAGAAGCTAATCACCTAGTTTGTTTCAAATAAAGGGGAAATACTTTGGCTGAAGATAACTCAAATGCCACAAACTACAATACTGAACCTGCAACACATTAGGCTCACAATAATCTGGCTGTAATGCTCTGAGCTGTTTCTACCACATACACACACAGATTTAGCCAAAGACCCCTCTTGGTGGTCTCAGGAGCGAGTCTTCAGTGGGTCTTCCCTGCTTTGCATTAAAAGTGTGAGCACAGAATGAGATTGTTAGTATGCCTTCACTATAAGTTTATCCCAGTAGACAAGTCAGACTGTCATTTATGAATATGCATAAGCCGGTGTTTGCCTCATTTAATGATTTTTCACCATTCAAATATATTCAGTCCCCCTCCCCCCATTTATTTCTCTGTATTTCACATGGCCATTAAACACGCAAACACACAGAGATGTTAACATGGATCCCGCTCACTATGTGCAAGGTGCATGCAAACAATTACCTTTTCACTGGCGGGTTCACTCTCTCTGCTCCTCCTCACGCTTCCCCATGTTACCTCTTCTCCCAGGTGCCAACCAAAGACAACCTCAAGCACTGTGAACACTGAAAGGACCTCTCTGATGAATCGCTGACAGACAGCGTAGAAAGCTACGAGACTGAAGGCAAGCAAGACGGCAGACGAAGGAACACTGAACGTGGTATGTAAAATCACACGGGCACCCATACGTGTCCGTGTGTCAGTGACGTAGTTAACACAAGTGCCAGTTGCACATGCACGCGGAGATCTGAAAGAAGGAAAGTGTGTCCATTGAGGGTGTCAAATCTGTATCTTTCACATGCGCTGATATGCGATGCCATTGATATTTGCCTTGTTGCATTTATGAACCCACTGTGTCTAACAGACTGCACCTTATTGATTAGAATATAGGTCTTGGGGCCAGAGGAAATGCTATTAAAGATTAAAGGGTCAGGTGATGTGAAGGTGGTATCCCGAGTCATCAGACACCAGCGGCTTCAGTTACAGGCTGTAATGTCTGCCCGTCAAGCAGATTAGCCGGCTTGATTTATTTATTAACTGATTTCATGTCCCGCCATTTCCTACCCTGCCTGACTGACTGCCTGGGTGGCTGGCTGCATACATGGCTTATGCTGCACAGGTGAACTTCAAAGGGAAGGGAAAGATTAGGGTGCTGCTTGGTGTCCACTTACACTTCACGCAGTGACGGGCGCGTGCTGCAAAGCCGAGCTCAGAGGGGGAATGCTTTGCTGTTAGTCCATATTTTGACAAACAAGTTTATTAAAAGTGGGATTAGGTTATTTTCAGTAAAGAGTGAATGATGCCCCACTACCAATACAATGAAGATGAGGGTGTGATTAAAACTCAGCAAAAGTTGCAAACTGTCTTCACCCTGATGATGAAAATTCATGGGGCAAACACTGCACTTTATTATTTTTTTTGATGAAAATTATTAAGATTATCAACTTAATGTCAAACTTCGACAATCTGAAAATACAACAAACACCTGTGTTTACCAAAGCCTAGAATTATACATTGTTTTCTACTGAGGATGGATTGATGGAAACTCAAGAGTGAGACCTGATGGTGTGTTAGAGTATAACAGGCCTCATTCAAGAC
Organism: Scortum barcoo; assembly: GCA_023238725.1. Classification (NCBI taxonomy): domain Eukaryota; kingdom Metazoa; phylum Chordata; class Actinopteri; order Centrarchiformes; family Terapontidae; genus Scortum; species Scortum barcoo. The sequence continues at coordinate 11,631,637 of CM041535.1, forward strand.
AACCATTAACAAATCTTTAAACTGATACAGCACCCATATAATGTGAGTATAATAGAGTTGCAGTATTACAAGGCCTATCTGGGATACATCTCTGTACAGAAAGCCATTGCGCTGCCTGCCTGCGTCTTATCTGAAGTGGCAAACTTGCTGTTCTAATTGTTATCTTCACACTAATAGAGTGGATGTTTTGAAATCATTTGGTTGGATGGATAAAGGCTGGGTAATTCCCCCCATGCTTACTGTCTGTGTCGGGCCTTATCTGCAGCAGATAGCTGGGTCCTGGGGAATGATTGGCGGATCGCAGGAGGTGGAAAAGTTTGCAGCTTTTCAGAGAGGAGGCAGCATTCAGAGAGGAGATCTGCTGAGGCGCTGAATGATGACATTATCTGAGGGTGACCGAACAAGATGCACAGGTCGATCCCTCTTTTGATTCTCATCATCATTCAGTCTCATGTAAAAATGAATCTTATAATCTCACTTTCCATAAAAGAGGTCATTCTTTTTGTCTCCTGCTTCATGTTTTCTCTCCCATTGCATTTCCTTGAGTTGAGAGATTTGAGGTATTGGGTTTTGCTGTGTTTCTTGTTGATGTTTTTTTTTTTTCTCTTTTTTTTTCCTTACTTTTTTCTTTTATTTTGGGTAAGTCTGACTAAAGTTTCAGCATACTTGCCATTTGATGTGACACGCGTGAAAGCATCAGGCGAAACCCGAGTCTGCCACAGCCAAAAAAAAACAAAACAAAACAACAAAAAAAACCTCACATCAACTTTGTCGGCTCGGATTTAGCTTTAGGACGCTGAACAGTGCTCTCGGCCGGTTCATTAGTTAAAGCGCACACTCCCCATCATCTTCCTCTAGTGGTCCTCTCTGAGCAGTTAATTGCGCGTCCACTCTATCGGGGCCGGCGCGATAATAAAGCATTAAGAGCCGTGCCTCTTTCATTAAAGTAGAGTTGGGAAATGTGAGCCCGCCCCCTTTCAGGAGTCAAAAAAAAAAAAAAAAAGAGAGAGCGAGGGAGAGAGGAGAAAAAAAAAAAAAAAAGAAATCGATTATTTCTCCTCGCACTGGGAGAGAGGGGAGAGGGTTTGGGGAAAGACTCGGTCAGGATTAGTGGGAAGGAACAGAAACAGCCCTCTCAACATCACCAGCCGAGCTCCAGACGCACGTCCAGCAGTAGCTCCTCCACCTCCTCCTCCTCCACCTCCTCCTCAGCCTCAGCGCTCCTCCACCGGCTCCCTCTCCGCTCAGACACCAGGCGCAGCGTCCCCGCCGCCTCCTGCGCACACACACTGTCCGACCACAGAGAGAGAGAGAGAGAGAGAGAGAGAGTAGTTTTCTCTGACATTATAGAGACTCCTACCACGCACTGTTAGGTTACTTTTTTTCTCCTCCTCTGCCGGCGGCGTCCTCTGCGAAGTTGCGCTCCTGGATTTTAAGCGCGTCTTGGCGAAGTCCGTCTCCTCATCAAGCAGCGGCTCCCAAAAACCCTCCTGTCACCCGGCCGGACGAAATAAAAAAAAAAAAAGAAAAACGACCGGCGGACCCGCTTCTTCTTCTTCTTGTGCCTGACTACTTCACTTCAGCCGGACGAGATTTCACGCGAAAAATAAAGTAAGTGCTCACGACACTTGCCACTCACTCACAAAAAAAAGAGAGAGAAAGAGAAGACATCCACAAGACACGGCGCGCCATCTGATCTTTATTTCCAAATCTCTCAGTTTTTTTTTTTTTTTTTTTTGGGACGGGGGACTTGAGGGTCTATTTTGATGCGCGCAGCCTCATCCTCAGCAAAGTCCACTTAACTGCGCCTATTGATTTGTTGTGACCCCGATCGACTTCTGCCGCTGACAGCTACGTCTTATAATCACCACGCCGACACCGAGCAGCGGCTCACGGTCTGCGAGGAGAGTCAAGGTCCGTGTCGTTGTTTTGTTTTGTTTTTTTTTTTTTGTTAAAGGCAGTGTTGCAGTTTTTGTGTCGACCTTGTGCAGCTTTCTCGTGTCCACATGCAGGCGCACAGCTCCGAAGCCACAGCTACCGATCAGGCTGCCCTCCTTGGTACAACATAAGACAGCGTGTCCCAACTCCTCACCGCTGCACATGAAAAGTTACACCACCAGTTTAAAATTTAGAGTTCATTCTGCCTGATACAGTTTTACCAAGTGATACAAGAAACTTAAAAAAAAACAAGTCAGTCAAAGACAAAGGGGGAAAAAAATCAGGAATGCAGCTGAGAAGTTTTTAAATTTAAGATAATTTGCTTCATTAAAGCAACAGCATGTAGGGAAACACTTAACATACTTTCTTTGTGGATGTTCAACACTTTACTAAGTGTTTAAACACACTAAACTGGTGTGCAGCAATGGTTACATTTATCCTGTCTGATGATACTTTAAATCAGGACAACCTAACTTTAATTAATATATCAGGAAAGACTGAAAGATGCTGACACGAATCGTTTCCACACAGTACAACACGGGAGAACACAGTTTGTCAGACTTGTTTGAACGTTAATTCACGCAGACCAGACACACAGTGATAACAGTACTGAAATTCAGTGTTTTAGAGAAGGTCTGGCGTTCAGGCTGAATTGTAATTTCCTCTCTGTGACTTTGTGATTGAGATAGTTTACACTCATCTCTCTGCAGTGAGAGGGGTACATTTATAAGTTCAGTTCAGTCTCCTATGGCTCAACTGAACCTGTTGCAGGGAGAGGATTAATAATGACACCGTAATTAACCTGTGGCAACTTTCACAGGTCACAGCTTTATGAATAAAATTGGATTTATTTGGGGGCTTTTTTTTTGCTTAAAGTGTGGGTATGAGGCCCACTGATGAAATGTGCAGATGAATCCCGAGGAGGGTCATAAAATTTAAAATGACTACAGCACACTTCATTTTAATTTGGAGCGGTGGTGGAGCTGACTGGGCTGTGAGTATTTAACTTGTGCTCATTAATGTAAGCATAAAAGTAAATTTCTACAGCCATGTTCTTGTGTTAAACAGTTAAACAGCAATTTTATCACTGAAATAAATACTGTCCATTTTGAAAGTTTAAAAAAAAATGCTGTAAGAGGTATCTGCAGTTGCCCTAAATTAATAAAAACGATTGTAGTGTCCACAGCACATTTTGAGATCTTTAAGAACTATTAAATTTAAAATACTGTTTATTAGTCAGATATTTTGAAGGCACTCTGGAAAAGTACATTTACATTTACCTCTAAGTGATAGAGGGTCGCTGCCTACTACAGCATGTCAACCTAATTTGTGACTCTGTGAGAAGCGCACTGCATACACTCATTTACTGCTTGATTGAATTTCACAGTTAGTTCAATTTGAAATAAAATGATGCAGCCTATTTAAAGCAAATGCAATATTTAAGACACATTTATACACTTTAAATAGGATGCAGTGGACTGTGTATTCTCCCATTACTTTTTATAATCCTTTGTGCTGTTTTATACGAGTTGTTTACTCATGAACAAAAAATGAATGCGTCTTCTATCTCTATTTTGTCTATAAAAAGATTTTACACATGGCCTTCCCTCTTCTGCCCATCGTCAATGAAGTTGTTCTGTATGGCCTGTCTGGCCTGTTGCTCTCTTGGGATTTAGCGTTAGGTTAATCCGCTCAGAGGAAGGTGAGCGCTCGCATGTGGACCCACGATTACACACAGAGGACTCTGTCAGCCAAGCTCTGTAATCTCGGAGACCCTGTACAAACACACACACACGCACGCACACGCATACACACACGTATGCAGTTGCACGCAAACACACACACATACACGAATGCATAGACAAAAGCATGGTCTGCCTCCTTTCTCCCTCTGTATTTCTGTTACGCACGCACACACACGCTCACACCGACACCCACACTATCTGGCCCCGCGCTGCTTTTGTTTCTCTTATTCTCTTAAGACCTCTCCCTCTTGACAAATCATTTGGGATTTTGGGCGCTGATTCACAAAACCAACAGTGACAACACACTCTTACCCTTCTCACAGAGAGGGATTAGAAGGTCACGTGTCCCTGTGATTGGCCAGGGCATTGAGCCGATTGTCAGGGCACTTTGCTGTACACCAGGGGCTCAGTAAAGCTTTAGTTAAGTGAAGGGAAGGGACACATTGTGTGCCATGGTCAGGGCTTTGCCATGTGTTTTAAAAGTGCTCAGACAAAAGCAGCGCAGGATGGACTTTTGCTTGAATCTTTAATCATAACGTCTAATTTACTGACCATTAATGTGCAAATACTTATCTCAGTGTTGTAGAAATGTGAGCTATCACTTTTTTTTTTAAAAAAAGGAGTAAAGTACACCACTGTGCTGCCTCAGAGCATAGACATTAAGTACTGTACAGAAGGCACATTTCAAGATTCCCTCTTTATGAAAAAGCAGATCTGTGAAAACATTATTCTTAATGGAAACATCAGAAGCATTTATGTTTAAGCAAATAATTTAATAGTCCCCTTTGCTATGCTTTAAAGTTTTTTTTTCACTAATGGTTTCAAATATTTTGGAAGGGGTTTGCAGAGTTTGCTCAGTTAAACATCAGTAAAACACTCATTTGCAGATTGCAGGTTGGCAAGATCTGGAGGTAGATATTGAAGCACTGTAATTGGACTTCGTGCCCTTTGGCTCAAACGAGAAGGTAATATAAGAGTCAATTGTAGAGACTCATATTTACCTCATATATAAGGAGCATATAATATCTTAAACCGTCAAGAGACATCCATGTATAGCCTGTAAATAATGCATTATATTTGGCTTTACCTGCTTTCAAATAAATGCCACAGAGAATACCTAAAATCCAAATGTGAAAGAATAGATAAACTGTCTTTTTAGCCCATTTACCTGACACCCAGAGTGTGGACAAGTTGAGCCATTTGCTTCGTAATAACTTTTCCTCTTGCCTGTTTATAAGCGTATGAAAACATTTAACTTTTATAATAACTCAAGGGGCCATTGTGTTCTTGTTTATTGCGCAAAGCAGGTGTTCCCTCTTTTGCTACATGGGAGGAAAAGTCTCCTTTTCGTTTTCATACATTTTTTTATAGAACTAATGAAAAGCGCAGGGCTCAACCTCGACATGTGTTTATTTACTCATTCTGAACAGATCTCCCTTTCATTGTCCTAACTGTTGTGCAAGTTGAAATGTTTACCCAAATGTTTCTTTGCCTTAGGAAACACTGTCTGTATATCTTCATAAGAGCTGCAATTACTCGTAAAAGTTAAAAGATAATAATCTAAAGTAAATAACACAGTCCTTGAATGGTTTATGGCGGATTGAATGCATACATTTGAATATGTCCTGGTTTTTGCATAATGATGCAAAGTCTTCTTCTGTCTCTATCTAGTAATTAGCGGTGACGTTCAGCAACTTTCTCTGTATGCTGTAAGTGGATGGGGGTGTGGGGTTTGTTCACTGGGGTGTTAAAGATCACAGAGGAATATATCAGCCTTTGATGTTTAATTGTATTGTAAAACACACTTTAGAATATTTCTGCATAAAGTAGACTTCTGGCTGTGCTGTGCTTTGTGTTTGCATTTTCTTTGTGTGTTTGTCTGTCGGTATGTGCTGTGTGTCTGGGAGGTGTGCGCGTGTGTGCTTGTGCACAAGTTTGTGTCTTGTCTCTGTCTGTTTGCACGTCGGGATGTTTGTGCTTTTGCGTTTTTTCTGTTTTTTTCTTTTTTTCTGTCTGAGTTTTGTGAGGTTGTTGCTGGTGTATATTCAAATGAAAATGCGTGTATTTCTTTTTCTCCTTTATTGTCACACTGAAGAGGGTCGGATTTGATGTCTGGGATGATGGAGCAGTCTAGAAAACAGTGTCAGTGTGAGTGCTGAAAAGGCAAACTGAGAAGACAGATGCGCAGAAAGACAGAGAAAGACACACACAGAGAGAAAATGGAGATGGAAATTCATTGGAGCTGAGGTGACTCACGAGCAGAGCGACAGAGTATTTGGCCTCTGATCAGGTATTCTTCATTAAAAGAGCGATGCTTTCGTGATGTCATGCTTAACACACTGATTTAGATGAACAGGATGTCCTGCCTTCTTCTTCCTGTTTCCTGTTTCCTGGCCGGCCTGTAGGTCATTATGGCAGCAGCTGCCTGCTGGGTGGTCTGTGCTCAGCGGTGCTGACCACACAATCATATCGTCAGCTGCAGCCCACCTAAAGAGACACCCAAAACACCTCGCCATGCTTGAGGCCTGCTCCCTGAAATATTTGGACAGGGAGAGAGTCCTGGGAGGCGAGAAGGCTGGAGGAGTGTAGGGAGTGGAGGACTTTGAATGATAAGACAAAGAGAAACATTTAGAGTAAAATAGAGGTTGGATTTCTTTGTCTAAACATCAGATGGTTCGGATCAGGCTGAACGCCACAGGACCAAGACTTAAATGTTAAAGTGAGAGTTATATGAGAGTTAAAACCTTCATAAATGAGTGCATTGACTTCCCCGCCAGACACTTTAGTTGCCTTCCTCTGAGATTTTACATTTCTTTTCAGTCAGTGTAACAGACAGGATTCAGGTAGCCTAGTCTGCAGTATGACATACAGTGTGTATCTGTAATACCTGCTCTAAATGTGCTGTGTGGTAAATCCAGAATTAACTGGGAATCCTTCTCAGTGAGCTTTAGGGGTTAGTTTGAGGAAAAAAATGTTTGCTGTCCATATACATAAATCTGGCGACAGAAGGCATGTTCCATCATAAAACACAGTACCTGACCTGTGAATGGTGAGGGGCAACTTCTTACCCCATAATATATTTTCAGAGAGAGGACCCCACCTCCATCTCCCTTTAGTGTGGCACACATTTAGACTACTTCCAGTGCCAAAAAAAGAGACGAAAAGAGGCGTGGAAAAGGGGAGAGAGTGAGGAAAAAAAAATGTAGAAATGTTTTCCAGTGGCTGTAATTTATCTTTGTCACGACTGCAACATAGCCGAGTCATTCTGCAACATAGTCCGGTGAGACACACAGAGGTAGCTCTGTGCCTTGGCCTCACACAAGCTCACATCCATCTGAAACCCCTGCTCACTCGGCTGCCACAATCTGCGCCGCTGCCGCCACTGCTCCCCATCCATGCTGCTTCTGAGCTTCACGTTGCCATCGCGTATTTTTAGCAGATCTTGCGTTCACGCCGGATTCAGAGGAATAAGGTCTTGAATTTTACCCAGTCAGGCTTTTGTGCGATGTTGCTCTTGTAATGAAACGGTGTCACACTAAATTGACTTTAATAGGCAGCGCGATTGATAAATCTATCCCTTTATTTCTGCTCTAAGGAAGAACATTACAGATAGATATGATTTTTTTTTTTTTACTGCAGAGTTTCAGATATCTGGGCAAAGTGTGTAACATCAGGAGGTTTCGCTGTTCAACTCCGAGGGGACCGCGCTGTTGAAAATGCTGTTAACACCGTCTAAGTCGAGAAACAGCTATATAAGAATCCACGCTCAGTGCTCTCCCTCTTCCGCAGAGCACACAGGCGGTGTACTGCCAAAGTCCACACCAGTGTTCCTTTCCACTGTCATCTGTGCCATTCCCACACCAAAGGCCAGCCTGTAAAAGAATGCGCAGCACAGGACTGTTTTGAACGCTTGCATTACTTGTCTGACCGAAGAAAAAAAATACAGAAAAACAAACAAAAAAAAAAGTTAGGACACGCACAATGCAGGACAAAGAAGTGTAGAAAAAGAAAGAGGGGTGTTCCTGCTGTGTAAAGAAATTTGAGAGAGAGGGGGAAAAAAATTATTGTGTTCAAACTTTTCAGCTTAAGTGCATCTGAAATCAAACTTAATAACAGACAATAACATACAGCAATATGAAGTGCCCTGAGGGTGGAGAAGGTGAAGTAACACCCCCTCACACATACACAGTCCCCCTTTCTCGCTCTCTCTCTGTCAATTTTTCTTTTTTTTTTTACATTTTTTTCATCTCTGCTCCTTCTGCCCCATGATGTATGGCTTTTTCCTACAGTGGCTCTTCCAAAGTGCAGCTCGTGATGTCATTAATTTTATTCATACTTTATGGATGCTCTGTCTGGGAAAAAAAACGAGAGAAAAGGGAGAGGGACGATGTGAAGAGAGAGGGATAAAGATAGAGAGAAAGCGAGCGGCCTAGAGAGGCAGAGTGAGAGAGAGGAGGAGGAGGAGAGAGAGAGAGAGAGAGAGAGGAGAAGAGATGGTGTTGCGGAAGGAGATTTTCAGTGCAGTTGCATGTATAATGAATGAGGGGGCACTTTGTTTGAAACTCCAGCCCAGCGCTTCACTTCAAGGTTTGCTGGGCAGAGTGGGGCCTTGTGATCTCACACCAGCCACTCTCTTTATCCTGCCAATAGATGCTTTCACCTGGCACTGTGGTTCGACCCAGTGGAAAAACAAATAACCTTGTGTGTGTATAAGAGAAACACACACACATGCACAGAAAGAGAGAGAGAGCGCGAGAGAGAGAAAGAGAGAGAGAGAGAGACCACTGACAATGGAACAAGGGGTTGGGTGGAGAGGGTGAGGAGCGGGTGAGAGAGGAAAGAGGTGAGTTTGTATAACAGCAGCAGTGCAATGACGCCCAGATGATACTGAGGAGAATGCTGGCACCTGGCCCACACTTCCTAAATAGTGCTCTGTACAGAAATAGCTCAGCCTTGATATTGACTTTTGTCTGCTGTGTATATGTCTGTGTGTGTGTGTGTGTGCACGTTGGAGCATGCTCAGTAAGAGGACAGGGATGGTTTCATTGTCTGGTGAGGAGTTTTTCACTTTGTAAGTGTCTGTTTTTAATTTCTGCACGGCGCGGACGGATACATCGCCGCTCCTGGTGCGTGTGTTTGTGTGCGAGCGCCAAAGTGTGCGAGCAAAGGAGCGAGCTGCCTCTGTTATTTGGGATAAAAATGGCCTCTGTCTTATTTTTGGCCCTGTGCTGGACTCGTGCTTTTATAAATAGCCAAGGAAGTGCGGGGGATACCTGTCGTGGCTCCAGCCTCCCTCCAGCACAGTCCCAGTGCCTCCACGTCACATCCATCCACCGCCGGCCCACTCCGGGCAACGGCAGAGCAGCCCCCTCGGGGGCCGCGCAAACAGGATGGGACTCAAATTGAGGGTGTGAGAAAATCAGTCTCTGGAGTAAAACACAAAAGGGCTTGCAGTCCGGCATGAGCAGCCTGGCCCACACTGTCAGATCTCGTAAATGTGCGGATTAAGAAAGCTGCAAGTTAATTTTTTTTTACAAATACTGAGCAGAATGCGAGGCTTTAAGAGGAGTGTCAAGATGGCAACATAATAGAATGTCTTCAAAATGAGAACTGTGTTTTTTAGACACTTAATCGCTGAGTGTAAGGTCATAGGGTGGTTTTCTCTCCTCTCTGCCATCTGTATGCCGAGGTGTCTTGTTAATTTCATTTCTGCATATGCCATGTGAACAGCACTGAGAGTGTTAACTTTCTCTCTTTTTCTCAGTGCTGTACACTGTTTCCCTCACATTCTGCTCTCACTGTCTTATGGGATGATCTGGCTCCACATTTGTGAGGGTAATGAGAGTTTTTTTGGAATGAAACTGTTGCTTTACTCATAGACACATTAGGTTTGAGAGAAGAATTTACTTATCACGGCCTGTTTATACATTACCATCTAACAGGTTTTTTTTGAGTCAGACAAATAGTTAATGTCTCAATTATGTGGGCGGATACAGCCTTGTTGGTCGTTCCTGTTATCATTTCCCTGGCCGTCATACTCCGCCATCGAACCATTTTAATTGTTAGGTCTTGAATCCACAGTAAGTCACCCCGACGTGCACTTTTATCTCTTTAACTCTCATCCAGAACAAGTGCCGGAGTCTGCCATGTAGAAAGTGGAAAAAAATGTCCTGTAACTTTATAACAAGAGCATCATCCCGACTGCATCTTAGCCTGACATGTTGTTCACCATCTAAATGAGTGGCACTCTACATCTTGGCCCCTCATGATAGGGGCCTTGTAATCATATTGGGAGTAGGACAGAAAGAGAGAAATAGAAAAAGAGATAGAGGGAGAAATCTTTGAAAAGCTCCACTGCCCTTGGTGGACTGTCTCTTTACATGCTGAAAGAAAAATCTTTTTTTTTTTTCCAATGTGCTTTTTTTTCCCCCCGTTTCTCTGTGAAGGGAATTGTGCTGCCTGTTATTAATGTGCTTTTGACAGCTTAATTTGATAAGCGGGCTACTTGTTAAAGAAGCCTTGGATTGTTCTCATAGAAAGAACACACTTTTTTTCCCTCCCATGTTCTTCAAAATGCTGCCGCACAGTCTGTCGATGACCCAGTTCTGAGAGATGGTCGAAAAACAAGGAAGAGTGGTGCAAAATCCACAGGGAGAAGGAAGGAGAGAAGGCAAGAGGGTAGCGGGAGAGGGAGAGGGAAAGATAGAGTGAGAGGGGATACTATAAGTAAGAAAGGCACTTGTGGGAAGTTAACTCAAATGCTTTTCTTTCTTCGCGCTCCCTCTCGCCTCCTCCTCGCTCTCCCTCCTCCTGCACTGAGCAGCCTACCTTCTTGGGCTCCTCTTCCCTGTAGCCTAATCGGAAGAGAAACGCTGGGAACGATAACGGGGATTAGCTTCCACTGCTCGCCAGCTCCCCTTGGTTAAGTACACGTGTAATGAGTTGTTTATTTGGGATAATGCACAGTAGGCGCAGCAGAAGCCCAGAGCTGCCCTCACCTCCCCCTTCCTCTGCTTACACACACACACATGCACGCACACTGCAGAAATATGCACATTAAGTATATGTATAACACATGCAGTTACAGTGCGCACCAATGTACTTGCAGCATATGTGGTGTGAACACTGACGTGCACAGGTATGTGTAAATACATATATTCACACACTCAGCCCTCCTCCAAACACACCCACCCGTACAAATTCCCACACACAGCTGTGATGCAGGTCACTTGCTGTGCAGGGTTGTACAGAGGGAGAAAAACAGGGAGTTTTGGAGTCGGAGGGGTGGGTTTAGTGTGTGTGTGTCAGTGTGTGGGGGTAGCGGGGGGTTTAACGTTCTCAGGCCTTCCTTTGGGTCATAAGGCCAGGGGATTTTTCTCAGGGTGAAGAGAAGGGGAAGGAATTGAAAGATATGAGAAAAAAATGGAGGGAAAGAAACCAAGAGAAGGAAAAGGAATATGTTGTGCCCACTAGTCCGCAAGCTTGGGCCGATGCTCTTGTGTGCGTGCGCGCCAAGTTTGTGTGTATGTACATGAAGTGGAAAAAGCTGTTGCCTTGTGGAGGGGACGTGCTCTGCTATCATTAGCTGGAGGGGGGGCAGGGGGGAGTAGGAGGGGGCAGACGAGGTTATGTGAACGGTGCAGCTGTGCGCGCAGCAGAGGGATTTGAGTGGAGGAGGGGGGGGGAACTCCAGGCAGCCAGGTCCTTCACTGAACCACCAGCTCGCAACGCAGATGAGAAGAAAGGAGAAAGATCCAAGCAAGCAAGCGAGCAAGCCTTGTGAACCAAACACAACTCACCGCCGCCCCCTCCGTCCGCCATCCCTCCATCCCCCACTCCTTCACTCCTCCGCTTCTCCACTCTAGCCCTTTACTTCCCAAATAGGAAAAATAAATAAATAACGATTGATGCTCGATGGCAAGGATAAGAGTGCAAGAGAGAGGAAGAGGAGGAAAAAAGAAACAGTCATGATTTATATATAGTGTAGGATATTCTTTTCTGTTGGCCATTTGTGGTTTACTTTCCATTTTCATCTCCAGTTTCAGTCAAAATAACTTTCATTTAATCATAACAACAATAATAATAGGGATAATAGTAAAAATAATAATAATGATAATAATAATAATAATGCTCATTTTCAAATAACTGTATTAGGAATACAGAATTGTTGATCAAGTTTGCTGCCTTTTTGTTTGGGGGATTTCCCCACGACTTGACGTACAGTTCCAAAGTCACTCAAATTTGTTTAAAGCTTCCTCCCCGCCTCTCTTATTTTGCTCGCTGAAAGAGTCGGAGCCCACGTAGCGAAGGATGGCGCGGCAGACGAGGACCCAAACTTGCTTGTCAGCCCGTGTGATCAGTCTCTGTAGAGAGACAAGGCAGAGGTGGCTGAGAGACGACAGAACACAGAATGGCATCGGCGTGCACTGCTAATGCATTCAGCCTGCCACCATATCCAACAACAAGGCAAAATATCACACAACTCACTTCACAAGATGTTCCTACAACGACATCAACAATAACAGACACATAAACGCACGCACGCACACACACGCGCAGACACACAGTCGCACCGAGGCGTGCGCACATGCATAAATAACCACACGCAGCATGTTAAAAACCAACCATAAAGAACAAGAATTTGAAAGCAAACAAACAAGTCAGAATGTAAGCAACTTGTCTGAGACTTTGTGACAGAAAAAAATAAATGAAAAATGAAAAAGCACCTTTTTGTATCATGAGAAAGGGAGCTAAATTGCTGTGGTGCAGTAGGCATTCAAATTTTGGTGTAAAAAAAAAAAAGAAGAAGAAGAAGAAGGAAAAAAAAATGAAGTTCCCGACAGATTTTAGCATAACTGTGAAGTACGTTAAGCGCAGCGCTGAGCTAAAAATAGAACCCGGTCAAACAGCAGTAGTGCTTTGGCAAGAGGGGTCATCTTCATGTGATACAGTGGCCTTCACTGTAGCCGCATGTTGAGAGCACAGGCACTCTGCCAAAGCTTGTAGCTTCACAGCAGTAATTTAATATTTGTTTGTCTCTATTATTTCATTCTCCCCCTCTCTCCTTCTCCCTCTTTCTCGCTTATGGGGGTTAAGTAACAGTAAGCTTTATCAGATTACTGGGTCTGAGGTCTCTTTCAAACCTCTCCTTGCCATCTTGATTTTGTGCAGCTGTGCAGACTCTTTAATCATACGCTATCTTTTTTCACTCGCCTCCCCTCCTCTCCTCCCTTCTCCTCGTCGTCCCTCCTCCCTTAACATATGTTAATTGGCTGCTTTCTGTGACAAATTACGAGCGCTCGCTTTGATGAGGTCGGGTTGTGATGGTGCTGGGAGTGGAGTACAGTGGAACTGCCAGACCCTTGCCGGTTCCCCCTTAACCACTCCAAAAAGGAGCGCGGCACCCAGCCGATGACTAATGAGAGGCTTGGACTGGGTCTGGCCCGGCTCTGGCCTTGGTGGGGCCACTCCCCTAAACAGAGGTTGATCTGTAGGTACCGTATGCCGCAACACACCCTCCACAATCTGTACAACCTTTCGCCTCACGCACCCCACCGCCAGCTTTCCTCTGGGAACTGTAAAGCACTGTGAGAGCAGTTCAGGCAGTGTGCTGAAAAAAAGATTCATTTTGTGTATCTTGTGTACCATCTTGTGTGTGTTATGTCAATGTTTCATTACAGAGATCGGAAAAGTTTTCTATACGTATTACTTTTTTATTTAATTTCTTCTTTTATTTAGTTTGAAGGCACCTAAATTTGACTTGAAACAAAGCACGGGAGTAACGTAAATTATAGATGCAATGCAAACTTCTGTCTCAAGTTTACATTGTGTGCATGTGTTTGCGTGTGTGGGTGTGTGTGTGTGTGTGTGTCTGTGTGTGTGTGTCTGTAGAGAGACAGTGCCTGGAAACATTATACCAGCCTTGCTTAAACAAACACTAACAGTGGAACAATCTCTGTTTAATGATGCGCAGCGTCAACAGGGAAACAATGCTCACCAATAATCAGCACAATCAGCTTGCGGTAAAGAGAAAAAAAAAAGAAAAGAAAAAAAAATGAGTGAACCTGACATCATCCTAGCAGAGTTTTTTTTTTTTTTTTTTCATCTTTTTAAGTCCTTGGTGGGATGGAGGGAGTGTTAAAGTCTGACTCCGTTCAATCTGTCCCACTGCTTCTTTTCTTCAGTCTCTCTCTCCACCTCTGTCTCTCCTTCCTTTGGTCTCTCTCTTTCTCCGTCACAGTCCCTCTCTCTCCCTGCTCTACGATCTAGGTTACTCGGTTTCCTAGCAGAGCACAGGGACCGGAGGAAGAAGAAGAAGAAGAAAAAAAAAAAAAACAGAAGGTCGAATCTATGAAGGACATCCTTGTTGAAGTGTGCAACCTTCTCCTTCTCTGCAAATTACCCACACACTGTGCATAGACTCAAAGCTGAGCGGCGGCTCTCACTTCAGCTCAGCAAGGCTGCGACCATGACACATAATGCTGTAGGAGTGTTACAACCACATGGACAGGGCAGTGTTCTTTAGACTCTAAACAATTTGTGATGTAGAAGAAGAAAAGATTCCTGTTTCTGGTGAAACACGAAGTAACGCTAATTATGAGGTGGGATTTTCATATGTATATTCAGAGGCCCTCGGCACACTGAACGCAAGTCTTAAGAGGAGAGATGCAGAGGGGTTCACCGGTGTTCAGCAGCTTCACTGTTTGCTTGTTACGGTCACAGCTTCAAAATAATCACTTCACTTGTGGAATCCAAATTTGCTGATCAAGCGAGACATGGAAAAATAGTAAATTCCACAACTTCCCCCATACATCTACCCATCCCCACATGCTGACTTAGCTCTAACCAACAGCTAAAAAAGGAAATCATCTTATTTACCTCTTCCCATCAGCAAGGATGGAAAACAGATAATGACCCATAAGCAAGCATGCATTTCCATACCCGCAGCCAGACAGACGCGCACACACACGCGCACGCCCAAAAAGGGTGACAAAATGAAGCTGGAGAGGAAAAGGGAAGTGTGCTGGCACCTCATGGTTGCATGGGGGCTAGCCATGTTAGCATTAGCCTGCGGCCCTTAATTGAGGCCAGGAGGGAGCATTTAATAATTGCTGTCAGAAGATCAAATTTAATTCTCCTCTCTTCACAGCCACCACTGCTGTAGGGTAGAGTGAAACAAATTGTCATCAGAGATTTCTAAATGAACAAAGCTTTTAATTAGGGTGATTAGAATGCTGTGGCAAAAAGAAAGAGTAAGGGTTGGAGGGGAGGCGTGGGGGGGGTCGGCATGATGAAATCATCAGCGGATCTTCTTAACCAGGATTTTTGGTGTTGATACAGTGTGGTGTGGGTGGGAGGGGCAGGAGCATGGGGAGCCACACGACTACTGGGAAGTTTACTGTGCACGAACATAAGTAAGCAGGCCCACGCAGCCACGAGCCCTTGGCCTCGGTTTAAAACCTCTGACACACACACACACACACACACACACACATCTGCCCTTCTCCCCCCACCAGAGAACATTGCTAACATCCTGAGACATTGTCATACTCGGCAGGGAACATAATTGGGTGAATATGTCAGTGCTTTGTGTTCTTAGTGACATGACTCCCGGCTGTTCCTGTGGGGGCTGGGTACACTCATTGAAGGGTTCATACTGTAATTCCACTGCATCGCTTCGTTATTCATTACGGGGTTGTTGTTTTTTTTTTTTTGCTTGTTTTATGAATATAATAGATGAGCAGGGAATGAGTTATCTGTTGTGCACCTAGACGTACTCGTGTGTGCGTGCGTGCGTGTTCATTTTCTGTTCCTGTCCCCTCAGTGTCAGCAGTTGGTTACACCTGGGTCCTGCGGCACACACACGGGGCAACATGTGAATTGAGACAGTGGTTTACACTCAGTGGAAAACATGTCCTGCGGCACAACTTTGTAAATGACTTTACAATGAGTGGAAATAGAGAGAGAGAGAGAGAGAGAGAGAGAGACAGCGAGAGGAAGAAGTGAAAGAAACTGTGGCAGTGTTGATAAAGTGAAACTTAAGTGAAGTTATTTGTGTTTAAACATCAGATGTGTCTATCACCACAATCTGCACCACTTCCATATTCGAAACCATTTCAATATCTCTCTGTTTATTTTTTCTTCTACCTAACTTCACTCTGTTTCCACCTTGGACTATGTCACCTCTATTACTTTGATTCTTGTTTTTCTTTATCATCTTTTCTACCTCTGATTTATACTTGAATGCGTCCATGCCTCCTCCTTATGCTCATGCCATGGAAAGATTGAATACACTGAATGGTGATTCATTCCAGCCTTTCCGGGGCCTCTCCAAATTGTGGCTCGTCTGTGCTTCTGCTTTTTCTTCTCTTCTCCTTTTTTCTGATACCATTTTTTTCCAGTTTGGCACAAGAGTATGTGTGTGGCAAGTTTGTCATTGTGGTCCTCTTGAGTTTATTTGTTTATCACTCATAGCTATAAGCCACTGTCACAACATGAAGCTGCTGAGAAACGAATGGGAATGCCTCTTTAACCACAGCAGCTCCTCTTCCTCCCTATCCCCGCCTGTCTAGTGTTGCCTCGCTTTCACGCGTGCCCTCTTGCTCGTCTGCCTTTGGCCTAGCAGCTGTGGCTTTACAGCCCTTGGCCTCCTTTCAAAGAGGGGGGTTGACGCATTATGTCAAGTCATTTTGTCCTTGGGGAAGTCAGCAATGGGCTATGGAAAGATGGCTCTCACCTGTCTCTGACGGATGGCTACCTATCTCTATTGCGGCTCTGATGGCCCAAGGCCCCTGTTTGCTGGTGCTGAGTGAGACGTGCAGCTGCCCAAACGAAGGGCAGGACTCTGTCCTGGTTTACCCACTAATTACTACATGATACTGTCACACCACATTTGGTGAAACTCTGCTTAAACAATAAAATATCTTCATAAAACAATTAATAAAAATATATCACATTAATTATTTTAAGTTTGGCCTCGCAATCAGAAAGCTTTTTATATACATGCCAGGAAATTAAATGTATAGTGATAAATATTTTTTCAGTGAAAATACAGCTGTATTCAGGCAGGACCCATGGCAGAAAAATGGATTTTCTTTTGACCTATAAAGAAACGCCTCAGTGGCCGAGTGAGTAAATACATAAAAACTCAAATGTTGAACAACTACATTTATATCGTAAGCTGTTTGAATGTTCCTAACATAAAAATACTAGATACAGATATTCATACAGTATATAGAAATGTATATTATTTTATATTTCATTTTATATGAAGTAATTTTAGTCCCATCATCTTTCCTTTATTAGTGCTTCAATGTCTTAAGCACTAGGAAGAAGGTGAATTTTCTGTAATTGCTCTTTCAATGGAAGCAATGTCATTTAGTTTAGAAACCTTTTTCAGTTTGATCGCTAATGCAGCTGAAAGCTAGTGCAGCTAGAAAGCATGAATGCATGAACTTGAATGAAAGGTATAAAAAAGTCTTTTCAGTCCTGATATTATTATCTCAAGCCACTCCAGTTACGGGCATGTATGGTTAATATTTTTTTAAGCTAAATATCTTACATGTAATCAAAAGTTCCCAAAATATATATTCAGACAATGTACATTTTTCATTTTAAGTTGCTTTTTTAAAATAAATGTATGAAGCAAAAGCAATGTTTTAGGGAAGTCAAAGTAGGGCTTAAGGTATTTTATTTTCAGAAAGCGTATTGCTTCTGTTTATTTGCACTCATCATAAATTGTTGGTGATTAGATTTTTGTTCCCAACTTATGCTCTGTGGACAGAGTAATTTAGGGAAGGAAGCACCTTTGGCACCTTTGATTGTCTGTGCCTGCTGATGTCACATCCTTCCGCTGAGCTGTGTGTGTGCGTGTGTGTGTGCTTCCTGTCTTTCTGTCCTCCAAAACCCCGAGGCAGAGCTGTTGGATTGAAGGATAAGAGGGGAAACAGTGCTGGCAGAGTCTCATTAGTATAAAAATCAATTAAGCTTAAACTTGTAAAAAAGTATGAAGTTTTACGTTGAGAAATTGGTTGAACTGGGGGTCGCTGAGAAATTGAGAGCTCATGCAGCACTTGAGCTGTTGCGTATAACAATATACTTTGTTCCATAATGTCACTCACACTTATGAGTGCTTGACAGAGTGTATAAAACTTGTGCCAACCACAGGCTATTTGCTCACTTTCCTCCTCATCAATAGACAGGTGTCACAGTTCTAAGGCACATAGAGATTGAAAATAGAATACATGTGAAACCGTCTCTGTCTCACTAATGATCCAACTAAATCATGAGCTAATAGAGAGAGACAGGTGAAGACATATCCTCCAACACACTCATAAGAACACATACAGACACACACACACACACACTACAGCCTCTCAAATTCAGGTTTAGCCAGAACGCTCTCTGGGAAAAAAAAAAAAAAAAAATAGAAAGAAAGAAAGAAAAAAAAGGGAAAGGAATGAACACATTATAAGATGATCTACCACTATCACTCTAATCCCCAGATGTACATGTTGCTAATCTCTTTAGCTGCTAACATGTTAAATTAGCACTAATATCTGCTGAGATTCAGAGCCATAGAGGCCCACCTACGCGTGGGCTACCGCCCAGGTTTAGGTCACTCTTCTCCCCCAGCACTCGAACAAGATACAGACATTAGAGTTGGGGGGGTGGGGGCGGAGGGGGCTGAGGGAAGTAGCAGTGATAGCCATTCGTCACCCTGCCTATCTCGCTCTGACAGATGGGGAGTGCGGCGTGCCACATAGAGGAGTCACTGCCTGTAATGACATTAGAGGCACAATGAGACCTGATACACATTTTTTTCCGTTCCCATCCTGCCTGGCCATCGACTCGCTCCTTTGCTTGATCCTTCCCCTCCTCTCATTTCTGCTGGTACATCTCCATCCATCCTGACAGGAGATAAAGTGCTGTGTACCACTATTTCCAAATAAAGCACAAACACACATAAACGCGTTCGCAAACGCATCCACGCTTAGAACGGCGCACACGTGTATAGCTACATCAAAAATACAAAGAAGAAACCTCCAAAAATCTACACATCTGAATTTTTTTTAATATATTTTTGAGGAAAATAAAACTTCTATATGACAGAAATGCTCCAGTAAAAATGGAGCACTGTGAGTGTGTACTGACATTCAGATTGTATTTGAAAAACCATATTAAAGCGCTTTTTTTTCGTCCTCCTCTTTCAAGGAAATGGGAGTTTATTTAAAAAGAGAGAGCGTTTATTTAATGTACCATACACCTCCTAAAAGGTTTACTTACTGCAGTGTAATATGTTATTTCAAATTCTCACAACCACATTTCCTAGGAGGATAAGGGATACTGGCGATATATATATATATATATATATATATATATATATATATATATATATATATATATATATATATATATATTTTTTTTCTTTTCAGGACACATGCTATTACCAAATGTGTTGCAGATGTACCATGAGTCGAGGCTGTGCTGCCGAGGTGGGGTTTCTTGGAAAAACATCGCCAATCCTGTCATGATAAATCACCTTCCCCAATTTGCTATAACATGTAGAATTAGGATTCGAGAACTTCAGCATCAGCAGAATTCTGCACACGTTGCATTTACAAGGGTGCTAGTTTCATTTTCAACACTTTCCCCTCACAATTCTGTGAATGCAGAAATAATTTAATGGGTGATTGCGTGTAACTTTTGTTTTTGGAACCAGGGCTCGTGCATTTCTTCTTAACTCTGCAGCTGTCAGTCAAAGTGAGGAATTAGTTCATAGCATGAGTCAAGGTAAAGTTCCTCTTTCACTCTCCTCCTTGATTCAGAGGAGTCGTCTTCAGCATCTGTCCCCAATAACAAAGCCACATTAACAAGCACCCCACAGACTGTCTATTAGAATGTGAAAAAGCGCCATGTGCTGTATATTAGTTTTTAGTGACTAAACACTTGGGAGAGAGGCGACCTAGAATCAAGCCTTGTGGTGCGCTGAGTGTATATGTTCTCATCGTCCTCTCAGCTCCACTTGAGACACAGAGAGAGAGAGAGAGAGAGAGAATGCTCATTAGATCTATGTGCTGAATCGCTGCTCCCTCTCCATCTCTCCCATCCTCCCCCAACCTTCATCCCTCTCTCTCTCTCTCTCTCTCGCTCTCTCTCTCTCTCTCTCTCTCTCTCCGTCCGTCTGCTTAACAGATGGGAGGGTCGTGGGTACAGCTCTTCCCCTCCCCCTGGAGAGGCCTGGTGCCTGTTCAAAAGATCCCTCTTTATGCTCCACTCCGTTTCCCTCTCTTCTCTCCATATTTCTGTTTTCCTCCCTCCACTCTCCGTCTCTTTCATTGTCACCTCTCCAACTCAAAGCGTGGAGAGTTGGGACCCAGGATATAAAACAAGCAGAGGAGCGACCGCCACCCTTCTGTCTGCTCGGTGCCAGCATGCTCTCTGACCTTAGCAGTCTCCTGCTTCGGCCTCCGTCCAGTTTCCGGGCTAGTGTGAATGCAGGCATACCATTAGCCGGACTCCACAGAGAAGATAAAGAAACGCTTTTGTTTATTCTTCATCTTCCACAGCCCGTTCCCTCTTTCCCTGCGCCTTGCATTGGGATTAGTCAATTGGCTTAGTGTATACAAGCTTGTTAGTTCTCTCTTCTGTCTCGCGCTGTGTCTTCATTTTCCCCCCTCGTTACTTTCTCACCTTATTTGCCCTCTCAAGGTCAGGAGTCAGTGTCAGCCCCCTGTGAAAAATTCCTGCTGAGAATTCCTGCCCCATGGCACTTGACCATGTTCACTAAGCGTTGCTTGTTTCCCACATTTCCCTCCATGTTCGTTGTCTTGGCGTCATGAGGCTAAATTGGATTGAGTGATTCAGTGGTAATCTGTTAAGTTAAGTGATGCTCTATCCACCACGAGGGAAGGAGACGGAAGAAGAGGGAAGGGAGCCCGTTGAGGAGGTGGGTAGTCAGTTCTTATCCAGGAGCTGCCTGGCACTCATATGGGACGGGCGGTGTGAGGAAAAGTGGGGGGCTGGCAGGGGGGCGGGGTTTAGTGGAGACGGAGGGAACTTGCGTGTCGTTGTGTAGGAGGAGGTAGAGGGGCAACAGTGAAAGGGATGGGAAGGGTGGGTGGGGGAGGCTGGTGGCTGAGGCGGGGAGGCACCGACACGGGGCTAAGCGGCAGCAGAGCCTCACCTCAGGGAGTGTTGGCTGGTGCTGGGAGCCAAAAGCAGGGATTAAATGTTCAGGACACGGGCTTAGTCTTAGCGTTAATGTTACGTAAGGCCTAAGGTGTTGCCCCAGCGGTTGTTGACATTGAGAGGTTCAGCTCAGCTCAGTGGGCTGTGGGAGGAACGAGGAGGAGGTGGAGGCCAGGAGGCAGGGATCACAGAGGTAACGCCTCCTTGTTTGGAGCGATGCCCAGCCTGGGTAGTGTTGAGTACAAAGACTGGGAGGGGATGATGCTGTCAGCCTGTGATTGAGGTACGCCGGCTTGATTGATATCCTTGTCTGGCTGTCTTGTGCCAAGCGCCTTGGCGTTGGCTTGTAATCCTAGTTTGTCTGACAACATCCTTCTTTGTTTTCTTCCAGAGGGCAGCTCTTTGTTTTTCTGTCTGTGGATGGGTGTGTTTGCGCAGAGCAATGCTAAAATGTTTTGGATAGCCTCTTCAGAGCTGCCACAGAGTTATTTTAGATCTTGTTATTATTATGATGGTGCAGTCCGGCTGTTGTCCTAACTGCCAAATGATGCATTTATGTTTGTATCTGATTTCTTCCATAAGTGGGCGTATTCCAAACCATCAACAAGGGAAGTTTTTTTGTCATGTATTTCATCATTGTTCAAATTGTATTGTCTTACTTTGTTCTCAGTTTTTGTGTGATGGAGGTTTTTGGCAGAGAATCTTATATTATACTTCAGAATCGATGTTATTCTTTGAATATGGAATACATTTAGTAAATCTTTCTTGTGCATAGGAGCTCCTAATACCCACATCAGTGCATTAGTTTTAACCCCAACTAAATGTAATGCAACTGTGCACTCAGTTTGAAAGAACCAGGGAGGTAGAACACAGCCTGTGATTCTAGCTGCAAATGAAAAAGATCTACAGTAATGTACTACTGCTAGAGGCCTTGGTCTGTCAAGTATCCCTGGATGTCCCTATTACGCGCTTTCATTATCAATGTCCTACTCTCTCGCACAAAGAGGTCAAGTGCATAGCAATGTGCTGCGCTCACCTCAGGGGTTTAGAGCTTTCTTGTGCTTTCTCATGCATGTTACTCAATAAATACATGGATTCAGGTTAGGGGAAGAAGAAGATGGAAAAAAAAGGAAAGAAGGAGAAAAGAAGTGCATTACAATGTATGTGTGCGGGAGTGTGCAAAGGAGAGAATATGACAGAGCGAGGAAGAGAGCAAGGGTGTATGAGAGAAGAGAAAGAGAGAGAGAGAGTGATAGAGAGAGAGACTGAGACTGACATGTCTTTTGGTGAAGCGGTGTCGTCTTCCACATCAATGTCTGATGCTTGTGCTGCCAGGTGCCGGAAATCTGGCTCAGAAAGGAGAGAAGAGAGAAGAAGGGGAAAGTAGAGAAAAAAAGGCAGGGTAGATGGAAGATTTTTTTTTTTATGTGACGGCGCTGACAGCTCCCCTGCATTGCACTGAGCTTAAATAATGGGATGCTCATTTGCATAACGAGGGACGTTATCACCTCTACTGTCAAAAGAAAACACAACAACAGTTCTTCTGCTCCTCCCTGAGATAGATTGGGTTGGCCTACTTTAGCACTCTGGAGAGATGCACTGGAGCTCTGGCTTAGCCAAACTCACACAAGAACACACACACACACACATACACACACACACACTCACACACACACACATGCACGCACATACGGACACACAGTCAGTCATTCACACAAACTTTTTGGAGCGCAGCTTTTTTTTTTTTTCACACATGCAGTCCAGCTCATCAGCTGCTGGCCTCCACTCCTAAAACACGGTTACATACCCATACATTCTCAATTGTGCAGCCACATGCATACGGAAAAGTGCATTTATTCAGATGCTCCTCAGATGCACTCATTGACATGCAATGTGTCCAGCTGAATTAAGTTCACGTTTGGAATTTTGTTTGATTTCTGTCTCTAAGAAACGCCAGTTTACCACGTTTCAAAAGATCACTCTTGGCCCTTTCCTTCCTCCCTTTCTTCGTCTTTTGTTTTTTTGGCTGTTTTTTGCCGGAACATGACAAGCCTGAGCTCAGTTTTACATCTGTATTCTATCCTGCGACTCACGTCTGCCATTTTGGAGATGAGCTGCAGATAGAGTAGAAAAAGCTGTGTCTTGCAGTTCCACTGTCAATACAGTGCAGTTCGTGGGAAGAAACTAAATGTATTTCTCACTCTGGAGGTAATGTTACAGTGTTGGTGATTAGAGCGTTTAAGTTAGCGGCACTTCCAAAACACTGTCAAACTCTCTGTGAACGAAGCGAGATCCTGACAGCGCTGTCTCCTCTCATAGTCTGTGCCTGGGAAAAAAATGCAAAAACTGATTTGCATGATATCGACAGTGAAAAACACAGCGGTTCTCACAACATTGTTGACAGATTCTTTGTCTTTCTTCACCCTCCCTTGTGGCTGCCATGATGCCACTTTTATTATTTTTTTCTCTCTGTATTTTGCCATATTTCATTTCATTTAATGCTCTTCCTCTCCTCTCCCCCCTCCCCATTTCTTTCTTGCAGGTACGGATGCTGGAATCTTTGAGTTGATTGGAACAAATAAAAAACAGAAAAAGAGATAAAGAAAGAGCAGAAGAGTGAAGAGAAAGAAGAAGAAGGACGAGAGTGAAGAAAGCATAAAGTTCTTTAGAAAGAGGAGAGAAAGAAAGAGACGGGGACGATGGGGAGGAAAAAGATTCAGATCACGCGGATTATGGATGAACGCAACAGACAGGTAAGTCCCTGGGGGATGGGAGGATGGATGAGTATGAGGGTGGGGAAGAGGAGGGGCGGGGAGGAAGGAAGGAGAAACACCCTGCACCCCATATAGCCCTCAACAATGAAGGTCTTCTGGGAGTCTGGGCAATATGTGAACTGGGCGACAGAGAAGTGCATGCAGGCATATTGCTCTGGGTGGAAGACTTCCTTTGGCTCAAAATGGCAGATTTGTTTCCCCTCAGTCTAACATACCAGTGTGAGGGCCCCTGGAGTATTTTTCCGAAAAGGGATTTGCATGAGAACATTTGTAATACCCAAAAAAGCATTACGCGTATCACTGCCCACTCTGAGGGCTGCGGCCCTACACACAACTGTAGCACCCTTCACACATCCAACCCCTCACACCATACCACCCAGTTTAGCTCACTGGCAGTGGCACCGGAGAGGCAGGGTGGGAGAAAACATAAACAAACAACCAAACAGAGATGGGATGGTCTGAAGTGATGCACTGGACTGAGCCTGAGGGTGAGGGTGGAGATGAAGGGCACCCTTGGAGACAAACACTGAATCAGTATTTTTCTTAAGCTAAATCTGTACAGTAGGATTGCTGTAGCGTCTCTCTCCTAGTACAAGAGATACTGTACATAGTAAATTACGGTAAAATAACAGACCTAACAACAATGGAATTCTTGCAAGACACTTTTTAACAACAGCTGGCATTACTTGAGATAGGCATAATAAATTGTAGACAGCGTGATTCGAGCAGACACTACCGTCTGTGGCAGGAAATAGATAGAGACAGAGCTCTCTCCCTGCCCTCGAGGCCTGCAATTGATCACTTCCTGTGGCACGACTGACCACTGACACTTTGTCAGCTTCCTGGCAGCCCAATTGGATCCATACGCCGCTAACATGGCCCCTGGATCACAGGTCAAACACGCACGCAGGCACGCGCACCTTGGCTGAGCACGGCCATTTCTCACAGTGTGCTTTTTATCAAAACACACGGTCATTTGCGGCCGCAGTGAAGTGACATAAAGAGGCTCGAGGAATCGATTGGGCAACACTGGAGGAGTAATTGGAGCAGATTGTGACCCTTGTCGTGATTCATTTCAGTGAGAGTGATTCCAAGTAAAAGGAGAGTTAAAACTCTTAGTAATCCTGATTTTACTGTCTAAGCTATGCAGCGTATTCATCTCGAAAACTGGGTGCCTTTAGAGTCACAGCTGCAGTGAAACAGTGAACAAGATACATAGGAAGAGAGATTTTCAAAAGCAGGGGGGGAGGTTGTGTGACAGCATGCATCCATGTACTCTTTATTGTGATTTATGTTTTTGTTATTGAAAAAGAGACAGGCAGACAGAGAGACAGAGACAGAGGAAGAGCAAGGAGGAGGTCACGGAGTTTTAGATGAGGACAGGGTAGCAGAGGAAGGCAAGGAGGAGGTAAGTTTTAGATGAGGATCGTATCGTGTTGCAGCAGCACCCACACTTCCTCCTTACTGTTATCTCAGCCCTTCTCTCTCATAGCACCCTCATCCCACCTTAGACTAAGCCCGCCAGTTACCAGCACCAGGCACTCCGGCTCAGTGCGGATAAGGAGGGAAAGAGGGAGACAGGAAGGACACCTGAGGGGAATCGATGCCCAGGCACTCCGGCTCCTGCGGAGATATCCGGGCTTTAGGGAAAGAGGGAGACAGGAAGGACACCTTACAGAGAGAGGAGGAGGGAGGAGAGGAGGAGGAGGGAGGGGAGAGAAAGGGTTCAGCCTGAAAGGAAAATCAATCCGGGCTTTATATCACTGGATTTTGTTGTTTTGACAGAGAGAGGAGGAGGGAGGAGAGGAGGAGGAGGGAGGGGAGAGAAAGGGTTCAGGGAAAGGAAAATCAATATATCAATGGATAGATTACTTATTTAGTTGTTTTGTTCTAAAATGATAGATTACTTATTTAGTTGTTTGTTTTAGTGGAACAGCGATTCCTACTGAAGTGATGTCATCGAGTCATGTGGAAAACACTGCATGATTGTGGCGCAAATGGCAATTCAGTGTCATTCAACCTATGGCCTAAATAAATGACATCACCGAGTTTTGTAGAGGCGGCCATCACAAGACAGAGACAGACACAGAAACTTAAATTTTCTTCTTAAAAGAAAAAAAAACAAAAAAACGGAAGCTTTGGTTTTGCATATTTTCACTTCCTTTTTGAGGAAATGTCCCAGAGCCGAAGCCAAATAAACACCAGAGGAATTTGTATAGCATTACTTACAACCTCACATTCTTAACATACTTTTGCTGTTTAATGTCTTAAACATTTTTTCTGAAATGTGTCTGCATTAAACAGATGGATTTTGTTTTTATTATTTGTACAAAATAGTATCTAGCAATAGGAATCTGACACAATACCCAACAGTTCATAAAGCTGTGTAAAACAGAGCAAGGTAAAATTTCTGCCTCAGTCCAAAATGTCAAAATGAAGCTGTTGTAACATTTCCCCTGATTCTTAGATGTCTACAAACACGCTTCACACTGCAGTCCTCTTTGGAGTGGCACCACTCTGTGTGGCTGTCAACGCTACCTTGCCACCTACAGGGCTGCCCTGCCTCCCCACCCCTGCCCTCCCTACAGCGGCAGTATCATAGTGGGCACAGGGCCTGGCTCGCTCTGGGCGGCCACTTTGGGCTGCCACCCCCAGGCCCCGAAACACTTCCCTAGAGCAGGGGCAGAAGGGCCAGGCCTCCCTGGCGTTGACTGGCTGCCCGGAGCCCTGGACAGTGGGCAGTAGTGTGTGAGCCCTGGCTCCTGGCCCCCCGACCACTCAGACCCTCTCCCAGCCTCGGGCACATGAAAGAGCCCCCTGTGCCATAAACTCATGGGCTGCACACAGAGAGCAGACTCTCTAGCCCCAGCAAACACACAAACACACAAACACAAATACGCACACACACCTACAGTAAAAGATGCATGCACAGGTGTGTGTGTGTGTGTGTGTGTGTGTGTGTGTGTGTGTGACGTCACACACTGGCATAGATTTGAGACATAGCAAATTATACACTCAGACACATACTTAGATAGTGTATTTAGTGTCTTGTTTGTGCAGCATAGACAAATTCATGCTTGTAAACACGTGTGCACATCTAAAACACATCTATCTCTCTCGAGTCGGACTTGGGGATCGACTAATTTACTGCAATTGGCTCTAATTAGTGTTACCTCTCCAGCCAGTACACTCAGTGGGCTTAATTTAGGATGACTTGTTTGTGGAAATCTGTGTGTATGTATGTGTGTGCTTGTGTGGGACATGTGGTTTCCAAGGGGGAAGGGACCCAAGGCCAAAGGTTAAACGTGGATCAGGTCATCAGTGACAGGAAGTAAGACAACAGAATCTCCCAACTCCCACAAACAACAGTCGCACTAACACATAGTTGGCTGAAAGAAGATGAAGGAAAAAAAAAAAAACCCAACAGCATGTTTTTATGTCTTCCTGCATATGGTACTTCTCTTCCCTCACCACCTTAACTGCAGCGCCGCAGCTGAAATGAGGGGTCTTTTTGTCTCTACGATAAAGCATTCTTCTCTCCAATCAACAGCACTGGGGTGAGAAAATGTGCGAGTGAAATTAACAGCAGGAAAATAATGAGGCCCACAGGGTAGCTACTCACCCCTGCACCCCTCCTCTAATTCCCTGTTTCCCACCTTCTACCATCTCCTTCTTTTACCACAGCGAGTGGCAATCCTCTCTGTCATATGTTCAGCGCTGCGAGACCTCACCTGAAAAGGGTTCACTAAGCTCTCACCTTCTCTTGGCTGTATTTCTATTCCATTTTGC
Organism: Scortum barcoo; assembly: GCA_023238725.1. Classification (NCBI taxonomy): domain Eukaryota; kingdom Metazoa; phylum Chordata; class Actinopteri; order Centrarchiformes; family Terapontidae; genus Scortum; species Scortum barcoo. Next base: position 11,659,073 of record CM041535.1, read on the forward strand.
CATCTCAACTTATTTCTTGTTTCGTTTCTCGTTCACATGTTCTTCACATGGTTCATTTTGCTCTCTCACCTCGCTCTCTAATTTTCACTCACTAGAAAGTCTTAATGGTTTGTCTAGCTTCCTCCCGTTTCTTTCTTTTGTCCGTGATAGTGCTCATTATGTCTGAGCTTTCAATTTTCAAAGTAAAAGTCATTTATTTGTTTATGTATTATATTCAAAGTTTTAAAAAGTTTAATACAATATTATATGTAAAAATATTATTACAAAAATATGTTTTTCAAATTGTAGTCTCACAGTTATTTTTTTAGTGAGTTAGTTGGTTTAGTTAGTTCTTTTTTATTCTTTTATTATTGCTTTTAGGGACTTTCTCTTCCCTTTTCACCACAAGAAACAAATTGTGTGCTTGTTGTGCTTGTGACAAGAAGACAAGAAGACTTTGTTTAGTGAAAACTGGGGTTAATAGGAAATCATTTAAACAATTAAATGCGTGGGGACGCACAATCTGTGTGAAAATTTCTTTAAACCTTTCTCCTGTTTTTTTTTTTTTTTAATTTTCTGGTGAAAAGAACGATGTGCCCCAAAGTATACAGTTTCAGCCTCAGTGCCACGGCAAAAGTTGATCCACCTCAAATGAAGGACAACAAAGTTATTTTTGTCATTCCGGCCACTAACTTGGGTCTTGCAATGCAACATCCACTTTTTCTTTTTTTTTTTAGTCAGCGGGTATTTGCGGTTTTTCAGTATAAACAGCAGCATACAGAAAAGGAGCCCAGCCAGCCGTCACCATGCTGTCCTGAAATGTAATTACGAGCTCTGGTAAGAAGAGCAATCTAAACTGGCATGTATTTTAAGCCACCCATAACTAAAATTGGCATAATTAAGACACCACTCAATCAGTTCCACAGGTTAGCTTTTAACTGCTCGAAGTGGACACTTCGATTTAGATACTGAATGAAGAAATGTTTGGAGTCTGCTGCCTCCTGTTCCTACTGTATAATGAAGGTGCACTGAAAAAGGATGATAAGTGGGGTTTTGAGCAGAGAGAGCATAGCATATATTAGAGGTGGAACAAAGCCTCTTTTGTCGTAATGCCCCTCTTAACAGCTTCTTTGGCTGGAAGGCAGAGTTCAGGCCCAGGTCTTGGGCTCCTCTTATTCCTTTTGCGTAAGCCCGTGTCTTCCTGCTTGGCCCCTGACAATGGGACAAGTGTTTGTCCGAAGACCAATCGTGCTGCTCCATAGCTGACTGACATCTATGTGTGTGTGTGTGTGTGTGGGTGTGTGTGTGTTTGGCTTGCTAACCAGCAGTTTTTGGTGCCTGTCTCTCCACTCCTCCTCTTCCTCCACCTCCTCCTCCCCCAGGGAAGCAGGCAGGAGGTGGGAAGCAGAAGCGAAGCCATTGTGAAGGGGAAGCCACTGGCCTCTTCCTGTTATGAGAGAGAAATGCATACAAATGTGTGCTTCCTGTGCGTCCGCCCCTCTCCCTCTCCCTCCTCTCTCTCTCTCTCTCTCTCTCCCTCCCCTCTCACCCATGCGGCAGAGAATCGGCCACTGTCCCTCCTTTCTTTTCGTCCCTCTCTTTATCCTGGGCGTTTTTTCTCCTTCTTTGCCAGAGGAAATGTGACAGGTCAATTGTGCAGAGCAGAACTGATTATTTCATTTTTTCATATACATATGTATATAGGTCATTTTCCATTGATAGCACACATGTAGCATACGCATTACGAATGAAAACACATTGGTGGAATGAAGAAAAAGACAGAGAGGGAGTTTGAATGAAAATTTACAGAAGGCAGAGACAACGTCCTACAGGGAATGTGATAATAACATGTTTGAGTTGTTTACAAGGGTGTGTGTCTGAATGTGTTTGTGTGTGCATGTGTCTGATTCTCTCTTGGGATGGGCTTGTGGAGGAGGATAGGGGTGAACGAATAAGGCTTGTGTGTCACTGTGACTCCACAGTACATGATACTTGTGAGTGATTTCTTAGTGTCCCAAAGTAATTAAGATCAATACAGCATTTATTATATCATTAGATATTGATGTGTATATTATAACAGTGACTGGGGTGATGCAAGGGTTGGGGGTGTTTTGGTCTCAAATTTAGAAGAAAATTGCGTGCTGTCTGTTATTGTTGCCATGAGCTTTTCCACAATTGAGTAATCTCTCAGAAGGTTAAGCTGTTGAAATTTGGTTAGTGCTTCTAGTTAAGAGGTTCTCCAAGAAAAATATTCAAGACTTTAAGATATTCATAATTCAAATTCTTAATGACTTTCTTCTTTGTTGAAGCGGTGCCAGCGTGCGTAACATTGGTTGAGACTTGTCCTGATAAACATGTCTTGCATCTTTTTACGTGTTAGGTCGAGAATTTTAGCCACAAACCACTTCACAAAATCACAGAGAGACACACTCCTAGAAGCATACAATGGCAGTTTGAAAGTTTGGTGTCCCGTTATGCCAGAATTTAGTCTTATACTTCAGCTATAGCCAAAAATGGTCCGCAAAATTTCCCTGCATCTCCGTGTGTGTTTTTTGTATGTGTATGCATGTGCGTGTGAAGATAAGTTTCACACCCAGGTTACCAATTTAGTGTGAAAAGACACAGTTGGGTTCACACTAGCACACTTACACTGGTCCCTTTTAACAGCACACACACACAGTTGCAAATGTGCTGTAATGTCATGCTCTTTGTTATTAACATAGTGGTGTGTCTAACAGCACCCACTGACCAGGAAAGAAAAGTTTACACCCACACTGACATACGGGTGGTTTACAATGTTTTTTGTTGTTGTTGTTGTTGTTTGTTTTTTTTTGTTTTTGGTTTAACAAGGACAGAGGCCTCATTCAATGAAAGAAAATAAATATTCTCAAATTCGAATTATAAGTTAGAAGTAAGACAATCTGATTTCAGCAGAGGAATATATCTACAGAGTAAGTAAATAATCTTAATATTTTCTTATTTTCTGAACACAGACTCATCTGTAATGAACAATTTTCTCAGTTTCTCAGTCGCTGTCATCTGCACACGTTCATAGATCAGGTGTATCATTCACAGCATCTGTTTTTACCTGCAGAGTGCAGAATGGTTGCTCCCTGAAGTCAGGTCTGGTGCACCAGTTTACAGCTTCTGTGTGTGCCAAGAGAGCTTGTTTTGAGCTTGCACAGGAAAAGGCCTGTGGTGACATCACCATCTTCAACATCGATGGGCTAAAAGGGTCACATGATGGCATCATGTGAGGCCATCAACTCATGACAGAGTTACCTCGGGCACTGAAATGGAGTACTAAACATAAAAATTGCAAAGATGAGATACAGTACAAATGAGCACATCCCACATGATGTTTGCACCGATATTTACCATTAAGACAGCATTTATATGCAGGCCAACTGTCTTTTAAAATGTGTGTGTGTGTATGTTTGTGTGCGTGTCTGTGTGTGTGTGTGTGTGTGTGTGTGTGTGTACTTCTTCAAGCCTGCATTCACTCCATATATGCCTGTATTTATGGATGTATGTGATTTGGAGGTAACAGGTTGTACGTGTCAGATTGAGATGTGGGGGTGCAGTGTGATATTTATGTAGGTGTTATTGTTTGGTCAGTTAAGGCTTTTCATAATCACACTCATTCTCTTCCTGTGGTGTTGTTAAAGTCAGTCTATGTGTGAATTATAATATGTGGCAAACGCACAGTTCCTCATTTAAAGTGTGAGGCTCAAGACAACTTTGATTGGATTCTGCTTTTTGTTTCTTACGCATTGCAGTGAGAAGCGGTGAATGAGTGCCTTCCAAGTTGCTTGTTACTCTATACTGCTCTGTGTGTATGTATGTATGTGTGGTTGTGCTGATGTGTGCCACTGGTCCGCTAATATGTGAGCGATCCGAGCTATCATGTGGACCTCCCCTTTGAGACTAGCAGCTCAGGACCTCTGGGACTCACACCCCAGCCCACTGTGTGAGCCACGTGCCACCTTTTGAAACATTAATGGCCCCAGCAGAGTGTGTGGCTGAGTGAGTGGGTGACAACGGAGCTGGGCCGGCAGCTAGCTGTGTCCTGCATTTGCCCCTGGTGCCCCTTGCATCAAAACACCAGAGGAAGACAACACTCTACATGTCCTGTTCCTGAATAGTCTGCTTCGACCTTACGTCCTACAGTCCCGACATCCTATTCACTTTCCCGTGCACGATTTGTACCGTAGTTCTTCTGTTGTAAGGCGGGCAGACCCACTTAGGGGGCGCGTGTTTCGGTTTTAGCACGGTACGGCTCCGAGTAGGCTGGATATGACAATTAATCTTATTGTCACAAGATACCTTTTGATCTCACAGCAGTAAGAATGAGGCTTGTGTTTTTCATATTCCAGTATGACTGTGTAAATGTCAGCATGGTATTTAGAGCCCAGGGGAGCTTTTTCTCCGTATGCCGTCGGTGAATCAGATGTGTGTTTGTGCCGAGGTACAGAACCTGACATTGCACTCGCCGGTTTGTAGGGAGGTAGAATGCCGCGTCTCTGGTTTCAGCCTCTGTAGTCTGACACACAGCTCGGCGTGACGCGATGACATCACAGAGAGAAGTGGGGAGGCTGGTCCAGGATACGGCAGTTCAATCAAGGTTTTGCCCACTCTCAGCAGAGAGGGTGAGACAGAGAGAAAGACAGGTTGGTGGGGGGGATAGTTTGATATTCAGTTTCCCTGGTGCATCCTGGGAGATATGATTTCAGGAAATCCAAAACTATCTATCAATATCCATTCAACCCTATCTCCTCTTTCAGAGTTGTAATAGAAAATGTGAAGGGCAATGTATGATAGATTTATGGCACAAATCTATTCATGCTGTATCCCACACACGCAGAGATCTCTTCTTTGAAGGGTTTTTATAGCCTACAGCCATAGTCTTTATTATTGTATTCAGAGCTTGTTTAACTGAGTGTTAGGAGGCTTTCATTCTGTATTTTTTGGCCCCCTTAAGTGTCAGAAGAGAATAGACAAACATGCAGTTAATCAACAAACTGAGATCATTAACTACCAGCTGGGCACAGTTCTGGCAGTATTTCCTCTCTGTAAAAAGCTTTGTAAATACAGATCTCCCATGTAAATAATACACACGGTCACAGAAGAAAATAAAAGAAAGTGCAATATAAAAAAAAAAAAAAAAAGCATTGTTGCTGAGAGAGGGAAGCTGGCAGTGGCACATTTTCTCTTTTTCTCGTACAGCCAAAGAGCTCACACACATGGCTTGGAAAAGAAACCAGGTGCAGCTCACTGGAATTAACTCACTTCGCTGCTCTAGTTTTGATCCAAACAATAGAGGAATAGAGGCTGTTCTATTTTGACAATGTTGGCACTTGTATGCGCGTGTTATTAAAGGCACTAGTCTTGGGCCTCTCACTCATGCACACACACACACAACACACACACACACACTTGCACACACTTGCACAAACCCACAAACAGTGAGAGAAAGAGAGAAAAGGCCCCATTAGAGAAGACAATTTTTGCGGTTTAAGTTGAGTGCATTGTCACTATTTGAGCACTCACAAACAGCTTCAAGCACAGTCAGGGAACCCATTCGTTATTTATATCAATAGCTTGTTATTCACTATGAGAGGCGGTTAATTGGGCAACACAACAACTGAACAATGTGTGTTAATGTCGCAGTGAAAGAAATAGCATGCCTCAGCTGTTTTTCACATGAAAACAGTTATAGGTATATGTAGGTCTTTTGTGTTAAAGTGGGAGAGAGAGCGAGCGCATTCGGGCCACACGAAAGCGACAATTTAACGTGACATGTGTTCTATTATGAACCCCTGGGCGCTTTGATGTACGAGCAATAACTGATCTTCTTTACCGTTATCTGTTTGAGACAGAGTATTTTCAGTTCCCTAAATGCAAGCCCAGCTTCTTTTTTTTTTTCTTTTTTCCTGGTATGGTGAATGGACTGTTTCAGTCAGGGGGTGTTGAACCATCAGCGGACACTTTCCTTTATTACTGTTTCCCTGAGAACTACTCATTTTAAAGTTATTATGTCAGATTCCTACTTATTCCCTCATTACACAGTGAGTATGTCGAGGGTGGGGGATTTTCTTTTTTGCTAAGATTAAATGATTACTATGAGTCAGAAAAAACATGGTTGATTATGGGGGTGCCAGATTCAGATCAGTGACTTCATATGTGTGAACAAATCTTCAGTCCCTCACTGTGAATAAGGATTATTTATACGTTGTTCTCTCCTCGGCTAATCATTATCCTCTATTTATTTTATCTCCTTCTTTTACCTAGGTGACATTTACAAAGCGAAAGTTTGGCCTGATGAAGAAGGCGTATGAGCTGAGTGTGCTGTGTGACTGTGAGATTGCCCTGATCATCTTCAATAGCACCAACAAGCTGTTCCAGTATGCCAGCACAGACATGGACAAGGTCCTGCTTAAATACACCGAGTACAACGAGCCCCACGAGAGTAGGACCAACTCTGATATTGTGGAGGTAAGTTACATGAAAACACAGACGGCACACGTGCACACGGACACAGATGCACGGGAGCACACGCGCATGCACGGACACACGCACACTCATGCAAACACACAGAAACGCACAAGCAGACAGATGGTTACAGCATTTGTGACTCATTCAGCAACCCTGACTTCTCTGTTTTGGTCTTCACACCTAACATAGTGTAAGAAATAATTGCTCCCATAGTTTGTCAGTCTTCCCCAAAGGTTTGGTCCCAATATCAATTGCTTCTATAAAAAGATATTTTTAAACTCATGCTATATCATTAATTTCAAGAAAATACATTTATTTGAATTGCTTCCTTGTGTTCTGTGTACTTTGTAACATAAAAATGGAGGCCTATCATTGATCTGGACCTTTCAGACTATCCCCTGTGGTGTGTAATCACCAGCCCCTGCCCTTGGTGTCTTGTCACCATTGATGTGCCTCTTAGCTGAGGATGTTTATCTGACTTGCTTTGGACACATGTCGCTAGTGTGGCTCAAGGCGATGTTAAACATCGCTGTCAGGCCAGCCAGTAGGCAGGTAGATAAAGCAGGAAATGACGCTGGCACCCTCCAGGATCCTTAAGCTCTCAACGTGAACCTGTTATGCAACATTCACACTGTAGCTCAGACAAACCTGGTGGGCCACACATGCACGCATTCACGCAGAGTTTATCCCTTTCCCCTGCGCACACACATTTACACTCACACCATGCTTGCTGATTAGACTGCACCTGTCCCACAATGTAATGTTGAATAAATAATTTTACATGCAGTATATTCAGTATTCTTCATCTGCTTCATCCTGCATCGTTACATTGAATAATAAATTCATACATATTTGTCTATAATTCAGCATTAAAATGTTAATTAATGATTCAAACATATACACATACACACACTCTCTTTGCCCCGCTTCTCACAGTATAAACACAAATGGAACAATGATAAGATATCCTTTTTTTCTAAAATTTTTAGAATGAAACTTGATATGAGACGTGATAGATAACACACGTTTCATTTTCAGCAGCTTAGAGATCATAAAACAACCTTGACTGTGCCCATATGCATTCCTTTGTTATTGTTTATGCATTCCCAGTTTGTTAGTCAACAGGCACCTGATGGCAGTGTGATGTTAATTTGTTAGATCGCCTTAGTCACAATTTATACACAACACTGTAAGTCATTGTCACCTCAGAATTTAAAAAAAAAAAAAAAAAAAAACACAAAGTGAAAGCAGGCGCCAGTGAGTAGTGAATGCATACCCTGTATCACACGCACCTATGGAGCGAGCTGGCCAAGTCTAACACAGGATCAAACAGCATGGGGCATGTTTTTATCTTTTCATATGGGTGGCGCTGGGCTTGTTGCCCACCCATGGGTGGACAAGCCCACCGGGAACACTCCTGCTATTCCAGATGGCGCTCTGCACCTGACTACAAACCTTTTGAATTTACACATTTCTATCAAATGTCTGCTGCTTTGGAGGAGATTTCGCTTTACATTTTTTTCCATCCTTTTTATCATTACCTCTTCTTTCATATCACATTTAGAGGTTAAAAAACAGCATAAATAAATGCACAGCAACATATTGCAAACATAACAGTGGTTTGCTCCTGTCATTACTGCTTTTGTTCCATCACCATTTCCATTTAGTGCAGTCAAATATGTAGTTTGTTAATGTAGCCCATACATCAAGCGATATAGCACTCAACATGTGGCAAACGTAATGGTGAAAACAAAGAGAATGGACTGTTGCATTATCATGGACCGGATATATAAGCACAAATAAATCCACTAGACAAAGCATAACAGCTTTTTTTTTGTCATGCAGTACGTGCTCTTATTCCCTATCTTATAATTCATATTATTGAACCTTATTCGGATTAATAATGTAGCTGAGGCTATAACTTTGTAAGCTTAGATTCTTTTTTAAAACATGAAATCAGTTTTGTCATATTTATAATGTGTGTGCTGTGCAACTCTAACACATTGAATAATCAGTCAAGCTTTGAACATCCATGATGTGTCCCCAAAGCTTAGTTTGAGTCTTATTAGATATCCATATGAATTGCCACAGTTTGTGCAAAATTAATCATATCCAAGTATATCAGAAGGGATAAAAAATAATCCTCTATGCATTATATCATTTACATTAACCCATTTAGCATCCACTCACATCCCTGGTGTGCCTATAAGCTTTGATATCCTTTATGCACCAAGCCCTTCAGCCACCGTATAGTTAGTGCATTACCCTGAACCCAGCTCACCCATGAAGAGAGTCGTCACATGTTTCAGCAAGTGCCTGTGACGAGAGCTCCCCTCTTTGAAGCTCTCTCTTTAACTGTGTCTCCATTAGAGAGCAGAGGATGGCTAACGTGTAAACAGCCGTGTCAGGGGAAGACGCTAAAGAGCCTAGTGGGGGAGAGTGCTGTGGAGCACTACCTACACTGTGATCCCTGGAGGACTCTGAGCAACTCACAGCGGGAGAAATCAATCTGAAGAGGCCTTCAGCCTTAGCTGCGGCGTGCTAACGGGATTGGCCACAGGGCTGACACTAGCACGTTTAGCATGGGTGGGAGGAGGGTGTGCGGAGGGGGGTTGGATCTCTCCCGCCGAGCCTTGTGTGCCGCTGCTAGGCTACGTCACAGGTGCAGGAACGTGGGCGGGTTGTTAAGTTTGGGGGGAGGCAGGAGCGGAGCGGACTTCCTGTTGAGATGGCAGGATGATGAGGAGGAGGTCAAGAGCACGATCAACTGCTGGACTTAGGGGTGTAGACAGAATCTAGGTCCCCCCACCAGAGGAACAACAGGACCTTAAACATGACATTTGATATGTGACATGTTTCGTTTCAAATGTCTAGAGCGCTCTTGTCTTTTAAAGTATACAAAATGCATGCATCTCTCTCCCTCTCTCCTCTGTTGCTGCTGTGCCTGAAGGTGTAGTGGGAGGAGAGGCAGAGGTAGAGGAGCGGAGCTCAGAGTGTGGGCGGCTGGCATAGAGGCCTGCTACATTAGCAATAAAGCTCTATGTAATTAGCATGTCTTTGGTTGATAATTAGCGTTGTTGAGAGAGTGGCACTGAGAGCGTTGCACAGCCTCTCTAGCTACAGCATGTTTACAAGAGGCTGGAGGGCTTTTTTCTCTTTCTCCCTCACTCTTTTTTTTCTGTCTTCCTCTTTTTTTAATTCAGTTTCTCACTGAACATACACATTCTCTAAGATTCTTTTTGCATTATTTTTAATCCTTGTATGGGTCAATGGGTGTATGTATGTGAGAGACAGAAATAGGGGGATAAAGAGCGAGAGAAACGGAGACAGAGAGAGGGAGAGGAGTGGTAAAGAAGGTCTTGATGACTCACTTGAAAACAGTCTCAGCTGGGAATGACACTTCCACAAATATCTGTGAAAGCAAAAGACCAAGAAACCAAAGCTAAACCTCCTCTGAGCGCGAGTTGTAAAACAAAGGACTCACTGCTAATCAAAATGGCTACAAGTTATTATTGTCACATTCACAATGCAAGGCACCCAGAAACCCATAACAGCCACACAGACAGTGGAAATACAAATGTTTCTTTAATGTGTTGAATGCTTTCCATTTACTCCCAAGCCACACATGTCACCATATACGACGCAGTGGTATGCAAACTTGCAGAGGCTCTCTCCAGGGGGCTGTAATAAAACATGTACTACGCAGTGTTATCAGCTGCCACATAAACAAGTTGGGAGGTCCACTTAATTAATGCTAATTGTTCAAAGAGACATCTTAGCTCATCTGGGCTCTCATAGCCTGATGAAAGCGAACACAGAGGCAGATCCTCCACCATTGGAAGTCCAAGCGGGGTCCAAGTGTGTGTCGTCCTGGCAGGTCTACAGTACACTCTGAGTCTGGCTCCAGATAAAACAGTCAAACATGCAGATAGATTTCCTATACTTGCTGTCTGCCAGGCCGGTTTCCTGGACATGTGAACGGCATTAGAGGAGAAACGGGAAGCCGTGTTGGGAAATGACAAGAGAATAGATTCATCTCTTCTTTTTGCTCTCTTTTCATTCCTGCTTAAGAACAATCACTTTGAGCTCTTATTGGTGATTTATTATGCCGGTATGGGGGTTGTTAATTGCAATAGCACATGAAAGAGCCCTTTCTTTCCCCTCCCGATGATTGCAGATCAAGCCCAAACCTAAGCGGCGCTGGCTGGCTGTTGCTGCGATTGAATTGCCCCAAATCCAACAACACACTTAGGCTGTGCCAAATCCCTGTTCCACAATATGTTTGTTTTCCCCTCTGTTGAAACAAAGAACACAGGTTTGTGAAACAACTAAGGGGTTAGTGAGTGAGCTGCGACAGTGAGCTATATCCCCTCAATGCCTGGATATACCTGACTGGATGGAGGCAAGGGTGCTGTATTTTTTGTGTGCACTGTATTATTGTGCTTATGTGCACACACACACGTGCACACACAAAAGTGTGTTTGGCCTGTGTGAGACTGTGCTCGCAAAGGCTGCACGGCATGGGTGTATGCGTGCTGTACATACATGGTGACAATTGGCTTGAACCCTGCAGAGCTGACGGCATTGTGATGACCTCAGCCAGCACAGCACACTCTGATGCCATTGGCTCAAGTATCACATGGAATGGCACATGGCTCTTGATACTGAGCTGAGCTGACCTGCCTGCCTGCCTGCTTGCCTACCTGCCAGAGGAAAGGCCATTGGCCAATCCCATTTCCAGCAGATTAACCTAATCTGAAAGTTCAGCTCACCCTGTAATCTTAAACAGCGGCAGCAGGGACCTGCCTCCCCACCTATCCTCAACTAATTTCTCCTTTCTCTCCCTCTGTCCTCACCTAGAAGGAACTATTGAATGAGAAGGGGGAGGGGAGGGACAGAGGGATAGATGAGTGCAAAAAGAGAAAGAGGGAGGGAAAGAGGGATGGAGGGAGGAAGGCTGGTAATTATTTCCAAAGGTCATTCTGTTAATGACTACCCGCTTGGCTAATGAGATTCAGCAAAGCTCCCTCACCATGTTTCACCCTGCGTATGTTTCACCCGTGTGCCGAAATGTGTGAGAAGCACAGGTGTGATTTCAGCCCAGTGACACTCCACTGGAGGGAGGGAGGAAGGGAAAGCAAGGGGGTTGGGGAGGGTGTAAATGAAGAAACATAAAGAGAAGGTAAATCAACCGGGTATGTCTGGGAGATGGCAAAAGAAAACGAGTAATATAGCATATCCACACCAGTTCATTGCATGCTCTGCACAATGTTTAAATTACCAGCGAATCCTGATTTTCCGCACATTCTAAATATGACTGCTAGTTTGTCATCTCAAAGAATTCCTTTTCTGTGCTTTCTCATAATATTCTTGCAAGTCAACAGGACATGTGATCTCCCTCTCTGAAGTGCCAGTGTGCTCATGTTCTGCCTCGCTCTTGTGAAAATATTTTCTAGCATGTGTGCTATTCTATGTGCTTATTTGGTTTCTAAACAGCACAGAGAACATTAGCCTTAAGGAGTTTTCTGTGTCGATCAGCTCACTGAATGACTTCCTCTCTTGGCTCTCAAATGCTGCATAATTACTCCGGCTTGAATGCCTTCACTAATTTATCCTCCACGACTTTGACATGTGTCAGCATCCAAGAGAAATAACAGAGTCATATCATATCTCCTGTCTTACAGTTGTCCACGGTAATTTTGTGTGGAGGTGTTTTGAGGTTTTTGGATAGGGTACATGCGGTGTAACATGGGGTGGAGGTAAAGGGTGGGGTTGTCACAACCATCACAGTCTCTCAGTGTTTACTAGGGACGAAGAAATCGGCAACACAACTTGTTTTTCCTGGTGAGCTAAGGATTAAGACCTGAAGCTGCTTTGACTGACTAAGTAAATTAACCTTGTGACATTGGCAAGCTAACAGTATTGCTGTTTGTTAAAACAAAGGCTCTGGTGACAGACTGTGTACAGAATGCATATACTTCTTCAAAAAGAAAATGTTGGCCAGTATATGGAGTTGAGAATTAATTCAATTGTACCACTGTCAATAAGTTTTCACACACTTCTACCTTCAGTTCATACTGTTTATTTACAGTGTTAACAACTATAATAAGGTTGTCTCTGGAAGACTTTCACAGAGTTACAATTAAACTGAAAGGTTGGTGGAAAAATAAACAAGCTACTACATATTACATATTATGTGAAAAATCTTGTGTTCAAAGTGTTTCACAATTCCACAAACTGAGATGTGTCTTTGTCCTCCTCCTTTCCTGTTGACACCCCTCTCTGTCCTCTTCGGCTTGTACTTAAGATAGAAAAATAGTTTCTGATGCATAGAAAAGGGTTGCAAGACAAGAAGCAAGAAAGGAAAAAAAAGACCTGGATGACCATGTTTTTCTCTATATGTATCTACTTTTAGTGGCTTCGTTTTCTTCACACTTCCATGTGATTGGCAACGTGTACTGAACTCGCCACATAAAAACTAGTTTGTTAGATGGTCAAAAGAAAGCGCCGCCCCCAAAACAACCACCACCGTCACTCTCTTCTATTTGATGTGCTCTTTTTTTTCCCTAATAAATGCCTCAAAAAGTGGTGGTCTAAAAATAGTGTGTGGTGAGGCTAAAAATAGTTGCCTAGCTGGCGGTCCTTGCTGGGAGAGGGTAGAAGAATAGGCATGGAATCTCTCTCTCTCTCTCTCTTCTCTCTCTCTCCTCCCCCCTCCTTATGTTTGAATCAGGGGTGGGTGGGGGTTGTTTTTGAAACGGAGGAGTGAGTAAGCGAAGTGTCAGAGTATTAATTCAGCCTCCGTCTCTCTCTTTCTTTCCCTCCCTCTGTTTCTGAGGATCGACCGTGAAGAGTTGCCCTCGGCGACCACATGCATAAGACCATTGGTTTGAGACACTGCTGTGCCTGTAAACATTTGATCCCTTGAATAAAGAAGTCTTTTATTTAATTTACTTGTTTTTATCATCCCCCCCCAAGCTGCACACACACTTTACCAAACAGAAGCTTTCTGTCTGCTTGTTTTTGAAAACTTTTTTTATTACAGAGAAAATACATTTCATGATTATATCATATATTATCTACACCAGTAAAATTATGTCGATTTTATGCAACAGGTCTGCCTAAGACACAGATCTTGAGAGGTGACACAATCAAGTCAGTCTCGTCACACAGCTCAACATTGTCGGCTCTAACTTTTAGGCTGGCACACATTAGGACACATCTGTCTGCAGCGCCAGCCTCAGACATAAAGGGAGCGAGTTTACTGAGTTTCTATTTTATAGACTATATGCCTCTTCTGCTTTTTTAAGAGAGCCTAAAAGCAAGATGACAGATAATGTATATGGTCTAAAGGCTGAGCAGTTTATTCCACATCAGAAGTCTGCTGCCCAGAAAAGCAGAACCTCAGACAAGAAACTAAGTAGCACTTGGATCTCTGTCAGAGGTGTTTTTTAAGGTCAATATACTGAAGCGGAAGTCTGAGGTACTCACGCCACAACAACAAAAAGAGGTTTTAAAAATAGACTGTTTGAAATGTGCCAATATGTGGTCCCTGTGGTGTGGAGCGGTGAAAAAGGCAGGCCACTTCTGAGGCCACGCTGCCAAAAGGCAAGGCTTTTCCACTACACAGCCCAAAACAATTCACGCCAGCCATTAAGATGAAATGATGCCTTGTTCTTTGAAACTATTTGTGGAAAATTCAGAATAATGAAGATCTATTTTTATAGATGGCATTCCCTGCCCTGCCTCGAGTTCTCCCCCCCAACCACCCAGCCCCCTCCGGCCTCAGCCCCTCCCCTGCTATGATTTCTGCTTTGGGCAGGGTGTGGAAACTCAAGGTCACAGTATAGAGGTCAACCGGCTGGACATTGTTACTCAAGGCCTCCCTCAGGCTCCCTTTTCCTGCTGTGGCACCACGCGATAAGAGACAGAGAGACAAAAGACGATAAGTGACGATTGGAGGGGGGAGAGAGTGGCTGGAGGGGGGACTTGAAGTTTTACCCACTTCCACCCTAAGAGAACTTCAAGTCATTTTGCTGAGACAGTTACACTGTTACTATCAGATAAATGGATGTAATTGAAGACTTTATTGATAGCGTCACTGTGTATCATAGTGACATGTGTGACACTGCATCAACTACAGGGTACAAAGCAGGTATCAGAGTGTTTCCCACACACAGTCTAGCCTCGGTGAATTGATTTTCATGTTGAATCAGGAATACATATAGACCCATTCTGATTTCTCTCATTTGAATAGAGACGTATTATGCAACTGGAGTGTAGACGGGATGAAAGATGGGTAGGTTGAGGGTGCAGAGATAAGTGCCCTCTTTATCCAGTTTCACTGAGCTGGCATTGTGTCTCATAATGTCTATCTGGGTAATTATACAGTGTAGTGACTAGTCTGAATGACCACTTTGTTCCTAGGGCCGGGATGCTGCTGTAGCAAACAGTGTTGGATTCTGACATGTGCTTAGTGTTTGTCTATTCCATATGGGAAACACTGCACCATCTGGTATTGTGCTGTGTACTGGCTAGCTAAGACTATCTGTCTGTGAGTGGGCTCTCGTCTGCAGTAGACTCTTCGTAATGGCGATTTTAGCACATGCACCATCACAATACCACAGTTTGGAGAAATGTGGTGGAACCTTCTTGCGCACAGTACCCTCTATGTCTCGCTTTCTGTCTCTCCTCGCTTACTCTCGACACTCTTCTTTATTTTATTTATATATTTATTTTTGCTCCACTTCTCGCTCCCTTTTTTTAATGTTTAGTCAATCTAGTAATCCCTCGACAGCGAGTAATTACACAGTTAGCAAGTGTTATTACTGAATACACGACCACTTTGCCCAGGGATGATGGATCCCAGACGCCAGTCTTTGATTCCTGATTATAGTGCAGCGGGGCACCAGGAGTAAGGGGCTTCAAAGCCACCAAATCATTGAAAAGTCATTGAGGCGATGGTTTTTCAAACGTCGTCTCAACCAGTGCAGAGGGATGCGCAGATGATGGCTGGGAAAAAAAACAAAAAATAAAACAGGCAGGGACAGACTGTTATTTGGTGGTCCCATTCCTCAGATTGGTAACCTACAAAACCAACCATCTCCCCCCCAAGTGCTCACTCACACACTCACACGCTCTCACACACACCATGTAGCCATCATCCATGGGCATGCCCCTCGACATGGTCCTGGCATGTTCAAACCACGCTTCATGAAACTGTGGCCTTCTTGCCTTTGGTCTGCCATCTGCTTCCAATAAGCTAAGCCAGCCTGAGCCCTCTGATGTTCCCTCCACTCTGAAAAGCAGAGAGAAAGAAAGAGTGAGCGAGAGAGACAGAGAGAGAGAGAGTGAGGGGGAGAGACAAAAAAAAAAAAAACGAGAGCAAGTAAGAATGGGCCAGCCAGACAGAAAAAGAAATAGAAATAAAGCGAATGAGAACACATCTCAAACATACTATTACCCCCATCCCTGCCGCCAGCAAGGCCACCCTGAGTGTGCTTATTGTGCAGTGGTGCTGGGGGGTCTTAATCCACAGCGGGTCCACTTCACGACCACCTCCATCTTGTTATTTGTGATGGGAAGGGACAACGTTTCTCCCAACTCCCTCACCCCTAGTGACACCGAACCACATTGCTCCTTACCAATCTGCTCTGACAAAATTGAGTTAGTCAATTGGTAAAAGCAAGGGAGCTCCCTGTCGTCCTGTGGTTTTCCAATCTTCTCCTCTTTTTGTCGCCTGTCCCCCCCACCCCCTCGCCCTCAAAACAATCATGATCTAAATCTTAGGTTTGCAAGATCGTGTAAAGACCAGTCACATGTGTATTTCTTTTAGGTTAATCCTGCTGTATTCCACTCAGACTTTTCACATTGCGTGAATTTAAAAAGGCTGTTTCATTATTGTAGCCCCTAGCTTCAGATGACATTTTCTTGAAGATTATTTGGTAGCCCTTTTAAATTCCATTGTGATTCACTTTTGGGTCCTAAACCAGTTACTGAAAAGACTGCAGTGCGTACTGTAGGTGCACCCTGTGGTCACACTCAACCTACACAAATTCTCACACGTTCCGAAGGCAGGTCTGCAGCATTTGCACACAATCATGTCTTCGAGGAGTATCTCTGATAGTCAGAGCGAATCAGTCTGCTCTCTACCATTTTTAATGTAGTGACAAACAGAGGCTGAGACCCTGTCAGGCAAAGCTGTTTATTCCAGTACAGTTTTATTAAATTTAAACAGCACAGCAAACATGATTAACCATAAGTGGCACAGTTATTAATGTTTTTTTATTGTGCTCGTCTGTCAGCAACTTGTTTTCCATCGCTGCTGAAAAATACTGCAAAACCATAAACTGCTGCATTTATTGGGGAAAACTCTTCCCCTGGTAATATACTATCTTCTTTCATAAGTCTTGGTTTTGCTTACAATAGTATGTGTATTCTGAAGACCATACAGTGTGGGCAAAGATATAAAAGGCCTATTATAATCTGTTTTTGTAGAGGGTTTTTTCACTGATGCTGTCAGCCATTGGGTTGAAGACATTGAGAAACATTCACTGGCCTGGCTGTCGCCAATAGCCATAAACACAATATTGAATGTGTCGTACCCTTCAGCCACTGCCAAGATAACTGCAGAGGGGAATGGTCAGCAAAGAAGCTCCTTCCAAACACAACCCATCAACTAGCCCTAGTCTATCAGAAATAAAGATGTACCCATCAAGCCAACAATGTTTTGACTGAGCTTCTGTCGAAACATGGTAGGATTGCGGAAAATGAGGGGAAGAGGACAGAGGTAGGGAGACGGAGACAGACTGAGCAGCAGACTGAGACAGAAAGATGGGGGCAGAAAGACGGATAGGGGGATAGAGAGGGTGAGCAGGGTGGCAGAATGCCGAGCAGACGGATCCTGGTATGGCAGGAGCTCTCGGCAGGCGTCAGCTGTCCCTAGCAGACCCCCTGGGGCCACCCAGAATTCACACCCAAATACCCTCCACAGTCTTTCGCAAGAGCCACATGAAGTTATCACCCACACCCCAAACTATGAAATGAGGATAAAGCTGGGTTTTTTTTTCCAACAATTAAAATATCAGAGAGCTTAAATCTTTCACAGATATACCAACACCAAGTAATACACGATGCGAATAATTTCCCTCGTAGCTCATACTCGCTCCGCTTAGCCTCTGATTATCTCAGTCCAGCCCGTGTTGCTTCTCTTAGCCTTGCTCACTGTAGTCCTCTCGCCCGTCTTAGCCCACCCGAGTCTAGGCCAGTCTAGCTGAGGGTGCAGAGCTGAAGGGTACCGATGAGACGGGTGTCTAAATATGTAGGACGCCGTGTCTATGCTGTGCCTGCTTCTCACAGGCCCTGTGACAAGTCGAGTCATGAGGGAGCATCATGAAGAAGGAGTTTAATTAGGAGCAAGCCTCCAAAGGGGCCAGAGAGAAAGATACAGAGCCAAGCAAGCATACACACATACACAGCTTTTTTACAGTCTTTCCTCTCTGTCATACTTTTTCTCCTTCCTTTCCCTCGCTCACGTTAACTGTGTACTCACGCTCTGTAGGAGGCCCGGTGAGTGTTCACACTGAAGGAGTTTGTAGCTTTCTCCTCTCTCCTCCCCACCTCTCGCCATCAATTTTTCTCTCTTATGAACTGCTCACTTCACAGCGTGTCCACATTTTGCTCCATTGTGTTAAACTGGAGCAGGAGTGCGGGATACTTTCTTTGGCTCTCAGTCTTTGATGTTTCAATTTGACTTTCCTATATGAAAAAAACAAGAAAAAAAGAAAGAATAATTAAAAAATGAATGGTTAAAAAATACCAATTAAACAAGGGCAATAAAATGCCTATAAACTTAAATAATGCTCCAGAGCAACTTTTATTTTTACGCCAGCAGTCATTTTGTAAGAATAAAATAATGAGCATCTCTTTATACGAGTAAAAATCCTAGTTTCTTGATAAAATGAATAATTTTAATATGAGAATGATAATTTGGGTGAATGTTTTGTGCATAAAATTCTTGGCACAAGTGAACTGCACCAAAGTGTTTTTGTTTAATCCTCATCCTATTAGCATATTCCCCAAAGACTCTATTTTCATGCCAGCTCTTCATAACCATACTCCTGTTTCTTTCAATATAAGGGTGGCAGCTCTTCTTCCAATGATCATTATTCCCTCTTAAAAATATACGTCTTTGTCGTGTCTTGTGTGGTGATGATGTCACTGGATAACGACTCAAAGCCTTGTTTGGAGCAGCAGCCAACATGATGACTCTGTGGAGTGGAGCCATGAAATGCAAAACAAAATCAGGGCACCGATAAAGCAAAGGGCTATTAGAGAAGGGGAAAATACACAGGATGATGAGAGTGGCGTTTGGGGTAGGGATGGAGTTGAGGTGTTGAGCACTGGAGCGAGAGGCCCTTCTATGGCTATATGAGGACTCCAGCGGATCTGATTGGTTGCTGGGTTGTGTGTCAGCCTTTGGCAACAGGTGTGATGTCTATAAGCAGGTGGCCATAACTGGGATGAGCGACATACTGCCCTTGTATCACGCCCTCGATGTGCTGAGCCCTGCTGGAAAGCTGAGCCCATTCCACATGCTTCAAAGTCATATAACACTCGCACTCCGGCTCCCTGCACCCCATCAACACCCAACGCAGCCATTGCCCAACCCCCTGTCAGACCACCAGCTCAGTTGCCCCATATGGGTATCACCTTTACCCCAACCCTCGTTCTCCTCTCTCAGCAATGCCCCGCTGCTGCTCTTCCCAGAATGGAAGTGAATCCCTCCAGCGCTCTTCGCTGGTGGCGGTAGGTGGTGGTGGAGATCTGTGCAAAGTAGGAAGAAAAGTTGTTTTCCTTTTGTTGCGCGCATTCTCATGTGAACGGAGAGAGGCCAGTGGTTCAGCTCTTGTCAGCTCGATGAGATGCATCGCCAAGGCCAGAACGAAACTGCACAAAAGAAACAGCAGAAGTTTTACATCTCACGCCTTTGCCAAAAAAGACAGCATGCTAAACCTCTGCGACCCCTTTGTTCTTTTGACTCATCCACCTCAGATAGAGCAAGAGTGCCTGATTCACTGTAGGTCTGTTAGAAGTCAGATCTCCTGCACCGCCTTGGTTGATTTGCTTGGTGTGATTTCCTGAAGACTGTCAAAGATGTGAGAGACACTTTCAAATTCAGAATTCCAGATTTCCACTCTGGGGGCCAAGTGAGGATTCAGAGAGAGAAGAGGAGAGCCAGCGAATGTTGACACGCTTACAGTAGCTGCCTCGCCACGAGACGCCTCAGGAATCAAACAGTTATCGCGCACACAAAAGAAGCCCTCTAAGTTCACTAAAACCACACTCAAAACAGGCCTTTGTTGTGCTGACATGAGAGATGACTGGATTGTTATTTGTTTTCTAAGCAGGCAGATCGCTCCCTGTCACTTCTGCTGCTGGTTGTGATGGAGTAGCTAGCACTCGTATCTCTTCTGTGAGTGAGTACTGACGGAGACAAACAAATGAGAGGAGAAGTTCACTGAGATTAACTTATCTTAGCATCTATCTTCCTCCTTTCTCCTGCTCAGTCGCTCTTTCTTTTTTCTCTCTCTCTTTCTTGACGCTTCTTTTAACACCCACTCTCACACACCCACACATGCACACACAACACAAACACAGACTCATTCCCCTCTTTCCCCTCCCACACACAGACACACACACATGCACACACACACACGCACACGGCAGCAGACATATACACACACTATAACATGTACAGAGAGAGAGAGAGACACACACACACACTTGATCAGCATCAAATACAGGGTGTGCTAAAGTAAATTTAATTACGTCTGTCTGATATGGAGCTTCAGATGAAAGTAGGAGAGCGCAGTGTGAAGCGACGACTGCACAGACAGGAGCAGGCCCGTGATATTCCTCCTGTAGACTAATCTCCCTTTATTAAAGCCAGGAGGAGAGAGGGAAGGAGGGGAGAGAGTGAAAAGGGGGGTTGGAGAAGAGAGGGGGGAGAGCCTTTGATGAGATCTCTAACTGTCAGCTACTGTACTTTTCTTCTCTTCCGCTCTGTCTTTGTCTCTCACTTTACGAGGCAAATGAACACATAGCACCTATCGGTACATGCCTACTTGCGCGAGCAAACATACCCTTGTGCTATCACACACAGTAATGTGCTCTGAAACTTATCCCTGTTGTTATGGTTGTCAACAATATCTAAAAAAGGACAGAGGCAGCTCTCTCTCCCTCTCTCCCTCTTGTGCTCTCTTTGTCTGCGTCTCTCCTCCACTCAGAGGAGGGAGTGGTGGACGACGAGCGGAGAGTGTGCTTTTCCGCCCGTCTGCTGTTTTCTGGCCACTCTAATGGGGGCAGGTGGCCATCAGGTGGCCAAAACAGAAACTGCCACATTTAATAGCACATATACCACAGTCGTGAACCCGAGCACATCTACTGTATTTTAATTCTATTTCATGACCCACTGATGATTATGGTTGTAAAATGTGTTTTACTTTTATGACTTTTCCCTTTCCTGTGCAATTATGAGGTTTCAAGGTCCCGTGATTTGTCATTCGGTCAAGAGTTTAATCATTTGTTATGTCTTGTTATTGGTTGCGATGAAATCCTTCATGCCATCTTGAATGTTTAGCTGCATGTTTACTTGTTCACAAAGCAGCCAGTGTATCCTCGTGTCACCCCATGTTGATGGAGGTTAGAATGGAGCCTGCCAAAAATTAGTTATCGATGTAAAAATGTTTCGTAGAACAATTTTTAGAGACAGATCTGATTTTATTATAGAAAAAAGGTACTTTGGGAATCTATTAATTTGAAATGAATTAAAATAAACTTCAGTTGGTTTTCCTCTAATTGGTCTTTTATCAGGATCGATTCTAAAAGGTGCCTCCTCACAATTCATCTCCATGCCCCCATCCCTACCCCAAAGCCCTTCAACTATGTTGTGCAACTGCTCTGTTTGCAGACATTGAGAAAGAAGGGCCTAAACGGCTGTGACAGCCCAGATCCCGACGCAGATGACTCGGTCGGCCACAGCCCCGAGTCCGAGGACAAGTACAGGAAAATAAACGAGGACATTGATCTGATGATCAGCAGACAGAGACTGTGTGTAAGTACCTCTTGTTGAACCCCGAGCCTTCCTCTCACCTTTCTTTCCTCTCTTTCCCTTTTTTTTCCCTCCCTATGCTTTCTGTCGCTCCGTCCTCGTCTCCTCGTTTTCGTCATCTGTTCCTACCACCCATCTCTCCGTCCCTTCATCTGTGTTTCCCCTCGTCCGTCTCTGTGGTTGTGGGACCTGGCAGGCGTTGAGCAAGAAGGAGAACAAAGGCAGCGAGAGCCCGGAGCTCGAGTCTGCTCTCATCCTCACCCCACGCACTGAGGAGAAATACAAACAGATTAATGAGGAGTTTGATCACATGATTAAAACCCATAAGATACCTGTAAGTACTGGGTTGACACTACGCCTCACCCTCAGCAGACTAACAACACGCTGACTGGCCAGTGACTGTTGAGCTAACCCAGCTAACCGCCATTGTTTGCCACCAGACTAAACACACAAAGTGAGAGTGAGAGTAAGGCTAGAGTGAGATTACATTGTATACTTACAGTGAAATAAATGACAGTTCTTTGATTTTGCTTGATTATAGTTGAGGAACGGTCCTCTAATTTGACATAACTGTAACCATAACTAGCAGGCATTTTTGCTATAGTAATTGCAGACTTTCTCTCATGACAAATTTTAACCTTACTGGGTTCCCTCCTTGAACCCGTTACCCATAATGCCTTGCCTGGCTCTCAAGGGAGGTGTGGTCTGCATGTGCTTTTTCCTTTTCCTGCACAAAAACACAGCGCTCAGTCACCCGCAACAACAAGGACAGACACTGTGGCAGTGAAACAGCAGCAGACATTCATGGCCTCATAAGCATATCTCCGTACCTCGCAAAACTCAATTATCTCTCTTCCTTGCAGAGTCTTCGGTAGTGTCTTTAAATCGGCATCTTTGTTAATGGCCGTAAAATATGGATTTTTATTACGTAGTGTTAATTTTACAGCAGAATATAATCTCCAACCCGCTGCCAGAAACCACAAAATAAAGGCTGCTTTCTATGTAAGCTGAGCCTGCCCTTCATTCAGAAAGCACCATATTGGAATGGTTAGTGCTCCAGCCTTAGAGAGAAAGAGATAATTCCATAGTAGATGATTCAGAGAAGAACAGTAGTGTAGTGTCTAAGCCGCGTGGAGCAGGGGGAGATGTGGTTAGAAGCAATGCAGGGGTTGGTGAGCTGGGGTGGCGTGGCGGGGTGGAGTGGGTTTGGGATCGGAGCTGGGTGGGGATGGAAGGGCGGAACAGCAGGGGTGGTGGTGTTGGGGAGGGTGGGGTGGCGCAGGGTGGGAGAGGGGGGGACTCTGCACGCAACAAGTGGCAGTTCAGTGTGTGGTCAGGGTGGCTGCCAAGCACTGGGCCTCTGGATTGCAGGAGACTGTTGAGGGGACTGTGGGGAGAGGCGGAGGGGGAAGACGAGTGAAAACAGGAAGGATGGCACCGGTTAAGGGACAGCTTACAGACGGGGCCCTTGCACCCAGCGGTGGGGTGTGTGTGCGCACAAATGTGCACACAGAGACAGCTCCCCCACTCTTAGGAAACACCGCAAAGAGAAGTCATGAGGTATAGAAACTCCAACAAGGAATCCGCGATGGAAGAAATTACCAAAAGTCTTAAAAAAAAATAATAATACAGAACCAGAGACAGCCCCTCACTGGTTATAAAAGAAAGCCTCCATAGCTTTTGGCTAGCCCACTCCTGTGTAAAGTTGCAGTAAAAGCGAGAAGCTCAGAGGCCCGCAATGAAATATGGTAAAAGTAAAACCATCTTTGGACTTTGAAATAATATTTGGCCTGCAAAAAGAACATGAGCAAAGAAAGTTGAAGAAGACGAAGCAGGGCTAGGGCACATATCCCAGGCTGAAGATCCGCCTGATGCGCTCCCTCCGTAGTTCTGAGACACATGGCAGTAATTTAGGCCCCTATTTTCTACTTCCTAAAGCTAACATGCAGGATCAACCACTTCCAGGGCACTCCCAAGGTTAAGCCCTTCTGCCAAGTGACACAATAAACATGACAAACGAGACGCCTGGGGCCAGCAGGCTACCTCTACTCATGTTCCTGATGAGACTGCTGACTGATCAGAGTCTACCACTTAAAACACTTTGCATTAGCTCCATGTGACAGAAAAATAAATTATTCCTAATTGCATTCAGGTCTTCAGTCTTCAGTCTACTTTTGGTTAGAAATACTGCAGACTTTTTTAGTGAGGTGAAGACAGACAGAATTATCTTTAGCTCTTTTAGAACAGTGGGATGCCATTGGCTTTTTTCCCAGTAAACCATTGCCTTTTTATTTCTTTAATGTAATAAACCAGGAATGTATTTCACAGAATATAAATGCAGTCATAATATTTCCTCAGGTCAACCTTTTGCATTCACAATGACAAATTTCACAACATGTGAGGCGCGAAAACCAGAATCCTTTAGAGAAAGATATTAGTAGCCTCCAAAGTAGTGCACCTATGTTGGATTAAGTTTGAATAACATATTATAGGCAACCCAAATATCGTCTTGAGGCAATTTGAGTAACTGTGAGAGGAGTTTTCTAGGCGCTTATCTATTTGTTTTTGTGCAGTGCTCCCTTTCACTGTCCATACTGCCTTGTATTTTTAGTATTTGTTCTAAGAAGTTGTTCCCTGTAACATTCATCTATGCATGGCTGTCTATTGTTAGTTATCCGTTTGTCCTTTTGAACTTGGCTGTCTCTGTCTTTGTTTTTTTTCCTTTGTGTTATGACTGCTCTCTGGAGTAACACTGACAGTCAAAGGATTTTAATTTTCTTCCTGGAGTGTTTCTGAATAGTCTCTCTCTCTCTTCCTGTATCTGTTCCCTTTACTTGTTTTCGTAGTTTCACTCTCTGCAATCATTGGTAATCTGTAGTCTAATCCAACTTGTGTCTGTGTGTCTTTTTTTCCCTCTCTCTCTCAGCAGGCCGTGCCCCCATCGAACTATGACATGCCCGTGTCCATTCCCGTTAGCAACCAGAACAATCTCATTTACAGCCATCCCGGTGGTTCCCTAGGCAACCACAACCTGTTGCCACTGGCGCACCATGGCCTACAGAGAAACAGCATGTCCCCCGGTGTTACTCACAGACCCCCCAGTGCAGGTAACACAGGTAGGGTCTCACACGCATTCATGCACCCATGTACATGCTGTTCTCCCATCTGTCTATCCTCGTAACTGTGTGGGCGTACCGGTCTGTCATGCTAACAGACGCACACATCAAATGCACAATTTATTTTACGACCACTACCCTCAATATTCCACCTAAAGGGAGTCAATGTATCTAAAGTCATTCTATATATGTGCATATATGCACATATTGCTCGCTCAGTATTTTGCTTAAAAGAAAGTTGATGATTTAATATCATATTAAATCCCAGCCCACAGTCTCGTTGATTTAGTGTGAGGTTCTACACATGGGACGTCTGGCCCTATGTATAGGCATTGAGTTGCTGGTGACATAAGCAAATCAGGCCTGTTGGTTTGTTATTGTTGTCCAAAGTCCTTTTTCTGTCCCTCTGGTCTGGAGGCTGCTGCCCACACCCTCACCCTGTCATTACAACTGGATGCGAGAAGCGCCAGCACAAACTAAATATGAGTTTTGGCACTCGCAGCATCCACACCAAACCGCACACGTTCTGGACCCTCCCACTCTTCCACCTCACATGGCTTAAAAATAATAATGTGTCATTTTTCTTGGACAGCAGCTTAATGTATCCACTCACAGTGTCCAGTTGCTCAGAGTGTTAAGGTTTGAGTGGGAAGCAGTGTTGCTGCTGCGATCAGTAAGCATAGGATGTACTTACACACACAAACACACACACACACACAGTGAGATTGTGATTAAATTGAGCTAGCTTCTGAAAGGCCAGCAAGGTAAGAGACAGGAGGCATAGTGGATGTTACGTGGGTGTCTATCCTCTAATGGTTTTTCTCTCTTTTGCTTTTCTTTCTCTTTCATCTTTCAGGTGGCCTCATGGGTGCTGACCTCACCACTGGCGCAGGCACCAGTGCTGGTAAGAATGGCCTCCTCTTCTCACACACAGTTGTCTCCTAACACACATACACACCCCCCATCCCAACCCACACACACACACACACTTTGCACACATACATGGCACCCACTCACCCACTCTGGGCCATAAAATGCATGACTAATAGTAACCCAAACCCAAGTGGAGATTTTGTCCATGATGTGTTGATGTTAGTGGTCGTGGAGTTCATCTGGGAATGTTTGCCCAGTGCCGGGGCTGTGACACATCCTGCCTGCGTTCAGCTATAAAGCGGCAGAACAAGTGGGGGGAAACAGAAATAAAACTGCACTATACACTGAAGCAGCAGATTGACTGACAGACAGTCACAGAAGACGATGGACTTTTGAATGTACACTTGAATTTTCTCCATTTCTCTGTGCAGTGGGCCATTTCTTTGTTTCCAACGCGTCTTGGATTTGGATGTCAATTCAAAATGACAACACCCGTAGCTCCCATTTGGAGCGACTTGTTTTGCCACACAAACTCACTGCACAGTAAATGCTATCATATGTCTGCAACCAAATTAATTCAGTGTTTGGAATGGCTCACCATGCCATAATGATCCCGTGGAGAGTGGAGCAAACCATGTTTGAGGAACATGTGTAAGGAATCTTATGTGTTAGCTTCTGTGTGTCAGTGGGTTTGCCCCAAGGACGTGTCAGGCCCAAGTTTATGGCAAAAAAGACTCCATTTTGAAGGGTTCAATTTTACAGCCTCAACATACAGTGCAGAGTGTAAAAATGGAGAGTTGGGGGGTCAGTGGGGCACAGCTGGGCAGCCTTGTGTGGCCCCTAGGGCTCCATCACAAGGGGTCAATGCCTGGTTTCTCTGTCTGGTCACTCATCCCACACACAACAGGACCATTTGTTGTGGCGTGTGTTCTGTCGACAGGCGTGCTGCAGAGCATGCTTCAAATGTAGCCTTTGTGTCACCGCGCCGAACGAACAGAGGCACTCTGTAAGAGCTGTGTGTCGCTCAGCAGCAGCGAAAAACACGACGTGGAGAGAGAGTCATGTGGGAGCTAAAAGATTCCATTCAAAGCTCTCTTAAATCTCATCCAGGGGGAGAGAGAAAGAGTGTGTGGGGGGGAAACCCCGGTGATGAATATCAACTGATGGAGGAAGCATGTGTGCAAAGGAGAAACAGTAGGGGAACACAGATGGAAGTGTTCTGTGAACTTGGTCAGCCATTTTAATGATGTTCCTCTAAGTGACTCAGTGTGAGGTGGCCCAGCCACTGTGGCACCACAAAGGCGGTTTTAATGTTCCTCTTCTCCTCACGGTAAGTTTTGATAAGCTGGTTATTCAACTAGCTGTCTGGCCTGTGGATGAGTGTCTTAAGTGGCGTGGCCTAAGTGACGTAGGAGGAGTCTTGTGTTTGAGGATGTGTTTATGAGTCTGTGGTTCAGACATGCACATAAACAGAACACCCCTTTTGTGCCCCAGAGATGTCATAGTTCCACTGTCTGTGAAGAGAGATCATGGCAGCTTTAATGCCCAACTCACACTGAATTAGCATTACCTGGAGTCCTAGTGAAGTATGGAAGAACTCATTTGTGTGTATATATATATATATATATATATATATATATATATATATATATATTTCACCAAACACAAATCAAATTTTCTTTTTTGTAAACTTCATGAAAGATTCCTTCCTTTATATCTTCTCTGAATTTACAGTGACGAAGGTAACAGTGGAAATAAGATAGCTCTAACCTGTGACAGAACCTGACATTTGAAAATAATATCTTAGCCTGTGAGAATGACTTTTTTTGTTTATTGTTTATTTTTTGGGTTTTTTTTGTTTACTGTCTAAAATAAATGTGAAGTTGTAAAAATCACAAAACTTTCATTGTTCATAAAAGGCAACAAGGCAAAGTCCATTTTTGTTGTTAGTCACCAAGCAACAGTGATAACTTAAACTACTAGAACTCCAAGCATATCATGTACTCGACCTCCCTTGCAGAAAATACAAACTTGAGAGTTCCTCTACATACAGCAATAGCACTTTGTCTCAATCGTACCAGGAGATAATCTTTGAAATTTGGCCTATACATTTATTGTAAACATAGACCCTTTTGTTCATCCTGTGCAAAAATGCCATTTGAAAACCAGACAAAGGGGTAAAGTCTAAATCACACCGCTCAAAGTCCC
Organism: Scortum barcoo; assembly: GCA_023238725.1. Lineage (NCBI taxonomy): Eukaryota > Metazoa > Chordata > Actinopteri > Centrarchiformes > Terapontidae > Scortum > Scortum barcoo. Next base: position 11,686,856 of record CM041535.1, read on the forward strand.
TGGGTAATTCTAGTCCAGTGCAAATAGGGCACGTTACTGAAAGGCTGAGTCATCATGTCTCCTCTATGGAAATGTTGCGGGCAGTGTGTACGTGCATGTGTATGTTCACTCATTTATATACAGTATGTGTTCAATCTGTCAACTCCTTTGCTGGTGAGGAGAGAGCGCGAGGTGAGGAAAGACAGCGAGTGAAAGAGAGGAGAGAGTGCTGATGAAGGGAGCTCCAGACTAAGGCCGCAGCTTGTGAAACCCTCCCACCTCCATTTGTGCAATTATGTAGCTGTCATCTATGCTCCGATCAGCGCCCTGCTCACCAAAGCACTGCGAGGAATTAACAAGAAACCCTTGTCACCTCTCACCTTGATCACACACCAATTACTCCCGCAAATGAGTTACATACAAGTTACACATCTGTAAGACGCCTCTGGTCAAAATCGCACTGAAATACAAGCTAAAGAGCACACATACGAGGACTGACAACAAGTCAGGTTCAGCAGATCAAACAACGTGTGTCTCAATCTTGGCAGCACCTTGCACCAACTGTACAAGTGGCGAAGTGTACGAGTGTGACACCTCAGTTCAGTTGGAGAATTCAGGGTTGAATGCACATTTGGCCAAACCGCAACGGAAGAGTGTGTGTGTATGGGGAATAGAATGGAGCGCGCCTGTTAGACCACAACAGGACATCAGAAATTTGTTCAGTAACAGTAAAATGTACATGAGTTTAACCACACCTCTCCCTTGTGTGTGTCTGTGTGTGTGTGTGTAGAGAGAGAGAGAGAGAGAGAGAGAGAGAGAGAGAGAATGAATGCTGCAGGGGTGGAGGGGGCTTGTCAAACACATGCATCTCGAGGTGCACTAAGTTGTAACCATGGCACCTACAGAGACAGATTGCAATCCCTCAGCTTTGACCTCAGCTCTCCCCCCACACCTCAGAAATAGCAAAAAGCTGTTTATCTGAATCTCAGATCAGATGTTGTTCTCTACGTGTGATTTCATGCAGCAGCAAAACAGACTCCTGGCTGAGCTGTGTTTAATTTTGGTACTTCCTCTAAACGGTTGTTGCAGCAGCTCGACCATACAAAGTAGCGTCAGTGGTGGACAGTGGAAATGAACCATGGATATCGTGTCTTAAGCTGATACAGTAGTCGAGCCAATATGTCGCTATGCAACTGTCCTAAAGTCAGGCTGATCAAGCTACAGAATTGAAAGATTTGAGTCACAGTTCTTGCTTCATTAACTTAATTAGGTAATGATTTTACTTTTGAAGTGCTTAAGGACTGGCCTATGCCACTCATGATCACAGTCATCTCGCAGATAATTGACTGGACTGCAGCCATCTCCACAGGGTGGCAATACACAGATGTCTGATTAACTGTCACAGAGATGAAGTCCGTGTCATCTCGACCAAAGTATGAATTAATGTCCCTCTATGGCTCAGTTTCGTTTTATTCATCTGTACAGAAACACTGATGTACTTCCTGCTGGGTTATTTACTAAAGTGTGCATATGTGTGGTGTGTGTGTGTGTTTTACATGTGTGTGAGGTCTCATTCATCTATCTCCACATGCACCCACTCAATCTCACAAAGGGCCAGCCATGAGAATGAAAGAGCGGGAAAACTGAAGAGGCAGCTGCCTCTTTGCTAATGCGAGATTGACACTGGAAGTAAGAGGGTCCAACACAAAACACACACGTGCATCCATATGCATGGCTCGTGCATAAGCAGTCACACAGCATGTCTTGTAGAGTCTCAAGTCACACTGCTTATGTACATTCAGTGTGACGGAAAAATTATGCTCGTATAGAGTCATGAACATGCAAAATTGTACACAGCAAAACATACAATAACGCAAAGTCGATGTTAACATCAACTTACACAAGCTCACACATCACGCATGCCAGCAGAGGTTCAGACACACACACACACTGTTTTTCTAGTTTTCTGTCAGACAGCCTCATTTTCTCTCACCGCTAGCGGTCGTTTACTCTTCAGATTGTTCAAATTGAGCTTTTGAGACTTTTCATTTCCAAACAACAAAAACCTCGCTCTCAAATTAAACAAAGATCAGCGAGGGAAATTGCCCAGGAAGACATCTGCGACTCATTTTCCCCTGGAGTATATGATTAGGAAATTCATTTATGTCTAACGTATAATTCCTGCCCGTCTTTCAAGTGGGAACGTCCACACAGTGCCCTGTGTTCTACCCCTTGAAAGAAGGAAGGAGAAGTAAGGGGAAAAACAGCCTGCGGGATTGGGTTAGAAACAAAGACTATGTTGCTTGCAAGAATGCTCCACTCTCAGTTTTTTTTTTTTTTGTAATTTTTTTCAGTGATGTTGCTAGGATTTCACCCCACCGGTTTTTGAGGAGGAAATGGGTGCTGCACTTGGCCCTCTGTACTTAGGGGAACGCAGATCTGGTGGCAACCCCAAGGCAGGGTCTTTGTCTGGAGGAACCGCACATGTGTTTAGCTCTGATGGCCAAATGATGGGTCCCATCCCTCTGTGGTCTTGCTACCCGTAATTAGATGTTTTTACACGATTTGCTGGCTGTTGCAGCGCACATGTAGCCTTAACTGACAGCGACAGAGGTGGAGGGTGAGGTCCGCTCAAGTTGAGGCCTTCATTGTGCGACTGCCAGGCAAACAGTGGTTGATCGTCAAGGCAGAGACAGGCCGTCTGTCTGACTATCTGCTCTGCTGGAGTGCACCGCTTTCATGAAACACAATTTACAAGGCTCCTCAGACTGGTGAGCTCATAAAATTTCTGCCACAGGAAGCGGAGATGAGACAAGCGCACTAAAAAAGAAGCACAAGCTGAAAATGAGCTCCGGTAGTTGGTCACGCATGGACAGCGGGATTTCCAATGTTCAATAGACTTTTGAAACACCTTTAATAACACGTAGCTGTGTCTTTGCTTCACTTAGCATTGAGAATGTTGGTATATTTAATTTGTTCTCCCCAACCTCTCCTTGCTCTCCCAGGAAATGGATATGGGAACCACCGCAACTCTCCAGGTCTGCTGGTCTCTCCGGGTGGCATGAACAAGAACATGCAGGCTAAGTCTCCCCCGCCCATGAACTTAGGCATGAACAACCGCAAACCTGACCTACGCGTGCTCATCCCACCTGGCGCCAAGAACAACATGCCCTCCATCGTGAGTAGTCCTCCTATCCCTCTTTTCATGTCATCACTCCCTCCTTCCTTTCCCTACTGTATAGCTCTATGGGGGGTCTTTCGGGTGTGTTTGCTATTGTTTATTTCCTTTCATGTCCTCTCCACCGCTTTCATCTCTTCATGTCAGACTTGGGTTGATGAGGTGATGTTTGTGATAAGCTTGACTTTCGGGACATGACTTTTTTTCTCGGTTTCTGATGTGCCTCGGCAGCTTCTTAAACCAACACCCTTCTTTGAAATGTACTTTCGCCCCAAGTCTGATATGCTGTCAGATACATTTCCTCCTGCTTTGTCTGTGTGCATATGTTGGCTATGGGCCCTGATATTTCTCTCCAGTAGGGAATGTTAAGTTAGTATAGTGACAATAGTTCCTAGCATCCTCTTCTCACTTTACTTCTGTTTCCGCTGGTTCAGTCCTACACCAGCTCATTCCCTAGATCCACACTTTGCCACCACTTCTATATTCTCGCTCACACTCACTAATTTGAATGTATTACCCTCCCCCTTTTATGCCGTCAGTCTGAGGATGTCGATCTGCTTTTGGTAAGTCAGACTGTCACTCAAATTTAGAGATCAAAACAACCCTTAAAAGGGTCTTAATAATCTGAAACGTGAAAGATTTCCCAATTAGAAACTGGTTCTCAAGAGCATTGCGTGTCTCTTACAACTGTGAACCAAGACCTGAGTCTAACCTCTTAATTTGCATTCAATCTTTGGTATGACTTCTGAGATTATTACAGCTGGGTACAGTGTTTTTGAGGAAAGCGGTCCTGAATTCAGTGTAACTCTCACCTTTATTGTTGCTGACTCTGCTGAAGACTCCAATGTCACCTCACATGACATTTTGCGAGGGCACATAGTGCCATCCAGTGGTGTGTTGGAGTAAAAGCAGCCTGGCCTCTTTTCTGGCTCAGCCTTTCTTATGTATCTGCTCCTCCCTTCCTTCCTTTTATCTTTTCGCCAGCATATAAAGTCACACGTACAGCTCACAGCTTTTATTACTCAGAATGTAGAAATGAAGGGCAACAAAACAAGTACACTTTCATTTTGCATCAAACCTCTATTATTTTCTGCCAAACCCTCCCCTCTGCTACAGTAAAGTGCCTCTCCCTTGCCACCGCTACCCTGCGTTGCCGTGGAGACCGATGGTGTTACTATAGCGACAGTGGGCCCTCGGAAAGGGTGGTAAATGATAGGGTTGGCAGGGTTCAGCCGTGCCGCATGTCAAGTGATTAATTTCCCCAGAAGTTGGCATTACATTCATTCTCTCAGCATCTGTTGAGTGAAAGAAAGAAATGAAAGAAAAAAAATAACTTTCTTGGTTTATTGCAGTTTTGTTTGTTTTGTCTGCGAGTTGATTTCATGTTCTCAAGCCTCTACCATCTCTCTTGCTCTGTGTGTCTTCCCTTCCTCTGTCACAGAACCAGAGAATAAACAACTCCCAGTCTGCTCAGTCATTGGCCACCCCAGGTGGTATCAGTAGCAACTCCCACTCTACCAGGACAAGGCATGGGCGGTTACCCATCTGCCATCTCTACTTCTTATGGTACCGGTATGTACCACAGTGTGTACAGTGTGTGATCTTTATTCTTTAAATTCTCAATTGTCCAATAACACAGGTTTCTTCTCTGTAATGACCTTGTATATGTTTTAGATGATGTCATATCTTCTCAGTGACACTTAATTGTATCTAAATAACCCAACAAATCAAGTTTTTGTAGAAATTATTGTCCTTTGACTCATTTCATATATATGTAATGCTTTAAAAAAAAGCTTCCCAAATGTAGGTGTTATACAACAGTCTAACAGCAGAGGGTGCTATTGTCACACCAACTAATACAGAGCACATTCATGTAACATCACAGCAGCACTTATCACAGCTGTGTTCTCCTTGTAACTTTATTTGAACTTCCTTGAACAACCTGTAATCTACATCCTCCTCCTCCTCCTCCTTGTCCCTGCGTGTGTTGTACACAGAGTATTCCCTGAACAGTGCAGACCTGTCCTCCCTGTCTGGCTTCAACAGCAGCAGCTCCCTTCACCTCGGCTCAATGAGCGGGTGGCAACAGCAGCACCTTCAGAACATGCAGCATTCAGCCCTCGGCCAGCTAGGGTGAGTGCGCCGAGCTTCATTTGAGGAGTTGTGAGAAATGCATGATGTCGCACGTAGATTATCACCAGAGATTCCACTGTTTTAAACCTCCACCGGCAAGGTCCAACACAAATAGGGCACCTCCCTGTGTTCATGAATATAAGTGTGTGTGTGTGTGTTGGCGTGCTTGCATGCGTGACTGTGTGTGACAGACTGACTTTAAAATCACTTGGTTTCTTGCTCTGTAACTCTGTAACCCCTTGCCTTTCCTCTCCTTCCTACAGAAATTGCTCTAGCTCTCACTTATGTCAGGGTTCAAATCTCTCCCTGCCCTCTGCTCAAAGCCTGCACATCAAGTCCGAACCTGTTTCTCCTCCTAGAGATCGCACCAGCAGCACACCGGGGGGCTACGGTGGCGGGATCCCACCTCCCCAGAACCCCTCGTCCCGTCAGGACTCGGGGCGCTCCCCCGTCGATAGCCTGAGCAGTTGTAGCAGCTCCCACGAGGGCAGCGACCGCGCGATGAGCACAGGAATGAGTTCCACTCACCTCTGGGACTGGCCCGGCCCGCCCTGGACGAGCGCGAGAGCCCCTCCATCAAACGGGTGCGCCTGTCAGAAGGATGGGCGACATGATAGCTCGGCCCTCTCTCCCCCGGCAGTGCCCCGAGTTGCCCTGTTGCCCTGATCCCCCGACAACGCAGCGTTACGATGCCCCCCAAATCAGCTCTCTCTTCTTCCTCCTCTCACTCGATATCACGAGTCACTCACCACCCAGCCCCATCTCCTTTTATCTCTTTAACGCTGAAGGAAAGAAAAGGGACAGCCCCTTTCAAAAATATGTTTGTAATTTCTTTTCCCTTTTTTTATGTTTCTTTTTTTTTCTTTTTGCTGAGTGTGTGTGTGCTATACATATTGACATTATATAAACCAGTGGGGTGTTGTAATGGGGGTTTGGGAGGGTGGGTGTTGGTTGGGATGGGATCTGGGGGTATTTTTGTTGGGGAACTATGCATAAATTGTATTGTGTGTGGATAAAAAGAATCACGTATGCATATATCTTTACACGTGTGTGTATGTGTACATATATGCATATCAACAAATAAACAAAAAAAATAGTCAGGTACTCTGTTTCATAAAACGTACTCACACTTTGCCTCAGCGATATATCAGTGACTAGAGACAAAAAAACAAAAAAAACAACAAAAAAAAAAAAACATTAACATGAGAGTGAGTGTGTCCAGTGGAAAACACCTTAGCACTTGAGTTGGACAGACAATACATGTGTACAGTGTCAGTTTCATTGCTATATACCTTCTCTGCAGTTCTCCCTTGCAAAAATGTGTGTTAACATTAGATGATGTCATGTTGCAGGTTCAACGTATTTATGTAAATAGAGGGTCAAGGGGGGAAGGGGCAGGGGTCAAAAGTTGCCAGACATTACAAGATTTATTTACTCACAAAATGAAAAAGCTATTATGCAACATTTGAAGGATTGTACAGGTAAACAGGCAGACCCAATGCTAGACGTGTGGAACCTTTGGCAATTTTAGCGCTCCCCTCAAAGAACGGAGCCGAGCGAGGACCACCCTTTGATCTAAGAGCTACGTTAGTGTAATCAAGAAAACTCTGGATCTAGTATTAATATTCAGTGTTAATAAACAAAAAAAAGGAAAAATAAAAAACAATTGTACGATACACTTGCTTATATTTTCATATGAAAGGAATACAATGCAAAGCATTTTTGTGGCTTTTTGTAGTTTCTATAAGCCAGAATGTGTTTTTTGATAGCTTTGCTAATAAGAGATGGATAGTTCGCCCAGAGGGGAAATGACAGGGCTTCGAAGCCCTAAGCCATGAAAAACAGACTGAGATCCAATGCTTTGCTGAACTGTTTTATCTTTGTAGAGGTTTGTTTTTAAACGTGTATTTCTAATTATATATAATAATTGGTAATATTAAGAATCTTTAAAAAAAAATCTGTGAAATTAACATGCTTGTGTATAGCTTTCTAATATATAAATATATATACTAATGATTTTTGTTGGTTTCTTAGTGGAGTTTCTATGTGCAGTTGCACATGTTGTCTGGTTTGTTTCATTTGAGCCCTGAACAGTGCTGTTCAGGGGTGTATTTAGTCTAACCTTAAAAACCAGCTGGAAAGCATTGCCAGGGTTTGTGTGATGGAGGAGAGACAGACCTGAATGCTGAAAAACAACCTGTTGGTGGAAAATGTCACAAGACTGGAACTGGGGATGACGCAGAAATAATTGTTGACACATGATGCACATGATTGTCATGCTGATGAGGAAATATGACTGAGCCTCAATCCACGTCTAGATGCATTCTAATGCATCAGATATTTTATTCTTAAACTTTATTATCTAATTTAATAATGTTAATCTCATAAAAGTATTTTTGACTATCAATGTCCTGCTCCATCTCAGATCTCCGCCACGATCGTAGCTTGTGTGCAAGATGCCGCACAAGCCCAAATCCAGTCTGCACAATTTTCTTTTGGATCATATTCATGTAATATAATTTTACAAGTGCATTCGGACTAATTATTCCTGATCATTTGCAAATCTAATTTGATTGTGTGTCGTCCTGTGACTCCTCATGTTCCACTCTTCAAAACAGGGTTCCCCATCGTTCACCACATGTCACTGACAGTTCAGCGTCAGATACACAAGGACAAATTGATCATGCTGGTCTGAAAGAAGCACAATTGTTTATTTTAGATAAATGGTTGTTTTGATTTTCTCTTTTTCAAACAATGAAACTAGCCACATATCTCTCTGCCTCCCACTCCCGTATCTGCTGTCACTTAAGTGTTATGATATTTCTATGTGCATATTTCATGCAGGTTCACTATGTTGTTACTGTATACAGTCTGTGTAGTCAAACAGGGGCAGAGCCTCTATAATGGTGTTCTTCTCTTTTTTTTTTTTAATTCAATACAAAAAGGTTGAGAAAAAAAATAAACATGATGTTTCAGGCAGCATAAGTGTGGAGAAACCAAAGCCAGTGGCATTTCTGTGTTGTAAACTCAACTTTTATTTTCACATTCATTTATGGTTTTTGCAAGCATTGAAACAAGACAATAAAAGAATTTGTTCAAATGTACAATTGGTTTCACATTTCAATTCCAGGCACTCCAGTGTAGCTTTAGATATCAAGCTGCACCCTCGATACATTTGTCCCCCTGCGCATTACATTTGAAAAGGTTACACACACAAACACACACACACACAGAAAAATGTTTTCTGTGCTTTCAATTTGTAGTTCAACAATCAACAGGATCACTTTAGGCCTGATCATGTGAAACACATGCTTGCTGTCCACTTTATCGAAGCACATCACATACCAATTATCATGCTGTTTACTCACCGATTGAAATAATACCAACGTGTCCTGAAGACTCATTAGAGTGCTGCAGTTTTGACAGTTATTTTAACCAAAGACATGGAGAAAACTTGTCTTTATATCTTTTTTTTTCTTCTTATTCTTGTGTTTGTTCAATTTGAAGCCATTCTTTTTCTTTTTGTCACCTGTTGATCAGTTGTGCTTTGTCATTGTTATAATAGACTGAATGTTGGTACCTCAAAATTGACCCAACCAGTACCTCAGCTGATGTTTTGATAAGTCACTTGCAGTGAGAAGGGGGAGACCATACACCTGTACAGCCATGTGTAATAACCATGTACAACCATTGCTTAAGATCCCTATGTTCACGTGGGATTCTCTGTTGCTCCACCGTGTTTGTGGTTTATTTAAGTTGTATTCAAAAGCTGAAAAAAAAGGAATTAAAAAAAAAAAAAAAGATTAATATGTTACAATGCTTAAAAAAAGTCAGTCTGTAGTATCAAATGTAGCTTGTATAAACCTGAAAATGGGGGAGGTTTGGAACTAATGTTTTCTGGAACGCACGAGCGGCTTTCAGCGGCATAAGCTGGTCTTTGTCGCCACTTGAGACTAAGATGGTATTAAATTAAATCCACATCTCTGTAACTCAAGGGACTTGATTCAGCTGTATGTAGTAAAAACGCATGGGGATGAAACAAAAGTCTCCTCTGCTGGAGGGAACGGCTATTTGTATTTTGCAGAGATTTCAGTAAAGTTACTGGCTTTCTTAGTTATCCTGACGTGGCTTGGTGTGATTTCATTGTGTTTGACTTGTTTCTGCATGCATCTGTAAAGGGGGAGGGTGGGGGGGGGGGTAGAAAAACCATATCAACATGTGAATCTTCCAGGAATGGGTGTCAGCGCAGGGTGCCACACAGCAGCCCCACTGTAAGACAATATAAAATGACACTAAAATAATGACAGCGGCACCATTTTCACATTTGCTTCCACTGATATATATTTCGTAAAAAATGTGGCATTTTAACACAAGTATTGATGCTGAAGACATTTATTTGACATTTAAACCCAGTGTTTATCTCACTTAACATTACAGTGGCATCATCTGTCTCAGTGATACATTATGCTTTATGGCAATGCACATGGACCCTACATCCAGCAGAAAATAAATAACTAAATAAATAAATAAAATACATGTACATAAGCAATGCAAACACAGTGTTCTGCTGCTACAAATGAGAGAGGTGTGAAAAATCCCCCCAGTGCACACAAATAATCAGGGCCTACTGCAGTACTATGTCATTCAATCCTGGTTGAGATAAGAAAAAAAAAAGACAAAAAAGCAAGAAAGTGAAGAAGGGAGAGCTCGTTCAATAAAATCCCTGATTTCCTTTCCTTTTTGTTTTCCTGCTTTCCTGTCAGGTGGAAATATCTGATGCAAAATAATTACAGTAGAGCTGCTAAGAAGCGCGTATTAATTTATAATGGCTGTGGATGAGGCATTTCTGACTTCTGAGTCACACAGTCATAGAAGATGAATGAATGAATGAATGAATGAATGAATGAGTCACACAGTCATTATGAGGTTTTGGTCGCAGTGCGTCGTCAACACTGATGATAAAAATCAGACGTTTTATCTCCGCTGGCCTTTGCGTTTGTCCTGCTGACATTTCCTCTCCAGCAACAGCATTTAACGCGTTTTAACATCTCGTTTTCTTAAAAAAAAAAAAAAACATCAAGTGTTTATTTTAAGTGCGCCTCTTACCATTTACAGTGAATATAAAAAAAATAAGAAAGCGAAACAAAAATTTTAGAAACGCAGGTTTTTTCAAAATTCGATAAGGAGCCTTTTGAGCCGCAAAAAGTATCCACGTAGTCACTTTTTCTTATTTAATATCTATGATTTTTTTTATCTGATATCTGATTTTTTTATTTCGTTAGAGGCTTGTATCGCTGTTTCGACCACTGAGAGGTGCTGCTTATAATCACAGCTCCTCCTGTCAGGCTGACTCCTCAGAGACCGAAGGTGTGTTCATCTTTCTAATAATTTCATCTTCTTGGTCATTTTTTTTAAATGGGACCTTTGATACATTCCCAATAATTACACTACATTATTTTAAAAGCAAAGAGGAAAAGAAATGACACGTGTGCTGAAAGAGCATGTGAAGGTAGGCCTGTGAAGTCCACCTGCTCTCCTGTTTCATCATCATGATCGGTTTAATTGTGTCTCTGTGAGTCGTTAAAATTTTAATTTTACGAGCAGCAGCACGTAGCGATGTGCTTCTTTTCGAAATGTCCCAATCTAATGCAGGTTTATGTGTTTGCGACTCCTCCCAGTTAGTTATTCATTTGGGAGTCAGATCCAGATTCAAAATAAAAAGTTAAAAGTCATATGTTGCCTATATATAATATATATATAACCAGTATGACTTTATAACGCAGGTTATTTCTAAAACGAAGAAGGAAAAACGGCGAAAAGTCTCGTAACATAAAAAAAGCATTCAACACATTTCTAATTCTACAGTAAAAAAATGAACTACAGGCACAAAAACGCACCATTTATCCTTATTATTATTATATTATCGTTATTTTCTATCATTATTATTTTTGTATTTGTTTATTTTGTCACTGAATGTGCACACAGTCGAAGAAAAAACGAAATCATAATTCCAGTGAAATCTTCTCACGCTTTACAACAGGCTGTAATCCAGCATTTTATAATTATTCCACGCACATAATATGATTTACGGAGCTCGAGTTATTTTATGTGACAGTGTCGTAAGGGTGTATTTAATTCGCTATATTACTGCAAGATTCAGCAAAGGATCTGTGAGTCTTTGCTGCCAAACAGTAAGTTTTATGGTTTTATAGTTTATAGTCTTTTTTTTTTTCCTGGACAGTCTTCCTGCAGTAGGTGACTGCTGTATTGTGGGGTTACTATAGTGCGTATTTCTCTGCTCCATGAACACACTGCTGCTCCATCACACCGAGCCTACAGCTGCTTCAGTGCCTTTGGTGAGGAGGGGTCACTCCGGCAGCCTCTCCGTGGGCACAGGATCATTTATGACCTGTCAGAAATCGTCTATCGGGACAGCGGACACGGTTTGTCAGAAGGTCAGACTGACGCAGGACACGACTACGTTTGGGCTGAGCAGGTCGGCTCAGTCGGATCAGTCTCTACAGGTACGACGCAAAAAAAAAAAAAAAAACAAAGAAAGAAAAAAAAGGCCCCAAAGTAAGGTAACAAAATGTGGAAATATGAAAAACAGCACTAAAGTCTTTAAATAAAAAAAGAAAATAATTTAAAAAAATCAAGACAACGTATTTTAATTCATAAATAGCCAAAATAAAAAGGGAAAAAAAACGTTTTGGCTCTCCAGAAACCAACAGAAGTGGCCTGTCATGAACACGTTTTACTCTTTTTGCCGGATATGGGGACAAAAATGTGACATCTTATCCAGCAGAGCTGTGGTACTTCAGTTTAGCTCCCAATAAAAAAAAAACAAATAAAAAAGTCAAAAGTCAACGTATTTTAAAACTGCGCATGTACATGACTTGTGTGTGCAATTTTACGCGCATTAAATGTGCAGGACTGGAGGGGGCGGGCTGCAGCAGGTGCGCTCACGTAGCCTGCCGCCGTGACCGCGTTTCCACCGGCGGCATTCTCAGAAACCGCCACTAGATGTCACCATTTAGTCGTCTAGTCGAGAGCCGAGCAACCTTCATCCTCCTCCCCGTCCTCCTCCTCAGTCTCCGGAACTATCCATGGAGATCGGCCGGACGGATAATAAGCCTTCATTAACATGATTTTTGTGGGTGAGCGTCACTCTGAGACAGACATACATTTATCTCTGAGCTGATCGACACATCAATGTTAAAATCTGATTTTAAAAAGAAGAATTTCCTGTGATGAACAATAAAAACAACTATAATAATAATAATAATAATAATAATAATAATAATAATAATGATAATAGAAGCTTCCACATAAGCTGAGGACTTGTTTGTGCAGGAGACAGCTCTCACCTTTATAAGTCCAGGTATTCTATTGAAGCTTGGCTGCGTCTTTAACTTGAAGGTGTTTCATTACATCAATTTCAAAATACTGTTTCCAGTGCCAGACGAGGCTCCCCTGTTCCTATTACAATGCGCACCGTGGGCTGAAGTTTGCCCCCTCCCCAAAAAAAAAATTGGGGAAAAAGAAAATATGTATTTTTTTCTGTGTCTGACTGTTGCCTCGCTGGCGATTTTTTCTTTTTTTTTTGAGAAGAAGATTGCGGAACACGTCGTAAATGAAATATCTGGCGGAATTACTGGTCCACATGACAGCATTTTAAAAGCGGGGATAAAATTGTAGATTAAAGTAAAAATCTGTCTGATTTTGTTTGCCCCTGTTTTCAGCCACATCTTCTCCTCGTCTGGTTGGAGGACGCCAGTGTTTTTGTCGGACTCGAACACGCGGCCTGATGGTTCTGTCGTCACCAAACGCCTTCAGATTAAATGCACCGGACTCATTAAATCAACAGGAGGAGAGAGGAAACCGCTGCCCATAAATGTGTCCCTTCCTATACATGATTCAAATGGAAGTGAACGGCGCACTCTGGACCTGCAGGGGGATGATCAAAACCTGAAATATTATATTTCTTTCTTTAAATAAAGTTGACACCTTATGTGGTTTTCACTGCTAATGCTGATTGTTGTCTACTTTTCCCTTAGAAAAGCTGTGTTAACGAATTACTGAGCCTTTATTCTTTATTTTCAGTGAGAACACTGCAGCCACCAATCGAAAGAATAAAAGGTTATATTAGTTTCGTTAAATAATCTACCAACAATCACCTGACACCACCTTTAAATCACCCCCCTCACATCGACTTGTCTTTTTTTAATAAAAAAAGGAGAAAACTCACACCTTATTGGAAGAATTATGGTTTGATTTTGTCTCTGACAAAAGCGTGGACCACCACACACACACACACACCCTTCACACTTTGCTAATCATTTACGAGCCTGGTTATTTTTATTTGTGAAGGTAAACGAAGGTGTGTGTGTGTGTGTGTGTGTCCTTTACATTTTGGGAGGTGGTAATGAAAACGTGGGCAACACATCAGAGGGCGACGAGAGGAGCGTTTAAACTCTCCACGAGCAGCCTGTGAGTAACGTGATATTCTGATATTTTACAGCAGGTAATGCGTAAATATTACCCTTTTTTCCCCTCCTCTCTGCTTTCTTTAGAGTGAGGAGCCCCGGCATAGGTGGGGGTGACGGACTCATGTGGCTTTGAATATCTTTACGTGAGCCAGCCTGACCACTGGTGTTGAGCCACGAGCAGTTTAAGAGCAAGGTTCAATGACGGGGGGAGTAGCCTAGAGGGACTGAATCTGCCGAGGCTGCTGGTGCCAGAAAGTTTACCTTCCTGGAGAAAAAAAAAAAACGTCCCGCAACTTGATAGAAACCGTCGCACCTGACCAAGCCGAGTCATCACAGCATCATCAGCAGCAGCACAAATGGGATTTTGTTAATTGGAGGTAAGTTGAGACGTTTGATTTGGGGCAGGCTTCCTCTGTGAGCGATGCAGAGTGCGCTTTGGTCAAAGAGAGCAGGAAAAAAAAGACAAAGTAGAGATACTTAAGTGGAGGTGCTGTCTTCTGTTTTGCATTGCGTGATAATTGGAGTTGTGTTTCTCCAAGCGCACCGCTCCTGCATGCGCACCCTCGTGCCTGGCACCGCTGTGCGCGTGCACGGACACCGAGGAGACAGCCTGAGCAATTGTAGCCTAAATGTCAGCGCTGCGTCACTGGATTGCTCTCAAACTGGGCCGGAGACTTTTCTTTCTTTTTTTTTGTTTATTACTTTTCGCACAGCCCGTGTCATTGTCTTGCCATGAGCCGTCTCAAAGTATCATCACCTCCTCGGCGCTCACCTCTGAGTCTCCTCTCCATTGTTTGCCCAGAGGAGAGCTCTTTGTTCATGCACGCCGCATTTGAGTATTCAAAGGCTCTCGCCGATTTACATCATTTTAGTTTGAAGAAAATGTTTAACCATCGCGGTGCGCGGCGCAGCAGAGGCACCGTGCCCGCCGCAGCCTGCAGCACATTAGCCTACAATTAGAATATGAAGCTTTTTTTTTTTCCTTTTAGATCATAAATGTCACCGCTGCATAAGAGACCAAACAAAGGTACCACAGCTGTGCAAGCGCAAAAAAAAGGCATGTATGAGAAACACTGAGCGATAAGTATGGAATGCAAATCTACCCACTGAATATGCATCAATATTAAAAATAATACGCACACCAGAGCCAACGGCGTCGGAGAATTGAGAATGGCGGAGCGGGTCGTCTCATTACGCATGGGCGGTTTTTCCACGCAGGAGCCACGGTTCCCCTTCTCTTCATGTCTCCCCGTCTGTCCCGTTCACATTAACGAAGCCTCTTGGAAAAAAAACAAACAGGGCTATGTTGGCTCTCAAAACGGCAATCAAACACCCGAGAACCGGCTGGGGGGGAATTACTCCGACTGCAGCCGGGCGGACTATGTAGTAAGCGGGATTTGCATATTTTGACGCGCTAATTGCCTTGATGTATTTAAATATGGCTGCACGTAGCTGATATGCTTGTCTACGTCATTGAACGTGCCCTCGCTGTTAAACTAAAACGTGAATCCGGTTGAATCTAATGGATACGCCTGCAATTAGGCAAAGAGAGAGAGAGAGAGAGAGAGGAGGAGGAGGAGGAGGAGGAGGGGGTTTGCTGTAATATGAGAGAGGATGCTTTGCGTTCACGGCTTGCTGTCTTTTCAGTCACATGGTGATTTTTTTTCCCTTGACATTTGCTATTCTTTTCGGAGATGTTCGTAAAAATAACATTAAGATTTTAAAAAAGAAAAAAAAAAAGGTGAAGACATTTCTAATATCTGAAAAAGTGCGACCAGTGAGAATAATAGAGCAGGTGTAGCCTGACGCTTCTGCGGTGCCAAAGGCAGAGAGAAGTGGTGTTTTTTTTTTTGCAGAGTAAAGCAAAGCGACCCAACTCGTTTTGCAGAAATAATAATAATTATAATAATAATAAAAGGTCGAGCATTATAAACTATTCACAAAAGCAACACCAAAAAAAGTATGTCCTCACCAAGAGAATTAGCTGGAGACACAGGCTACTGGTGCTGAAGTAGGTCACCTCAGTCTAACTTTTTTTTTGGTGAGAAAGATGTCTCTTATCTTTATTTTCTCTCCTCTCTCTCTCTTGGCTGTGTGTGTGTGTGTGTGTGTGTGTCCACTTTGGGACACGCAGGGCTTGCATGTGAGTCTTACAAGATTACCTCTTATTAGGCTTCAGGGCGCAAGCAAGTGAAGGCCTATACTGTACCCACAGATCCGATCAAAAACATTTGGAGTGAAGTTTAAAGTGTTTTATTTATTTTATTGTTTCCACCCCTCCTTTTTTTTACCCCTTTTTATTATAGAGCTCATTCCGGACTTAGTTTGGGAATTGCATGTAGCAAATCATTTCCCCTCTGTCTGAAAACCGGTAAATGCGTTCCGTTTGTCAAAGCGTGTTAGCGGAGCGCCTGCAGCAGCAAATTCATTACCACCCAACTGCGAGGCTCACTTCGTAACCTGGTCAGGGAGAAGGGAGGGAGAGGTCCACGCCAAACCTGCGAACAATGCTGCCTCAGTTCGTGCGTGCAACAAAAGAACCGAGGGAACTTGTTTGAATTTCAGAGCACGTCCTCTCCTCGCACAGAAGGATGGACTTTACACCCCCCCACCCCACCCTGCACCCCCTTTCCTCCTCCTTCCCCTCCTCCTCCTCCTCCTCATCATCATCATCATCACCCCTCCTTCCTCATCCCACCCCACCACCAACAGGGAGGAGAAAAAAAAAAAAACTTGCACACTCTGAGAGCTTAACTGTGCATGCACTTTTCTATTTGGTGCTCGCAGACGTTATGGGAAAGTTGTCTCTCTCCTGCATCTCTCTCCTCTCCTCTCCATTCCATCCCTCCCTCCTCCCCCACCCCCCTTCCCTCTCGTCTATCATGTGCTCGGGATATGCTCATGCTTTGCACAGAGCAGCTGAAGCACGCCTAATGCAGGCTACCGAGTGTTAGCGGCTATTTTAAAGTGATGCCCCCCCCCCAACCAAATAGCACGGCTGGGATATTTGAGGGGACCGTACGGCACAGCATTTGGCGGTACGCGCGGACCCGGCTGAACGCTGGCTGTGCTCCTCCTGCTTGGGACGCTTTCTGATCGGCTTCGCAGTGATTTGACTTCACCTTCAGGAAGTAAGTGCAACTTTTTGTGCCCTCTTTAATAGGCTGGATGGAGGCGATCGTGTGCGTAAAGGTGCGCAAAAGTTAAATATGAAGCCATCGATAAGAAATTGATATCATTTGTTGCAGTTTTGTTAAGAGCTGATAATGACTGGTGAGGTTACAGTTATTTTGAAGGGAAATGTGAAGTTGGTGTCTGTTTCCTCACGCACTTTGCGGCTCAGAGCGCACTGATTAGACTTTTTTTTGGCACCTTTTTGAAGCGGCTGTAAATACTCAAACGGGCTGGTAAACTTAGTCAAGTCTGCCTCAAGTGTGTGATATATATTTAAAATGAGTGATTTGATATTGTGAGCATTAAGGGCGGCTTCTCTCGTTTTATTCTGCCTCCTGCAATTAAGTTCACTTTAGAGTTCATTCGGCAGTGGTCCCAAAGCAGCAGATGCGCCTTTGGTCATCTGCCTCTGTTCCTCAAGCTAAAAAAAACATCTTAATGAAACCGGTGTTGCCTGCAATTATCATTAATATTAGGCCTATATAAGAAACGTTTCAACACCAGTGAAGACGCCATAAAAGGGGCTTCGGGAGCGATGTGTTTGAGATTATGTCAGAAAAATGATAAAAAGTGTACAGGCGCATTTACGCACAAAAAACACATCCGCAAACCACATAGAAATTGAAACATTTATTTTTTTTCTTCTCCAGAGAATGAGTTGAAACGTTGTGCTGAAACAATAGTAAAAGAGTTCGCTTTGCACACTGAATAAATAACGTCACCGAAATCGCCACACGATGTCTTGAAAACAAAGCGTTGCTGTTTTGTTTATCCGTGTGTCATTACGCACGAAAACCTGGTTTGCTCAAACAATATGGCCAATATTGTCAGTAGGATTGTGCCCTTCTGATATATATATATATATAATTTTTTTTTGGCTTCTCAGCACTGTGCCATTAACCTTCACAGCTTATTAGAATTTCAAGAGGATCAGCAGGTTGTAAGTTTTCAAAAAAAAAAAAAATGGTGTGCTGTGATTAAAGCATGGCCTCTGTGTGGGAGGCCTATTCTGAAGCCTTCTTTACCCTAATGAGGTGTGTCTTCTAATGCTGATCTTAATGATACGAAGGTGGCCTTACAGTTTACCATTCATCAGATTCAGATCAGGAGGGGGGGGGGAAGAATGACCGTGGATGTGTGTGAATTCGGCGATGCAGTAATAACACAGAGGAGAACAATGCATGCGTAAATCGACTATTTTCCATACTGCAAGTTCCATTTGGACAAATTCAGGCTGCCAGCTTGTGTCATATGTCGCAGGTGGAGTGTGTTATTTAGAAACGGATGGCCGGGGCGTAGAAATAAGCATGCAATAGCCGGCCGTGGCTGAACATTTGGGGGACAAAGTGCTGTTTATAGTAAGCGATCCCCTCACTGAGACGCTCGGGCCTTGTGACTCATATTTGCTAATTAAAACACCTCTGCTTCGCCCCTCCCACCGACGAAAGGGGAGCAAACTTGAGAGCCACATCAGAAACTGTAGCAAGTGAATGGGACACCTGAAGGAGGAGGGAAAAGGAAAAAAAAAAAAGCTGATGATGCCATTGACAAATAATACGGTGTTAATTTGGCCCCACCTGATAGCTCTTCTTCTTCTTCTCCTGTCACACACACACACACACACTTCCACACGAGCTTCCACAAGTCAAGTTGCGGTTGCTCAGAGTTGAACTTTTTTTTTTTAACCCATCCCCCCCCACACTCCCTCCACCTCCACCACCTTGAACCGGGAAGCGTTTTGCGGTCTGAGCGCAGTCAAAGTTGTGCGCAAGGTGCCGGGAGCTGACTCGGTTAACCTGCAGCTGCAGCGCTCCTGCGCATGATCCATCACATGTTCCGCCGCCTGTTATTGTTGACTCACTTCCAAAGATCCCACATATCGACCCATTTTTTTTATGTTGTTGTTGTTGTTGTGCTGAGCTATCGGTTTCACTACTTGTACATTTCTGTGTGTGTGTGTGGGGTGGGTGGGGGGGTGGATGGAAGGGAGGTGGTGGGGTGTGAGGGATGAAATGGGGGAGGAGTTAACACACGCGTGCACGGCGCACAGAGCGCTCGGGCTTTATTTCGCGTGCCGAGGCGACTTGGCCAGCCTGCCTGAACACCGTCATTGTAGTCTCAACCCTTCGGATGCGGCGATGACTAAAAAAAAAAAAAAAAAAAAAAAAAAAAAAACAAAAGAAAGGAAAGAAAGAAAAAGAAAACACACACACGAGGCTAGAGGGGATTTCGACGCGAAAATCGAGTACGTGAGAGCAATCTAACTCCTGCAGGGGCGCCTCGCATGTGAGGAAGGAGAGCAAAGAGCGAGCGGGTATAGCGTGTTATTGCGAGGAGAAAATACAGCCTTCATTGGAGAGAGAGAAGACGCTCGGGAAGCTCCAGGATGCAGTAGTTTCATATATATATTTTTTGTATTATTATTGTGTACTTGCTACAAAATCCGATCGCATCTTCCATTAAAAAGCAGACGAATCGCTCTCTTTCTGTGTCAAAAAAAAAAGAAAGAAAGAAAACAACATATGGTTTCCCTGCCATCCATTTTCATCCCTGTGTGAGAGAAGGCGTGCAGGCAGCTCGGTGCAAGGCGGACTTATTCCAGCGCGCTCCGTGTAATGGATGGAGATCGTGCATTGATAGGAGGGGGTGCATTTGCGATCTTTTTTTTTTTTTTTTTTTTTTCATGACATCACTGCTGTTACATTGTCGTGGTCCGAGGGCCTTTGACCTTGACTCACCGGGGTTGGTCCATATTTTGGCCACCCCCAGCCCCCCTATCGTTTGGGGATGGCCCTATTCGGCCCCTTTACCCCACCACCACCACCACCACTCTTTTCAGACCGACCGACCATGCAACCTGCAGAACGGACCCTTTGCCTCAGAGTCATCGGCTTTATCTCTCCTTAAGTACACGCCGGATGTGAGCGGACAACTTAACATACTTTGGCCCAAAAAAAAAAAAAACAACCTCCTGTCTTCATAATCCGAAACGTTTGCGTCGTAATTCCCTTTGCCGTTATTGCACTTTCCACAGGAAACCGGATTTCCCCCCTTCTCCGCCGTGTTTCTTCTCCGTCGGCCTCACAGGATATCTATTGCTACTGCCACAACGACTTAATAGAGGCGAAAGAGCCTTTTGTGGGATTGGAGCTATTTGCATTGCAAATTAGGGCCCCTGTGCAAGGATGACTGCACCGTACCCGCGATTTTCAAGGCCTACTTCAACTCAGTAATATTGGGTAATGTCAAGTGAATATGACATTAACATTGGGATTATATATCATTTTCCGAAGAATTGCTGCTTTTTTTTTTTTTTTTACTCCGGGTGTATATCACTGTGCAATAGTGGCCCTCAATGGCAAAAAAGGAATATAAGGAATATAATGCACAAAGTGACTTGAAAGGGGGACACTGATGACTTTTGCTTAATATGTTTGAGTTCTGAGAGATGGGAACTTGGACACCAGAAGAGGAAATGTACATGTGGATTATTGCTGAAGATTGGGAAGTGGGTTGTTATCTTTGGTTATCTAGCTGTATGAGTGTTCTGCTCGTCATAAAGCTAGATAACCGAAAGTAAAAACTACTTCCAGACTCGTCGAGGACTTGTGGAGGACTCATAACATATTACTCATTTTCCCCCTGGACCTGATGTTATAGATGTTATTCATACAGCTGACTTTATTTTGATTTCATTTGTATTTTTTCCCCCCACCCCTAATGTACACATAACTTTATAAGTTGGATATCTTCACCAGGGAGGGGGCTTAGTTTTTGTACTTCACTTAATTTAATTGACAACTTTTTTTCATACAGCATAATTATTATTGTACACACGTGTGCGCGCTCACTCATCCACATTTAAACACGTATACACACACACACACACACACACACACCTCTCTCTCTCTCTCTCTCTCTCTCACACACACACACACACACACACTCTCTCACACACACTCTCACACACACTCACACTCTCACACACACACTCTGAGCTTCCCTCCAGGCCAGATATTGCATGTTAATATTTATAGCCTATTTGATCCTATAACATGAGGGATGATTTTACATTTTATTTTATTTGAACGGAATTTCAACCTTCATCTCGAGCATTTTCACGGAGAGTGAAAGAGTGACATTTAGGGCTCCTGTAGAAAACCCACGTGCTCCTTATTTCGGCATGGTCGAGTCCGGCCAGGAAACGGCGCTGGCATCCCAAACAGTAATAATTAGGACGTATAGTGGAGTGACAAAAATGGAGAGAGAGAGAGAGAGAGAGAGAGGTGGGGGGGAATGGGGTTAGGGAGCAGGAGGGAGGTGGCAGAAGAGGGAGGAGGAGGAGGGAGGGAGGAGTGAGGGGATTGGGGAAATGTGGTGGCGGAGGGGGGAGGTGTGGGGTCGGGCCTGCTTAATTGATTCCGTTAACCACTGCAGTGCAGGAGATGTGAACGACTGGACGATCCCATTCCCACGCTCGGTGGGGCAAGTGGCGATGCCATGCCCAGGCCCAATATGACAGACAGCGCCGTGAGGGCCTGGAAGGGCGGGGGGATGGGGGAGTGGAGGAGGAGGAGGGGGGTGAGATGGGGGCCGACAGGGGTCATGAAAAGACGTCAAGTGCACCAGACTCATCTGCATCCCCAAAGAAAGAGGCGACGTTTCCCAGCCCCAGCCGACGCGGCGCTCCTGCACTTGGAGTAGTAACGGTCCTGAATGCGTAATGTCTCGCCAATTGTGCTCATAATGAGGACTTAGGGTCATTATCTTAAAACTATGCGGGTTTATGAATTTGAAAGGGATGTGCTGCAACTCTGTAATCCTGCATGGCCCCCTCTTCAGCGCGCCGATCCTGAGAATTAGTAATAGCGCAGATAATGTTGCATAAAGAAGTCTGGGGCGTTTGAATGGCACATTTAGTTGCATTGTTTGTATTTGAACTTGACAATGAGCAGAGACCGGTGTGAGATTAAGTCCTGCTGGAGGAAAATATGTAAGAGGCGTATTATTAGTAGGCTGTAAGCAACATAATGTTGTGGGAAAGCATAAAATATCGGTACATCAGTGCTTTAAGGATAAACCCAACTTTCATTTATAATGACACATGTTTTAATAGGTCAAAAGAAAAATGGCATTTATCAGTTTTTTTAAAAAATGCAGGTTATTGACAATGAAGGATTTTTCTGGGTGCAGTTTAATTAACACTGTAATGAAAAGTTTTGCACCTCTAGCCGAGTGTCACTTAATTCACAAATAATTCATTAATACTCTAAAATAAGCACTGGTGTTGTTGTTGTTGTTTCCAAGCCATACACACAGCTTTAGGTGGCTGTGATGTGCTTGACTATTGCTGCATCTGCCAGATGATGTCAGATGAGGCTGTTTCTGGCTCAGACCACATGTGCAAAACAGGCCTTGTCCCTTTTAATACACAGACACAGTTTGTCATTTCAAGAATTTATTTCACCTCCATTCGGGATAGCTTCACCGAGAGTGTGTATGTATTTCAATCTTCAGTTTTCAAAATATCTAGATCAAGTCACAGTTCAAATTCAGCATATGTTCAGAAATCTGTGAAGCTGGCTATTTTGCAACAGAGGATTATTCAAGTGCAGTGTTAAACAGAGCCACAGTGGCTGAATTCAACACCGCCTTTGCTGAAAAGGTCTCTTGCCGACTTTCTCACACCGTCAGACAAAACTAGTGTCTCTTGTTCCCGACCCCTGTCAAAGACGGCATACAATACCAGGTCGTTTACCCGAAAGAAAATTTGAGAACACAATTTGGGCCGAGCAGCGCTGAATAAAACAAGTCTTATTGTCCCCAGTTAAGTCGATTGAAATCGTCGTCTGGCTTTATGAAAGGGAACACTGTTTTCAAGTCTGAGGGCCACGTTAAATGTCAACCCAGAGTAGGAAAAAAAAACTTAGGATCTGTAACTAAGCCACCATCTCATATCATTCACTAAATTCTCTACAACAGCAGATCCAGTATGCTTTTCTCACAAACCTGTACATGCTGCATAGTTTTTTCCACTCATTTTTTTTCTCAGAGCAGTGG
Source organism: Scortum barcoo (assembly GCA_023238725.1). Taxonomy (NCBI): domain Eukaryota; kingdom Metazoa; phylum Chordata; class Actinopteri; order Centrarchiformes; family Terapontidae; genus Scortum; species Scortum barcoo. The sequence goes on from CM041535.1 coordinate 11,709,869, forward strand.
ACCGTTTTATGAGTTATTCCCACAAACAAGAAACTGGGATGAAATGTGCTCTTGCATATTTATATTTAAGCCTCTGTTTATCAGACTCAGCATATTTTCAAAGGTTAGGAGGTATAAGTCAGCTATTACTAGTTAAATTCATCCCTCCACAGTACTAACCTGTGGGTCCATCCCTCAAAGCATCAAATAAAAAAGGACCATAGTCCACCCAGTCAATAGGAAAATGCAATGCAATGCTGAGATGTACTGTTACCAGGAGAGAGCAGCATCACATGTCTCAAACAGCTGCAAATCACACTTGCATGCATCTCCCTCCTCAGCCACTTTCAGTATTCCTGGGCTGCACGGAGGAGCGATGCACTGTGGGGTGTCTGCGGTTTGCATGGTCTTTACTGCCTGTCTCCGGATATTGAGGAAATCTCACCAATTTGGTTCACGTTAGGGCTTTTTATGAACACTGACAACCACTGCTGCCTTGAGTCTTTCAAAATAATGAACCGCATTCTCTATCTGTGACGATGACGTGGGCTTCGTATCTACAATTCAAATGTAGCTGATGGTGTAAAGGTGCATTTCCACTTATGTCTCTTTAAATGGGGCTGAATTGAGTCTTCTTGTGAGTGGTGTCCAAAAGTATGCTTTCATATTATTTATAGAAGTGTTCCTGCCATACTGAGCATGTTGCTGAAAAAGATAGAGCCCTGCCATTCACATACATACACACACACACACACACACACATATATATATACACACACGTGTGTATAGTGTGTATATATATATATATATATATATATATATATATATATATGTGTGTGTGTGTGTGTGTGTGTGTGTGTGTGTGTATATATATATATATATATATATATATATATATATATATGTGTGTGATTTGACTATGTGTGTAAAAGGTGGTGAAAGTCCCCTATCCTCCTCTTCATTAAATGGGAGCTACACACTCGGCTTCCAAACTCACACATACAGTGCGTCGTAGCCATTGTTGTCACGTGATTTGTTGAGTAACAAAAACCATGGTGACCGTGGAAGGTGTTTTCATATTCATTGGATGGGCAATCAGCATATTTTATGTGAGCGTGCCCGGGGTTTTTATGTGCTTCCTCTGTGTCTCTGTGCTGTGTATGGCAGGTGCAGAAGCAGGTTTATAATATGTATTGGCCCAGGGTAATTTCTGTGCCAGAGACAAAGGATGTGAATATAGTCGTCAGATGGGTGCCATTTGTATATATATATATATATATATATATATGTGTTGCATGGCTGTATTTTTTGCTACTCGTTGCGGCCTACTCCTAGATTGTTTTGCAGTAACAAAGTGGTTAGATATATGGCCTCCTTTTCAGTTGGGAAAGTTGTCATATTCAGAGCTACCGTGAAGCATCATCTGCAGTATTAGCTAGCGACAGTCAAAACTATTTTATCCAGGTTAACTGAGAAGAAATGCAGGGCCATTTTCACGCTGCCGAGGCTTGTGATGGGGGCTAGAGACTCCATGTGCATCTACGCATGTGTGCCTGTGTTTGCATGTGTGTATGTTTCTCTTCGAGTCTCAGTGTGCGATTAACTGACCCGGTCGCCTCGGATAGCCGGTGAGGCTGCTACATAATGTTGATGAAAGGGAACAATGGCTGTGTCTCAGTCAACAACGTCTGTCTGTCTGGCTTGGGAACATGTCTCTCTCTGTGTGTGTGTATGCGGCTCCTGGACATGAACTTGAACTTGAGACAGGCAGCCAGACACCATCTGTGCACCAGGGGTAATGAATTCAGTGCATTCATGGCTGCGGAGCAAGCCAGGCCACCGCCACCCATTGATGAGCAGATGACCCCTATAGTCTGAGTTAGCTCTTCATCACTAATAGAATTCAACAATACCAGCTGGTAGTAGGGGAGTTTATTTTTTTTGTTTGCCTAAAGAGAAATAAGAGTAGTGGTTTTCCAGCCGTGGTGGAGCTTGCATGCATGCGTGCAGTATGCGTGCTTGCATGCCTGTGTGTGCTTGTCAGCTATTCAGCATGTATGCACGGTGCCCTGCATGTTTTCCTTCCTGTTTATCTTTGTTTCACCATAAAGCGTATGCAAATTAATTGACATCCACCCTTTTCCTTCCCATATACTGGCCCTTTCCCTATTAAAGCGCTGGCCTGCTTTTTTAATGACACAGCCATACTGAATTTATTGCCTTGATAATTGAAAGGGCCGGTTCCGTATTCCTTCGTAAGTGAATGAGGCATAAACCTTAAACAAGCCAGGCACAATGTGAATTCCTGCAGGCCCTCCTTTTCCTCCTTCTCCTCCTCCTTCTCTTCGTCCAGCTCAAGCTCCTGTCACAATCACATAAGCGCACACACACAGACACACACATGCATGCGCACACACATTATAAGGCTTTTCCCTCTGGTTGGTGTCGCCACGGCAACGGTAGGTGAGATCACCGTGCGCATGGCAGCATCAGCCCCTGCCAATGCAGGACAGATTCCTGGTTTCTGTGAGTGCGTGTGTGTGCATGTGTGTGTACAGTGCTATATGCAAGAAACTAGAATGTCACCCACTCCCTCTCTCCATAGATCAATGTAGACACATATTATAGTGTCTAAATGTGCTTCCCGTCAGGTAACCACACATGCATCGGTTAATTAATTTAGCTTAAGTTTTTGTAGTTTTCTCCATAAACTAAAGTCATGGTGTCAATTTAGCTGCAAGATGAATCGTGGGAGTCTGAGTTGGTGTATAATATGTAAGGCAAAACAAACTCACACATACTGACACACACACAGGCGAATGCTTGAAAGGCATCACTGGCTTCATTAATGGTGTCATTGACGATTAACAGGAATCTGATCGACCCCGCTCCATAACAGACCAGCCAGCCATAACTTGCCAATAATCCACTGAGGAATGTCATGGTTGGGCCCTGTTTAATGACATCATGCATGGCCACTTGAGCGTCTTGTGGGGAGCAGCGGGCATGCTGTGCTCTGCCACGCCGTATGGCCCTCCCCTTCAGCTAGCTGCATGGATATGCATGGCCAACATGTCAGACAGACACCTTGCTCTCTCACGTACCCTCAAGGATCATACGTGGAGTTGTGTTGTCTGTATGCTGTTGGTTTGTTGTTGTCTGGCATGCTGATATTAATCTCATCTCCTTTAGCTCTCATGTGGCATTTCAATTACAGGTAGTTGGTAGTTATGACGCACTCTGCAACTTATAAGTACAGACTCAAACTTTTAAACTTTTACCACTAACTGAAACTTGAGCCTATGACTAAAAACGTGTCCCAGAAAATGTGTAAATGAGGCTATTTTCATGACACAGATGCTCCAAGACTAATTTCATGATTATCTGTAAATATAGTCAGCCTATTTAAAATTGTGATCTTGTGTTTATTACCCTCAAGCTAACAGCTGACACATGTGAGGACAAATTAAAGGCCAAATTTGTTGTCCCAGAGCTGATAATGCTAACACCTTAGTGTATATTTTTGCCCAAAGCGGCATCATTTATCTAAAATTAGTATGCTTGCTGGCCTGCCACAACAACACCCTACATTTCTCTTACATTTTGTATTGACCATAACCTGATCAGTTTTTGGCAAAAAAGAACAGAAAACTTGATTTTGAGAGAAGTCAGACCATTTTCAAATACTATTTTAATTTGAGGGGAATAACTGGACCTTTTATGTTTTTAAATATATATATTTATAATCACCTGTGGACATACTCAAAATAACGTGGTTATCTTGTCTCAGTGTTTTCTTCTTGTTTTTTTAAAGTGCAATAATAAATTGTCGATCACATATCAAATAATGCTGTACAAGCTGATAAAAAATTCTGTTATACCCCAAACTTAAAGATAACTAGGTATTGTTGTTTAAATAGTCACATTTTAATGTGATGATCCCTGCAGTCAACAGATATTTTTTTATTTAGATACAAAATCCAACTGCAAAAGCTGTAGACCTTTAGGTAGAATATGACATATGCCACATTATACACTTTGTACTTATATTATCAGTGATAATATTGCTAACAACTCGTAAAATATACTTTGAGCTATGTAGCTGCATGATGTGATATCAGTGCTGCAGCAGAAGTGCACAATAAGGCTGTGTGCATAAAATCTATTTTTGCACTACAGGTCTAAAGCTGGCTGTGGCCTGCATTCTAGGATATCTGTGCTCTGCTGGCTTTTGATTATGCAAATACTATCCACTATAAATAAATTAGTATAATTGCATCTGAAATATGCTTTGAATCTTCCTCGAAGATGAAAGGGTGTAAATAATATATTTCGTGTCACTGCATTATTCATCCTCTATTAATTACAAACATCGGGGAGCTCAGTCTCAACATGCCATATGCCATACCCTACATTTAAGTGGTCTGCATGTAGCTTTTTTTATACAGTACACTGTAAGTATGCCCACGATCTGTCAACATCCAGGTGCTTGTTTCTAATTTATAATTGTAGTTGTCCCTCATTGTATTCACTCTCAGTTTCCCATTAGTAAGCTGCTAACACTGTCAGCATAATGCCGTTTCCAAACCTTAATTGGCTTTTATTGTTGAGATGATAATTAATGTTTGAACAAGCCTCGACTCTGTAATACACAACGTACCTGTATTCTTGTCTGTACATCCATATTTTTTTTTTCTTTTTCCACATTATGCATAAGCGCGCCTGTATTATGCACCATTTCATAAAAGAGGAGGGGCTCCACAACATTAAATAAGCATAAATATTGCAGATGTGCCGCCGCTACAATTAAAATATGCCCGTCTTTCCACTCTTTGTAAAGCGTAAGGTATTGAGGCCTCAATGCAATTTGAATACAGGGAACCATTTGAAAAATATATGCTGTTCGGCAATTAAATTATATGGGCTCTCGGACTAGAGAGCCAGTACCAGCGCATATAGAATAGTGAGCAGTAGTTGCTACGCTCGCATTAGCATCTGGCCCTTTTATGTAAATTTGATGAGAAAGGACTCATGCATATACGCCAGAGCTGGGGTGTACTCGCCTAATATCCTTATTAGAGAGGGGTGAATTAAATATTTATTAGGGGGGCTAAGGGTTAGGAAGGGGGGCCTGTCCTGTGTTATCGTGAGGACCTGAGGTGGAAGAAGGGGGAAAAGGAGGAGGAGGTTGGCTTTCTCTATGAGTGTCTCTCTCTGCCTCAAGGTGCCACCATCTTAAGGCGTTTGGCAGTAGTGAGAGTGTGAGGAGGGTAGACCTAAAATGTCCGCTGGCATAGACACGCGCACGCATACACATTAACGCATACAAATTTCTGCGTGGTATGTGGACAGGAACATGGCGCTCTGAAAGTCAATTATTCAATTACTGTCATCGGCAGCTATGCATGCTGAGCATTTCATTTGCATTTATTAATTCCCTCGATTACTGTCACCTACGAGATCGGCCTGTGTTTAGCTTTTTATTGCACGCCGTTTAGTGGGTACGGGCGCTAATACTGGTACTGTGGCTATCAGGACTAAACTAGCATTTGCTAATATTTTAAGAATTAAGAATTTTCTATTTTTTTAAGCCCATGAAACAATTTGTAGGTTTATTGAGTTGACTTTGAGAAGCATTGTAATGGGACACACAAATCCTCTCTATTTGAAAATATAATAGGCTACATGTGTGTATGTGTTTGTGTGTGGTATTGAATAGATCATTAAATTATTAGATTGATGTAATTGTCAACCGTAGCTTGCCACTTTAAAGTTACACACATCATAGAAAGGAAAGCCAACAATTTGTGAATATATCACAAATGTATCAGTGTACTTACCTCAGCCTAAGGATACCTAAGGATATAGGTGCAGGATTTTACCATGTGTGAGTAATTACTACTCAAAGTTACTATTTTTGTGACAGTATAGAGTATAGAAAAATGGCAATATGACTGCTACAGAGCAGAAAAAGGAAGTCGGTGACAATATTGTCAATTTATGTAAATCAGCGCTATACTGTTCCCCCTATCATTTTCTGTCTCCTTCTCTCTTACTCACGGTCACATACACACACTGCAGTTGACCTCTCCTATCTGTTAATTATCATAAATGTGCTTAGCGAGGCTGCATACGCATGAGCATACGCAGTTACACACACACACACATGCATGTGAATACAGCACACAAACACACATTGTTCAGTGAGATACAGACACAGCATTAGCATTCCCTTTCATCCTGAAGTGCTCCTGAGGCATAGCATGAAGAAGAATGTGCAGGAAATTATTCAAGATGAATTATAACACACATCAGCCCCATTTTGCGGGCATGGACACAGACGCATGCAGACACACATGCAGTTCACCAGTTTAGGAGAGTAGTCTATCGGAGGTATTTCACCACTGTTACAATTAGAGATTTGATTTAAATTGATGCGTTGATGTGTAAATTTGTCTCTGTAGATGCATGTATATTGCTGTGTGTGTACTCATCACGCTCGCACACCAGAAGTGTGCGGTGCATGTGGATGTCTATGTGAGCTGTGTGCCCTTGCGTAGACAGATGTTGTTCCTTTTTTTACATGCATAAAGTATATATACAATATCGGCTGTTCCCCTTCCCTACCTCCCCGTTTCCTCTGATGAGTGGTACGCGCCGGCATGCTGCCAAAGAAGTGAGAATAATTAAGCGGCTGCGTGTTTGAGCCTGGCGTTGGCTAATGGATTGTTACCGGGAGGAAATGAGACAGGCAGCATGGGGGAGCTTGGTGGCAAAGCAGACCTCGACTTTGGATAATGAAACGCTGAAAGCCACCGGGGTGGAGAGTAGACACACCTCTCGTAAAGGAAATGCTTTTGTTCTATGACTACTTCTTTTTGTCATATAGGTAGGTGAGGAGTCACACGGTGTGAGAAAGGCACAGTCACTTCTGCATAACTTAGATCGAGATATATGTCATTTTCTCCAGTTTCTTACACGGTATTTCAAATCAGTGCGGCTCACTTGAACATAATTTTTCTTTTTCCACTCTATAAAAATAATGCTTTTAGGCCTTGTTTATGTCCCCCTTTATGTTATGTGATATTCCCTGTGCGTGATTGTGTGTGATGTCTATACACATGCAATTTGCATTAGATTTAGCATCATCTGCATCACGACGCTGCCGCTTTAGAGAAAGCAGGGGTTGATTCTTGGCACTGTTGTCGCCAGTGTAGGCCCCCCACCCCCCATCCGCCCCACACACACTCATACACACACGAAGGCTAGAAGCAGAGTAGTGGTGGGGAGAGGAGGGATCGGAGCGGAGGAGGGAGATAGAGGAGCAGGAGGGAGATGGGATGAGACAAGCCACACAAGCCGCAAAGGGAACGGGGTGAAGGTGGAGGGGGGGGTGCTGTATAGTTACCCTAAACCCTGCCGTAGGGCTCAAAACACACACGCATGCACGCACACACATACACAGTGGTTTGCCACACAACCGCAGAACACACTCAGAACAGTGTAAAACATTGCAATGGGGAGTATGAGAAAGATATTCTGATTGTTTTTATTGGTGTGTTTTATTATTCCTGAGGTGTTAATTTAATTTACAGGTTATGATTTTCTGACATTCATGTTTGCTTTTTTTTCAGGATCCTTGATTTTAATGCATTTTTGTAGTTTGCATTTCATGAAATAAAAACAAATAAAATCGGAGAACTGAATCATTAGAATCTTGTGTGGTTGTATTATTGATTATTGCCATGTAGCATCCCGACAGAGCGCCTCTCGGTGTGGTGTTATGCAGGTGTGTGCTCTTTGATATGGAGCTCTAATAAAACGTGGCATCTGTCAGTTTGATATTGACATGCTAGAAGAACCTCATGATCACTTGGGAGCACAGCAGGAAATAAATTCAGAAGGAAAGATCTATGTACAGTATATACTGTATACTCCTGTATATATAGCTCTCTCCCAATGAGTCATGACCACCACATGAAAATAAAATGAAATGCTATCAACTATGGGGGATACAAAAAAAAGTCAAAAATGTTAAAAGTGAACTTTTTTCATTCTTTTTTTGTCATTCTTGTTCAACTACAGTATTTTTGACATCTGACCAGATTGTGACTGGGTTCTCTTAAACCTACCTTCACATGAGGAGAATGTCAGCAGTCACATCTATTTACAAGGTGAAAGGACAAAAAGTGAAAAAAGAAGAAAAAAACTGAAACAAAAAAAATTGTTTAGGGGTGCATTCAAGTCCATCGGTATGTTGCTGTGTGTCAAAAATGAGATTTCAAACCAACCACAGGCTGCTACAATTTATAATGGTTACCTCTGACCTCAAATTGACTTGTCTTTTAGCCTTGACATTTGACATCTGACCTCCTCACTCCAGTGAGAGGAGGCTGAGGTCAAGGGTGGTTAGGTTCAACAACATGGCTGCTGAAAAAGCATTAGCATACACCAGAATTAGCCTGGCTTAGACCAAAATGATCTCAGTTATAATATGAGACATTTGAGCATCAGTATATCAATAATGCACCTTTAGACTTCTAAGTTAACATTTATACAAGGGTTTTACATTAATATTAGGGGGAATGGAAAAATGTACCTCCCATGACCTTCAAATGATCTGCAAACCAGCTGCTCATGTGCCATAAAGGTCTCAAGTTTGACTTTCTATTTGTGGCAAAGTGTAAAGGTTGAGAAGACATTTGCACAAAGTTATTGCCAATTTTAATCCCTGCAAGTAAACGTAGCTGTTGTAAATGCTACCCATGTTTCCCCTCTTCCACCATATCACTGTGCGTTTGCTTTCCCATCATTTCTTTTTAGTGGCAACATGTTAATTGTGATTTGCTCAAGAAGAATCATTCAACATGTAAAGGTTATCTCTTGGTAAACGTATTCACTCCCTGCCTCTGTGTGTGTGTGTGTGTGTGTGTGTGTGTGTCTTTCATTGATGCAGTGATGGAGAAAGGGAGCTGTGGAGAACTGCAGGCGGCAGGAAGTAGAGGTCAACATAAGATCTCTGGGATTTTGCTCTCCACTGGACCCACGTAAGGTGAGATCTAGTTTAAAAACCAAACTGTGTGTGTATGTGTGTGTGTGTGTGTATTTGTATGTTACAGTATTATTGTGTATTAGAGAGTAGGCATGTGGAATACAATTACAAAAAATAGTATTTGTGTATATTCCTGCTGTTCATTTTTTTTAATCAAGCAGAAAAAGCCTAAATTTAACCTGATCACACCTAAACAGTGTTTTTCCATATTTGTGGGTTTATTGTGACCTCTGGCAATTCAAGGACAATCAACAACAAGGACAGTGAATCAGTGGTGCAATATTTATTTTCATTCCTCTTTTCAAATTCACAAATCACTCAGCTCAGAATGATTTACTGGACACACAATTTTTATGTTTATCTTAAAACTGAAATACAAAGTATTGAAAATTTTGTCAAAAACAGTCAGATATCTTTGTTGGCAGGAGTGTTTTTCCCCTCTGTGCCTATCTCTGCTGATGTGTGGGTCTGTGCATGTGTGTGTATTTGTGTGTGTGTGTGTTTGCCTGCAGCAAAGTTAGCCCATGTGTGTGTTGGATAAAGGCGTAGATGTTAGTAGTGGTCCAGAGGACACAGTAAACAGAATAACAGTGGTTTGAAGGGAGCTCAGGCGATGTGATCGTGGGCAATATCAAATCCCATGACCCATTCTTTGCCCTGTGGTCCATACCAAAGACAAGAAGCACAGGGGAAACAGAGGTTACTGTTCACTGTTCATCATCACAGCAACACAACACACACACACACACACACCAACAGTAGCTACAACCAGGAAGTGATTTCAAAAATTTCCTCTAGCCATTAAAATCCTCGCAGTAGCAGTAATTGCCCTCTGCCCTGGCATTGTTTGCATTGCGTGCAGAACATCTTGCTCTATCAATTAGACCTCCAGCCATTATTACATGTGACATTTTATGTTATTGAAGAGAGACAAACATTTTAATGAGCTGAGCTTGCTCTCCCGACAAGGAAATGTTTATTATATTAGCAGGCAGCTTATTACCATATATGCTTTCTTTATTTCCACTTCGACCCCATTTTCTTACAACTACCTGAAAGTATTGACATCTGTCACTGTCAGCAGAAAATATACCACTGGGTACCTATGCTTGATGATGAGAAACAGTACCACACAGAGGCACTTTTAGTATTAAAAGAAAAAAAAAACAAAACAAATGACAATACCCCACTGACTCTAAATGGTCTATGTTGAGAGTTCTCAGAGTCAAAAGTTTATTTCTTGGTGATGATGCTAAAAAAAAAAAAAAAAAAAAAAGGCTGAACAGAGAGTGGTAGTCAGGTGGTATGTCAGCGCCCATGGGCCTCAGTGTGCAGTGGTGTTACTGTCTCAATACTCACACACATTTGGTGGACTGCTCAGAAGGGCCAATGTGCAGAAGGGCAGGGCAAGTGGTCACTTAGGGTCGTCCTAGGATTACTCCCAATACTCAGTGCACACATTTGGTGGACTGCTCAGAAGGGCCAATTAGAAGGGCTTAGGGCAAGTCACTGGGTAGGAAAAGTCAGCCACATGCTCAAGTCTGTAGCCATTTTAGACTATGCCACAGAGAGATGGTGTCTTATAGCGAGCTTCCCACAAATTTTGTGTAGAATTAACGCTTTTGCCACCATAACACTGCTTTAAATGGGATATCTCATAACTTGGACATTGGCGTTTTTCTCTGTTTACTGTGTATGCATTGTTATTCCAACACAGCTTCAGCATTTCAGCGTACTGCTTTTTGTGAGTGCAGGCAGGACCACTGTTGATAGCGTTAATCAGGTTGACTGAAGATATTTAAAAGGGTATAAGGAAAACTATTAGCCCTTTGTGAAAGATGAAGTTGTTACCTGAGATTTCAGATCTGAGATTTCAGAATTGTGTCACTGGATAATAGAGGTGGGTCAGTAGCTTTAAATATGCTTCAATGCTGTTCAGTGGCATTACAAAGCTGATTTCTGAATTTAAAAAAACAAAAAAAAAACAAAACTTGTTTTCATCAGTTTCAACAATCAGATCTTTATCTAGATGAACCAATGAGATGCAGTGAATGCAACCTCGGTGGAGCGTTTTCGCAATCACTTTCTATAGATACAAAACTGTCATCTGAGATAGACCTCACTCTCTTTGCAAAAAGCCCATCCCTTAAAGTGTGTCAGGGTCATTAGACCCTTATGACTGACTTTGCATTATTTAGTTAGAAAGGTAGGCTTCTTTCTAGAAGTAACATCTAACCTCCCCATCAGCTATTGTCTGTGTGCAGAATATGGCAGGGTCATGGGTTTGAAGCTGAAGCAGGAAACCAGGACAGCTTTTCATCCTTTCAGATATAGATGTACTTTGACAATATCAGGAAATGTCCTCACTTGAAATGAGGACAAGGATTTTTTTTGGGGGGGACAGTTACATTCCTCTTCTCTCTCTCTCAATATTAAAATGTATGTGGTCATGATTGATATTTTTCACAGCTCAGAGAGTACAAAAGCATTTACACCATACATTTTTGCCTCAGTACGATTTGCTAAATATTAAGATAAGCATCCATGAAAACACAGTGTGTTTACTGTACAGTATAGTTTGTTTACATTGCGTCTCCTCATTTCCTATGCTATACCTATAATCATCTATCAGACATGCATATTTGGAGTACAGCTGCTTACTATTAGGGTGCCAGCGGGGGTGAGTATTTATAATGTGGCGCCCGTATTCGTGAATGTAAGCCCTCCAGTGTTGTAGGCTGGCTTCTGTATCATCGGTGCTAGCCCACAGCGATTAATGAAGTCGTCTGCATGTGCCTGCATGATTAAGGAGTGCTAAAGCGTTAGCGTGTGTGTGTGTGTGTGTGCGTGTTGTCTGCACAGATGAAACAACAACAGAGAACAAAAGATGCCAGCATACAGGAGGGCTTGCAGCAGGTCCATTCACAAACATCAAAATGAACAATTTTGCACAGTAAAGATAGAAGAGTAAATGCAAAGGTTTGATTCTTTATGATCAGGTAATGCAGTTGCAAACAATTATAAATGATGACTAAAAGCAGGGAGGCGACTGAGGGAGTAAATCGTACATTATTTATGAAAATATTGTAAAATATGTGAGAGGTGTTTTTTTCCCTTGATTTAGTTTCCATCTATAATTTTCCTATTTCCTATTTGTCAAGTAATTCCATATTTCATGCTTGGATGCAATCCTTTCCCCGTGCTATATATTGCAGATGCTCATGCCTCTTAGCGATAGCACAATATGTCCTTTCTACGGTTGTTCAAAAATTCCACAAAACTAGAACATGTTCGTCTCTTTCCCCCTCATTCTCATGCACTACATTATCATTGGTGTACCACGGGCTGAGTCTGGCATTTGTGGAAATCTCGTCTTATCAATTTATAATTAAAACAGATAAAACTACAGAGTTTTTTTCGATTTAATATCCAAGTAGCTTTCAGCGGGCTGTGTAATGGCGCTACGTAGGGAGGGTTTCTTCTGCATCATCATACAGTCAGAACAAAGGATATGCACATCGTAAAATCATGCAAATTAATGCAAATCGCTGGCTGCAAGGAATAGCGAGGTGGCAGGAGGGGAGTTTGTATAAGCAGAGGGATGCCAAGGACTTTGTATACAACACTTGCTGGACAATCTTTCTTTGAATTGTGGCAGATGACTAAAAATATATTGGTTTATATACTGGTTTCAAATCTGATTCTAAATCTCTCCTGCATGGTGTCTGGCATAAAAACAGGACTTTGTAAAGTTTCTTCTGCTTATAAAGACTGGATAGATGTGTTTACTCTCAGTGCCTAAACAATATGTAGCTTTCTTGTGTCTCTTTTTTTTTTGCTGGAAATTGTTTTTTTATTTTTGTATGATGCAACAAAACACATACAGTGTTCATTCAAGACTCTGCTCTAAAACACGGTGAATGCAAATGTGATACAATGGCTGCAAACAGCCTATACGTGCGTGTGTTTGTGTTGGGATGATGCAATATTCTGACCATACCGCCTCAGAAAAATGAGAAATGCACAGCAGATATTAGTAACACCATCGCTAATGAAAGTCTCCTCGCCTTCTCAGTAAAAACTTTACCAAACGTGACATTTTCACGAGTGTGCTCAGAAACCAGGGGGATTAGGTAATGACGAAATAGGTCGGCCTCCATTTTCCTTCAGCTACAAAAAGAAAAAAATGTATTTCTGTAATTATTTTCCCAGAAATTTGATTTGGTTCTCACCATGAATATTTAAAACACTAGTGTTTGCTGCATGAGAACAATACCACAGATGCATCAATACAGAAAGTGCGAAAAAGATTCATTTGTGTACTTTATAGTTAAAAGTCTATTTGCTTTTGTCCTAAATTAGATATTGTTTTTACAATCCATAATGCAATAGTCTTCAAAGTGTGTGTGGTGTAAAATATGACAGTGTGCATTTCAGTGTGTGTTTCATCGCAAATTAATTCAAAACCTTTATTCTATTCTAATTTATAGATAAATCATCAAATTAAGTAATATAACCCTAATACAAAGACTTAATCATTTTGCAAAGAATGTTTTTTTTCCCACAAAATGATCCTGCAGCATCACCTCCTTTGACAAAATGCTGATTGTAATGTAGACCCGGTTGAACAATATCACATTCAAAGGTTCTCGTCGCAATACAACAATCAGTTATTTGTTTCAGCTTGCATACAAAATCATATCTAAATAATGCCTCCCTCCGTCAGACGCCACACACACACACACACACACACACACACACGGACTAACCCGCAGACACAATATGGTAGGAGAGAAAAGGGGAGGGCACAGACAGACATTCACAATTGTGCATAATGATGTTAACATTCCTGCATGTCTAATGCAGGGGATACTGAGACAGACACTGGCTGGTCGGCGGTCTTGCTGTGTGTGTGTGTGTGTGTTGTATGTGTTCACGGGTATAAGCTGTAGCAGTGCATAATGATGTATTAATTGTGGCCTGCTCTCGCTCATGGTGTTTGGGCTCCTTGCCGAGGTTACTACTACTTTGATGCGATCGTTAATCTTATCACACATATGCAAGATCACACTGCACTTGATTTTCTAGACCGCTCACGTGGAATTGTTGGTGCACTGTAATCTGAGTAAAAGCAGCGGCTGCTTTGTACAAAATTGATTGGTATATTTTTGCTTTATTTATTCAAATAATGGTTCATTTTGGAGTGATTAACCCAGATTTATAAAGCTGTTCAAATATAACAACTCAGCACAGGGATATTAGTGTGTATCCGTGGCCAGGATTTTTGAAAACAAATGTCAAATTGAAACTGTCAATTTTAAACGTCCTCATTTTGGATTTTTGTATTCACAAGGAGTAGTTTAAGGGTGTGCCTTAATTTCAAATGCATGCACCATCAAGTGATCCTTCAATGCTGTTTTTTTCCCAACTTCCTCCCAAATAGAAAGACACAAACTCAAAGGGAGGGGAAGTGGATATGAAAATGGAGCGCCAGCATCATAAAAGATGGAAACAAAGAGGGACAGACAGCATACACTGAGAAGGACAGGCAAAAGATGAAGCTCATTTTTCCGTGGGCACCCAGTGGCGTCTGCATTGCAGATCGCTGAAATCCCCCTCGAATGCGTCCCTGGGCTTAAGGGGGGTGGGGTGGGGTGGGAAGGGTGAACAAGGGATGGGTTTATGCTATCTCTGCTTTAGTACACTTTGTTTTTTTTCCTCCCCCCACCGAAATATATTTTTTCTGTCTGCATCAAATGTCAAGTTAATTTCCTGGGTGCTATGAGGGATGTGTCCTCCCCTTCGGTATGTGTGGCAGGGCGGTGGATTGTGGCAGGGTGGTGTGTGTGCCGGTGTGTGTGTGTTTCTGTGTGTGTGTGTGTGTGTGCTGTGTCTGTGTCTGTATGGGTGAATGGGGAAAGGGAAAGGGGCATGGCAAGGCAAAGAGAGAGGTGAGAGGTGGTGGCCCGGTGGTGTGTGTGTGTGTGTGTGTGTGTGTGTGTGGTGGGGGGTGTTCTCAGTACAGTATCTATAAATTGGCTTTCTCTGAAGAGCTAGAGAAGTGTGTTGAATATGTGTGTGTGTGTGTGTGTAAGAGAGAGAGAGAGAGAGAAGAGAGAGAGAGAGAGAGTGTGTGTGTGTGTGTGTGTGTGTGTTAGGCTGTGCAAAGAATATGATCCAATTATTAATAGATGCTTTTGTCAGTGTACCTATGTCCACATGCCCGTTCTTATTTGTGCATTCACATGTTCAGTTCTTTTGAAGGTTCATCTAAATTGAATCCTAATGCAAAAAAAAGAGGGGAAAAAAACATACCATATGTTACAATGAATGCTGGGTAATTCAATGACAACGTAAAAAAGCAGAAAATCTTTCAGGTGTATCTTAATAAGGTGGTTATGTGTGGATCAAAATTAGCGGCGACTCTCTCATCAGCTGTGCTTCATTTCCTGGTCGCTAACGACAATGAAAGCTCATTACCAACCGATAGTAGCATATTATGTTAAACTTCCATCTGTATCAGTCCTCTTTTAACCTTGTTGCCTGGCAATAGCAGTCTTTGTGTCCTTCTGCCTTCCAAGGCTGGGCCATATTTCCCTTTCTTTTTTTTTTTATTTATTTCAGGTATCCTCTATTATCATTAAGTAATTGTGTCCCTCTGATATCCTCATGTCTGCTACTTTTAGACACAACCCAACCTTCATTTTCTCCATTTTCTATAGTAAAGACAAATATACTCTGGCTATCTGTCTCTCTGCTGTTATGTTACGTAAACAAGGCTGTGATCTAGAGTTTATATTTGTGTTCAAATGCACAGATTTCTTTAGCTGGTTTACGCACGGTGCTTTTTTTTCAGCATTTTTATTCTATGTGTGTTTAACTGCAATGTCTATGTATACGTGACTGAGTCTGTGTGTGTGTGTTCATTGGAATGATTTTGTGCATTTTTGTATGCGACTGTTAAGTGTATGAAGCCAAACTGTATATTTTGTATTGCAAAGTGTAAAATGCCTTATTGCAGAGAAAGGGATTATGCATTTGTCAGTCGTGCTTACGCTGATGTATGCTCCTGCCCCACAAATGTCACATCCCATAACCTAGAAAAATTACACCAGTCCCACCTAATTACGCATATTCATGATGCTGTTTTGCATAGTGCTGGTAGCATACTTCTGTTACAAGCCACAGAGCTGAGCGATGTGGTTGAGTGAAAAGGCTTTCAATCCACTGATTCAGTGCGCCGCTGCCACAAGCATCGGCTTGATAACGTTACCTCCATGCCAATTTTTTTTATGATCTGAGACCATTATGAAAAGAGAGTTTTCTCTTATTTCTCGCAGTCAGTCATATTTCCACCGCCTGCAGCATGTTCAAACCTAGTGGGAATTTTTAATAAAGAAATTAGCTATGTCCTAGATTATGAAGGTCATTTTGAAAATAGATCAGATTCAACTAATGGTTTTTGAAATACTTTGTCATTTATATACCATCTCTGTTCCTTTTTCCTCTGTGTGTTTATTTCTCTCTCCTGCACTCCTCCTGTGGTGAACGTGGTTCTCCTGGCCACTGGTGATGAACAATATGTAAATCAGAGAGCAACAATGCTGGCGAGTGGAAGCAAGGCCGGGCATACACAGAGTGAGAAAATCCAAATAAAGTTATGAGTGTGGAGGAAAGACAGAGGAGGAAGTGTTGGAGAAATAGATGGAGGAAGAGAGGAGGATGAGTCGGGGTGGCTGGCTCAGTGGCTTATTGTAGCACTTGCGGAACAGACTTAATCAGACTTGGCCCGGCTTTAATGAAGGAGAGAGTCCAGGCTGTGCCACTGCTTGGGTAAACAGCGATTGTTTCAGTCCAGGGTTCCCAAACACGGGCAACAATGGTACTATTGTCCCACCAGCTCTTATTAAGAGGCGAACCAGAGATGGGGTGAGGAGCAGAAAGCGGGGAAGGGAGGTGGGTGAAAAAGGGGCAAGAGGGGAGAAGGGGAGGGGGGGTAAAAAAGAAGAGGTGTGGGGGAGAGGAGGAGTGAGTGGGAACCTGACAGGAACAGAGGATGGAGTGGGAGGGGGAAGTGGAGAAAAAGAGAGAGGGATGGAGCGAGATGGCGAGAGATGCTTCTCTGATCTGCATTGTGTCTCCTTTTCCCTCCACCTTCCCCCTGTTTCAACATCTCTCCATCTTCTCAGCCATCATCCTCGTCCTTGTCTTCTCCTCTCATCCTTTCATCCAAGCTTCCATCCCGCATCCTCCTACCAGCCACCCACTTCCTATTGCTTCCATCTGTCCTTTGTTCCTCTTCGTTTTTGCATTTGGGGAGGCGAGGGATGCTTTGCCTGTCATAGCACCTTTGCATCACCTTTCCCATCCAGCGCGGGGAGAGAAAGAGAGAGAAAGGGGCGAAGAGAAGAGGAGTGAGAAAGGAAAAGAGGATTGGGAGGGGGGGTGAGAAAATGGGGCAGGAGCGAGACAAAAAGGAGAGATCATGCCGCTTCCTGGCTTAATGAACATGGGCAAAGGATGATCACAATAGAATACATTATGCTCTTGTTAGTAGAGGCAATCAATTAGCAGAGAGCACACCGCTGGCACACCATCTTTCCCGCTTGGGCATTGGCTCATTCATAGCACAAACGAGTGGCCCAAGGAACCCCCTCGCTTCGCCGTTTTTCCCACCCTCAATGCCCAGCGGCCACAAAAGATTTGATTTCATTCCTCAATGTGAAAGGGGACAGCCTTGAATTTGCATTTCCGCCACATTCAGTCCACATTAGTTGAAATATTAGTTAGGTTCCGCTAAAGTCAAAGGTCCTGGCTCAGTGTAAAATGTGTGCGTGTTTGAGGGAGTGTATGCATGTAACAGCATATATATTAACTAAAGTTAATCCCCAAACCGTATTTAGTCCCCATCAGCTATACGAGTAAAAGCGCTGTCATACTGATTGGACTTCCTCAATGGGAAAGTGTCCCCTGACAACACAATGTACCCACTAAAGCTTGGCTCCACGAGATGAGAACCAGACATGACAATGTCTCTGTGACTGACACTGACAATTGCATACCAAATTGTCACTCAGGTCCCATCAGCAATTCATACAGCGGTTGGGTGAAATTCCTTCATCCTTTCCCCCCATGTTTTCTTCTTCTTTTTTGTGTCAGCTAGAGGAATAGCTCCAGATAATGGCAGCAATCTATATTGTGAAAGAGGCAAGGAGTAGTTCTGCCTTAACACAGGCACAAATCATCACTGTCTGGCTTAGGATCTGTGAAAGTGTCTGTGATGAGTAGAACATACTGCTTTCAGTGAGGAACTTTGCTGTGATTCCAGCCAGAGGTTGGAAATGGAGGAAACAAAAGAAAATGAAGGAAAGGCGAAGAAAGGAAAAATTGTATTAACTTGACTTGGGTTTTTTTCTCCTGAAGACTGTGCGTGCTGAGAGGAAGATGGCCTCAGGTTTGGGTTCAGGGAATCGGTTGTTGCTGTGTTTGCCAAGGCATTCACGTCTGTGGCCGTCTGGATGTTACCTGTTTGTTTTTGTGTATTTCAATCAAATTTGCCTTTAAGCTATGGGCATAATACTATGTGGTTTTCAGAACTTTATCTTTTCAGAATAAAGTTTGATATTTGTCCTGATTATGATGTTTTAAAAAATGATCAATTCCATTTTGTTCTTCCAGTTATAAGTTATTCCAGTTATACGATAAACAATGACATTTGTTTTCAGCAATGTGGCACGTATATTGTACAACTCAAATGGTGACACTTTATTTTGAAATTTGAACGGGCTGTCAAGAAAAGCAGCATGACTATAAGTACCACATGCTGCGCCAATAAAACAGAAATCATTTGCTAGTTTTGTAGTGCTACCTAGACAGGCCCTCCCTGACCTCAGAGTGATAACATTATTAACCAATATTTCAACTAAACTTGTACAACCATCATATTAAACACGCTCTGTATTTTCCATGAGCAGCTCCGCTCTCAACATTTTATTTCGGATGACTCAGCCAGTCACACAACTGTGCTATGTGGAAGAATTGGGTCTCATAACTTCATTAAAGAAGGTATTCCATTTGTTGTATGAAAAGTGTAATGTTAGGTCAACAGAACAGAAGTGAAGGTTTTCTACCTGTGTTTACCTTGCCGACAAAGTAACTACGCAAATGTTGATTAGTCTGTGTTTTGTGGATGCATTGTGTGTAGGCAACATTTACAAAATAAATATATATAAATACCATCATCCATGATTCCTCTTCGTTTGCAAGAGATGTCTTCTTTGCCCCTAATCTGACATATAAAACCTTTGTGCTTATAAGAACATAAAGACCTTCATTATTTGTTACAGCTGATGACAGCACCATATTGAGCTTGTGTCTCATTCACCTTTCCCACAATATATGATGTAATGTTTAATTTAAAATAGATTATTGTGGTATCGAATGTCTGATTTTTCCCCTTGGTTGTCTTTTGGGATCTAAGCCTGCATTGTTACTTTTGTTGTCAGCTTGGCTGTGTGTAACCTTGTCACTGTGTATGAGTTTGTGTATCTTTGTGTTTGTATTTCCAATTTTCAAGCAAAATCCACTACACTCGTGCTGGTTGTGCTTACACACACGTTGATTACATAGTACATGAAATACAAGGCTCCTGCTTGCGCTGTCTATAAGAGCTTCTTCACTAATGCATGGATGAAAAGAACATGCATCACAATGTACATACTTTCTGTTGTTAGCTGAGGAGCTGTAAAGTGGATTTTATCTTTTTTAAAGTTGAGTGCATGTGTAGAGGTGTTTTGTTGGTCTTCAAAGTGCCTCAGAATGGTGCAGTGTTGTGTTTTGACCTTTAAAAGAAAGAAAAAAACACTGCATTTTCCCCAGAATTTCAGTATATATACTGTATGCGTGCTTGTTTGTTTGTATCTGTTGGAATATTAAAGTGCAAGTGCAAAATACTTATAATGTATTCAGTGTTATTAGGCTGCAGAGGGCATTGTGTTCACTCTCCACTTTGAAAGTTGAAATGTTCAACATCTAATGGATTGGGAGCATGAATGGTAACACAGGGCATATGAGGGAGGGGTGCAAGCAGTATTGCATCTGCCTGAGTAATACATCTGACTATAAGGTGAGCTTTTGGAAAAATGCCTCGTGTTTTGATTTTTGCACAAAGCTTTGCTTTAATTAGTAAAGCCAGATCAATTAATATTAATTAAATATGTTAGCTATAGAAATTGTTTCACAGATGTTACACAGAAAGAGGTCTGCTTGTTCTGTTATGTTCTCTAAAATTATTTATGAACCACGCCAAACATGGAAGATAAAAAGACAAAGCTTGTGTTGTGCATTTTGCCACGTCTTTCAGTTCTGTCATCTTTAGATCCTTTAGGCTCAAGGTAAAAACTCTCACAACGTGTTCTTTACCTCATTAAGCTTTTCTCTCTACTTTATGTACCTCCACCTGTTTGTTTTGGGCAGTAATGTCTCTTCCTGCTCTGTTTATCTGTTACTTCTTGATCATCTCCCGTGCTCTCTCACCGCTGGGTCTCCATGTACAGGCAGTCATGCTGCTGACATTTGTGTCCAAGCAGGGCCCGGTGACATGGCCTTTACCACCCCTTGCTGGGTCTCCCTTCGCCGCCGCTACCCCCTGCTGCCATTCTTAACCCACCAAGTCCTCTTCATCAGCGTGCACGTTGATGTGTGTATATTTGTGTGTGCAGTTGTGCGCTTTGGGACCACCCTGTTTGTACAGTGGCTGTGTGTTTAAGCCATGTCCAGATCAGCCACGTTCGTGCTTGCCTGTGGCCTGTGTGCACAGTAGGGGACATGGTATGGAGCAAGCCTCTTTCTCTGCTGGATGCGAGCAAATGCGGTCGGTGCAGGCTTGGAGGTAGCGGGGCACACACGTGGAAGTGGATAGCTCACTGGTTTGGATAAAGTCTTAAAATGTTCATTTTCACACGTATCGTAGAGAGCAGAATCTTTTTCATGAATTCAATGGGCAAAGAAATCTCACCCATATTGGCCACTTTAAATTATTTGGAAATATTTAGGCCCTGACTGAATTTTGGAAGAGCTATTATATGTGCACAGACAAAGTGCAAAGCCTCATTGTTCTTCTTCTCAAACGCACATGCACAAACATACAGACATGCTCACCGTCCCTGCAGCCATGGGAATGGAGAATGCTGAGGTTCAAGGTCATTTCAAGTATTCAGCAGCCTGGGGCTCTCCATTGCCGGTGCACCACATCCTTTTTGCTCGCACACACACCCGAAACGCACGCACAAACACATACATGCACAAACACATCGGTGGTGGGTGTAAATTCTGAACACCGCATCTCACTAACACTCACCCGAGACAGCAAAGTGTCTGTCAGGTGAGAACATGACACTTCGTGGGTCCACTCACATACACAAACAGTCGCAGGTGTGAATCTTCAATGGAGACACAATTATCCATTTTTGTTTCTGTACCATGGACTGCCAAGATACAAAGAAAAGAAAGGTATGACTGTTGGACAATTGGTATTTTCTGTCTTTGCCATTCTGCAATTCAGTGATTGTTTGTTCTTCATGCCAATTGTGTTGTATTAAGTGTCTAAATTTGGGATAACAGTTACCATTGTTTGGCAGCTACCGATCTGGCTTGTATTTGGTAGAAACAGAGTCTTTTGAGACAAGCAAAGGTGAGAGAGAGAGAGAGAGATAGAGAGAGAGAGAGCAGCAGTGGGTGTGATTAGCTCCTTTGTTGGAGGTCTGTTGAGCTTCATTGGCTCCAGAGAATAGGTTCCTAATGAACCCAGCCAAGCTTGGACCAAACTTTGTGCTGAAGACAAACTAAGTTATGGTGGTCTGGCAGAGCGCTGAGGGCGAGCCGACTGATATACAACGCCTGGACATATGGTCCCCCCATCAGGGCCTCTCCCAGCCACTTTCTCATGTCCTGGCTTCTCTCTCTCTCTGTGCTTTTGTGTGTGTGTGTGTGTGTGTCAGAGGGGACACACACACACAAGAAGAATATTTATAGTGTGAATTTTTATATTTGTTTGATAACTCATTGGAACAGAGAAACAGAGAACTGGAAAAGAAACACAGGGAGTGGGGGGGCGGTGGGTCGGCAGAGGGGGGAGAGAGAAAGAGAGACTGGTTGATGCTTACTGAAAGCGACAGAGGAGAGAGGGCTGCAGGCTTTGTCTTTCCAACTGACCCCAATACAGAATCCTTTCTGACACGTCCTACAAGACATGGAGTAACTGAGTAAATCAGGCCAACCTGGCCGTGGTGTGGCGGTGACTGCACTATAACAGATGCAATATGGGAGAGGATCACATGGTATCTTGATGACCAGAGACAAGAATATGAAGTTTTTTTACACTTTCAAATCTTGCTTCAAAACTGCTATTTAGGTTCCGGGAAGTGCATGATTTTGTAGGAAGGAGCTGTTTATTGTGTGTTTGTGTATGCATATGTACATGTGTGTATACCAGCGCAGAGTAAAGAGGAGGCGCAGGTGAGCGTGAATGCGGTTTGAGGCTAATTGTTTGGGTCAGGGTGGGAGCGTGGGGACGGATGGCTTCCGTGTCCCACCAACAAGGCTCTCGGTAACTGAGCCGGCGAGGGGGAGAATGGGCCCACTACAGGGCCACACAGCAGGCTCAAACAACACTTATTCTACTGGCCAAACTGTCAGCCAGAACAACTTCATTGTGCCCAAAATTGGAGTTGAAAGCAAGGCAGAGACTTGGGAGGGGAGGGGGCAGTGGGAAGGTGGGGAGAAAGAAGGGGAGGATGCAAAGAGACTGAGAGAGGTGGGGGGGAAAGGGTCTGTGGGAAACTGGACTGGAAAAGGGGGAGTCCCAGAGAAAGTGCAGTCTTGGGGATGAATAGGGTCAGACGGTGTGAGTTCATTTCAGTGAGGAGAATTCCCATAGATCCTACACGAGGGGCAGACGGCCAGGAGCAAGGCAGCGGCTCAAATGGAAATTTATTAAAATGCATTCTGGGTAGAAGGAATGAACTGTAGCAGTTTTGTATTCTACTGTCTGTAATGTCACCCACATTTGCTCACAGTACCCAGACAATGGTGACTTGCTCATAGTGCTACATATAGCATTTAACTAATGTAAGTTCAATTGTTCAATCGCAATCATTTAACACCGATTCTCCTCTTGTGTTGTTAGTCTGTGCAGCCCCTCCCACATCATCTCGTGCCAATATCAAATCATATATTTGAGAAATGTCTCAAGCCTATCGAATAAATAACTGTGCCACACACACAGGCTACCCACAAGCATTAGACACTTCCCGGCAGGATTTCCCTGCCTAGGACCCCAGGAGGGAGCCCAGCCACAGGCTTTGAACTGTGATTTGTATATAGTACAACAGAAAGCCCCTTTGGACTGACACTAAACCAGTCTGAATCAGTCCAACACTGATTTACGTCACCATTCTCCTCTTTGTCTCTTCTCTCTTCTCCTGCTGGCTATTTCAAATTCATCTTCCTGCCCTCGGTAACTACCGCAAAAGGGTGAAGAAGTTTACTTAGTCACACTGAGTTTAGGGAGATGAGAAAAGTCTGTGATTCTGTGTGTGTCTGTGTGTGTGTGGGCGAAGGTGTGTATACTCACTCTCACATGTCAGTGTGGTCTGCCCGCGTATGTGTGTGTGCTTGCACGTGTGCAAAATGCAGAAATGTACACACACACACACACACACACACACACACACACAGACACACACACATACACACACAGACACACACACCTGACCCCTGTTTGATCCAGAGCTAGCCCTGCAGCTCCCAGAGACTCAACAAAAGGCCTCCTCTATCCATTGTATGAGCTGTGTGTTTCCCAGGAGAGCTCGGGCTCAGTGAGAGAAGGGCCCCAGATCGCTTTCTCCTGACATGGATGTTTATTCGCTCTATGGTCCAGCAGAACACCCTCAAAAGGACTGGCCTTAGCATTTTGACGTGCATGACACATAGTTTTGGAAAAGAGAAGAGGGCCTAGAGGGTGTGAGAAAGAAAACCAGAGACTGAGTGTCTTGACAGATGAACAGACATGCAAGACAGACAGATAGAGAAGGGGGCTGTCTATGAAGGTGTTCTCAGTGCACTCATATGAAAAAGAATATTCATGGCGTTCTCGCCATTTTATTTGCTCCTTGTCTTTACACTAGTCAGCTTTCTTGTCAACCTTGTTCATGAATGTAGATCCACCCTGTGGGTGAGTAGAGATTTCCCCCTGATCTTGACAAGTTCTCCCATCCCTGACTGCATACTAATTTCTCCAGAACTACTGAACCAATGCAAAACAAATATAAATTGCCGGGGCCGCTCTCCATCACTTGAGAAGCAGGTTCTTAGGAGGTTAGCAGACAGTAGCTGTCTATTGTGGGTCTGTGACTAATCAGATTGTCTACTGTGGACAGAGAGGCTTACAGGGACGTCTGTTGTAGTTGGCTGTATGATATCTTTAGGAATCTGTCAATATGTCTGAGTTGAAAATCCTTGGCTAATGAAGGGAAGAGTAAAAACAAAACAAAAAAAATGACTCATTCATTCACCAGTCAATTAAAAGTCTATCAAATGTTCAATGCGATCAGTCGGACAATAACTGATTTTGACAATGGCAGGTCTTCGGATTTCAAAGATGAATTTCACTTTGTAGACAATGTTCTGTCCTCAGCTGCTCTCTCTTCACCAGCGGTCTTTATCTAAGGGTTTTGAATGCTTTCTATCAGGGTACTTCACTTTCTCCGGCAATATCTGAAAGTTTCCTTGAGATTGAGAGCGCCTGCGGGGTTGACCAGAGATCTCACTAGAGCTGCAGAAGCCGACAGTTGAAAACAAACATGGTAGGCTGATACCATCTAATCTGTTGAACACCATTATCGTCTAAGATATCGCTATACTCCCCTCCGTACCCGCACGCACCCACCCTCCAAACCAGACTCACTCTCTCCCTCTGCACCCTTTGAGGTAAAAGCTTGTGTGTTGAGGCTAAGAGTGAATGTAAGCCATTGTTATAGTGTAACCGGACTCCACAGCAGGTTGTTTGATCCTGTTTTGGGCCTGAAAAGCCGTTTTTAAAAAAAAAAAAAAAAAAAACATCACATCAGCTGAGAGGGTCAGACAACAGACTTTATTTGTAGAGTCCTCTGTCTGTCTGCTTCTTCCTTTTTTTTCCTTTCTCTTTTTTTCATCCTCACTTTGTCGCTCTTTGTCAGTCTAAATCTCTCATCCAGATTCAGGTTTGAGTCTGAGGCTTTAATTACCATAAAGAGGAGGGTGCGCTCATTCACATACTGTACTTAGACACGAACGTATGCTTTTAGGCACACTCTGTCGCTCTCAGTTTCTCCCCCGTTCTCTCTCACTTTTTTCTTTAAACAGGATCTTCTTGTAACTCTCTCTCTGTACAGACACCGGGATTATTTTCCCCGCTTGCACCTCTGGTATGGCAATAGCAAAAGAGGATGTTACTGGAAAGTGTTTAAATGACAAAAGCTTTAGTAAATTGTTTTGTTCGTCCACAATACTTCCCCGTGATACATCCAAGCTCTTGTTGTGTTCCTGTTTACCCAACATCATTTCATTATTTACATTACAACATGGAACCATGCCGCCGTATTGTCGAATGTTTTGGGCGCTGACTTGCACTTCTACGCCTTTGTTACTGTTTTGGCATTGTAGTCTCAATTTATGATCTGTTTGGCGCTCGGCGTGGACAATGCGCATGCAAATATCCTCGTCCCATTATGCCAGCTGTCTTTGTACGTCAGCCTTCTTCCCTAAGAGGTATGGATGGAGAGTTGGATGGGGGGATGGAATGGCGCTGTAGGTTTTTTTGGAGGGCGATTTGTGCACGCACACTCACACACTTGCACCCATCTGTGCCCCCAACCCATTTCAGATGTGAGAAACTGTACCTTCATTTGCATAAGAATAATTGACACTTCAAATTAGCCTTCCAATCAAAGAGGATTCTTTTTTTTTTCCAGCATATGTGCAGGCACTGAGCACTGCCATGCTGGAGAATATGAAAGGGAGGGCAAAAAGAGAGCACGGATGGGAGGGGACATGTCATAAAAGATTAACCCTTTCATGTCCTCATCTCAGGGTAGAGGATTTGATGTGCCTTTTTATTGCAAATATAACTTGATATACAGTAAAACAGACTTTTGTAGGGGAATAATAAATGATTTCTTCTCTAAATCAAGGGATCCCATGACTGTCTGGTGGGGTAAATGTTTTGGGTTTTTTTCCTGATTGATAGGTATTTACCTTTGAAAGCTTTAGCACTGACTGCATTATGTGCACCTTTACACATCTATATTCACCTCAGTGACGTTGGGCACGGGCCAAGAGAGTGAGTGCTATTAAGCTGAGTGCGCGTGTGTGTCAGTGTGGATGTGTGCGGACCGGGGGCTTGCCCACATTAAACCATTAAAGCAAGTGCAATGTTGAATTATTGATAATAGCTAATGAAAAGGATCAGTTCAGGATAAACTACAGGCTTAACCATAGCCCTGAGGGCTAACACACACACACAAAGTGTCATTCATTTTCCCTGTTCAACATCTATTTTAGGTTTTCTCTGACAAGGTTTAAACTGGCGCTGGTATGATATTCTCTATCTACTTCTCACTCTACGTTTGTTCCATCTAAGTTATAACCTGTTCCAGTTAAGATCAACGAGGGCCCCAACACTAGGACAAGATAGCTGCTGTGTACCTTCAGGCCGACCCAGGTGACAAGCAGAGAGCCTTTTTGAGGCTGAGCCAGTTTTCAGGTAGAAAAAGGGACAAGGATTCAGTTTTGGGGGAAGGGGATAGAGAGTGGGGGATGAGGGTTTGGGGGAGGAGAGTTGTGGGGGGGGGGGCTCGGCGCCAGCCCCTCTGAAGCGCTCAGCATCCCCCCGCTTATGGGATGGCGGATGTGTCTGGGGGTATCCATGACAACACTGCTGCATGCCAGGGACATACCACGGCAACATGACCAAGTAGAGTTGGTGTGTGTGTGTGTGTGTAGATCCATTAAGGCCCACATATCTTGGTGACATTAATATTCACTCAGTCAGACAGAGAAGCGGCAGCAGCCTCAATCAGTTTGTGTCACAGGCACCTTTATTTCAGCCTTTGACTCAGAGGCTCAACGTGAATATGCCCACACTATACATGCTGTCTTGTAAGTAAATATGAGCCAGTTTCTGTAGTTTGACACAGTTGTCAGGGAAAATACCCTTGTGCTAATGGTTTGGCATGGCACAGTTTTATGCTTGTACTATATACTTTCACAGACACTAAGAAGTGCGCCCTCACATTCACTCAGGTCACGGAGCACAGGTCAGGACTCACTTACTTTGTAACAAACATGGACACACACACACTATCGCACACACATAGAGGCTCGCACAGTCACACTCATGGCTCTTGCACAGATCAAGCCATGTTATAATAATCCCATCTGGGACGGCCTGGATTCTCGCTCAGAAAGTACCCACATAATGATGCTCTGATGAGTTCCTGTGTGTGTGCGCGTGTGAGTTTGTCTGTGAAAGACAGGGAGAAAGAGAGAAAATAGAAGGTGCTATGTGTGTCATGGGTTACGTACTGTTTTATATTTCAAACCCACATCCCTGCCCACACACATGCACGCACACACACTCACATGTAGAGTCAAACTCGTGTCCTGTGGGAGTGTATTTTTAACCCTCACTGCCTGTGCATTTGCTGAGGGGTTAAAGGCCCGAATGGTGAATCAAGTAAATAATTCACAATAGCTGAAACTCTTTCGATGTAACCTCAGAATGAATGGGGGAGGGAGACCAAATAGACTTAGTAACGTCATGGCACACAATTGTCCTGTCCATTCCTACTTAGTGTTTTGAATTAACTGTACAAAGTATAGAGAAAGCAGAAGGTCAAGCAACACCTAACAGTGACCTGTAGTGACCACACAGCGTCTGTAAAATGTGCACAGCGATATGTATCATTATCTACTGTATATGTGCTTGTATGAGTGTACGTGAGCATCTGCAACACTCACCATTATGCCTATCCTCTGTTTTTAGGTTGGAATGTGGACCTCATAGATGATGACCCAGAAACAAATGGCATAACGAACCGAGTCTCCAGGCTAAAGATGTCAAGGATATTCAGCTGATCTCAGAGGTGACTGCACTCTATCCTATCAAGCAATACTATTCCTTCCCTCTTGTTATATTGGCTATATTTCATGAATTCCCTGCTATGGATCAGCAGTCTCTGCATCCTTTTGCTCAGAGAAGTCCATATGAAAGTGTCTGTAAGACATTTTGAGTGACATTGCTTCTGTCAAACAGCTGATTGAAGGAGACATGGAGAGAAATGCTGTGCTAATGAAATCGTCTGACCCACATCCTTTAGTGCTATCCATTTCTCCAAAGACACAGAAAGGGCATTTATACAGGTAAACCATGACTGGTCCCTCAAGTGAAAGAGGGTTTTCAGAAGGAAGAGGAGCATCCATTATTTACTATACTGGGGTTGCTAGACACTTAGGAGATAATGCAGTGCTTCAAGCATACAAAACATAGAGCCTCCTCAGTGCTAGTGAGGCCATTGTTGTGTGTTTTGAACATGTCTGTTTCCATCCATACTGACAGATGAAAAAGAATATGTCTCCCTAAGGTTCAGAAGCATGGACAGAGATAGACAGAGAAAGAAGGAGAGGGCGAGAATGGGATGGTGGAGCGATGTGTTTGTTTGTGTGTCAGTCATATCTTTGTGGATGTTTGGTATTCATGTCTGTGCATTTGTGCACACGTGTGTCTATTTATTGCCCCCAGTCTGTTTGCTGGCATCACTATGTACAGCCACATGTGTCCAAACCTTCCCTAGTCCTAGATTATATAATGTAAATGAAGTAGTTCTACGATGTAGACGTTTGTGCCTGTATGCATCGCATGTGTGCACCATGTATCTCCTGCACTGGGTCTGTATAAGTAGTCTGTTCCACCTCCGATAGGCATCTGTCAGGTCTTATTCTCTGCAGATCAGCAGCAGCATCAGTTGCCTCCTCATGGAGAGTGGAGACATACCTGACTGCAGTCTACTGGGATTAGTTAGCAGAAGGAGAGCAAGGCACACAACTCCTCCACCCTGTTATCAGACTTGGGGCAACACCAGGCACTACTTTCTGCCTTTGTCACTTTCCCGAGGGACCCTTTGACATGAAATCCTTTTTTGTGCATGAGGGGAGACCACTCCCCAAAGTTTCTGTATTTTTCTGCATAAATGCGCATTGTGTTGGAGAGTATGACAATCCAAAATCCAGGTCTATTGCCATTAAAGAATGCCCAAAACTGAATGACAAAAGAATTTTTTTTTTTATGTAAAAAAAAAAAAAAAGATAAATACTGGGTATGTTATTTAGCGAGTTACAGGATGTTACACTTCTTCTATTTTGTGTTTAATTTATCATGTTTTGGCTATTGTTCCTAGTGGCTAAGACATTAGCATATATCTTCACCAGTTTCATCCAAAGGCCTCGGACAATGATACGACCAGTATCACCCCAGAGTGTGTGGAACAATGCAAACTGGATAGTCAAACCCTTTTGAAATATCAACCACCAACAATAACCATCAATTAGAGTTAAACTGGGACAATCTATCTGTTATATTACATTTATAGTAATTCTTTGTGTTTAATTTTAAATACTGCAAGTGTTTTGAAGAACCAAAAAACATGATAAACTGTTGACAGACATATTGCAATGTCCTGTGGGTCTCTTGTAAAGCTCTATCTCTAAAGAGATACCTCAAAGTCCCTATCTCTACAAGTTAATGTAGCCAATGAAATATTATCACAGCTGATAGGATGAGGGCCAAAACTATAAAAACATGCCCCAGTTTCTAAAAGATGACTGTACTTTAACTTCATGCCCATTTATCGTGTTTTGAGAAGACTGTAGAGTGTAAAGCATCAATGGTTTGTAATGACGTACTTGAGTATGTCATATTTTAGGCCACACCCTTATTATGAAATAAATCAGGTGTTTTGTTGTTGACAACTGGAGGAAAAAAACAGGATAATTACATCTTTTTTAATTTTTTTTTTGTTTACCCTTTATTATAGATAGGACAGCTGAGGACAGACAGGGAGGCTGGGAGGGAGAGTGGGGGAGGACGTGCAGCAGGGGGAACCCAGCTGGGAATTGAACTGGGGTCTGCTGTGGCCCAGGGTCTCATACATGGGCGTACGCACTCTACCACTGAGCCACCTGTGCGCCCTACAGCTTATCTTTTTAATATGGTGCATTTTCATCGTAATTTAAAATAATTTCCCTTGCTACCCAGGCCAAAACATCTGCTATGACATCACTGATTGACTTGTAGCCTGGATTTCCACATGTTTAGAAAAGCTGATCAACCCTTAAAAAGTCGCATCATCACGGCTATTTCAGTTTTTGTAAACATTTGGTTCTAATCTATCTGTTCAGCTGGTGACTATCACATGCCTTGTTTGATGTATCTAAAATATCAGAGATACTGAGAGCCATCATCAAAGCTCTGAACTCAAGTGCATACACACACTCACCCACTGCAGACATCATCCTTATATATAGGCATTAAACTGCAGCGTCAGCAGAGAGGATGAGGAGGATGCAGAGAGGCACATGTAGCTTTGACTAAGATCAGCTGCCACAGATAGACAGGCAGGCCAGGCAGTGCAGTGGGTGCCCTTGAGGTGCTGTGAGCAGGCGGGGTGGTGTGCTTGAGTTGTCTGAATCCACCTCCCTTCATCTTTTGGAGTTGGGCTGAGTTTGGCTGTTGATGGCCCAGGGACCCCCTGCCAACCCCAGACTGTTCTGTGCTGTCAGCCAAACATCAGAGAAATTTGTTGAAGGAGACAGCCTGGCCAAAAACTGTACTTTTGTACATTCTGAATTCCTGGAAAAAAAACTGAGGGGAGTTGCTGACTTATAACAACTTGCACGGGACGCATCTACTTTCAAGAGATTCCAAGCTTCTGACAAGATAAATCAGGAAATAAATTTAGAGCAAACCTTTAGGAAACGCCTCTGCTGAAGAGGTGGGACCTAAAATGATGTGTTGCTCTGCCTTTGTTGTCTGATGTAGACAATGACACTATACATTGAAGATTTAACCAAGCCAGTCAGGCATCCTCACTGTCTCAAATGACCCCAGCTGTTCTGTGCCAAGCCTATACATTCATATTGGGCCCCAGAATACCTCCCATGCTTGTCAACAAGCTCTATAGTTTCAGGGAAATCTAATACCATAATGTCTTTCTGAGGAAGGGAGTGTCAGGTATGGCAAGAGTAATGGAGGAAGGGCTGGAGGTGCAGGTAACCCAGGTTAGGCTGGGTGTAAAGGGGATCCGATAAGGCGTTCCCCAGACCCTACAGTTGCCCAGTCTCCTCTATGAGAGAATAATAAGCAGCTGTAACCCTGAGACACTCCCAGGCCTGTGTCCTCAGCTACAAAAACGTTCACCGGGCGTCTTATCAGGTTCTAAGGATATCACGTAAGACAATACATGTGAGAAGTGCAGAGGGAACAATGGGAGGAAAGTGCAGTGTGATATGAGGGGGACTAATGTCAGCGGCTATTGTTGAGACCTTTGTCGCCGTCAAGTACACCGGGAACACACAGCTCAGTGAACTCCTTTCATTCAAGGATCTTGCTTTGGGATGTGATGAAATGCTCCAACAAGTGCTGTCCCTCATGCTTGAGCAATGGAGAACTGTACACACTTTGTTTGTTGCCAATAAACTGTAACACACAGGTTGCTGTAACGTCCCCTCTGGCTGGGATTGAGGGTTTAGTCGCAGACTCAAAACTATTGCCTCAAAGAGGAGTGTTTTGGTTTTGGTTTTGGTTTACCAGATGTGGTGAAAATTTGCTAAAAGTTTTTTCAGTACACTTTGATGCAATAAAATGTAATGGAATAACTTTGATTTATTTTAATCATTTTAATACTTCTCTTTTTTAGGTAAATGATCAACCAGCAGAGGAGCCAGAATTTCATCAAGACAAGAAGTTCAAGATGTTTGCTCGTAAATCTCCCAACCTCCAGGAGCTTCACATTACTCTCTATGGCACTTGAACCTGAACTGCACTCTTTATTTCTGTATTTATTTCTGCCATGTGGTTATTTATGATTGTAGACCAAACCTTGCACTAATATACCAGTTTATATATCTTTTAATTTTTTTATGTGAAAATATTATGGGAGAAAAGTAGATGAAAATATTCAACACATTGAAACTTGGATTTATTTCATGTAATTGATTGAGTCTAATAAGTATATTTTTTGACAGCTAAATAAAGGTATTTTTTCCCCTTTAAGTGATGTTCTAGTGTGAGTTATTTCCTCCTCTCTGAGTAGTGCTTTGGCACTCCAGGTAAAGAACAATGTGCTTGACATAATTGGGTCCTATTTGGTTATGAAAAGAGCATGCATGCTGATAAAAGCTGGCAGGGTGATCAAAGCAGCACACGTCCTGATCAAATCATACACCTGACACAGTTGTAGTTTATCCAGACAGACTTACGAAATGTGGGGAAACAGATTTCAGACAGCACCAAGATGCCTCCCTGTTTAAAGTCAGCTCCATTGCACATTGTGCGCCATTTTTGGTGTACTTCTCTGTGTCTGTCAAATCAAATGTACCTATATGTGCAAAATATGAAACAACAATTAAAACGAGGAGAATTCAATGCTTTTTCGTTACATCTTCTTTTGTTGCTGTTTCCTCATGCTGCACGTCAGGTTTATGTTTTCTGAGAGAAAAACAGAACAATCTTTCCTTTGTGTCCCTGTCAAAGTTTCCCTGAAAATTTCATTCACACTTAAACAAGATGGCTCATACTTAACATCTCTGACAAATAGTGCCTTATGGGAGAGGGGTCTAATTTTTCTCCCTTCTCCACCTTTCATTACTCTCCATTCATCTTTATGTGCCTCTCCATTTTCCCTTCTCCTTCCTAATCATATTAATTCTCTCTGTCCCTCCCTACTTAACATTCATTCTCACTATTTTTCTCACGCTTACCCCTTCTTCATTTCCTTTACCAGCATCACTCTTCCCCTCTTTCCTACAACCGTCTTTCTTCAGTACCAGCTGTCCCCCCTTGTCCTCCCCCACCCTTACCCATTCTCCTGCTACCTCTCTCTCTCTCTCTCTCTCTCTCTCTCCTCTCCCCTCCCCCCTTGTCTTCCTCTCCTTCTCAGATGTCAGATCACAGTCTAGTCTTCCGCTTGCCCTGTCATCACATTTTTCACACAACCCCATCCCTTAATTGGGCCTGTATCATCATATCATATCATGTAGAATATCTGATCACAGCCAGAGATGAAAGATGGCCTCCACCTATCCCCTCGCAGACAGACAGACACGCACATATGCTGTAGACTCACACAGACACACACAGCCACGCTCACACAGACGCACACGTCAGTGGTCGTATGGGACAGGAATCCAAGCTGAGGGCTGTGTCTGTGTACATTTTTGCACCTCATGTTTGCACCAAGTTGTCGATGTGATTGTTACGGTGTGACAGGTGAGATGGTGTGTATTCCAAGAGTGTCCAGTGATGTTTGTATCAACTGCTAGTGGCTTTTGTGATGAGACAAAGGATGCCCTGGAGCCAGCAGTGTCAAATCTACAGGTAACTAGCAAAATAAAGGAAACATCAACAAAATGTGTCTCAGGAGTGCTAAAATAGCTCCAACGTGTCTTGACATCAACTTGAAGGATGCAACACGAAATCCTGTGCAACCTCGTGATATCCAGTCAGTCCTGCTTCTGTGAGAAAATACTCAGCTTCAAAAGTATACTGTGACAATTAGCCTTGTAATAAAATAAAGTTTCTGGCTTATATTATGTTCATCTTCCCCAATGACTGCTTCCATCCATATAGTGACAATGATTCTGATAAGGTCATAAGTGTGATATAAAACTGAAGCCCTATTGACAAAGCATACAGTGTGAGAATTTCCTTCAGGTCTTTCATGACTGTCACACAAGCTGCACAACCTTATTATCCTTTTCCTCACGTCTAATAATAATCCAGGCTAATAAGTATAATATGTATTGCTAATATATATTAGCATTTTGTCATTTCCATCTCATTAAATCTTAATGATAACGTAATCTTAGACAGTGATGAGATGTCTCTGAAAGGGCAAATGTTTGCACTACATACATGAATACTGACATGATTATCAGAGCTCATGCAGGGATAGATCGTATATGATAAATTGGTTCCTGCACCACAGTTTGTAGGTGTGGCCTGAGTCACAATTGCTAAAGGGCTAATTTTATCAACAGAAGTGCTTTACTGTAAGTTGAGGGTGATCACGCAACAGTGATCTAGAGGTGAAACTATTGACTATTTCAGAATAAAGAAGCAAAGATAAGATTACATAAGACTTATACATAAAACTTAAGATAACATAAGATATGATAAAAGTTCAAATTGTGGGGCAGAATTCATTTTGTTTGTTCATATAGCTTTTTTCCCTTATTTTCTATCTTGTTGCATAATTTTGTGACCATTTAAATTTATCATGCTACCCCTTGTAGTGTCACTAGGGACCCTCTACAATATAGAGCAGATTCTGATCCCATTGTTGGTGTTCACAGAATCATGTTTTACCAGTGGAGACAGGTATTTATATAGAAGCAACTGTCCTTTTAATTACTAATATGTATACAGTACATTGATTGTGTTACTGTGTGTCTGAAGTCTTGAAAAAGGTCACACGTCAAAAGTAAATCTTGATCATAGTATGCACAAATGTAGTTTTATTCAGTAAGAATTACATTTTTCAAATTGAAAACAGTATGCAATGATCTCTGTTTAAATGC
The DNA here is from genome assembly GCA_023238725.1 of Scortum barcoo. Lineage (NCBI taxonomy): Eukaryota > Metazoa > Chordata > Actinopteri > Centrarchiformes > Terapontidae > Scortum > Scortum barcoo. The sequence continues at coordinate 11,744,790 of CM041535.1, forward strand.
CATCTGCACCATGAGAAAGCTACATGGAGAGTTGCTTTGAATAAACCATTTTTTTCTCACAAGTGCGTAAATGCTTCTTTTACTATGAATCGACAGGAAGAGTGGACTAACAATAATTCAATAAAAGCACAGTACACCACTGCAAAGCCATTGTTTTCAGTGTGTCTCATATATTTCCTAGATATTGACACAGTTTCCGTGCGTTCAGTATTATATGTGCAACCATGTGCAACATATGTTAACACTAGGACACAATGTAGGTCGCAGCCCTGTTTTCTGTGGGTTTTGTCAGTTTAAACAAATATCTGAACATTACAAGTGATTTGTAGGGATAAGATTTTCCAGAATTAAAGCTTGCATTATGATTAATTAATGCAATTCAACCACTTTTTTTTTGAAAAGCTTGAAATTGATAAGACTGTCATTTGTTTAATCTTAAATCTAAGATAAAATAAGTTGCAAGCCTGTCTCTTTTTTCTCCTGACGTGACAAGAATACTAATGTGTTATAATGAGCCTGGGTTCTGGCATGGGAATACATTTCTCATTTAGATCCATGGCTGCAAAACATGCAAAACCATTCCTGGGCTGTTATGTACACTGTATATACACACACAACATGATTTTGTATTTTGACAAATACTTCATAAAGAGGCTGACTTTATACATGAAAGAGAAAGTTGAACCACAGATCATATTGTATTACACTGGCTGGTGGATGAATGTGTGGTGAAATCCAATAGAGACAGATTCAAACATGTGAAGACATGGATCACAGTTTAAATAGGTCTTCCTGGAATCATAATGCAGCTGTCTACATCTTTCAGTACAATTGAATTCAGCCAAGAGCATTTGGGAACCACAAAGATCTCAGATGGCACTTACTTAAGATTGATCTCCTGAAGGCAGTAAAAAATAAATGCAAGAATTATTCTATTGACGCACAGCTTTGAGAAAAAAAGTCCCTTTTTTATATTGAGGTGGGTTTTTTGGGCTTTTTGGGCCGGGAACATGACCTTGGTAGCTGCTGGTGAGGGAAAGTAAAGAATAAAACTTCTAAACTCCATTATGTGATAGAACTTTTTTGCTCCTTTCTTTGTCTCCCTCCTCTTTTTTTCCACTAGACGGCACAGTATTTCACTTTTATCTACAGATAGCAGGACTTTGTGTTATCTTATTTTGTTTGGGAGAAGATTCACAAGTACTATCCGCCCCATGATCCCAACAGACGACAAGATACAGAACTCCAAGTCTGGAAACTTCACAGTGAGAAAAATTAGGTCTTACTGAAACTACCTTTGGTGGGTGTTTAACTCTGGTTATTCCCTTGGAAGGTCTGCAAACCAAAGAGACTGCATAGTGTTACAGTGCTATAAAATGCAGTACAAGAAAGTGTGTGTAAAAGCAGCTTGTTTAAGATCACAACTGAAATCTGGTGCTGGGAACTGAAGTGAGATTGGATTATTCAAGGTTGGTGGGGGTTAAATAGAATTTAGTGAAAAAGCAGAAGTTTTCAAATGTAAGTCTCATTACAAATTAACTCGACTTTTTAGTCCTTATATCAACCAAAATGACTTACTCTGTCATTGGTGGTTCTCTGTTTTTTTATCTCAAGTACTGTACCTCCACAGCACTGTAAAATGAACTCATGCAATCCTTCCTCAACACCACCCAGCATGTTCCAACGGTGTTCATTTTGAATAGAAAATTATTTAACACCTTTAACGTTTATCAATATTATATATTATGAGGAAATCATTATGACACATGTTCAAAAAACTGAGCAGTCAGCGTTTAAATCAGTTTGGTCAAATTTACTACCACCTGGAATGGCAGTGGCTGCAAGTAGCTTTTTTCCCCACTCTTTATCCATAATTGTGACCTCATTATTTAAACTGTTGATGACTTTTATCTGTCTTTTTCAACTATTTATCCAACATTCACCATTTATGCAATGCTATTTATTTCAATGTTTTTTTTTACACTTACAACAATTAATTTATTGTGTTTATCCTTTACTTTACATTTGTACCTGTACAATGTGTTTAGCTAACCGTTTTAGCTTCTTTGCTCTTTGTGTCACACACTCTCAGCACATAGTGTTTAGCCATTACAGCTAATTGAATACGTGGATCATGTTTTCATTGTAATTTCTTTCTTTTTAATTAATTGACCTACTCCTATGTATAACCTGGCAACTGCAGAAGTACCCTTTGCACACATGTCCCTGTTTGGAAATCATGCAGATGATCGCTGCAGCTCATTGGATTGGTAACACAGCCCTGTAGTGCCTCTTTTTTTTGGAGAATGCCAGTGATCTGACGTCCTCTCCTCTTCCTCTGTCATGGAATCACACACTGGCCGTGACACATTGAGGTTGCCATGCCGAAGCCGGACAAGGACAGAAGACATTGCCTGCAACATGTTGTGTGAATGTACGTTTGTTTGTGTGCGGGAGTGTGCACACGCGTGTGGATTTGTGTGTCTTTCTCTTTGTGCTCAGTCGAGAGTGATTGATTTTGAAGTGTACAATCTTGACAGAGTGTTCGGCTATCCCAGGAGGCACGAGACCACAGGGCCGAAACAGGCGAGCAGCCTTCACTTTCTTCTTCTCTCTCTCTCTCTCTCTCTCTCTCTCTCTTTCTCTCTCTCTCTCTATCTCTCCGTTCTCCCACCTCTGTCCTCTCTCATTCCCCTTTTCCCCCCACATGCAACCCCCTTTTCAATCTAACCCCTTTTCCTCCCCACCATTCCTACCCACCTCTCTGATGGGTTTATTGATATGTAACATTGATATTTATTGCTGGCTAAAATGAGCCGCCGTCTTGCAGGTGGTGGGTGGGGATTCCTGATGTGGGTCAATAAGAGACAGACATGCCTGGTGATTTGCTTTGAGGGAATTCACAGCTGCTATAGCCCATACTGCTGAGATATAGCCCATGTCAAACCATAGGAAGAAAAAAAACAAGAGATGTCAAATGGAAGGGTCTCAGGAACATTGCAGATTTTCAATATTGCTTAAACAGAATAGCTTATTCGCACCTTCTACAATCTGTTCACTCACCTATCACTTACTGTCCCTAGCTATGTGTATTTACAGTATATAGGTACTGTACATTGAAGGGAGTGAGGAAATAAAGAGGTTCTGTTTCATTGGCAGTGGCAAATGAATCCATATGTGCTCCTTCTGCCCTCAAATCATATATATGTATGTGTGACAGCCTGAAAACTACATCAAATGTGAAAATATAGAATTCAGTTTACACCATCAGTCATCATGGCTATGAAATACAAATTAATATATTTTTGAACCAAAATATACTTTATATGTATCTTTAAATTACACTGATTATTGACAATATTTCCACAGTAAAAAGAAAATAACTCTGGAACCAGCACCCAGGAGAGCCCTTTTAGATCCTGGTGAACCAACTCAATAAAGCTGTGCAAACTTCAGATTTGAATTCTCGAATTGTACTATGTAGTGTCTTCAACCTGCTGGTTGTCACAATGACTAAGGATAACAAAACAGAGGCAGTGTTCCTCTCTGCTCCACCATTAGTGATGTCGTGTCACCCACTCCTGGGGCTTCGGCTTTGTTTTCCCATCATGCCCTCACTGCCTGCTGGTTGGTTTAAACAAGCAGTATTCTTCTTCAGCCTTTCAATTATACCATGCCCCGCAGCAGCACCCTGCACCCTGCACATACACCGAGACGGGAGCTAAAAGAGTAGGAGGGATTGATTTGAATTTTGGCGTTTAATGGGTATTTTGGTGTTTCTGCGTATTGGTATAGTTATTGGTTGGTTTTAAACTCCTTATGTGTACACATTTTCTGCATGAGGTATTGTTTTGGGTGACGCACCCACACAGACGAACTGGAAAAATTTCTAAGTTGAGCCCAGACAGAAAACACTAAGACAGCCAGGTGCATTGTGTGATGAACCCCAGACTGTGAAAAAAAAAAAACCTTGAAAATATTTTCTTCACTGTACTAGAGTTATCACAAATAAAACTATGATTTATCTGGTGTTTCACTCAGGTTTTATCACACTAAAATACTTAAGAAGTCAAGTGCGCCTTTACGTAATTGCCAAAAACTGACTTCTTCCATGGCTGTCCCACTGTCTCATCAGTCCATGTCCCTTTGCCTCCTTCTCTCTGAGTCCCACGGCAGCCCGACATGGGTCAAGTTCCTCTATTGAAAGGGTGAGATAGAGGCTGAAACGCTGCAACCACAAAAGCAGGCCGTCTAGACAAGGCCCCAAGGTCCTGACCCCGGTTAGACCCTGTCCCCCCAAGGCCCTATAATACCTTTGTTTCCATGTTGATAAATTCTATTTCCTGTCCTACCAGCCGCACAACAAACACTGTGATATCCAAACTCTGAAACTTGGACTACAGGCATGTACAAAGCAGTAAGTGACTTTCACAGTTGAAAAACATGAAGGTTGAATTTCACTGACATGATGTCAAACTGTAGTTTAAGAATACTGTTATTTGCTGAAACACACTAATCAACACAATAAACCGCATGGTAAATGCTGATCATTTAGTGTATAAAAAAATTGGGTCCAGCAATAAATGCTGAAAAAGAATAGAGCTATTTCTGGTTGAAATAATGCTTTTCTGTGGTTGATTGAGTGGATTTGTCTGAGTGTGGGTGATGTGAATATATCTGGTGTTATGTTGACTTAGGGTCTTTGGTTCCCATGGACGCATGTCTGGTTTTGGGGTTTGTGGGGGTGCGGTCTGGTGATTTGGGCATGAATTATCATTTTGTCACATGCCGCAATTTAACATACACCCTTAGACAGAGTACACAAGAGCAGGCCACTTCTTTTCAGTGGCCCACAAGGGAACACGGTCTGCTGGCCTGAGCCTCCTCACAGTGTCTGTTTTAGTGCACGGCCTGCTCATGGCTAGGTGTTATGCTAATTAGCTGGTGTTTGCACATGCATGTGTGCACCCTGCCATTAATAGGTTGTCATATTGTCTACATGCCGACACTGATTGTCTGACTGGGAACAAAGAGCTCAGAAAGAGAACGCTGGAAACAAAAATATTACCAGTCATACAAAAGATAAAAACATTTTGGGGGAAACAGGGGAGTCACACAGTGCATGAAAAAAACAGATGCCATGTCATGTTTTCCAAATCTGAGAAATTACTTTCTTTAATCACTGTAGAATGATCTGCTGTTACTACCATTTTTGTGACTGAGATTCTCTCAGAACTGTCGCTAGTTTCTTAGACTGCATATGTAATAAAGCAGATAATGAATGAATGAAAACAAAGAAGCAAAATGTAGTTTTAAAATGTAATATAACGTAGTGGTTTATAATAACACAGCTGTAAGAAATGTGAAAACCTGGCCTCATCTGTTCCATTTCTTAGGGTGCTTTTTTTTCTATAAAAACATTTCAATTTACATATCTGTGCAGGTGTCAATAATGCGCACTTCTACGAACAGAGTGTACTAAAAGATCGTGATAACCATGTCTCATTCTTAATCAATCAGTTCCACTGACACAGCACCAGTATTTCGAGACAGTACGTGGGAAACGCTACTTCCTGTTCTTTGTCCTCCATTTTCTGCCATTGTGCCAGCTCGGCGCTAGGAGCGAAAATGTACACAGAGATAATAGCAACACAGGGTCTTGCTAGCTTTCTTCCATTGTTCCTACAGACTCCTTGTCCTCCCCTCTCCATCTTCTGCCTCCCCACAGAGAGCCATGAAGTGTCTGAGTCATTCTCGATTACGGTATGTATTTATAGACAGTAGAGTCAGGACCCGGGCCCCTGTGCGTGTGCATGTGCAAGAATGGATCCGTGTGTGTGGGAGTTTCCAACTCACACTGCCTAAAACTAGGGCCTAGAGTCCGATGACTCACCTCAGCTACTGGACGCTGCCACCAGGAGAGCTGACGTCACCTGTCCTGAGACAAGAGTTACCGCTGGCAGTGACCTCACTCTGATCCAGGTTAGAGAGGAAAAGTGCAAGAGATTGTCTGTCATGTCAGAGCTTAAAGACGCTGCCTCATTTCCTCATCTTTCAAGCACAGGTCAAAGCAAATATGTGGCATTGCACTTTGTGAAAATGAAGGCGGTGAAGCCGCAGTTGTTGCAGCAGCCAGGAACAACACATTGCAATTGTTCTATTTCTCTCTTTGTCTTCTTTGGCATTCAGTAACTCTGTGTTTTTCTGTATGTTTATGTGGGTCCTGATTCACACATGCATGAATGGTCTTTCTGCTCAAGTCTGGAAGAAGGACAGGGGAGCGGCTCACACCAGTGCACATGCACACACATACAAACACATATGGACACACACGCACAAACACAGGACTGAGGCCTTCATCTTGTTGATGTTTGAACATTTCAATTGGGGAGGCTATAAGACCTGCAGCTGCCTGTCTCGCCTGGTTGAATAGGGGGCCTTTTTTGGGCGGGAAGGCGGGAAGGCGAGAAGGCGGTGAATGCTTTCCCGATGAGAGATGAGGCATATTGAAAACTATATTAAATTACCCTGATTAACAATTTAGCCACGATCAGGCTAGCCGTGGGGGTGCTCTATGGGGAGGCCGAGAGACTATTCATCCCCACAGCGCCAGGGTCGAAAGGTGCCCCAAGTTCACAGGCTCAGGCCTTTTGTTATGCTAACACCCTATCCCAAATCAGCTGCCTGCTCCATGGCCAGACACAAGCACTTCCCTGAGAACTTTCAGGGAGTCGTCATTCCACTTCATCTTAGACCCCCCCAAGACACACAGACACACAGACACACATGTAGACAATCCCTATTGCCAAATTCCATGCACAATTCAACGTTTTTTGTAAGGGGAAAATAGATGGGAAATGTGGGGTGTTGACTCTGTGTGTCCTCAAGACGGACTTCAAAGACACCTTTTTATCTGTAATATATTTACTGTAATGTCAAAACTTTCTAAATCATAAATGAAATGAAATGAGGAAAATGTATTTCTATATCTTTGCAAGTCCATGTTTAAACTACTAAAAAAGACAGTTACACCCATTTCACACAAAAAAGGAAGACTGAGGATAATTTGTTTCAGTCTTTTTGTCTCAAGGGACTGATGATCAATACACATTAACAGGCGAGTTGATAAGACATGTAGTGGAGGTCAAAAGTCAAATGCTGGTCAAACACCCTTGACCTAAGGTCAAAGTCTTTAGTGTGAACATGCCATTGGTGCACAATCACATATGTGCCAAATCATGTCTCCGTAATGACAACAGTGCATTTATTTGGATTTAAGAGTTTTCATAAACAGATATACGAAGAGAGACTTGAATTGTATTTTTTTTTTATTTTATTATATGAGGATAATCAATCATATCACAATAGATTTACAATATTTTCTTACCTAAATACATTTCAATAAGAGATTTATTCTAAATCATTCTAATGTCCTTGAGACATTCTAATTTCTTAATTAACTTTAAACATGATTTCCAGTTTTAGGGATAAAACACACACACACACACACACACTCTCTTTGTCTCTCACATTAACATTAACGTGAGCTATACCAACAACAGCAGCAATACACATACTCTGCCACATGAAATTTAATAAAACAAAAAACATGCAAAATAATCATATACCACTGTTCAGAAGACTGATTGTGTACAGCCATGGTCCTGAGTTGTAGGCGTGTATAACTGCCCTCGTCTCACACTCACTACCGCTGAGCCAAAAACTCAAGCAGGAGAGAAAGAAAAAAAAAATCCTCATCAATGCAAATTAGAGCCCAGAACCTGGGGAGGCTTGCTTGAGTCACCGGTTCTCCAAAAAGCCAAAATCACAGGCTTTCACTTCCAAATCTTGTTGTCATACACGACTACAGATGCTCCATATTAACACAGGATAGTCATTCATATCCATGGATTAGTCTGCAGTCACTTAAAAAACCGTCTCCACACTCAGGCTGCCACAAGAGAAAATAAGGACGCTTCTAATTCTGCCAGCATAATTGCCTGATTATAATGAGCTTCTCTCTCTCTCTCTCTCTCTCTCACTCTCTCTCTCTAGCTCTCTGCCTTTATTTCTCAGTGGAAATGTCTATTGCTGTGTGTGCGTACATACACACACACACACAGAGTACCCTAATTCTGATATAAAATCAGTCTCCAATTGAATAGGGGGAAAAAAATCAGCATTAATATTTTCTGGTGCTGCAGTGGCGCTCTGCAGTGCTTGGTGTAACCTGGTGTTTCCCTGTGGCTTCTACAGACAATAGTTTTGCAGCAGGAAATGAAATATACCGTTAAACAACAAAACACAGAAAACGAAGCATGGTGGCGCTCAACCCAAGACAATTAATTGATTTTGTGTGTTTCAGACAGGTGGTAACTCTGCCGCTAACAGTAGGCTAATGTGATACGTACGCCACTGCGCCCTATGATGATTATTTGTTCGTTGACTCTCCTTCTGTGAGATGTTGAGAAGAAGAAGAAAGCAAGCTGTGGCACATGATTAATGTAATCTGTTCTTGAGCCGCCCATTATACATCATATCAGTTCAATTAAAACAAATAAACCTAAATTGTACCCTGGGGTACGTCCTAACGTCATAACCTCTGCAAGTGTAGTGTTACTTAAATAAAGAGAAAATAAGTTTTAATATCACACATTGTATAGGTGAAATTAATGTTCTGTTTTTTTTACCATCATCTCTCCAGAAGGCCTGGTAGCTTAGGATACTTTGAGGATGAAATATCAACATCGTTGAAAAATTAAGAGGCCTAAAAAGAGTCAGTCTGAGATTTTGAATAGATTCATCTCATGATTCACAAAGAGAAAACCTCATAACATAATTAACTGATTTAATGTAAAGTTGTTTTTTTTTATAACCAAGTCAGCACACCTTGCCTGAAAAAACATCAAATTAACTACATTTCCAAAACTATTTTATATTCAAATGAGCAGGGAATAGCATCATCTTATTTTTTAGTCTTTTTTAAAAGACAAATTTTACTTTTATAAAAAGCAGCAATGTCAGCAATTTTGTTTATTACATTAATATTATTATGTTGATTCTCACCTCAACTTGTCCAACTGCCATGCCCCCAAATTTACATTTTTAACCCTGCAAATCACAATATGTCAGCATTTAGGTAGGAAAGTATGAATATAAAAGAGACTGTTCTTGTATAGACACAAGCAGAAATATAAATATAATTCAGAAAATATGGGTGACTTAATATTTGTTTTAAAAACAAAGAAATATATATATAATCTTTTAAACATTTTTCAGTCCCATGTAAGTATATTATGGTGTAAACTTTGTGAAACACATCAACAGCAGATGAGATGCATTTCCAATGACAAAGAGAGGATAGTATATGTTGCAGACTACATAATATTACTAAATAACATGTGGACAAAGTTTTGGAGTAGTTGTTATTCTGTCTGCAGTGTTTTCACTTTGGCTATAGCATACATTGCCTTGTTCCACCAGGATTTGTTCTTTCATCCTTCTAAAGCTGTCTAAGCCCAGACGCAGTCTAAATGAGCATGCCCACTCATGAATGCTGTTGCTTAATTACAATCCCTGATGGAAAAACCGCTGAGGGAGAAGCCTGAATGCAGCCACGTGTTATGGTAGAAACAGAAGACTTTTTTTTTCCTTCAAAAAAAAAAAAGAAGATGCAAAATGTATGTGTTCAAGTGTATATGAATGCCATCAATTGTAATAGGTGTAATTTTTTTCAGCCCCCACACAAAGTACAAAGGCATTCTGCATGTGCTTCAGTTTAATTTACAGATATTAGATTGATGTGGTGAATGAGGACCGAGAAAGGCCTCATTACTGTGCTGCTGCAGAAGCGCTACGGTATCTGAGAATGTGATCTAATGTCAACAGTGGTTTGGACTGACATTTACATACAGTATGTTGGAGGTATTTAACTATGAACATGGGGATAAAAAATGTTGGGAAAATAATTAAACTCCTGTTGCCTATAACCTACAGTGACTCCAAGTTGAAATTTAGTCCGCTGTTGCCATTTCATTTGGCCAGAGTGGACCAAATTACAAATGAACACCAAAGAGGAATCAGGGATGTAGAATTAAATTAAATGTTTAACCAGTAAGACAAAAAAAACATGTCTGTTGGTTTGATGTGACTCTGTCCACAATTCAGCAAACACACAGAGGAGCACTGCATTTGAGAGAATATAATTCAGAAATGGAGATTATGAATTTCAGATATTTAATCCCGATACCTGCAAAACCTTTACTAAATTGCCTAACAGAATTTTACACAATGTATTTCTATGGTATATTCCTGTGGTTAACCAAATGTGTACTCCGAATGCCACATTACTCTATTTAAGCAAAAAGCTCCTAGTTTCCGGAAAGGAACTCTACGCTACACATAAATTATTCAGTAGTATTTGCATTTGCATTGCAATTTGCATTCTTGTAGATTACAGGGAATGGCGAAAGAGGTGCTGCACCAAAGAGAATTACATTCTGAACCAATTTCAGTCTTACTGGTGAGGAGTTGACATGGATTTTTGTTCTATTTTCCTCCTCTGCTTCGAGGTATACTGCTGAGATCAGTGACACACATTTCAAACTGTTGTTTGATTAATAAAAGAAGGAAACGATGTATAATGCTCACCAGCACTCACACACAAAAAGGCCTGCCATTAAAAATGAATTGTGACATTGAACAATGAGTCTATTTGATTGACGAGGCTGAGATTTCTTACTGTAATATTCTCATCATCTTTATTTATATTGTAAGGCTTGTGAATTGAAACTCAAAGGAGCCAGCAGGCACGAAGGAGATGTCATATGGATTAAACACTAGGAAGGGGTGTGAAACTCTCACAGTACACTGAAGATCCTGGCTATTATGTTTCATCTAAAAATAACAAGTCTGACTAAAAAGAACAGACAACACTGAATAAGAAAGAAAACAAGCTCCAGAGAGAGTAGAGTTCAAACAGCAGCAGTAATAGTGCTGAGTGTGAAACGGAATACAACAAGGAGAATGTACAGTGTGAGACTCCCTTCAATTATAAACGAGGAAGAAATCAGTGTGAAATGTATGGAGTAACCCAGATACTGAAATAAAACATTGTGTCTCTCGAGAGCCACTTTTGTAAAACAGCGTCCTGTTTTTTTTAAATCGTAACAATTTCATGAGTCTTGATGTAATTTTCATGTGAATTACGACATCGTTTGAACTTAATTGCATTCATTGCTGACATCATCATTATTAAACAGCTATCTTTGGAGAAATACCTTGTGAGCCTTAGGGCAGAATGGCTTTTTTTTTTTTTTTTTTTTAATGGGGGGAAATCTGCAAGAGAGTAGATTGTGACAGACAGTGGCAGCACACTCCTGCAGCATATGTGCGTGTCTACATGCCATGAGGGGCTGCTATGATGCATCAAGGGGGTGGGGTAGGTATCCCTGCAATAAGAGAGGAGGGAGAAGCCAATGTATGCGCATGTGCAAATATGGCCAAGCCCTTAAACCCATGTACCCACATGTTGATGTACGTGTCACTTCATGTCTGCAAGGTTTGCAAGTTGCAAAAATGCATGCATGTACACTGTATACATACTGTGTGTATGTATATGTATATATATATACACACATACATATATATGTATATATATATATATACACATATATATATATATATATATATATATATATATATATATATATATATATATATATATATATATATATATATATATATATATATACACATATATATATATATATATATATATACACATATACACATATATATATATATATATATATATATATATATATATATATATATATATATATATATATATATATATATATCACATATATATATATATATATATATATATATATATATATATATATATATATATATATATATATATATATATATATATACACATATATATATATATATATATATATATATATATATATATATATATATATATATATATATATATATATATATATACACACATATTATCAACTGTTGATGTTGAGGCACTTAATGTGCCTAATTTTATCCTGAATACAGTGTGTGAAGAACTAAATCTTTAATCCAGGTGAGAAAAGCTTCCCTTTACTGACGTCATCAAGAGAGATACTGTTATGCCGATGAGAGTACACTATTGGACTTTATAAATGAGTCCTTCCTTCCTTTTTTTACTGGGATCTCCACTCACTTAACCATCTCAGTGACTTGTGGATCAAATCTCATTTGAAAAGGGGGAAAAAAGTACTCAAAGTGTGTACACCTAGGCTTCAGGGTATAACACAAGTCCTGTATCTAAAAAAAGTTTAAATAAAGTACAAACATATGAAAGTATGAGCAACAGTCTTCAGTGTCTTTAAGTATCAAAAGTATTTAGTATTTTATTGATTTATTAATAGAATTTAATGAATGATTAATTAAGAGTTTAATGTCTTAAGTGATGCACATATTTATTTAGTCTTATTTTAGTATTTAGTCTAAATGTACTAAATTCTCTTGCGAAACCTCATATCTTATACTTTATATTGCATGCAAATGTCATAGACTGCATTATGCAAAACACATCTGGGGTCTCTTACTTTCAGATATGAGTAATGGAGCAAAAAGTAAAATTCAATTCCAGAAATAATGGAAGAAAACTGTGACAAAACTGCATAGAACTATCAGGGCCTCAACATTATATTTGGTACCTACAGGTCTGCTTATCCTGATGCATACTGACTTTTCACCACCTGCTCACTGAAAGTAAAGCAAAGACAAACCACTCCTGTTTTTCTGTGTACTTTTCACACGTTATCATTAAGCTACATAATCATAAGCATGAAACAATCACTGTTCATCAAACTGATTTAACCTACATGCATTATAAGCCTGGAATTTAATGTTAACCATTAGGACTCTTGGACTTTTTAGATCATTTGTGAATACGTTTGACCTTGCCTTTAAAAATGTTTACCATGCCAATATTTGGTATCTTTTTTTTCAGCACAGCATCATCTATATGACCTTACAATTAATTTTCCACTTTGACATATTGTACTGGAACAACTGGAATAATTAAATGTTAAAGTAAAATAAAAGTAATAGAGATCTTACACAATCGCTGTGGATGTTAAAATACAACCACTAAATAACCACGCAATGCAACCTCTTTGTCATCTCTGATTATTTGATGTGACAGCAAGTTTTAAGATACACTGGATGCATCTGAGTATCTCTGCAAGGTTTCAGCTAATTTGTCAGTATTACCTAAGAATGTCACAGTAGCAAGCCTGCGTCAAAGTCTGAGTCAAACATCCCTTAATACTCAACTTAATTCAGGCCAGAAGCAGCCTGCAGTGGTTGATGCAGCAACAGAATACGATAAATGCTGTCAATAATCACAACCCGTGAGTCAGATAATACAAAGGCACGGAGTGTGGAGACGTGTGAAGTAAAGCTCCCATCACCTACAGACATCAGATGCAGATACTCATCTTTGACTGTATATTGATCTGTCAAATGTGGTCGCGACTCTCTGCTCTCTTCCGGCTGCAGCGGTCCTAACACATGCTCATAGCGCTCTTGCTTAATCCTGTACAAAATTACGATTTCAATCATTTTATATGTAAAAATTTAAAATCAAAGAACATATATGTATATTTTATAAATGTTTATCACGTATTTTTATTTTAATTTTCGTGAATATGAATAAGTAAATCCTCGCATTTACTCCAATTTCGGTCAGGCAAATACGAGGACACCTCCTCACCCAGAGTTCGAGCGTGACCTCTACTGCAGGTGAAAATACTCGGCGGAGCGGAGGGGTTGAATCCATTGATTTTTGGGACGATGTAACCCACCTCTGCGGGGACACGGTGGTAGACCTGAATGAGAGACCCCTTCGCTTTGTGCACCACCATCACAAGGAGGGCTTATGTGCTCCCCGCCGCTCGGTTTCCGACCCGGGGAGCTCAGTGTCGTCGGAGTAGAGTCCGTGTCAGCTGCACTGCATCAACATGGTGAGTCTGACAGCGAGACGGCGGCTGTTTCTGTCTGTCGTACCTCACACTTATGATAGAGCAACACTTTACTGACACCTGTTTTCATGTGGATGTCTACTGCCAAGCCTTTCTTGTTCCCCAGTCCGCCTGTTTGTGGTGGTTGCGGCGTTAGCTTGTAGCATGTAGCCGGCTAGTGGGTTAGCCGCTGAGCTAGCGGAAAAGTGGACATCTGCAGGCTAAAGTAGTGATTTAAACAGGTGATAACTTAGATTATCTTGAATCATGTTCACTCAGATGGAGCGTTTTTTATAATGCAGACGTTAGTTAGCAGTGTAAGTAAGGTTTAACTTTGGGGTAATAATGGTGGTATGAATCAATCCAGCAGGGTGTTAGCATCCCCATTCAGCTGTCAGCATGATGCCAGTGGGAGAAGTCAAGGTATGTTCACTCACCTGTACAGCTCAGTTTGACCTCAGGATGCCCTCAGAGGAACTTTTAGTGTAAAAGCTCCCATTAGTGTCATTTCGTTCTCATTTCACTAGCATCTGTTGAGCCCTATATTGACAGTGAAATTATAATTACACATTGTAATAACAATTACAGTTACTCACAGAGAAGGAATTGACAAAGGGACACTTCAAGGTGTGCATATTTGTATATATTCTTGTCAAAGATTGGGCACTTCCGATTGCTTTCATTATAATGTTATTCTGGTAAAGCTGAAGGTAATCTCCAAAGATCCCTCCAAAACATAGTTGATGCCTCAAATCACAGCACATTTGATGACATTACAGAAACACGGGATGAGATTTAACAATTTGGGGGACCACTAACACACAACCAGGGAGTTTAACTTTGATTATGAATATATACATGGGTTGATATGTATCAATCTTAATATGATACAGCCAGAATGTTCAGTGTCCTTAATCTTATTCTTGCAGCCTTGAGGAGAGGACAGCAGTTTCAATATTTAGAAAATAGACTTAGTAATGTGAAAATGATAGCCAGGCAGGTTATTCATTCTTCAAATCAAGCAGGTAGAACAATCAGATAAGGTGCAGACATTTTCAGTTTATTTTAGTGCCACCGGGGTATACTGTGATACCAGGGCTGGGGAGGAGCGGTGTAAAACTAATGCCATAGTGTCATAAAAATGACAAACATCCAAGATGTCATCTAGTCTCTAACTGCAATATTAGTATCAGGCTGATTTCGAGTTGAACAGTTTGCATAGAAAGATTAAATGGACAGTAGAGTATTTTCAGATGAATGACACTGGGGGAGTGTCAGTCAATAAGGGGTTTCACTGCTTCTAAGTTAGTTTTTGTTGGCAAAATAGTAGTGAGGTGTTGTGGATGGTGGTTATCATCGCTGCTCCCACTCCCCACCCCCTACAGATTTCATTTGGTCGTTGTGTGGAGGGGGTCAAGCGGACCGGGCAAGATAAGAGAGTCCATGCTGGCTCAATTTCCCCCAGGCCTGAGATCCTTGCAGGGCCCCCACAGAGACTGGTCAGCATCCACCAAACTAAGGCAGTGTGCTTTTGACCTATATAGCGTGACCATCACTCACATGGAGGATGTCTTGAGTCAGAGAGGTTGTGTTTGGTCACACGTCACTCCTAAGTGAGTATAATTGCCAAGTTAATGGCACCCACTCTCCCCTCTGTGACCCCAGAAGAGGTATTGACTTTAGCTTTTGGGGCTAACCCCATGCTGGGATCCCCATGACCAATCTCAAATCTAGGTCTAATGTACAGTTCTGGCCTCATCACCTCTACTGTCCAGGTGTCATTTGCTTTCTGGAGTCTGACATTGGTTTAACCATCATTCAGAAATAGATTTACTAGTATTATCACCATGATTGTTCATTATGATGCATGTTTGCTTGTTGTGCAGCTTCATGTTAGAAGCAGGATGCGAGGTTAGGTGAACACGTTAAACTATCTCCTGCCCAAAATCCTATTTTTTGTAAAATATTCAAATAATTACAGATTTGTCTTAACTTTTATTCATTTTCACAAACAATGCACGTTGATTAGCATCACTGTAAATGTCCCAGTGTTTTTTCAAAAAAGGCTTTTTTTTCTGCTGCTGTCCTTTGGTCAAATGTTAAATTAGCCACTGAAACACACAACATGCAAAATTAGAACTGGAGAATTGTTTTTAGACTACATGCTCAGACTACTTTTAATGAGGCCTATATACAAATGGGCTGAAAGTCTAAGTAAAGATGTTGAAGGCCGTGCCAACAAAGAGGGGACTTAAATTGAAGTGGAAGGTTTGCTGAAACCAGAAAATGGTGATCTGAGGCATCATTTTAATCAGTGTGCATTGCTGGAAGGAGAGAATATGATGAGACTAACTTAAAGGTATAGGGTGTACTTCATACTTCAAGCACCCGCTAGATTATTGACCGACCCAGACAAGACATTTTCACAATCTGCTTTTCAGCAGAGTCGATATTTAACTTTTTGAGAAGATTGAGTCCTGTATTAATTTTCCATTCTTTGAAAAATTATTTCTTAATTGACCAACAATTCTCAAAATCACCACCAAGACACAAATTTGGCAAAGAGTAATTTACAGTCTAAACTGCCCTTTCAAGGTGAATTAAGGCTCTCCCAAGTAGAGCTGTGTTAGGATGGGGGGGGGTGTGTTTAGCCTCATATTATTGATGTGTAAACATCATGTTGAGAAAACAAACAACACTGCAGCATTTACTGCTTTATATCATATATATATATAATATATATATGGGTGATGAGTATAGATTCACTGGTACATGCCATATGCTAGCACAGATATAAGATTGTTGTTGGAAAGAGAGGAAAATATTTTATTGGGGATTAGTTAGCTAATTGGTTCTCTTTGCTCAAGTGTGTGTGTAGGTACAGATATCAGTGATTCCTACTGATTTCCAAAAAGATAAGCCAACCTGCAGACCTAACCCGACAGCGAGTGGATAAAAGCGCAGCGTGATTGCAATGATTCTGGCCTCTTAAGCCTAAGTGAATATTGATCTTAGTGTGCTGGGTTGATATTGAGCTCCTTATGTTGCTAAATCTTTGGGTACCTACCACAGGAGTGCTGGCTGTTCATTCTCCTGGGCACATGGAGGCTGACATTGTCACAGGTTTGCACACAGCACAATTTAGTGAAGCAGAATAAAAATACTTTATTTATCCCAGGGGGAAAATTGGTAACACTGTATTTACACCTCTGAATTTACAATTATTATTATTATTGTTATTGTTATTATTAGATCCCTTATAATAAACTTTCCTTCTTTCAGGGCAACATTTGTTATATTAATGAAAATGTGCCAATTTATTTAACTTCTGCCACTGTCAGTAATTTCAAATTGCATTAACCTTGCTTATCTAGATGTTTTTGACATTTTATGGAAATAGAGATGAGAAACAGTTCAGAGACAAAAGGACCAAATGTGACATCCTATTTATTTCTTTATTTATTTCTTTATTTATTTAATAGAAAACTGTAAATCCAGCACTGACATTAAATAGTTGTACTCGCTGTCTTGCAGCATTATTCGCAGTGGCCTAATACAACCAGATATACCCCCCCACCCCCAATTTCCAAATCTCAATCAGCTCAAGGTGTAGATTGTCTTATCAGCCTTCACAAGGTCATCATGTCTACTTATACCTCAAACTGTAGACCTTTTACTAACCATGCAAGAGACGTTTTAAGTTCTTCAGAACAGTACGGAGTGATCATGTTGTTTACCCGGATGTCCTGTGTTGTTGAATTGTTAAGGATATGTGGTAGTCATGGGGTTGAGCGTCATCATAGGAACATGAATGAAGGGGTGAAGGATGTTAAGACCCTCGGGAATGAATGTAAGGATGGTAAATTAAGTATGTTGGTATCCTAAAAGATTGTCACAGTTTTTGGTTCAGCAACTCTGGAGAACTTTTTAAGTTAGAAATTGTTATAGAGTGGCTTTCAGTGAAATAGGAAAATAACTATAATACTTGCTGTGAGAAATCTAACGTTGACTAATTTCTATTTTTGGTTTGACTAAATAACACTGACGTGATAAACTCTTGGGTTCTACAGAGTGCGCTCCCCGACTACATTTAAAGTGAAAGCAAGGTCATTCTGTGTTTGAACTCTAGATCTTAATCAAGTTTATGGAGCCTTGTCTTTCAACAACTTGCCCTTCTACAGTATGTACTTAGAAAACAGGCTTTCCTGTGCTGTTTCATGTAGAAACAATTGGCTGAATTATTACACTTCACAGAGGAAAGACCCATGCACTATTGTGAATCAAAAGCATTTATCATCTGGGGACCATGCATATCTGTTGGAAACATTTCATGGCAATTCAGTCCTGATGGCAGAGCTATAGGAAAAGTTAGCAGCCAGTAATTGTATGACAAAATCCACTTCTGGGGACGATTTCTGAATATTTTTTTTGCTTCCACAGGGGTAAAACAGCACCATTATAACCAAATGTATCACCTCAATCTCTGTCAATTAAGAGCCAACTCACTCATTGTGCTCCTGAGGAGTTCTCCTCAGGAACACTGGAGGCAGCATTCAAGTGTTTGTTTTTATCACAAATATATGCACAGTTAGTTCTAGATAGTATATCAGGGAAACGTTTAAAGTCAGTCATAACAAGTAGTCAATGTCTGCAGTGCAAACTTGAGGGGGTTATCAGGACATCTGTGGACCCCACTAACAAAAGTGTATCAAGGAGTTTATCTGTTGGTCTTTAGAGGGCACTTTTAAAGAATTTTATTGATTGCATGAGCTCGCGTTAAGGTGTGGGATTTTTGATCTGAGATTGGTAGAAGAATTTTGGACTGCATTTGAAACACACACAGTGCAGTTAAAATATTTGCTCCAGCCTTCATCAGTGTATATATAAGCCTATTTTTCATGTGTAACTGCTTTATGGCATGTATAATTACTATTTAAATGTGATTTTTAAACCCCCATCCTCTTTCCACAGGGTGTGATCGGTGTGCAGCTGGTGGTTACCATGGTAATGGCCAGTGTAATTCAGAAAATCATACCTCATTATTCCTTCGCAAGATGGCTACTGTGCAGTGGCAGGTAATGTAGAATCCTGTACATGCTGTTTCTCTAAAAGCCACAGCTCCATTTCTTCCGTTTACTTGCCTTCTGAGAAGTTTATTTAAAAAATAGTCCAGAACAATATAAGGATCAAAATGTTTACTCAGACAGCAGACTGTTCAAAAGGGTTTGATAGAAGAAGAAAAAGAATAATTAAATCGCACTGCAGAGACCAAAGGGCATCAAAATATTGGGATGACCCGAGAGGACGATGCAAAAATAAAGTGCCCGCCTCATTTCCTCTAATTAGTGCCACTTTTTTTTTTTCAAGTAAACAGCTTCTTCGAACACATTTAATAATTAATTTTTTTTTCTTTTCAGGCCACTGTTGAAACATTTTCTGAAAAGTTTTGCCCCAAGCAGGAGGCCCTGAGCGTCCCTCCAGAATATTTTGTAATTAAGGAGAAAAACAAGCTGTGCTCCTTCTATCCTCCTCTACCACACAGAGCGCTTCTGAGGATGCTGTGAAGGGAGGGTTTCTAAACAAAGTTAGGGAGGGTGCCTGAAATGTTCAAAAGGATCCTCTTAAATAAGCTCCTTTTTTTCAAGCTCAGTCCTTAAGGACAGATAACCTTGCCGTTGTAAAGCCTCTCGCAAGTGCTTGTTAGATGTGTATCATATATATATAATATAAATATAAAATAAAGCTTTGAGAATTGTCTGTTTAGTGCATGTGGTGTTAAAAAGTTAATCATAAAGCTCAGAGCGTCTTTGAGTTACGGTCATAGAGTAGAGACTTTGTGCTTTTATGGTGTAAGAAGTGTTCAAAAGGTTATTTAACTGCTTGTGTTTCCAAATCACTCATCATACTCTCCATACTTCAGAATAAACATGATGAATCAAATACACTGTATGTCTTAATAATTACTAACCAGGACAACAGATGTTGCTGTTTTTTTTTTTCCCTCACTCACAACTTTGAAATATCTGCTTTATTGTGCCCTTGTCCCACATCTCTCTCTTTTTCTTTGTTCGCAGTCTGCGGTGGTATCAGCACCCAACGGAAGATGAGTTGAGGAGCTTAGCTGGGAAACAAAAAGGACAGAAGAGGAAAGACAGGTAGGTAGGATGCAAGGTGCGGTGGGAGGGGGGGGCTGGAATGAAGAAGGGCTATTGTTTGGGGGTTGGGGAGATGCAGTGGCACAGAGGAGGTACGATAGGCACCCCTTTCATCAGAGAGGAAAGAAAAGATGAGAGACAGACATCGGAGATGGATTGAGAGACCACAGGCATGTCGGCAAACAGATGAAGCTGATGTGTTTATGTGGCTCATTTAAGGCCTGTTTGAAGTATGAAGACAGAAGTCTGTTTTTGTTGTTTTGTTCCTTTATGGCTCCTCATCGAGGCTCAGAGCAACTGGGCTTAGAAGTGGCCCTGTCTAGTGGATGTGAGGAAAGTTAGTCCTGTTTCTTTTTTTTTTTTTTTTTTTTTTTTTTGAGCCATTACTGTTTAGGCTATTTTAGGGGATGACAGTTTAAAAGGATTGCATCCTCTCTGAAATCAAAGTTTCCCAAACAGCCTTATGTCTTCACAGTGGTCAGATGTCAAGCTTTGATTCTGGAAGATGATTTTCCTTCAAGGCTATTTTGCAATAAAAAAAATTGCTATTCAGTCTTTGGGGCTGCAGGTGGAAGTTGAACCATATGTTGAACACGTGAATTTAATACGCTTTCCTTTGTATTCATGTTTTTTTGAAATGTGAATTTAAATTGGAAGTCACAAGCGAAAGTTAATCCTTACTGTTCCTCATGGTGTCCAGCGCCTAACTAAAGGCGGAGTTTGTGGAGCAGCCCTTTCTCTGACCCTGTATGAGGCAGGTCAGGGCTCTCTAGCACCACATGTTCGGTAATCCCTCGGAGAAAAAGATGGGCCGCTGTCCTTTTGCCAGCTCGTGCCATGCAGCTCCATTCCCTTTGTTAACAGTCTGACTCCCTCAGTCGGGGGCGAAGCTGAGCCCCCCACCCTTTTTTTTGTGTTTTTTTTTCCCTTGTCAGGTGCCTCAGAGATGAAATCCGTCCAGAGCATGTTTGGCTTCAGACTCTTACAGTGATATTGTCCTGTGAATCCAGCACACACGTAGGGCTGGACAAACAAAGCCCAGAACTGAGGAGGCCCAACAGACAGCTCTCCGAGGCTAAAGAACAGCTCCCCATTTGCCTGCTGTCCAGAGTCCAGTAGTATTAGTAGCAATAAAAGTAACTAGACCTCTTCCAACTATTCAGGTTGGACACCAGAGCTGCACTGGATGTTACAGCAGACCGAGGGATTTACTACCACACAATTATGTAAAATGCAAAACCTTAAACAAAATGTCTCTCACGCAGACCCCACTAAAAGAATCTCCTTTCAGCATAATGTATTTTATAGTTTGTTTCTCTCAACAGGATAAAAGAATCTGTCAAATTGCATTGACATTTTTCATTTTGGATGTGCTTGTTTCTGTTATCCTGACCCTAGCTGTTGTATTGCTGCTCTCTCCTCTTTGTCCCAGGAAGTACAACGGTCACATAGACAATAAGCCGCTAACAGTCCCCAAGGACATAGATTTACAGCTGGAGACGAAATGCATCACAGAAGTCGACACATTAGGTATAAATCAGAAAAGGACGAATGTCTAACTAAGACAAATCCTAACTTTTCAATCACACGCTTTATCATCTCTATATACTGTACTGTATTTTCTTATTGAATGTATGGATTTAAATTTTTTCCCTATGTCCCCAGCATTGCACTACTTCCCAGAGTTCCAGTGGCTGGTGGATTTCACAGTAGCGGCAACTGTGGTGTATCTGATAACGGAGCTCTACTACAGCGTGGCTCAGCCCTCAGGAGAGATGAACATCAGCGTGGTCTGGTGCCTGCTAGTGCTCACTTTTGTCATGTATCCTCACATCGGTCGCTCTTTGTGTCTCGGCATCCAGAATTGGTGCGCGGCGTTGTTTTAAATTGGTAACGCATTTGTGCTGTACATTATGCCTGTAGGTGGGCTGGCAACATTTCAGATTTCAGCAGGAAAAATGTGTTTTCTATGGGCTCTCCTCCGCACTTACACATTTCCATTATTTTCACTTTACATTCTTCGCCACCGTCCTACATATGTCGTAGGTTAACATCTCTTTTGTCTATAAGAGACCAAATCATTCCAGCATGATTGTGCAGATGCAGCGGCGGTGGAGAGGGTATGAAATGACTTCTAAAGCTCCAACTAGCTTGACTGCCAGCACCTTTTTTTATGCTCCACAGCTACCTGCTATTTTGTAACGTTGAATGATGGTTAAATAATATGCATTATCCTTGCCACCAACCACGGGGATCAATCTTTCCAGTGCTCCTGGTCGGGCCCGGCTCACCGCGGTCAGATGGTGTGTCATTTCCTGTCTACGTCGGAGATTGGAGGCCCAATTTTCACAGCCCAACAGACTGATATGCTCGGGGAAGAGGGGAGAGTGGGGAACAGGTGAAATGGGACTATGAAGATGAAGATGAGGGAATATGTTGGCTCAATATATGTGTTAATGGGACACTTGATTTCAGTTTTCCTATTTCAGCTCTGATGATATGTTTAAGGCTCTTGCCCTAGAGATCAGCTCCACTGCCTTAACCTTCAATGATAACCCTGGAGCAGCATGCTCTTCGAGTATCTGCATCTAAAAGTACCTTGCTTCCCCCCTTGTTTACTGAAATTTATAAATGTGACTGCACATCCTCATCCTTGGCCAGCGTTGATAGGCCAGCGCGGCAGTATATTAATTGTATCCCGCCACACGGTAGCTCAAACGTGACTGTTTGCAGCCTCACGCTGGCTCGAACTCATCTGGTGAGTGTTTATACAGCTGTCTTCACAGCACTGAATAGAAAGGAAGGGGGAGAGAGAAAAGAAAATAAAATAAAAAGAAGCTTCCATTGGATTGTAACCATTCTTGAAATAGACTAAAAGGGAGTGAAAAATTGGCATGCCGTCACCTGAAATGTTGCTGAAACTGAGAGTTTAATCTCCGTGGCGACCGGAGTTCGCTTTAGAAACATGCTCTGTCCTGAGCTCTCTGATCAGTGTCGACTGGGGCAGAATGAAATACTAGTACGACCGCAATGGCAGGCTCTGGTGCCAAAGACCCGCACATTCTGTACCTGCACGTCTGCTAGCGGGGTTTGTGTGGCATTATGGGGTAGGGGGTTCACGCAGGGTCTCTAAGTCTGCACAAACTCCAGTGTACCAGTGTAAAGATGAACCACTTTTTCTGTGGTTATAAATTGTTTTTGTTGGTTGATAGCTGAGATTGATTCCTGTTCCCCTTGAACCTGTAAAAGCCATTGAAAATGTATCTGCAAAGCAGTTTGGATTTGCTTGATGTGCCAGTGTGCTTCTGTAGATGTTTTTCCTTGACTCTCTTCCTACAGTAAGACCCTTTTCTCTCTAACGGCTCACTACTTCAAGCTGGAGGAAGGAGGCGAGCGTTCACTCTGCATTACTTTTGCTTTCTTCTTTTTTGTCAAAGCCATGGCCATTCTCATCGTCACTGAAAACTACCTGGAGTTTGGTCTTGAGACGGGTGAGTGTTCTGCCACGCGCCCCTCGCAAATGACCCTGTTAGTAACAACCACATTTTATAACTTTCGGCCCGTGTGAGCGAGTCACACATGTCAAACATTTCTTCTTTTCTAGGTTTTGCAAACTTCTCTGACAGTGCTCTGCACTTTCTGGAGAACCAGGGCTTAGAGTCCCAGTAAGTACAACATCAGTATTCTCATAGTATCATTTTTGTTTTCTCTGCCTTCATGAATTCTTTATGACTCGCAAAAACTACAGTAGAATCTCACTATGTGTTTTTCTCTTTCACAGGGGTCCCATATCTAAACTCACCTTCAAGCTGATCCTGGCCCTGCTCTGCTCCCTTATTGGAGCATTTCTAACTTTCCCTGGTCTGCGATTGGCCCAAATGCACCTAGATGCACTCAATCTGACCACAGCCAAATTTACACAGTGAGTCTGCTGCAGTAATTGTCTTCAGTTCTGTGTTCACTCATGTATTTTTCATTGAATACATTTGATGTTTCCCTTATCCTTAATAATAAGGATGAAAAAGGTGGAAAGTCATTGCAATCTTGGTTGAAATCTGACCTTTAAGATCACTTCCTGGTCAGGAAAACTGTAATGTGCTTTATTTTTTTACTTTTGCTTGTTGCTCTATGTTGTATAGCTGCTTTAGTGGACTTTTTTTCTCCATGTTTATTGTCACTTTTTTTACAGACAGTGGTACTTAAAGTTAAAGCATATAACTATAATGTGATCCAACGTAGGTGAGTGAATTGCTTGTTTCAATATACGTGTTTCTGATGATAATGAAAAAAGTCTATTAGTCTGCTGTGGGTCAAGACACAATTAATACAGGATTTGCTCAAATTGGTCGCACAGTGCTTAAGTACCCAACTGTCCCCTGCTGGAGTAAGAAGAAGAAGAATCCAAATATAGTGCGGTTGTACTTGTACTTGGTGACTCCTACTATTCAGAGTGTCGAGATACGAGAGAGCACCCTGTGAGTCAGATGAGACTTCCTCAGTTGGGGCAGATTTCTATTTCAGAACTCACTGGGTGGCATGTCTACGACCATGATAGGGGGCGCAGAGCGGGGAGCACGTCGCATCCAGATAATCCACTTTGGCATAGCAGACTCTCCAAAATGGCCTCCTCCTCCATTCCCCCTCTTAACTGTCATGAGCTTACATCCTCAGACCCTGTCGCAAGCAGGGATTATCTCCAAGCCCTTCAAAATCTGTGCCTTGGTTATCTTCTCACTTTCCCTCTCAGGGAAAGTTGCATTGATAGCGTGGAGCTTATTTCTCACTATGTTAACTTCAAAACTGAGATTAAAAAGCAAAGATTTCAGAGAGCTAGTTGTTGTTGTTGTTGTTTTTTTCCCCAAGTGCTCGATAGTTGTCTGATGATTTTTAGCCTTTATGTGTGTTTTTTTTTTTTTTTTTTTTTAATCAGTTTTGGTTTCCTTCAGTTTTTGATTACCAGAAGTCTTCTGACACACTTGATGTGAAGAAGGACAAGCTGTTGTGCCTGTTGTGCTTTTCAGCACATAGCATTATTGTTGGTTTAACTGGGCATCTTCTCCTTCATCTCTGTTTTTTCCACAGGACTCTGCTTCATATCAACTTCCTGTCCCCTCTTATCATGGTACTGCTGTGGGTGAAGCCCATTACCAAGGACTACATAATGAACCCCACTCTGGAAAAGGAGGGAGTGCCTTTGTAAGTAAAAGTACATAAATGGAGCATGAAGTCCAACATATACTATAATTACCTTGTGTGTGTATAGCCATAGTGCTCATAGTGCTTTTTGTTGTTATGTTAGTTGTTGAAGTAACTGTTACTTGAAAGTTTAAAATCATATTCTTTGTTAATGGTGCATGAACGATGAGCTCAGTGATAAAATGCTTTGTAGCTCATGTATGAGATTGCCTAAACATTTCTTGAAAACATCAGTGTGCCGAAGGTGTACGCGCCTGCACCTTTTGTTGTACTTGGTAGGCAAGGCAGTCGGACTCCCTTGATATCTGGCAAGCTAATTACCTGCCACTCAAACAAGAGGGATGGGACAACATTGCCAAGCTGTGAAAATAAAAGTAATTGTAGCTTTTTTGCTGGAAAATGGATGTAAACAATGCAACAGCAGTTATGAAAATGGGATTTACAACGGTTCAATGAGATAAGGAGTGTATTCAGGTCGTAGATGAAGTGACAAAACACGTTGTCTACTTGGTTTAAAATTAGAGCATCAACAAATTGAGTCATACCTCAGGGAAAGCTCTTTATTGTATCTCTAACTGCTGTCATTTGTTAGCTACTTATTCATTCTAAGATAAAATCTTTAAGTTTGAATTCTGTCATGAACATGACAAACTTTTTTTTGCTGCTGCTGACAGCGATTGTGATACCATCAAGGTCAAACATGATTAAGCCTGATTTCATGTTACAGTGCCCCTTTTCACCTTTTTATCTCTCAATTTCACCCTCTTTTTACTTTTTTCTTCTGGGTTGTTTATGACTCCTTTGCTCTTGCTAGCCTTCCTTTCTGTCTCATTGTCCCTGCCTATCATCCAAACGATGGAGCAGATACATGATGTGTTGAGTTTGCAGGCCAGAAAAAATGGATGACATCCCTTCATCATCCCTCCTCTCTCACTCCTGTCTTTCTATTAATATCAGGATGACTGAGCAGACGTACGATACATTGCGGTTATGGGCCATCATACTGATGTGTATGCTCCGGCTCGCTATGATGAGACATCATTTGCAGGCCTACCTCAACCTGGCCCAGAAGGGTGTGGACCAGATGAAGAAGGAGGCGGGACGGATAAGTACCGTTGACCTGCAGAAGATGGTGAGTGAGATAATGGATTATAATCTTTATTATACCCGACAGCAATTCTGCATCAATTTAGCAGTGAAAAATTATAACTTTATCCCAATTAACACACGGCTCAATGTTGGAAGGGATTAAAAGGCAGTGTTGAGATCTGTAATTCCACAGTAACCACTGAGATGGAGACACTTGGCTGATTTAGCAGAGGTGGAGAAATTTAGGAGGAAGACAATTTCCCTTTATTAAAAGCAAACATAGACACATTTAAGGTCCCATCTTTGTGAATTAAGGAATAGAGCGCAAAATTCAGTCATCTGCGCACAGGACATGCATTATGCAGTAGGCATGCAGCCCACCTGTGGTGCACTTGGAAATTGGACACATTACCAGGGAGCGTGTTCAGGACTAGGATCAGTTGTGGCCAAACGCATCAGCTCCTATCATTCCTTTTTTAAAAGCTCTTCCCAACATGGAGTAGACGAGCCCCCCCTTCGTTAGAACTCATATTCCTGTTCGGGATGTGCACAGAGGCCTGTGTTAACGCACACCAGCCCAAATCTATAATATACGGCACTGCAAATACAGATCGGCTGTCAAAGGGTGTCTATTTTTTTTTTTTTTTCTTAGATAAATTTAATTTGCTAGTAAAGGATCTGCGGTCTACTACAGGTGGTGAAAGAAAATGTCAGGAAAAGTTTCTGTCATCAGTTGATTATAGACAATACATTAAATCACACTTTGCAGTTCTGCTAACATTTATACTTTTACGGAGTTTAATATTAGCAGAACTTATCGCTAATGTGATGGTTGTACGAGCTGACACTTCCACTGACAGCATTTGTCTAATAAGATGTAACATTATTAAACCTGGTTTTGGGCAGTCTGCTGCATTCAGTGATGTTTGAGACATGTGAGAGTTTTGCAAGATTTTTCTGAACAGTTTTGTGTAGAGGCCCGTTGTGATGGATCTCTTCTCTGTTTCACCCAGGTTGCACGTGTTTTTTACTACTTGTGTGTAATCGCACTACAGTATGTGGCACCACTGGTGATGCTGTTGCATACAACTTTGCTGCTAAAAAAAACCTTAGGTGAGTCACACACCGCTCGAGGATTTTCCACTTCCTAATACGTCTTTACCTTCCATAACTTCAAGTCTTTTTTTTTTTTTTTCAATCTTGGCCTTATTTATTACAGGTGGACACTCCTGGTGGGTCCATCCTGAAGAAGACCTGCCTTGCACCCATGAAATGAACTATGACTCTGTGATTGGGGCGGCACCCATAGCAGCCTCAACACCAGCGTCAGTGGCAGAAACCGGGGCCCGGGCGTCGGTAGCCCAGCTGTCGGTGGCCCTGGGAGGCCTGCGGACTGTCTTCAGCCCCTTGCTTTTCCGGGGCCTCTTCTCCTTCTTCACTTGGTGGATCGCTGCCTGCCTCTTCTCCACCTCCCTCTTTGGCCTCTTCTACCATCAGTATCTCATGGCAGCATAGCACCCCCGGCCCTGGCGGCGGCAGCCAGACCCCCCCCACAGGGCTTACTGTGTGTTCGAACTGATCAGAAAGGACTGAGTGGGGCGATAACAGAAGTGTGCTGGTGACTCTCTGCTCCACAACTCCTCCCTCCCTCCGACCACCTCTTAATGACTGACCATATCATCAGAGCTCCTGGTTCAACTTCCAGTGCTTCCTCCACAGATGACTCTGTGAACTCTTGTCATTGTTTCTACTACCATGACCATTACATTTTTATTTGGAGAGCAAGATTTATAAACCCAAATCACAGACAGACTGACGAAGAATGACCAGTGAATGAAAGGTGGTGTATTGGCATAGTGATGAGAAATTGGTCCAGTTGGCTATACGAAACATGAATGATGCGAACTAAAATACTGTATCTCAGATGCTGATTACCATTCATTTTTACGTGTTGAGATGCGGCGTGGCAGTTCTGCTCAGTTCCACCAGTTTTAGAGAAGCAAGTGGGCAGTTCTATTAATGTTCCTTTTGAGGCTTTTTCACAGTTGATCTCGTGTAATGAGTCTGATCCATCAACACTTTCAGATTCATGATGCCTTTTACTTCAGAAAGCCCTAAATGCAGCCTCTTTCAGCTTCATGTGTGTCAGCAGGAGTCCGATTTAAATTCCTTCAGTATTCAGTGGTCACGAAAGCTCCTTTTTAAACTAGTATTGGCAATGAAATACATCACGGGCATGTCCAGTGAGAAACTCCTGGAGTTGCTCTGCATGACTAGATACATGCAGTTAGTTTGAAGTTTTATTGGTTGGTACTTGTGTGCAAGGTCTTGACATTTAAGAGCCTTGCAGCCATCTGTATTCCCAGTCTGAATCGCACTCTAATTTACAGTGATACCTTGTAAAGAGGCTACATTTAGGTCAAAGAATGTGATATTTGCCTGAAATCACCATGTTTTCCTTTGTGTTTTGGGGAAACTAACTGCCATACTTGTGCCCTATATTGTGTCTTTTAATCAAAGCTTTAAAATGTGCAAACAAAAATTTTGTTTTGCTCAAATATCTAAATTCCATTACCACGGACCACAAAAGTGTCTGAGAGAGTCTTAAAATTTTGCAGCAAGGACCAATGTGTCTGTTCGTAGGCTGAGGAGGAGGGAGGGAGGTGCGGAGTGTGGATTTTCCCAGAGTGGCAGATTGGGCAGAGCTGTCATGAGCTGTACCTGCAGAGGAGGAAGAGGAGGTGCTAAACACATGGGTAGACTTCTCATGGAGTTGAAGCTGACATATTTAAATGCGTCTAACTGAACTTTGCCATTGAGGACAAACATGGGTTTTTAAATGGAAGGCGTTCCAACAGATGTTTGATTTTACATTGTGACCTCCCTGGTTTTAACTGAGCCAATTTAGAAGCAATGAAAGAATTTTAAGCTCTTTTTTTTTCTTTTTTTTTAAAGAGCAGCAATTAGAAGCAATGAAAGAATTTTAAGCTCTTTTTTTTTCTTTTTTTTTAAAGAGCAGCAGTGATGATTCAAAGGGAGGACGACGCTTAGGGCTCATCCATGGTTTCTGCTTGTGTCTGTCTGTCTGTCTGCACATATAGGGTCTCCGCTGTAGGTCAGCTGTAATCTGAAAGGGCATTGTGATCAAGAGGAGACGATGTCAACTACTGTTGATA
This sequence comes from Scortum barcoo, assembly GCA_023238725.1. Taxonomy (NCBI): domain Eukaryota; kingdom Metazoa; phylum Chordata; class Actinopteri; order Centrarchiformes; family Terapontidae; genus Scortum; species Scortum barcoo. The sequence continues at coordinate 11,774,439 of CM041535.1, forward strand.
AGCTACCGCCTTTTATGTTCTGCTTTCATTCTTCTCTTTTTTTACTTTCACCCAGTCATTTAAACTCATTTGAGAACAATCTTTTGGTTTTTTTTTCCTTTTTTCTAATGGATCAAATTGTGAATTTGTAAAACTTTTGAATTTTAAAACGGTGCCAAGTGAGTGTGTTCCCCTGTCCCAATGTCTGTAGATTTGGTGTCTGCTAGTGTTTGAAACTACAACTGGACTACAACTCTGCGGCCTTCTGATTACTCTAAATCCATCTTTAAAGGAAGGGAATGACAAAGTTCTGGTTCACACAGTGGTAGTTACAGTATCTTTGCATACTGTAATTCTTTGGCTGGTGATTGTGCTGTTGAAGCACAGGGCCAAATTGACTGTCCAGTCTGTTCAGGAATGTAGGTACGTGGTGCCAGATCAATTACAGATCCCGCAGTCTTGTGGTTCTCTGGCACTTCGTTATGTCATTACATTTATGATATCATAGAGCCGTTACTTCTGAATTCCAGCTCTGTGAGTTTTGTACAGAACACATTTTACAAAGTCAAGCAGCACCATATCACATTTTTTAAGCTCCTGATGTCGAAAGTCTTAGCTTGAGTTTTGTCTGTTTTTATTGATGGGGAATATGCACATAATGAATGTATCAATCCTGCCTAATTTCTAGATTGTTTTCATGAAAATGATTTGTATGGTTGATTTAACACCTCCCCCCGCCCCGAACTCACTTCCCGAACTTTTAACTCGTCTACTACCATCTGTTGAAGCTACCTTTCAAACAAAATCAAATTTGTCCTAATGACTATTTTTATTGATTGATTTCTCTTTGTTTTTATATTTATTACACATGTTGAGGCCTGTAAACATTTCTAATTTTAACATAACATTTTGTTATTGGAATGCGTCATTGCTTCATTCAGAAATTGGTTGACAAATCAGTTACAGATTAACCTGTTTTTTTTTATTTTTATTTTGTGGTCTGGTCCGTTAAGAAGTAGCTGGGATACTTTCAGAATTCAGTAGCCTGATGAGGCATTGTGTCTTCTGTTTGTTACCACTGAAAGTGTTTATTATTCATTGTTGGGTTCACGAAGTAAATTACACACATTGTTGTTCTTTCATGTATTTATTTCTGCTTTAGATTTTGTCTTAAATAAATTATGTTCTTTACTATGTGCTTTTTTATTTTTTCCTTGTGCTCCACTGGCTCGTTATGTGGTTTTATAGCAGCAGCACAACAGGGACATGAGTTCATTTGCGGAGCTTTAGATGCATTTGGCACTTAAGGTATGTATGTGCTGTTAGCTCCCGGTAAATTCAAAGCAAAGCTCTATAAGCATTTGTCTTCAAGTGTCAATGAGAGCACATAATTCTCGTCTTACAATCCTAAGAAGTCATTAAAATGCTGCAGATGACCAAAGAGAAAAATTTAGTCAGGATATTTCATACATGCAGTTTCACATTGATGACTTTTATAAATCAATACATGACCAAAATGACAATAAGTCAGTATCTCTACTCAAGTTTGATGATACTCTGGAGAATGAGTTACAACTTCAGAAATGATGCCTAACCAAAGACTTGTTTGTAAAATAGTTCACTGACTCAGGCTGTCTCTCATTCTAACCTGAGTAAAGGTCCTTGAAATGTGGTTGAAAACAATAAGCTCGTATTTTTGGCATGTCAAGTGCCTGCAGAATCATTCACAACTTTTTTAGCCAGTCGTGCTAAAACCAGTGGAAAATAAAAACAGAAACTAATGCTTATGTTTTCCAGAAAAAAAAGAACATTTGACAGATTTTAGACAGAGTAAGAATTCGGAAAACTGTAAAATAACTTGAATAAAGTCATTTTATGGCTCTTTTTGTCTTTTACTGCTGACCTGTTTTTTGTGGTATGTCATGGAATTCACAACTGAATGTGCTTGAAGAAATGAAATGCCATGTTCTGAAATTTGGACCATGAGTTACAAAATGCGGCCACACATACATTCCTTTATTTCCGTTTTATTCTATTCTTGGAAAATACAAGCACATAAGGCCCATTTCCTCTTTAAGTAAGCAATTCTTTTTGTGTCTCAAGGTCTCAGGTGAGATTTAAAACTGTTTTTCACTCCACTTAATGGTCTTTGATAGTACTTAATAGCAAGTAAATTGTGTTTCAGCATTACGCTACTCATGAAATACATCCATGTGCAAACTGGCATTGATTTAGGTGGTCAGTGGCCATCGATTTGCTTTTCTCAGCTTGGCTTCTCTATTCTTGTGGGAAAGGTTAGAGGAGTAGATAAAATAATGAAATGACAATCACTCCCAAACTCCTCTTAGTGCATGCCATTCTCTAGGAATAACATCGGGCCAGTTAATACAGGCCTTGAGTGCCATTGTCCACATGAGCGGGAAAACTGGGCCAATGCATTCATTCATAGGTGGACAGATCAATAAGACAGCTTCCAAAACAAACCAGTGGAGAGGTTCCTTTATTCCTCTTGAGTGGGTCCTATTCACCGAGGTCCCTCTCCGTAGAGCGGCGTGGAGCTCTGCTTCAGGAAGGGGAGCAGGGGACCCCCACCCTTTCGTCCCCCAACACAGCCAGAAGAACTGAGAAGCTTCTGGAGGGGTGACGCTATAATAATGTGCTTTCTCTGTCTTACACAGAATGGTGATCCCACCCTTATGTCGATTGTGAGAAGCGGCAGCCGTACTTCATGACTGATCTGACCTTGTGTCGTGAATGGCCTAAAAGAGAATACTTCACATTGCTTGAACTCCTCTGGCCTGTTTTTTTTTAAACATTTCTTACTTTCCTCCCAAAGATTACCTCCAAATTACAACGAAGATAAGAAAAACAGAAAAGAACCCCCGCTGAATCGAGTGCCAATTACAGATTGGTTGGCTGAGATCAGCATGTAGCAATCACCTTAAATGTAATACATGTAATTATCATCTTTTCATTACCATGACAACAGCTGTGGAGGCAGCAGAAAACATTGCGGTGACTTTCGCTGCGGTGAGCAGCAAGTGATCTTTTGAAAAACTGACATTTCATTTTGCAGACATTCAAAATTCTTTATAAATTCCACAAAACAGCATGAAGCAATGTAGACAAGAGGAATGAAATGACACAGTTCAAACCTGAAACAGCAATTTTATTGATAATTGAGATATAAGTGCATTGACAGTTCATTGACAGGTGGTAAATACAGGAACAATTCACGGTGTATTCAAGCTGCGTTTGGGTAATGCTCAGTGAAATCAAGACAGTGAATTTTCATTGTGATATGACAGAAGGTTATTTTTAATAATGAAAAACAGAGAACACAACTTGGGATTTTGCTAGAATGACGTTGGACAAATATATAGTGTATCCTCCAGTGTTAGATAAACATAGGGTTCTTTGCATCAGGTGACAAAAAGGATAACATAACACACTGCCAGCCACATAGGCGACATTTAAGGTCACAACATGGCACTGTGGAGGACCAAATTTATTTTTTCTTTTTTTGTGCATTTTATGTCGCTGACACACACACACTGATTCTAACCCATTCATCATTCACATCCCTGCATACGGGTTATATTGTTTGTTATAAAGCTGTCTGTGTATTGTGACCTAATCGAGTTAAATGTGCACCAGTCATAAGTGCAAAGCAGGGAAAAAAGACAAGGAAAAAAAATCCAAGCAAAGAAGCAAAGTACATTTAAATCTCGCCATGGTTAAAATTTGAGGTCCACTGCCTCGTGCTGGAAATATGAAATGGCTGACTGCCCTTGCGGTAATCACCACTGCTCTTACATTAATTCATCTCCAGATGAACATTGTTCCTGTGGGGTTTCCATGCTTCATTGTTGTAGGGCCTTTAATCAGCAGCCTCCTGATAGACACTGTACCGCAGACACACAGCTACAGTGTAGCTCCCTCAGATGTGTGAGTGTGTGTGCATGTGTCCATGTATTTAGCGTATAAATGAATTGCTTCTCTGTAACGCTTAATGTGAACCAACACTGACGTTTCCCCCCATTTTTCACTATAAATTATATTTAGTTGTATTCTTCATATACACCGGCCGTTGTTAATAATACTGGGAATGAAACAGAAATGTACCTTAGTTCTAACAGCTTATCATTCTCTCCAGCATCACTCAATAACAAAAGGTGCATTCAGAAACACTGGCCTCTCCATTAACGCTTTTAAATCAGATTTTTTTTTTTTTTTTACAAGGAGATACCAGATATATTACTATCAATTATCTCACATTATGCTGTTAAGATGCATTAACTTACTCCCCTCTAGAGAGAAAGATTCACGCACCAAGACAAGTGAATTTAATATTCTGTGTCTGTGTGTATGTAATCCATGATTTACAAGCGAAGCTGTACTTAACTGCAAATTAATGGTACATTCCAAGTGAATTAGCAAAAGCAGAACTACAGTACTGCTCAGCTCAGTGTCTTTCATAGTGAAAAAAATAAACAGGACATTACGCTCACAAAAACCAAGCAGAATTTTCAAGGAATCAACATGAATGAATGAATGGAATATATATCTTTTAAAAAAAAATCTTGCTGTGTCCTATATCTCTTACTGCTAAATCCTACTGAAGACGTCTCCTTGACAATAACAACCAACAGAGTGGACTGCCCCCTAGTGCCACCAACCGGGTGTGACAGCGTGTGGAGGGGGGAGGGGGAGAGCCTGCCTGCCTCGAGCATTAGCACCATGCCAGCTTTTCAGTGCCATCCAATCAGAGAGCACCTTGGTAACGCATTCATACATCCAGCGGAACTAGGTGGCAAATGCAAATGCTCGGAGATCAAGGTTTCTCCTTGGCAATGGTGCAGCACTTGTTTCTCTCCTTTCATGTCCGAATGATGATGGTGATAATAAGAGGGGAGGACAGGCCTCAGATTGAGCCAAAGGGGGAACGAGCATCGATGAGATCTTTGATATGGAATGCTGCATCACATGATATTAGTGTGACTCGCGGAGCCGTTTGATTGACAGTTTATTAGAAAAATTGTGAGAAATCACCATTGTCTTCATCCATTTTTCATGTTTGAATTGCTGACACTTTGATGCACTTTGGCGAATGTGGAGCTCAAACTAGGACAAAGGAGCTGCAGCCTGCATCACATTTTCTTTGAGCAGTTTCTGTCCTTTCTGTTCTAAAGGAAGAATTAAGAGTAACACACACATTTCTAAAATTGCTTCCTTTGTGGCTGCATGCTCGAACAAATGCATTTATATAAAAACAGAATCACACACTCACGAGTGAAACCTGCATCATTTTGCTCCACGGATCCTGTTGTTCTGCGTGCCTTAGGTCCAACAGACTTAATTTTCTGTGTTATATTTTATTAGGCTGATGATGCACATTGCATTCGCGGAGCCAGGTCCTCCCACGCACTGTTGTAAAGCCGGCCTATGTTCCTAATTAAGACAATGTATCTCGGCACTGTTTTCAGGAAATGTAAAACTGATTGAAATGAAGGTGGCAAATTTGGAGCATTACTCTGGATAAAGGTAGAAATTTTTTTTAAGCCATGTCAGTTGTCTTGTACCTTAAATACCAGGACAGGTTTCTGAGTGACTTTCTTTATAGATCAGTTTTGACTATACTGGTGTGCATGCAACGTGTATGTAGTGATACTTATTTTATTGTATGTGTGCACACTGTATGACGTTAAAGGGACATTTCAACAATAATATCCTATTTCACCATGTTTTGGGTTTGTTGGTTCATTTTAACTGTTTACCCCATCCACCTGACTTGACTTAGTAAAGAAAAAAAGGCATTCATCTGTCTACAAATTTAAAACTGTATTTTATTGTGTTGAATTGATATATTTTTTTGAGTAAAAAGTTAAAAATAAATAAATAAACAAACAACTCTTGTCACATTGTAACAGGGAGCCAAATTCAGAAACTAAATAACCATGAGTAATTGCATCTGAGGTCATTTCCATAAAACCTGTAATCTTGGCAACCCTTCAACCAAAATTCAAAACATGACCTTGTTCAGAGAGTTAATTTGCCGATTGATCCTGTTTGTCTGTGAGAAGGTCACGTACTGACACCATGTTGCTTCAAGCGACCCCTGACCTCTCGCCGTGACCTGCTGGAGCGCATGCCAACCACCGAATGAGGGCAACAGGTCACTGGAGTCATTTAGAGGGGTCCCGAGGGAAACTGGCCCCTGGACACTGCCCCCCCTCCCCGTCCCCCAGCTTCTCTCAGTGCAGGAGCACACACACACACACACACATACTGTAGCTCCAGCCTCTTCCTCTACGCACAGTTGGATTGGGAGAGGTGAATGTTAAAAGAGAAAAAGCTGTTTTTGACAGAGACATGGAATACATATTTATGCTGTATATGCATCAAGAGTGGATGTTTTTGGAAAAGATGTTTGCAAAATTATTTGCATGTGTGTGAGTGTCTGGTGTGTGTGTGCATGTATGTGTTTTTTTTTTTAAAGCCAGCTCCATGTACACTCAGGAGACTATTGGTGTGTGGGGGTGCTGAAAAGCTAACTTTTTTCCACCCTGCAATATTTCACTCAGGAATATGAAAAAGGAGCAGCTATAGAAAAACGTAGTACACTTTTATCATTATCAATTTTGTTTCTAATGAAAGACTGAGAATTATATATCACTTTAAGCACATTAGAGGGAGAATATAACATAAAAATGCTCAATTCCTTTTGAAGGTATTTCTTTTATTCTTCCTACAAAAAGACTATTATCTGGTAGTGGTGAATGCATATTAAGCAAGAAAAGCAACTATCATTCATCTTCTACAATGCCTAGCTGTAAATTATGGCATTATCTCTGCTGGCATAGAGGGAAGACGTGGAGGAGGAAAAGGAGGGCCGAGGTGGAGATGAGGGAGGGTGTTGAAAATAAAGAAAAGCATGTGGAAAAAAAAAGGACAAACCTATACACACACACACAAACACACACACACACACACGCATACACCCTTCACCCTTCGGCCTGAAGTCAATGAGAAAGATTATGCCTGGCCTTATCCAGTGAGGCCTGTCAGATTTATTTCCAACATCAAGGGACTCTCTGCTGTCTCCAGCCCCATCCATCAGTGCCCTGTCTGGGTCTCTGTGTGGTCAGAGTCCTGGATGGAGGCTGGGAGTGGAGAGCTAAAGGAGCCAAGAGGAGGTGTGTGTGTGTGTGTGTGTGTTTGTTGGGAGGGGATATCAGAAACGGGAGCGGTTGCCAGGGCACACAGGCCCGTGGCATTCTCCACCGTCTGGCATCCCAGGGTGCAATGGGAGCACTAGTCCTCAGTAAGTCACCAGTGGAGGTGAAAAGTGCTGTCACAGAGATGAAAGGGGGCTTCCCCCCACCCTCTGATCTGTGAGAGAAAAATGAAAAAGGCAGACGAATATGGGGAGAGAGCGAGGGAGAGAGCTAGAGAGTTTTAGAGAGTGTAAAATCACTCACTGTATTTCATGTCAATATGTCTCACATTTGAAATCCTTATTATAGATTGGGTGTGGAAAAAAAGGCATGTGCTTTCATTGTTCAGGGACATGTCCCCCTCACACGCGTGTATGTTCACACACACCAGCACACACACACACACACACACATTTTGCACACACACACACACACACACCATTCCCCTCGCCCGGGCGCCTGTGCCCTTTACACCACCCACCCACTGTCGCCCTTCTGCACGATGTAACCTAGCAACTATTTAATTAAAATAGCATCAGCAAGGATAGAGGCTTTTTTCCCTCCCTTGCAAGGATTTCCTCCAATCTCTGTGCTTTTCAGCGCACCATGAATCAAAACTGACGCCGTGTATGGCACTGTATTGTGCCCCTCACATACCAGTCTTTGTTTCTACATTTGTTTGTTTCCACAGAACGTATAGCTTGCATCATTGACACCTGAATGGCAGAGTGCGCCTGGTGTCATATATCTAGCGTGTGTTGGCACTATATCTGTGCTTTAACCGGCCAGAGATTTAACGCAGGACATTATTATGCCACAGAGTTGTACATGCAAGGCCATCACCTCTCTGTCCTTCAGAGTAGTCTATCAGGAATAATAGAGTACCTCCTCTTCAAGCCCTTCTCCTCCTGCTCTTCTTCCTCCCCCCGTGCCTCTCTTTCTCTTTGTATGCCAAATCACAGCACCCTCTGTTTCGACCTAAAAAGAGGCGCCTCTTACCATGCTCTACATGTGTGCCAAGCTCGGGCAATGCGGAGCAATTAGAGGAAATGTGAAGCAGCTCCACATGTCAGCGTACATCGGACTCACTGTCACTCAAACCACATCCATGACTCCTCTGCTCTGAGAAACAAACAATGGAGCAACATTCTGGTTCAGGGCTGTCAAAACAGAAGGCCCGATCTCTATTTCTTTCTCCCTTTCTCTCTGTCTTTATTCTCTCTTGCGCACTCTATGCAGCTAATGGATACCCTGATGTGTCACAGAGCAGTGAAGTTATCTGTCCTTTCTTGATTTTCCGTTATGCAGCGTTCTGTACAGCACAGGTGGAGCAGAAGGATACACATCACTCTTTTCACTTGCCCTCAATAGGAGGACCTCTGTCATTACTTAAGGAGCGATTCAGTGAAAGTCATGGTAAATGGCTTTAATGAGTCTCCTTCCAAATGGTTACATTATAGGGTTGACCTCCACTTCAGGTACATTCATGCTTTCTACCAAAAATTACATATTTCTACCTCTTATGTCCCTCTTTCCTGCTTTTCTGCATGCAGTATTTTCCATTTCTGCAGAACTGCAAAACCACTCCAGACACTGCAATTCAAACACAGACATTTAAGACCAGTCACAGAGGAAAGAGTTAAGAAATGTAAAAGGATAAAATCACATGTGCACTTCTATCTAATAGTCACTGAGAAAATCACTTTAAACCCAATTTAAAGGGCAGCTGGCATTGGACCATTTAGTATGATCTCTTCAATAAAAAGTATCAGTGGACGAAAATCCTCTTAACTTGAAGAATATATTCAGTTTTGAGCAAGCGTCAGATGTGTCTGGCTGACTTAAATTGGACTGGAGGCCAAATATATTTGGATTTGCTCATATATATCTTTGCTTCAAATTCTGATTTCAAAAGTTATAGATTCAGAGATTTTTTTCATCTACATTTTATTGTGGAACAATTTTACATATATCAAAAAATGAACAGTAAACACTTGCTTCTTTTTGTGCAAACAAAAGGATCACATAATATAAACACAAATGTTGAATTATTCAGCCTTTAGACAGAGAAAATGTTGTCTTTCTTTTCCTTTTTTTATCTTATGTGACAAAGCCCTTTACAATTTCCCTCTTATTCATCCATTCACACACACACACACACACACACACACACACACACACACCGACACACACAATAATACCACATGGCCATAGAGCTGCCACGCAAGCAAGCGCCTGCCCATCAGGAGCAGCTTGAGGCTCTGCGTCTTGCCCAAAGATACTTCATGTGGACAAGAGGAACAGGAGATCAAACCGTCGACCCTGTGATTAGTGGATGACCCGCTCCGGCGCCAACACACACACACGTTAATGCAGTGATGATGTTTTAACCTTCTAGGGCAAATGTAAAATATTCCCTCATTTTCATAAATGTACACACGCAATATGTATCTCGCGGATTAATTCTGTAATCATCTGATTTCACCACTGCCTATAGCCCATATAGCCTATGCAAATCTATGAGTGTGTTCACACGCTGATTTGCATAATGGCACATGATTTTGACAGGCCGGATGAGAGAGAAAGACCCCTTGACATTTTTATAATGGCACTTTACAGGGTGGACAAGGTTGGGGGTAGGATGGGAAATGGACGACAGTACTGGTGGAACAAAATAAAGGGACCTCAGTGTATGTAGCACTCTTGAAGCGAGCCACACTATGTTTCACATGGAAGTGACTGCTTTGAAAATGGACAGAATTAACAATGCTGTCACTGGTAAATGAAGGATATGCTGTTCTTTTTTTTTTAAAACAAAAACAAAAAAATTATCTGCATCGACTATTACAATGACTCCACTATTCAATCAAATCTAAATAATAATTTGACTTTGTTGTAACCTTTGAGCAAAAGATAAAAGCTCACACTGCTAAAAACTCAGTGGCTGTTCAACATTGTACATAAACTGATTGATGGGCAAAAAGTAGAACATATTTCATTAGTGTACCACATCTCTACTGGGTCACATCCTCTGAGATATTCATGTGGATGCTCTAGAAAATAATTTTAATTCTTCAAAGATGACAATTTCACATTTCAGGCCTTATGGTAATTCTCTCGCAGGCCATAACTTCACAGCATTTAACCTAATTTATCTCGGCCCCCATTGTGGAAATAATATTTTTATACATGTCGGCATTTTATACCAAACCTCTGCTTATGGATTTTTCCTCCTGGGTTCCATCAGTCAAATTGAATAGAGCAAGTCCCTTGTCAATACAGACGAGATTGATAGAGTCCCAAATCGCACAATGGGGCATGTACGGCCGACAAAGGAATCTGTGGGAGAGACCACCAGCAAATTAAAAGGTCACAGACTTCGATGACATTCCCTCTGCCCTGACACACGCCCCTACGTCTTGTCTGAGTCACACGTGCAACAATGCCGTTTTTTTCATCTTCCCCAAACAGCCCAGACAATGCTGCTGCCTAAGGCCATATGCCGTGCCTATGTCCATCCTAAAGTCCCCCGTCTATTTGTCCGTGGGAACGCCGGAGAAGACAGAAAGGGCTGTCTGGGGTGAGACACTTAACAGATCTTGAAGGATAATTTTTTTGTTCTATAGCCTAGGACACGGCAGACACAAGAGCACTGATAAACAGCAGCCAATGTGATGTAGCTGCTCGTGAGAAAGTAAATCAGACAGGATTGTTTCCACCACACAGTGACAGAGGCAGTGTGGGCTGAAGAGGTCAATTAGATTCAATGCATTAATAAATAATACTAGTAATAATTAAATAGATTTATTATAGTTCTTGATCAGTTTTGATTAATAATAATAAATACAGAATCTGCACTGTCTAAGTTCGTTTCCTAATGCAGACTACAGGAGCCCTTGTGTGCTTTTAACTGTACTTTGAAGGTGGTGATAGAGCAGTAAGATGATGCTGGAGACAGACTCGAGTCTGCAGGTAATATATTATTTCAACATTACTCCTTGATGCATCTGCTGTGCTCTGCACTCTCGGGCCCCTATTTTCAAACCTGGTCGTTCCACCGTCTCATTCCACGCCTCGAATCCCTGTCATCCTGACACGCATACTCACACGTACACAGACACCTCATTAAAATGCACAAAACCCTCACTCACACACGCACACACACCCCTGCTGCTGCATGCATTAATTAGCGCGCTGGTAACAAGCTAGCCCCTCCATTCACACCCTGAGCCTCTTTCATTAGCATGACAGTGGCTAGCAGCGGCCAGGGGCCCATAGGCTGCAAGGTTCTCTCCTCAGGGCCCCTGATTAAAGGGAGAACCCCTAGGACGCAAAGCTCTCAATTCCTTTCATCATCGCACCCATGTGGCGTCTCTCGGATGATCCCCGGTCCGCAAACTGTCAAGTATACCTGTTTCTATGGGCCCGGCCCCCTTTCCATCTCTTTGACTCTCTTTTCCATCTCTCCACAATCCATCCTTCCTCAACTCCCTCTGACCCACTCCAGTATACGTCCCTCCATCTCAATCTAATTGTCGCCTCCTGTCTCTCTCCAGAGCCTTATGGGCTTCTTTTTTTTTGTCAATACAGCTCCTAATACATGTATGCAAAAGCGGGAGGCCTGGCTGGTGTCTGTCTTCTCTTTGCACATAGATGCAGATCACACAGGCCTACTATTTCAGGTCGGCTCTTAGATTCACAATGGCAGCCCCAGGTGACCCGGCGAAGGGTGCTCATTGTATAAAGGCTTATCCTTATTTCTCACCCCTATAGAAACCACCTTTCCCCTTCTCAGCGGTGAGAGATCTGGACAGCCTAACACCTGATGTACAGGGTGGCTATCATCTCCACCCATCAGGGTCTCCCCCCATCCAGCGTAGATTTCAAGGCAAAACGTCTCATTAGCCGTGGTCCTTGAAAGAAGGGCACTCAATTTCAAATTCAGTTACACATTCCCTTTGAATAGAACTAGGAGGCAAAGGAGAAGAGAGAGGGAGACGAAGGAGGGAAAGAAGGCTTGGGAGATGGTCTCAGTCGAAGGCTGAGGCCTTGGACCCAGAGGGAGGGAGAGCAGAGAGGGGAATAAGGTCTGCTGAGGCAGCCATAATTTCACGCCATCATTACCTCTACGGGCTGGAGATTTATGCTAATGCCATTTCAGAGAAGAAGTGCCGGACAAAACGGGTTTAGAGGGTCAAAAGAGAGCTGTGTAGTAACTTGGCTATGGCAGAGGCTGGATTTTTTTCAGCACTGAACGTGCATGTCAGTATCTGGTTTTCAATTTGTTCAATTTGTATTGTAGATTATTCTAATTCTATTTCCACACTAACTCAAAGTTGACTGTGGATATATTTATTTTTTGCTCCTCTTATAATACAATATGACATAATGTGCAATCACCCGGTGAGAGATTATTAAGAAAATGATGCAGGGAATTTTTGAGGGCACTGGTCAAACCTGGGTCGCTCATGTCTTAAAAGTACAGAACATACAGATACAGTATCCTATGTAAGCTGACTTCTGCCATCCATTTTGTTACGCCTGTGACACTGCATTTCTCAAAACAGTCAAAACTCCATCATATCTTCACACCAGTCCAGATGGAGGTGAAAATCAGATTTGGCTCAACCAAGTGATCCTGCCATCTTCCAGAGCTAAGAGCTCAGGTGGACGTCTTGCTAAGCTCTATGGTGGACCAGGATTGTTCTGAGCTGACTGGTGTAAGACTGGTGATCTGGACCGCATACACCTCCAGGATAGCCTCCTGGAGCTCAAGAATGCTGGTTCGAGAACCTTCTGGCACGCTAGCCGCATGCAGCACTGTCACTCACTAATGATGGTGGCCACATGCAGCAGGGGGCGAGCTGACTTTCTCCTAACGAGGAACTGTCTCACAGAGAGACAGGTCAGAGGTGTGAGGGCCAGGCAGATATCATAACAGAACACATCACACACTCGAAGAAAATGTCGTCGTTTGCCCCTCCAGCCAGAGCGGAACTAATAATTAGGATTAGTTGACGTTGCTAAAAGCAGGCAGGGGTGCTGGCATCCTGCAGGTTTTCATAGTTAATGACCAGCACGCAGCAGCAGAGAGGTTGCAGTGCAATAATGTGGGAATCGATCGGCGCTGACCTTTCAGTGGTTCCTCATTCTGACCTATTGATTATGGCACCTATTGATCTCCCTTTCTGCTGTGTTCTGTTGCATCTTCAGACATCAGAGATGACATCAGTGGTCGAGGCTCACAACGTGGTGAGATGGAAGGGGGCGGATGGATAGTTATCATCGAGACCACCTGTCACTCCTCCAGCCTTCCTCGACAACCTCATCAGAACTCTCGATAAACACCGCAGGAGGTCAGGCCGGGTAATAATAAACCAGTTGAAAGGATAAGGACACACACTGAAAGAAAATACGCTATGGCAGGTTTCAGAGCAAATGGTTAACACACTGGTGACAATATCAAGTCAGCCCACTTCTTCCATCTTCTTAATTCAGCAGCTTCAACAGCGAGAGGCCATGTGCTGGGACATGTCTCTGGGTATGACATTAGAGCAATGTGCACACACAACACTGGTGTTTAGCAGGCTGACCGAGTGATTGCATTTCCTTTCACCTGATTTGGAAATCAAGGAGAGTCCAGAGTTTCTCAGAATAGTGTGTTCATGTACTAATATTTATAACAACAGGCCTTGGTTTCTTTTTGTGACTTCCAAAAGGCGAAGAAGTAGGAATATGGAACAGGTATTAAAGGTAAACCTACAGAGTCTCGGGATTATTCCACATTCTGAATAAGGCCGAAATAACTAGCCCTTTTTTTTACATAAAAATCTTGCTTGTGTAGCGTTGGTTTTTATCAGAAAGTCTACTTTGACTATTTTAAGGAGATCAGAAAAAAGCTTGAATATTTTCCCTTGATGTTTATTTTAAGTGATATGATTTCTATGCACCTACAGAATACAGTTATTCATGTCAGACTGTAGCCTTGAATTCATTTGTCAAATGAAATTTGATTGCCTGTCATGGAGCCTGAATTGAGTGCTAAGGATGTCTGCTCTCACATTTTCAATCAATGCACGACATTTGGCTTCACCATAAGCATGTTTTACTTACTATATTTCTTAGCTTCTGCACAACCAAGTGCCAATCAAGATAAGGCCATACATTAAATAGATGATTTGATTTCCAGGCAGTGCTCTTCACCTCCAGACACTGATACAAATTTGTGAAAGTGTGCATACTTTAATATAATGGCTGTCAAAAGTCAATTTCTCCCTCCTTAAGCCATCTCTCATTGCTGCAAATTGAACTGTGCCACACGGATACGGAGTGTAGAAAGAGTCACACACAAATGGTGAAAGCTAAGAGGAAACTGTGCTGGAACTGCACCAGGCAGCTGCTGTCTGTTAGCAGTGCAGGAGGGTGAGCACTTGTGCCCTACGGCACACTGCAGGGGCTAAAACGTTCCTCCACATCTACGCAGGCAGCTAAGAGACTAGAGGCATACATGGGATTACATCCTGTGCTATTGCCCTAGGCAGTCACCAGGAGAGGCCCTCACACATACAGTAAAGCAGCATACACAAATACATGCAACATCGTAGCAGTGAGGGCAACCACATGCATGCTCACAAATACACGCAAAATGCTAAACTGGGTTGCTGACTATATATTCTTTCTCTGGAACACACACACTAATATGCATCATGAGGAAATACCCACATTCTGGTCTCTTTTGGTCATTAATGAAAAACTCAATATCAGTCTCTTTTCCTGAGGCAGTCAGCAGGTTACTAACTAAAAGAAACTCTCAGAGGAAGCAATGAGTCTGTGAGATTTAAAGAGATTTGTCTTTATCTGAGGAGCAGTTGATGCAAAGTGCAAACACTCATTTAAATATTGTCAAATCCAAATGATCACGCATCAAATTAAGAATAGTTACTCTCTCTGCAATTCAATAGTACGTTTCCCCTCTGTGTTGAAGAGCCCAAGGTGACATATCTCCCTCCTTTACCATTCAGACAAACACCAAACAAACACACACACAACACAACAAACACACACAACAACACACACACACAGCAGTGAGCAGATGAAAAAATCTTGCCTGCACTCTTCTTGGCATTGTGCAGTAGGACCCAGGGGGTGTCCTCGACAGTCTGGTACACATACAACAATCCCCAGACAAACACACTCACTCGCACAGGCACACAATAATGTGTGTCGCATATTCAAGTGCAGGCAAAACTCACTCAGTAAGTACTGAAAGGCCAAATAAGGTCAAGAGTGTGCTCCAGTTGCTGGTTCAGTCTGGAGAGAAAATTCAATTCTATTTTAAACGCACAATCATTATGTAAGTAACTGCTCCCGGCACACCATAACATTAAAATTTAGTGTAAAGTTGAAATTTTCTGACTATGATTTCAGGTGCAGTTCAACATTGCACATCTTAGAAATCAATCCCCATTCAGGTGCAGGTTAGTTTATGCTTCACCTTACACCTTTTGATGTGTTCTCATCGCAGCTCAAAGATAGATATAAAAAGAAATGTCAGAAACATTTCTCTTACTCTTTTAACCCTTGCGCCCATTAACAGTTAGTGCTTGGAGTAATTGTGATTTGAATGTAACCCCAAATCTGTTTAATGAGACCAATGATCCATAGAGGGAGCACAGGTAAAGTGCTTTTAACGAGAGGGCCCTTATTTTACCAGCCGGAGAGGAGCAGAGAGGAGCGGAGTCGCTATTTCACATTCAGCTTCAAAGCAGCGCTTCAAATTGTGCAGACGAGACTTCATTTCCTCTTATCTGCCAGTGTATAGGTCCTCCAGAGTGAGAGTGCACAGAGTGAAAATGTGAGGGAATGGTGGGTGAAGATGTATAGAGCACACAGCGCCACAGAGAGATGGGAAGACTCAAATTAGCTGAATATGCGAAGGAGAAATGGAGGAAGTTGTTAGACATTACAGCCGCGCTCTGGAGTGTGGGCTCTATAGTTATGTCCCCCTTCAGTCAGACCTTGAAAGATACTTTATAGTGAGGGATCGTCCACAGTATTCATTTCACAGGGACTCTGCTTGCACTAGTACTGCATACACTCTATCATAACTGCCTCGGCTCAGGGCTTTGAGTTTTTCAGGTGCCTTAGTATCCCAATAAACATGTTTTGTATGTTTATAGGGTATTTTGAAGCGAAAGGTCAAGGGGTGGTGAGGGA
Source organism: Scortum barcoo (assembly GCA_023238725.1). Taxonomy (NCBI): domain Eukaryota; kingdom Metazoa; phylum Chordata; class Actinopteri; order Centrarchiformes; family Terapontidae; genus Scortum; species Scortum barcoo. Next base: position 11,790,851 of record CM041535.1, read on the forward strand.
GGGGGGTGCTATCATTGAACTGAAGAACGCTATATAACAACCTTCCTTTGAAGTAAATGCAAAAGTGAAGTTAAAGTCAAAGCAAAAGTGAAAAAGGTATTTATGAATCACAGCAACGCCAATGGCCTCATAACCTAACAAGGCAAAGGCATTACACTTTATATTTTCATCAGAAATGTGCAATACATTGTGCTCATAAGATGCTTATACCGAAACAGACACATTGTGGTAAAGCTGAACTAAAGTCTTGGAGATTGTGATTCTGATGTAGTTCTTGTTGAAATTTTGAAGTTCTTGGCAGTTCACCGGCTGCTTTACATCTGTAGTTTGCTTACTTGTATCAAATTCTAACAAACCTGCCTGATCCTGTGTGACATATTCAACACCTACAATAAATGGTTCAGATAAAGTAAATTGGGTAATTTAGTGTCATTAATGTCATACAATGAGACGTCCGTTTGAATGGCTTTGCCTCTGCAGTCACTGTACCAGGTGAGCTCAGTGATTTTCTTCACCGCAGAAGCTAGTTTACCACCAATTCCATCCAAAGTCTCAAAATATATTCTGCAGAGAAAAACATGTTTCCATAAAATGTGATGTTTAATTTGTGTTAATTGCGACTTAAATCTCAAACTTAAAGTGGCAGTCAGTAAGATCTCAGTAATCTTAAAGTGTCAGTTGGTAAGATGAGGAGAAAGTGCTTTTATTTTTAAAACGACAGCAAACATACGTTCCTGCTCACTTCCTCTCTCTCAAACTAACTTGCATCCAAAGCCCCTCCTCTCACTATCACTCGATGTAATTCTTTCTTTTTAACAGCTTTTCTTCTGTTTACTTATCTTTTGTGTAAACTTTGTTTTCTCATTACTCATCCGGTCATTCGGTTGTGGTTTATCATGACTACTTCTGCTCCACGTGACCGCATGCGTGCTGAAGCAGAGAGATTAAAGCTCTGTCAATTAGTTGCTTCGACCTCAGCGTGGTGACTTCTTTTTTCTTTTTTTTAAATCTGTCTCATGTAATACTGTCAGTCAGACATAGTGACACTTTCAGCAAATATAAAGACTAAAGTCATTTTTAAATAAGTTACCTATTTCTACTTTAAAAAGTCATTCTCAAATACACTCTGAGTAAGATGGCTGAAAACTTAAATCACATCATGGCAAATATTTTCATGTTGAGTGAACCATAAATATAAGCTGTGTCGCAGATCCCACTGGAGTTAGCCTTTCAGGCATACCTACAAGTGAAACCTGTGAATTTTGTGGCCTCAGTGCAGTAAATCTTCAGTTATAGGTACATGCACAGAAAAAAAAAATCAACACGACTTATGAAAAAACAGGCAAAGCCTACTGATGAATTTATAACAAAACAACTGTGAATGCTGCATCTGCCTAAACAGAGAGAGAATTGCCTCCCTCTGGATGAAAAGCTTAAAGCCACACCAACAGAAGAAAACACCATGGCGAACAGCTGTGCCCTCTTCTATAAATGCAGGGTAGGAAAAAGCTTTTAAGGGAATAAGGAGCAAAGCCGGAGTGACACAATCTGAAGGAAAACTGACAGCCTTGACTGACATTAGAGGACCCAGACAGAGTTTGCCTTTTTCTTCTTGCTGCTGCAAGTTTTAAACAAGTGATATGATGATATAATATTGCAAAAGTTTTTTAATCATGTGGTTTTGCAAATTTTATGACTGACCTGTGACACTCTAATCAACAGACAATGATACAGTTCATTAACTTTGTCAGGTCCCGACAGGTGCTTGCCTACATAGCCTTGACGCCTTAATTAGGATCATTGTTTAGCACATCAAGAGCAACTGTCTTGTCAACTGTAACATAATGTTTGGGGCCAAATGACAGGTTACAGAGTCCCACCCCTTTCTGATTTCAAAATTCCTATAACATAACTTCTTTGTTACAGAGGCTTCAGATGAGTTTGGATACTCTAAAATATAGATGAATATAATAACACGATCCAGTCACATAACTTGGCATGATAGAACATTATCCAACAAACCATTTCAGTTTTAGAAGTCAACAAAGACTGATACATGGTACACCTGAAACACAGCTATCACAGGCAGTGAAGATCCTGAAGGCATTAAACGTGCACTCTGGTATGGGATGACATGGGCTAGCATGCTATAATGGAGTTAAGGTGAGCGCATGAGTCAACTCTCAGTACTGAGCTTTGTCTGTGTGAGTGTATGTTTAAGAGAAAGCATGTTTATGTGCAAATGTGCTTCAGTGTATCTGTGTTTCTGAGTTTGGAAAAAGGAACTAAATTGGAGCAATCTACACACCGAGCTTGATGCTTTAGTAGGCAAGGCACATAAAAAAAATATATTTTGTCAGTAACATCCTTGCCTAAATTTTATGGTGTTCCATTACCCAGTGATAGAAATCCTAGTGGGGAACTACAGGCAACTTGAATGCCCCCCCCCAGCCTTCCCTCCTCATACAACAAAGCGTCTTGGACTAGAGAAATACTGCTGGAAACCTTTGAGGTTGGATTGAATGAATGAAAAAAGAGAAAATGTCACCAATTCCATCTTCGAAGATTTCAGATAGAGAGTCTGACAATGAAAGTACATCAAAGGGAAATGCAGACCCCACAGTCTTCAAAAGGCACCGTGAGCAGCACATTCAGGGTTATTAAATAGTTGAATATTGACAGGGTCTTTCCTATTTCAGGTGAACGGCACCTCGGCTATCTCCACAGATCCAACAGGACCAGAGAGATGGCAAGCACCGCCGAGCGCTCTCCACCTCCCAGCCATTCACAGCAGCCTTAATCGACAGGCAAAACCCCCACAACGGCTCTTTTTTTTTTTTTTTTACCCCCCCTCCCTCACCTCCTCGCCGCTAACTTTGCCCACTGGACTGAGCTGTTGCTGAGCCAATCTGGGGAGGTTTTGTTTGCTGAACTCTGATACGTCCTTCAGCACTTTGGCCCCATTCATCTCACCAAACAATCCCCCTAAGAATTTAACTGGTGGGCAAACACACAGCACATGGGTAATGACGGGGGGCACCTTGGCTGTCTGTGTGAATATTTACCCTGTCATCAAAGGAGGGGCATGCATATAAATCTATGCCTGCGCTCCCAAGTTCAGGTTCAGGCTTTGGGAGTGCAGGAGGCGAAGCGAGAAAGACAGCGATCGAGTAGTCCTGAGATCTAACAGCCTATGGAATGTGATAGAGCTTTAAACCTATGGAATATGATAGAAAATTAGCTCGCTTTGTAACTCTGCAGGCACGCAGAGGTTGTTTAAAATGTCAGTTCCATGAATAAATACATTTGAAAATAAAATGGCACCCTCCCACGCGTCAGGGCTATCCGACAAGAGATGTGGGGAAGTGCTGTAGTGCATCCAAAGCACCCAGGACTTCTGTTTTTTTATCAGATCTAAAGGTTTTGTGCCCTCCCCCTGCAGCGAAATCGAAACAAAGTTTTGTTTTGAGCTTTGTAAAAAGTTGTGACTTTTCCCACAATATTGCATTCTGTTGTTTAACACCTGATAAACCATCCCTATTCCATTGTTCAACACCTGATAAACTCAATTCCTAAGGAGAGAAGCAAGAAAATAGCTGCAATCAGCCACTAGATTGCAATGTTTTGTCTGCGATTTGGAAGAGTGGAGAGATTCTATCAGGCTAGTTCCTGTGGCTGATATGCTACTGGTAATACGTTCAGCCCAGGTAAACTTACAATGGGATGAATAGACATTTTATTGAAACTTTTATATACAGCACTCAGGAGCTAGCATGGTCTACTGGAGACAAACAAAGCGTGCGTCTCCATTTTTTTTCCATGTGTAAAAACCTCCATCACTGCCGGCATTTTTTTTTCTCTTTTTTTCTTCTTTTTTTCCCCCCTCTGCCTTGAACAGATTGTAGCTTTATCATTACTTTGTGTTAAGGAGAGAAAAGAAATGTGAATTAAATGTGTTAGATGATGTTTTACTGGAAGCCATTAAATTATTTCTTGAAGAGAAGAAAGCGAATCAAAGTTAGAGTGTGTGGATGTTGCATTCCCCAGGGGATGACCTCAAAAATGTAAAGATGTGCAATGGGGGGGGGGGGGTGGGGCACAGTGAACCTTTTATGCATAAAACAAAATGGCTGCCATTCGTCACCACAAAATGCAAGCTGCACCAAGAGCTGAGAAACGGCACAGATCCTCCCTGTGAGCTCTACACCAGAGACCGTTTCTCCCTCAAGATCCTGTGCTGCCTGTCTTTTGCTCTCCACAGGAACAGCGGCGGTGTGTGTGCGTGTGTGTGAGCAGATGTGTACGGGGTGGAGGGGGTCTTTCTCTACCGTCATCTCTCAAGGCTAGCGAGCGTGCACCCCTCTCAGATCAACAAAGCCCTAGTCACACATTACTGTACACGTCGATTCCACGGCAAAACCCGACTCCCGAAAACCCGTCAGAGACCCTGAAGATACGAGTAGGCTAACATTAAAAAAGGATGACCTTATTATAAGCAGGAACGTCAGTTATATATTTTCTGGCATGTAGACAGAGAAAAAGCTGATAATGGCAGGATGATATGTTTTATTTATTCATTTTGCTCATGTCTATTTATTATTCAATAGCTCAGTGTGTTAGCTTCAAATGACATCCTAGGACTACAAGAGGCAAAATGTAAATGCATAGCTTCTTAGTGAGGAAAGGTGTGAGGAGGAAGAAATTTGTGTGTTAATATTGCAAGATCCTGCTGTGATATAAATAAACATATGGAATAATTACTAAATGCCACTAAAACAAACAAGGCACAATTGGAAAGGATTTATAATCAGAACGTCAAACAATTTTTTAGAAGTTTTGCTTTTGTGTGCAATTTATAGTGAATTATTCCCATTTTCTTATCTGAGTAATAGAAACACCTGTGATCGCTCCGACGGTCCAACTAGAGTGATTAAATCAGTTAATAAATCATGTTTTATTAAAGAAATTACCATTTATAATGCTGTAATTCTGTGTCACACTGCAAATATTTTATCCTGTGACCTCTGAAATGAGATCTCACATGCAGAATATTAATCACATTTATTATTCAAGATTCTTTATTTCAACTTTTTTTTGTCATTCTCCTCACATTGTGTTGTTATTCTCTTGGAAATGATCAGAAATTATGTTACACTCCTGACTGTCAGCAGCAGCGACCATCCCTATTGAATCATCATCTCACATATGTCGTGATCACACACCTTGATTGATTTTTTTTTTTTTTTTTTACAACACTGGTTACTGCTCTTGCTCTGCTGAAATCACCATGAGATTATTTAGGTATAATTTAACTTCTTTATCCATTATCACGTTTGGTTCTTAATAAAAAGTAGGGACCAGAATTTGTAGCTAACATGTAAAATAATCATTTTGATACTCATGCAAACCTACTGAGGTGTGTAGTCAGTCACATCTCTCTCTCTCTCTTGCTCCTCTCTCTCACTCACACACACACACACACACATATATACACATACACACACACACACACATGCACACACAGACAAAGCCCTTTGTACTGTCTTCCACACCAGCACTCCTCCAGGGGCCAATACTGTGCTCCAAAGCCCTTTAGAGGGGCAGCAAGCCGGAAAATGACCCCATGCTGTCCCCGCTCGCCTCAGCCCCGCCTGGTTACGCCCGTTTCCCAGGGACCCGCTGAGGGTCCAATGCCCCTAGGCCTCCCTCTCACGCCACACTACCTCCCAGGGCCAAACGTTAACGGGGGCTCCTTGCTGCGGACAATAGGAGCCGGGAAACGTGGGAAAGAAATGTCACAAGGCTCTCTGACAACTGGGGTTAGACCCCCTGACCTTCAGAGCTGGTCCCACTGGGACTCTTTATGTAAACACAGGGTGTCTAAACAAAAGCAAACCCTGTGTTAATCAGATTCATAACCTATATGAGAAGATGTATAGGAGCTAAGGTGTGGGAGTTGTAGGTTTGGACTGATAGCTGCTTATCCATTACACAGAAAAATATTGATATATGTTTTTTATCTTGTATTTCTGGATTTTTCTTTACAAAAACCCTGCATAGATTTGTTGGGATTTTTTTAGATTACCCTTTTAAATAAATATAAACTCATAAAGTTGATTAATAATAATTTAAATACTCAGTAGTCTTTAATGGACTTCTTAACAGAGTGAGGACAAAGACTGGACAAGCGTCTGCTGTTTGAACTCCCCATCGCCTTGTAAACAGTCCTGGTCATTTAACCTCTGACCTTCTGGCTGGGTCTCCTCCTCTCCATATGGGAGATGCAGATCAAATGAGGATATGGTCAGCCACGCTGTGTCCCCTCCAAGGGGTCGGGTGAGGGGTGTGTGTGTGTGGGGTGTCGCAGTACTGGTTGTGGACACAAGCAGTGTGATTCCTGAGCAGTTGTAGAGGGGGCAATTTGTTGTGGCACAGGGGGTTAACAACACTCGACTCAGACCAAGACTCCTTGGCTTTGACCTCTTTTGCTAGGATTAATGTGTGACCGGTGAGAGTCATATTTTGGGTCACACTATTTTAGCATTTTTTTGAGGGGTTATTTCTTTGTTTGTTGTAAAATATTACATATTGCTTAAATTGTCAGATACTTTAAATTCAAATTCATATTTTGCCTTTGGGAACAAAAGGGTAAAATATTATATTTAGGCTGTCCTGCTTTTTCTTGACAGGGTGTTATATAAACTATTTGTTAAAAACTGTGTAATAGCAGACGAAAATACACATACATCTCACCTTGTGATTCCTTTGGATGACTTGTACAACCACTTGAGCGCCTAGTAAGCTGGGCCTTGTGTCAGTTGTCTGCTTCACGGGTCACATAATTATAGTGATGGGCAGTGAGCCAGCTGGGCATCCTATTTACAAACAATGGGCCTAATCTGTTTGCTCAAGACTCTTGACAAGGTCCCATTGATGTCCCCATTGGAACAAGTGCACGTGTGGGTCAGACCACTATGGTCACTGGAGGTCAGAGTCCGTGAACCAAACGCCACGACCTCACTCCCAGGAGGCTCTTGCTGATGGTCTCCTGCACTAGTTAGTGAACACCCTTAAGGACTTAAGGAAAGAGTGAAGGATTAATGACCCTTGACATGATGACCTTCATAACCTTGCAGTCACAGTTATGCCCGGAAAGGAAAAAACTTAAATAATGATAGCAAATAATCAGGAAATTACAAGCATAAACGCACGTCACTTGCCTTTAAGCATCACACCAGTTGCATAAGTCCATTGTCAATGTCAACAAGAACGACCACTGACCTTGATGTATTGTGATGTTACAGCAAAGGAAAAAACCTTGAGTTTTAATGCAGAGGAAGCATCCACATTGAATTCCCAGTCCAACACCTGCCCAGATAAAGCATCATGATAGAAAGCATTGTAGTTTGAAAAGGGGACAAAAATATGCACGAGAAGTCATTAACAATGCAGAACTGTGAGTGTGAAACGATAATTAACTCTAGATGGGGTCTTTAGAGGGACAGTCTTTGAGGATTGCATTTTCCAGCGTTGATCTCAAGGTTAACTATTCTGCATGGAAATCAGGGGCCAGAGGTGCCGCATTTCCTGACCACGAGCTACGTCCAGAATTAGCATTCTAATATGTGTTTTGTATCCATACGAGCATTTTCATGGTTTTCAAATGAATTAGCTATTTCTATTATCCATCTGAAAGCATCACAACCATAACGTCTTGCATAACAGCTCACTCGTTGCCCCTCCTCCCACCCTCCTCATTTTTCTCCATCTCCTCCTCATCATCACCATCATCATCACCACCGTCATCTCCACCACCATGATCGCTTACAAACCCCAAACTTACACGTCTGTGCTATTTATATGAGTATAGATGGGATGCTGCATTGTCCCACATCTCCTTGTAACCTCCATGATCATAAATCTGCCTGCATGGCCTGTGATCGTTTATGAGCACTTTACATGAAGATCACTCTCACAAACAACGCCCTTCAGCCAGTAATGAAAGCCTAGCGTCAAAGTTGAAGATCAATGTCAGGTTACGAGATGCGTGACAGGGTCTGCTTGTATGTATATGACCCCATATGTAAAGAGGTTCTTCAAGGGATGTGGATCCAGATCAATGTGTGATCCATTATCCCAGATGACATCTTGGGTTTATTAAAATAAACCCAAAGGCCAACCGTGGGACATGCTTTCAGTCAGTAGCCAAGGTCAAGGGGTAAATGACTGGGGTCAGAGAGTCTTGAACCTTCGTCTAGGGACCTCTCAGATCAATGAAGGGGTGTTGAACATGTGTACTCATAATGGGGGATTGATTAGAGGAAGGACAAGTGTCAGAGGGTTGACTGGTTGTCTTTGGTCAGTTTTTCTGAGAGTGATTCTGCCATCCTGTCTTTGTCAAAAATGACAATAAAAAATGTGTAAGTAAATAAGCATATAATCTGGTTCCTTTGGTTTTGAATGCCAAAAGCCATACACAAATAAGAGGTCAAACAAAAACAACTTGTTTTGGTTTACAGAGGTCACAGTTTGGGTTCTTTGGTGAGGTTAGGGAAACATCATGGTTTGGATATTAATTACTACTTCGTAGAGGTTAGGGAACCTTCGTTGTCATGGTTACAAAACAACCACTTGATTAAGGTTAAGAAAGATTGTGGTCATGGTCTAAAAAAAATCCATCGGATCTCCTCCTGAAGTGAATGTTGTTGCTCTATACTAATGTCACCTGACTTACTCGTTACCTCTTATTACAATTAGTGTAGAGGGCTTCATCACTTGAGCTGAAGCAACCGGTTCTGCCGCTTTTTTGGCAAGACAGGATGGAAAAAACACAGCGGGAAACAAAAACAGCTTAACATTTTTTATTGCGATACCTGTTCCACATCTTCTGCCTCCTTCAAACCTCGACTGCCTGGTGCTGACCTGATGCTGAGAGCAGACTCAGCCCTGGCTGTGCCCAGGCAGGTACCAGCTCAGATCAGCACCCCACTCTCTGGCCCGGGCCACAGATTAAAACACGTCCCCCTTTTGCCCACTTTCATCTATGGCCAACTGTCCAGCCAAGCATACCCTATGCCTCCTCACCCCTGCCTCCCCTTATCCTCTTCCTCCTCCTGCCTCTGCTTTCTCTCTCATGCAGGGGAGAGTGGCATGCAGGGACAAACCTGAGACTTAAAAAAAAAAAAAAAGAAAGAAAGAAAAAAGAAAAAAAAGGAGAAGAGGGAGAAAACAGGAGGGGAAGGACATTGAGGGGTGGGGATGGTAAGGAAAAAAAGGAGGCGAGGAGAAAAAGAGAAACGCACATTGTACTTTTCAAATGGATGGGAAATGATTCGCTGGGATTTGCTGACAATTATACGGTGGGGTTTAATCAATTCGGACCATTCACAGCGTGGAGAGGGCTGATCCCCCAGTACAAAGGAACAGACCGTGGGAGGGCGGTACCTGAGAAAGCGCCGGCCTGGTGTAAGTAACATGAGGCAACACTCCCCTCCCCACACATTGCACTGCAGCATATGGCCCCTCTCTGAACTTATTAGCTGGCGGATTAAGGCCAATCGCAGAGACCCAATGGCCTGTGGCTGCCTCCGTCGCACCCTCCACCCCCTCCCTCTTCACCCCCAGGAATGAGGCTGACTGACAAGGGGCATTGTGTTGGGCACCTAGATCGCCACACCCCTCACTTACCCTGTCATGTGGTGCAGTTTGATGAGGTTATTTGGTGGAGAGAACAGGATCTGACCATTAACCTTACAGACGCAGAGTGCACCGCGCATACGCTTAGATATTACCGCCTAGTGTCATATCAGAACAGCTCCCTTCAAACATGTCTACATCATAATAGTTCATAAGATAATTTTACCCTTTTCCCTTGACCACTATGGTAATACCACCTGCAAATTAGCAAGCTGTTCGGCTATGGAGTGGATTAAAAGCACCTGAATGTGAACACACAGATTAGCCCTGTAGATATAAAGTCTAATTAGCATCTCATTGCAACTCGACATGCAAGCTCAACATGAGTGCAGACACGCTGAGAGAAAAGGCTCCATTGGCCAGGGGTTGATTATAGGTCCATTATGCACACAGTACTTAGTGATGGGCTGAGAGTAGGAATTAAGAGCTTGATGGCTACTGCAAGGGGACCTGGGCTGAAGTACAGGGGTGTTAGCAGTCAACAGGGTCTCGGGTCTACAGGAGGCCAAGACTGGGGGAGGCTATACAGTAGTCTCTGGCCTTCCTGAGTATTCATGGAGAGAGATTTGACAAGAGAGGAGCCCCCTATTTAAGCCCTCATTTGATCTGGCAAGCGGCAGGTGATCCTCTGCCTCTTTTTGTGTCAGACCACAGGGGTTTGTCGACCCCTCATGACCTGTCTTACCTGGCGCCCGTCAGGACACCTCATTTAGAGGGGAAGAGAGAATCTAATTCAGTGCTGGGTATCCACCCATCGCAGAGCTCCACCTGGCCACAGGGCTACAGGGTCAGCTCCACACTGAGACAGCAGGGGTGCTCGAAGTCTGCTTTGCTAATCCCCTCATATACTGGGAGGTGTTGGAGGACCCGGAGGCCAGAGACAGAGCAGAGAAGCCATCTTCCTGGTTCTTTTAGACAGGATTAGGGGCCCAGCAGGGGTTGGTCCTCAGGAGCGAGGCCTCACGCTTGGAGATCATGAAGGCATTTCTGAGAAGAGCAGAAGAAGGCCTGGCTTTGGTCCGCTTCCCTCCTGAGACCACCTGTGACCGCACAAAGATAGCACCCATCGATAATTTACACTGACAAGCGCGACCCAGGTTTGTTCATTGGAGGTACAGAGTTGACAACATGCAATACAGTCTATTGTGGAAAGCCTCTTTTCCGTTTAATGGTTCCCTCCAAGTGAGTGCTTGTTTGTTTGTTTGCTTTCAAGAAGGAGTTCTCGTTAGGCAAGAGTCGAGCAGTTGATCTTTAATGAGAGGGGAAATCCTCTCCCCCTTCTCCCTGCAGGATGCTTCACTATACCTTATCTTGAACCCCCTCCCCACCCTTGCTTGCTTTCATGTGTGTCTCGTCATTCTGGGGTGAGTGACTACTCTTCAGAGAGACTGTGTCTTTGAGAACCAATGATTAATGCTCTTTGAGGATGTGGGGGGGCAATGCACATCAACTTCTTTACATACAAAGCAAAAGACCCCGCTTTTTCTTACACAAACAGTGATGCCACAGAGGAAGTGTTGGTAAGAGAAACACATGGGCAGCTGGTACTTCATAGACATACAGTATATATAAATGGGCATCATAATACTGAAATCTCTTTCTTTCTCATCTCCATCTCCGCTCTCCTCTCCCCAATCAACACTTCCGCACTTTGTATCTCACCATTTCTGACACCCTCTCACCTCTGGAAACACCCTAGAAGCCCGGCTTCTCTCATCAAAAGCTTTTTCTCACAACAAAATTAGCTACAGTATGGGCAAGAAAAACTATTTTCAGAGTGAATATATCCAGTGTGAAACAAATATGGCAATAAAGATGTAGGTAGATGTTCAGTGGGACCAAAAACACAAACCGTTTAGTTTAAAACACTCGCACATAATTGCATTTGGATTATATTTGGATTTCTTTCCTTTACTGAATGCCTAATAAAAAATAAGAGAGCTTATCAATGATCACCACACCAAATACTTGTAAAGCTGAGGAGCATTTAGCAGAGGCTATTAGATAGCCATAGTGATAAAACCTAGAAAAGCATCATTGCGAGGGCAACTGTTAACATTTCAGATTAGCACCGCACTGAACCTCGGGGTTCATTTGGCTGCATTTGCTTCCATTATCGACTGAATAAGCAGATCCGGCTGGCAGAGATCCATTTCTCTCCACACACTGTAGCACTCTATCCCTGTCTGAGCCCACTCAAATCACGTTAGCCAGTCAAATCAGGTTAGCTCCTCTTAAGCGTCAAACGTACTTTTAATTCAAAGCATCACTTCATCGACACCAGACTTGTTGGCATGCCAGAGCCCGAGTTGTCAGTGCCTCTGCACTGATCCAGATCCACCGGGGTCAGACAGATCAGGATATTGAGCCAGTCTGTGTGAGCGTGTGTGTGTTTGCTAAGGGTGGAGAGGGGGGTGTTGGACTATGAGATATTTTAGGGTTGGATGAGAAGAGTTACTGACAATCTGGCAGTCCTTCACACTGACATGTGTGTTTGATGGTACACACAGCCCATCGTCGGCCTCCATGACCCACTGCTGACACGGAGGGTCGAGTGTGTGACAACGTGCTGCTGTTTGTGTGGCCGGTTTGTTGTGGGTGGATTGGTGGGGGCAAGGCGAGGCTGGGGGTTGGTGCTGAGGACAAGGGTTGCGTCGAGACTGCCAGTCTTTTGGTTATGTAGGGCATAGAAATACAACCACCAAAGTGTTTTGCCACCATCTTGATTCCACACTGATTTTCAGATTTATCCCTGAAAATACATAAATACGAACAATGTAATTGTTTCTCAATATTTTTAAATAGGCATGCATCTGGAATAAAATTATAAAAAATAAAAATATAGGACTTAGCAGTACCTTTTTGGACAATACAGGTGACTCCATATGTCACTCATCATGTGCACTTTGTGACTCTTTGCGGTCATTCATTTCTGACCCACTACAAATCCACATGAAAAGCAGGCTTGTAACACTGAGTAACACTGTGTCCTATCTATAATAAATCAGCAAGGCAAATGCAGAACAGCAGCCATACACGGAAACAGTTTTTCTCAGCTTTTCACTCCGAGGGCTTGGTGTACACATTGTTAAGAGTCTAACTGAGAACCAAGCTGGATTTTTCAACAGACCTCTGCTCTTATCCCACTCGCTGCCTGCCAGGTACGGTTAATGTCCATCTCTATAAGCAAAAAGGTTCCGAAGAGCGATGAGATGTACAAGGTGCAAATGAAAGAATTGGAATGAATGAATTTCCTCTTCCCATTTGCCTGGGGCCACATTTGCGTCATGTAAGACTAAATAAGACTCTCTGACCATATATGAAAAGTCTTAGGCTGAGGTGCAAAGGCAATCACAAGAATAAAAAAATAAAAACTTCTATAACTGTACGTACAAACATACTGCTTTTTCACTGTATTTAGATATTTGGTGCTGCATAATTTCTCAAGAATCTCTAATGATTTCACTGTCTTGGACATTTCAATAATGTGTCACTAATGTCTTTCTCCTGCACCATTTGTTTGATTCTGCAGTGGCACTTTGATGCATGCTGTACTATACACATGGAACAATTATGCTCTTGAAAATAACTGAGACTGCAGGTCGTTCTGACTCATATACATGCCGCGAGGTGGAGTCAGGTAGTCTGATTGTCTGAGGCTAATAACAGTAGAGTGGGAGGAAGAGGTGCACAGAGGAGAAGTTAAAAAGGCTATGAGGCTTACAGTGGGTGTAGGCGGATGTCTAAATGCGTGTGTGTGTGTGTTTGCACGAGGGCACCGTGTAAGTGTAGGCACAGTGTGGTACGTTAACCCTATTCTGATAAACGTGTGGGATGTGAGGATCGTTGTGAAGCCCCAGAGCCAATCTGCCCAAGACCCTCACTATAGCCTGAGGGCCTCCTCAGTGCCTTCCTCTACCTGTCTGTCTCTATTTTTCACTCTCCTGCTATTCAAACACTCGAGGATTGACTGAATAGAAAGATTTTTTTCTTTTAGTTTCCAATGTGTGAATTTGTAATTGTTTTGCTGGAAATTCCATGTCTTAAGTTGTAAGATTTTTTAACCAATTTACTCTGAAAATCAGCCATGACTTGAAACCTGAATCAATAAATAATAATATTTGGTTTGATACAGTGTTGTTCCTATTAACTAGAGGCAAAAAAAAATGTCCAAATCCAATTCATACCTCACTGACTTTTCTTGAATAGGTAAATCCAGCCAACAATTAGCCATAAAATGATTTTTAATAAGCCATTATTATGGTTATTCTGCTGACGAGTCCATCATTAAGAGCGACCCACATTAAGCCAAATGCACAATGCCCTCCTCTGTTGAAACTGTGAATTAGCTGCTTCGTTACAGTAGAGAGGGAGAGACGCCTCGCGACAATCACTCTGCAGCAACACTGTAATAACTGTGCCGTGCATCAACAAACAGACATTACAAAACGTGTGAAATATAGATGACACAAACACTTTGTAAATGTAATTTTTGCATTTGAACTGATGAGTGGTGCAATACACAGAGCTGGAATCAAATAAAGATTGCGCACGAGGAAGAAGAGAGTGATGCAGAATCAGTGTGTGCGTGTGATGGAGCTGAGCAGCAGACAGAATAAGGTGGTTTTGATCAGGAGTTTCTCTGGGATAATTGTCAGGATCTGCTGTTTGGAGGATGACTGACAAAAGGAAAAATGTGACAGTGGAATTTGTTGAGGAAACATGAAAATGTGTCACACATCCGTCAAACAAAGAAATGCAATATTTATGGTTTCTTGAAGAACCTCTCTCTCTCTCTGTCTCTCTCTCTCTAGACACACACACACTCATATTGTTAAAGTCTTCTCGGGGCCTTCGCTACAAATCATTTCCCATGTCGTCATGCGTCTCCCTAACGTTCGCTCATAAAAGGATTAACATGCAAAAAGGGCTGTTTACATAACAATGACAAGAGTGTTTAAAACTGCACACTTCAAAACATGATTATGATAAGCATGCAAAGGTTTTAACAGACCTAAAGCATATGTGGGAGACGATTTTTAGTCTTTTACTACCCATAAAGTTATTGACGATGAAAAGACTACAAGCACAGTACAACACACTGACCTCTTCATTTAACAACGTGTATTTTAATTCACAGACAAACAATTTTCCTTGTTTCATTTTGCTCACCCCCCTCCCCAACCCACCATGATATTTTCTTTATTCTTTATTATCATCGTAGTGTATACAGATCCTGCTGGTGTTGAAAGAAGAACTAGAAAATTAAATCTAATTTAACCAGTCATTTGATTGAATTGATGATTTGAAATAGGCTATTAATTTTAGATATCATCTCATATTTGTATTTATTTAAATTTAGGCCGAAGCACAATAATCAAGCCGTTGACACACAACACACAAATGTGCACTTGCACGAATAAATTCATTGCTAAAGAAAGAAAGAAAGAAAGAAAGAAAGAAAGAAAGAAAGCGTTTTTTCTTTGTTTTTGTTTTTTTTTCAGAGAGCCCGCTGATTAATTAGAGCTATCTGTCTGAAGACCTCCTGGTATGCTTAGACAACCTCTCCTCCCTCACTTCTCTCTCTCTCTCTGTCTCTAACACACACACACACACACTCACTCACAACACACACACACACTCGCACACCTACTAAGAAAACAAAACCCCACTAATCATTTGAAGCCTGTGCTTTGTAGGTGGGGCCCGGTCATTATCAGGCCTCAGCAGTGTGGGTTTTTGTTGGTTTTAGCTTTGCATCCTCAATCAATCGCTAACAGGAAGAACTTTAATCAGGGTTTTAATACAGCTGTACAAGAGGTGGGCCAGCCCATTGTCTGGGTCTGAAAAGGCCGATCGGAGGGGAGTCCTCTCGCATTTCTTTACATTCACCTGCTGGGCCCTATTGGGTCTCTTTCTGAAAGAAAAGGACAAGGGGAATGAATAAAGAACACAGTGTGTCCGCTCAACCAGCCTATGGGTTAATCAAGGAGCTACTTGTCATCTCCACAGAGCCTCACAGTTCTGGTGGTTAAGCTCTCCCCTTCTCTTTCCCATGCCAATTCAGACACACTGAGGAGCTGGGACGGGACGAACAACAGCGGACCATAACACAACCATGAGCTAATGATATGCTTCTCTGAAATGAATGTATGAAGCGCCGGGTGTGGGGTGCTGGGAAAGGAGAAAGACAGAGAGCAAAAACTTAATGAGTCACAGTGAAACGCAATTTTGAGACTTTGAATATGGGTGGGAAAAAAAAGAAATTAAACCTAAAATAGATTCAAAAACTTTGTACTGTGGGAAAATGTGTTTTCACAAAGTTATTTTGTTTAGTTTCATGCAAACGCCCACAGAAGGCCCGCTCAGACTGAAGTGGAGACTCCAAATGGAGCTCACAACCAGTAGTGCAATGTGACACACACACACATGCACAGCACACACACACACACACACACACACACACAGTATGCATGCATTGTTTTTTGTTATTTAGGTTTTAATGTGTATTTAGGCACTTTGAGAAGCACTGCTTACACCTCTGCCATGCATATGAAGAACTTGAGGGGCAGAAAAAAATTCAGACACCTCCTTCACAGATTTAACACATGCACAACTTGCTACAGCGATGTAAGTTGAGACCTCACCAAGTCCCTGGATTTCTAGAAAATCTGAAAAGAATTAAAGTACGGCTGAATGTGTTATTTGCAAAGGTGCAGTGAGGCAATGTTTGCTCAGCCTCAAAGCCTTTTAAATGATGCTCTTACCCCATCTAGTGAGAGGAAAGAGAAATTTCCATCATCCACAGTGACTGAGTGTGTGTGTGTGTGTGTGTGTGTGTGTGTGTGTGTGTGTGTGTGTGCAAATGTGTGTGTGTGTTTGGGGTTTCTTCTAAATGAAACCTCTCAAGATTTTCCAAAAACAGAATTTAAAGGGGAAACGAAAGTGTAAGTGTAATACAAAGGTGATGTAAACATGGGAGCATGTTTGGAGATGAAGGGAAAGGGTAAAGCATGTAAAAATGTATCAGTATTGTTATCATTATATTAATTATATATTTACCTCCGCTTAATATTCCTCACACAAAGACCACAAGAGGGCATTATTTATTCAGGCCATTGTAGCCAAATGTATTATAGATTACACTGAAGTTGAAAAAATGCCTACATCTTTAACCTGTTCAGATAAAGACTAAAAACAGACAAAAACATGAAGTGTTTCAGATAACTACAAAAGAATTTGCTCCTTTATTATTCTTACCATTATTATTATTGTTGTTAGGTTTAAATTAACATGAAGTATTTTACACATTTTATACTATATAAGCTATAAAGCTATTTCGTACCACAAAATAAAGGGGTGAATGTAAATTCAGAATTACAATTCTCAATTCTTTTCTCTTAAAAAATGATTTAAAGACATAAATGACCAAGTCATATGAGTACAGTAAGATAATATTAGTAAATATTGTTGATAATTAATTTCTAGATTGTATTCTACTTGTTTTGATATTTTCTGTTGTCACACATTTGATGTCATGAGATTTAACTGAGCAAAGGTTCAAACCAGCATTTTGTATAAACATGTTTTCTCTAAAAAAAAAAAAAGTTCAATCCGCCACGTATGACATTTCCAGGATAAAACGCAAGCAATTTGTGGAGCACAGAGGGTGCTTTGGAATTATGCATGTACTTTAAACGTCAGATTTGTCAGAGACAATGTAGACTGGTGACTAATGGCCGATCCACCTGACAGGGCTTTTTGTTGAAGTCCACGGGAAGTCCACAGGAAGCC
Source organism: Scortum barcoo (assembly GCA_023238725.1). NCBI lineage: Eukaryota > Metazoa > Chordata > Actinopteri > Centrarchiformes > Terapontidae > Scortum > Scortum barcoo. Next base: position 11,808,341 of record CM041535.1, read on the forward strand.
TTCAGTGCTCTCCAGCAGGGATTGATGCACTTATAAGAATGCTCTCTAACAAAAGGGATGGCAGCAATTAGGAAAACAAAGGAGAGGAGGGTGCCAGTGATTATTAGCAGGAGCACTTCAACAGCCAACACCCAGCTTGCCTAGAGAGGCAAAGAACAGTGTCACAAAATATACCTTTCTCTGGTTAAAATAAAATTTTGAAATATGTTTTATAAAAACTCTATGATTATAGAGAAAAACGGGAACAAAAATATTATTCATTTAAAAAGTGTTGGCGTATGATTATTGTACCTAAATGAATGTGATTTTCATATAAAAAATATTGGAGAGACATATTTTGGCTTTTTCTCCTGTGTCAGTTATTATATCTGTCTGACAGTATATTTGGTTTAATTTCCTGGAATAAACGAGGCATGCAACTGTGAACCTGTCTGAGTGGAAAATTGAAAATGAACATCGTGTTTAATTCATAATGACTGCGTTTAGACTCACTTGAGCTTGCTCAATTAACAAAATTCAAAATGAGAAAAATACACTGTGTGCACATGCCGGTTCAATTTTTTTACTTCGTTTTTTACAAACTACATTTAAAAGCTTATTTTGGCTGATTTGCAGTGTTTGAGTGTTGATTTTGACAGGCACTCGCTGCAGAAGGTCAGCAATTCACCTGTAAGTCGAGAAATTACCCTGCCTAATTTTTGCTGTCCTTCAGGTGCAGCCTGACAGCCTCCTTTGCATTTTAATGCAGACGACCTGATTATTAAATCTTAGAGGGCTTTTTTTTTGTCTGAAATAAATGGCTTGGGTTGCCGGGCAACCTGACTTGATCAAACACGGTTCCCCTCCCCCATTTTCAAGCTAATAATTCTTCGTCTATATTCAGGCATCTAGTTCTTAATTAGATTAAGATGCAAAACCCCCCACTGCGATTAAATTCATGCTGGTGTACGAATCTCACACACACACATACACACAATATATAGCTTTGCTTTAGTGATGTGCACACCCATTTAAAAATGTAGCTATCAGGATGAAGGTGATAATTTTTTCGGAGGGTTTCAAATTTCAATTTTAACATAATTGATACATTTTTATAAAGACTGATGCATCTATTTAAATGTTAAATTTAAAACAAAATGCTTAATGCATTGGGACATAGGGGATTTTTTTTCAATTTTGAAACTGAACTTTTACCATTACAATTCTGATAGAAATTATAGAAATAGGATAGAAATATATTAAAGAATTTTTTAAAAAAGGGGAAAAAAATCTGCCACACAATCACACAACACAATACAGAGCACAAACAGTAGACACATTCATGCTCAAATACACAAATACACTCAAGCTCTTTGATAAGAAAAAGAGAACAGTGCCAACAGATGGGCCATACATTACTCCACCAGCACACTATACATGCGCCCATTCCACCCAAATGGCCTGGCTATTTGGAAAGGTGAGGACATTGCACGTTGATATAAAGGGTCATTTGGAGGACTTGTTGAAGCTTCACACTGTGAAGGATTAGATTTTCACCAGAATGGCTGCACTTTAACATCACTCCATCTGTCCCTCTCTACATTTCATTCAAAGCTAGGGTGCTCAAAATGATGGAGCACGATGTGTGTGTTTTTCACTCCCTGCTGATTTAAATCCTGGCAAGTCCTTTACAAATGAGCATGAGTTACTTTGTTTTCTAAATAAAACATTTCACTGAGTTGGGAAAAAAAATCTGACACATTTTTTGCACTGTTTGCATTTGTATTCAAGGTAAAGTCAAATGGGTCATTAAATTTCACTCAATTCTCAGTGGTCTTACTGTGAAGGAAGAAGCTGTATGCATATAGCAAACCAAGGACAGTTGGATTTTCCATAAAGAGTGTGCCATTTTTTGCTCTCCCTAGAGCTATGGCTTTGATTGAATCCTGAAATGAGTTGAAATGTCACAAATCCCTACCAATATGCTAGAAATAAAAATTGGCCTTGGGGTTTTAAGGTTCCCATTAAGGGTGTGCTTAACACATTCTGTTAAGTGTGGCTGGAGTGCATCAAAAATACAACATAATCACATGTCTCCGTGCACTCAAGCAAATGTCCCAAAAATTCCTTGACTGAGCAAGTCTCTCTGGTAAAGTGCAAGAGAGCTCGGGCCTTGACAGGACTGAAGCGAGAGAAAAGCCAGGGGGCAGCTGGGTCCAAATTAAACCTGGCAGTATTTCAATGGCAAAACAGGGGCAATTATCATGTCAAAACAAAATCTGGTACGCAATTATCATGTCAGACTGGTACGTAAAAAAGCTCGGAAAATCCTATTTTCCTGCAGAACGTTTGTGACGTGAACTGAAAGCAGTATTTTACCAAAAGTCCGAAATCACGTCCAAAGTGGAGCAGAAAAGCACTGAAGACTAACATGCACGTTGGCTTTCATCACCAGCTTCCTTTATACCTTTATACAGTATATCTGGCTCCTTTTATGCCAAATTATAGAGCAGGACACCTTCTGCAATGTCTCGTTTTTATCAAAAAATAATAAACTCTGCTTCTACATCAGCATCTCCTCCCAGACTGGTAATGCCTGTCTCGCTATGAACGCACCGATTTGATACAACATCCTCCTTCCTCTCCAGCCCTCATCTCTCAGGTAGCTGTATTTTTCAGGAAACAGGAAAATGACTCTCCTCACTGCTTAGTATTCGCATCACGTAAAGTGGGTCTGTGTTCCTCATTTAGTTCTGTACTGTACAGCTGGGGAGCTGTCCGGCGCGCGGCGGCAGTATGCAAATGACTCCACAGAGATGACTCTGGATTTGAATGGAGATGGAGGTAGACACAAAGCTCAATTAGAGACACACACAGAGAGAGAGTGAGGGAGATGGTGGGGGTGCGTTGAGTGTCTGGAGGGGAGGGGAGGGGAGGGGAGGGAGGGGGAAAGGAAAAAAAAAGACCCTTGGCTGCTTAATGCCAACCTGAGGAAACCAATGTACGGACACATTCGAACACAAAGGCACACACAGATGTGAATGCACTTAAATAGGCAGGCAGATTTTTAAATTCTTCAGGCAGGCGGCTGATCTCTGAGGGGCTCAGACAGCTCAGCCCTGTGATGCGTTTCGGTCACACCAATCACGCTGAGAATATCCCACATTATCCATATCACACATATCATCAAAACAGAGGAGGCATCAGGCAAGCACAGGTGCACTTCCTCCTTTTGTCTATGGCTCAAAGAGAGACTCTCCCATGCGGCAAAAAAAAAGGAAGTATGATGGGGATGGCGGCCATTTTGTTCTTGGGTGTTAGTCGATGCCCAGCAGCAGTACACATCACCTGACCCAGTGTCCTTGGAGGACTCTGACATCAGCGCTGCCACCCCTGGTTGCCACGGCAACTGTAGCGCAATTGGGGTGGGGCGGGGTGGACTAGAGCCGTTTGTGCGGGGATGGAGGGCAAAATAATTAATATGCACATATGGGGAGTCTGAATTCAGATTTAATTGCATTTGTTGGTGTGTGAAGCTGGAATGGATTGTACGCTGCAGCATGAAAAAAAAGAGGAATATCAGGAAAGGGGGAGAAAAAAGATTAAGCAAGCTCATTGGTCAGAGAAATCGTTTGCATCGTTGTCAAGGTTATTTCCAAATGATTTCCTCTCATAGAAGAAAGTAACTTCATAGATGAGACGGCGGGGAGGTTGGGCCACGGGGTGGGGATTATCCTCCTCCTCCAGATACCTCTCCTCCTCTTCCTCCACAACATTATCATCATCATGAATAGTTTACAAAGCTGTGTACAGCCAAGGCGATGGTTCACACAGCACCCAGTCTGCCTGGCTGACTTTGTGTCCATGAATTAGCAATAGTTTCACCATGCCTGGGAAGGTTTTTCTTTCACGTGCAGCCGAGCTACAACAGACCGCAGCACAGACCTGACTCCCAGGCGGATGAGACTAACTCGATCAGGGAGGCTCAAAGATCATTCGGCTGATCTGGTGATGCCACAGAATCACCCACGTCTGATTTCCCATAAAACGCTGCCTGTCAGATTACATAGGCAGAGCGTTTAGTCACAGAGACACACAAGCCAACATTTTGTCTCTTTCATCCAAACCACACACACACACACATACACACACACAGTTTTACTTGCTGTCTCAGTGTCAACAGCATCTGTGCATTTCTTCTGTAAATAAAGACACTGCAGGCTGCATTGACTACCTCTCATTCCTGCTAAAAAAAAAAAAAAAAACATACATAGAAAATTCAACAGCAGTGTAAAGAAAAAAAAATCCATATGTTTTAAAATATTCTAACACAAGATAAAAAGGCAAAAAAAAAAAAAATCACCACACTGCGGAATTATATGCAGAGGGAAAGGTGTTTGGTTAGACTGACAACACAGACGTACACACACACACACACACACACACTCAAGTAGTACAGTAAACGTCGCAATGGTCTCATCAATAATGCATCGGCACTTCATGTTTATGCAATTTACAGGGCAAGACCGAACGATGGATACTGTAGATGTGAGCCTCCACGTATATACAGCATCCCCCCCTTTTTTTTCCTCTTTTACAAGCCTATCACAGACAGAGCTCACACACACATGGAAGTTCAAACCTCCTCCTCTGCCTTCAGAAAGAGAGAGAGAGACATTAAGATAATAAAACAGTCCTCAGCACATACCTGTTAAAGCATTACTTCTTTGATTCTCGTTTATGCGGGCTTGAAGGGCTTCATGATAACGCCGCGCTAAGGAAATAAAACTGTAGCTGTGGTGATATGCAAATTAACGGCGCCCGCTGAACGCAGGGGCATTTATTATTCATAAATTACTCATGTTTATGCAAATTGCGGTGTGAAGGGGGGAGGAACAGCGGTGGGGGGTGGAGTGGCTCCGTCTGAACACACCGTGTGATTCAATTTCTGTCGTGCTCTCCCGTCTGAAATGATACAGATCCGGACTCGGTTCTCCTCAAGTTTCACAGCAAACTCAAAGAAAGCTCAGACCACATCTGGGCCAAGTCCTAAAAACTAACCCTGACCTTATGTTTGTGGATAAACCTCATTCATTTGTCTATTTTATTTTATTTTTCAAGAGCATGCCGGCTGCTCGAACCTGTGGGCCCACCGCTGCTTTAAGAGGTGTGGGCTATTTTGCTAAAATAACATAAAATAAAATAAAACAATTGTAATATTAATTCAGCCTATATCACCTAAATATGTTTGAAATCTATAGTAATTTCTATAAGAGGCCGTAACTGTTGAAAACAAACACCTTTACCTGTTTTAAATGAAGGTATCTCCATCTCCTGGAGACAATTAGTTAATTAGTTAATATGGCGGATAATTAGATAATAGTCTGCGTCACGTGATCTAGATGTAACCAATCAGCTACAGCTGTGAGGTAAATGTGCTCAAAGTTCATTTAATTAGATAATTATTAAAGGCTGCAAAGACAAGTTTGTTAGAGTTTTTCAATGTGTGAGAGAGAGAAAGACAGAGTATATGTAATTAATATATAATGAGTGTATATTATAAATAATTTGGACGCTTTTGGCAATATTGTTTTAAAATGGCGGTAAAGTTATGTGAACTGAATTAAACTGAGAGAGAGAGAGAGAGAGAGAGACGTCCACTGAAAATAAACTTTCTTTGCGCACTGTCTGTTATATTACGGTAGGACCGCGTCGTCAAAAGGGGGCGACTGTGACGTCAAAGAGTGGCGACGGCGCATCACTTTTATTATTTCTGCTGTTTGTATCTTTCAGACGTTAATTTTGACGTTTGACGACAAATAGAGGAGACTGTTTTCTACACAGACACGGCCTCGGATGGAATAACGCACATTCAGACAAATAAAGTAAGAAAACCATCGCTATCAGCAGGCTAACTCTTTATTTTCTAACACTGTTCTTGGCTTTTATTACTTCCCCCCCCCTCCCCTCTCTTGCAGGAGCAGCCATGTTTCACAACAGCTCTCAGAGGAAATACTGGATTTTTAAAAGGGAAGATGAACTGGAGCAGCTGAGACTCAAAGCCAACCAGAAAGTCCGCAACAAGATGCTGGAAAGTGGAAAGGTGAGTGAGTGAATAAAGACAGCAGCAGGTCTCTGTATGACAGCAGCCTGAGCATATCTCTGTTATCAAACTGTAAGACTGTGATGATATTGTTCATTTGTTGCATATCTGTCCGTCCAGGGAGAGATGATCCCTCCTCAGTTGCTCTTCCTGATGGTTTTTCCGGTTTTTCCACTTTTTTCTCCCCATAAAATTGCTTTTTGGGGGAGTTTTTCCTCATCTGACTCAAGGGTCAAGTGTGTCATGTGTTGTATAGATTGTACAGCCCCTCGAGGCAAACTGTGATTTATGATATTGGGGATTTATATATGAATCAAAATGACTTGACTTTAAGGTTTACCCCACTCCTCTGCTCTCTCTCTCCCTGTGTGAGTCAGCCTGGGGTGAGCGAGTCCATGTTTCTGGAGAGACACGAGGAGGACGTTTTGTTCAGACACTATGAGAAGAGGCTGCTGGACTTCTGCAATGCCTTCAAGCCTGCCATGCCCAAATCTGTTGTGGTGAATGTGTTTTTATATATATACACGTGTGCTCTCCTTTTCATCTGTGTCAGAACAGTGTGAGCTGCAGGTAATCTAACACCCGCTGTGTGTCTCACCTGTGCAGGGTACAGCCATCATGTACTTCAGAAGATTCTACCTGAACAACTCTGTCATGGAGTACCACCCAAGGATTATCATGTATGTAGCACGAAGGAAAACACTCGCATTTTTGCTCCCAGATGTGTAAATGGAGCAGTTGCATCACGTGTCTCTTACATAAGGTATGCATACAAGGTTTTTTTTTGTTTGTTTTGTTTTATAAGGCTGACGTGTGCGTACCTGTCCTGCAAAGTGGACGAGTTCAACGTGTCCAGCACCCAGTTCGTGGGCAACCTTGTGCAGGAGACGCCGGCTGGGCAGGAGAGGGTGCTGGAGCAGATCCTGGAGTACGAGCTGCTGCTGATCCAACAGCTCAACTTTCACCTGGTGGTCCACAACCCGTACAGACCCATGGAGGGCCTGCTCATCGACTTCAAGGTAGGCTCATCAACCTGTCACAGTGCCGCTCCAGCTTGTTTGCTTGTTTTTAGATTATTTGTCCCGTCAGAGCCCACAGTCCCTTTTTCCCTCAGACCAGGTACCCGACACTGGAGAACCCAGAGTCGCTGAGGAAGAGCGCTGATGACTTCCTGACACAGGCAACCTTGACAGACGCAGGGCTGCTGTTTCCACCCTCTCAGATCGCTCTGACTGCAATTCTGAACAGCGCCTCCAGAGCCGGCCTCAATATGGAGAGGTAGGTCATCGGGCTCAGGTTAAAACAGAACACTGTCAAGGGTTTTTAAAAAGTAGATTATGAAGTGACAGTAAATACTTTTAAATTTCCTATAATAATCCGATGAGAATTTGTAGCGTTCTTCACTTTGGTGAAACGTTTTCTACAGTTTCTTTTATGGCATTCAATATCACACAGTGTGTTTATAATTAAAAAAAAAACAAACAAACATTTGTATAGGGTAAGTTGCTAATCTAAAAGTTTGACTCTGCACACAGTATGAAAATATTAGTTTTTTCTAAACAAGTTTGGGCACATCCTCTTTATATGTTTTGTGTACACTCCACCAAAGTGCTCAAAGTAGAACGTGCTGGTATTTAAAGAGAAATGTTCTAACAGAATAGGGTTAGCCTTAAATTGAAATATCTTCTCTCTAATAATAATAAATAATTCTTTAAATGTCTCACTCCCCCCATTTTGTTCACTGCTTCATATGCCTAGCTACCTGACTGAGTGTCTGGGACTGAAAGGAGACAAAGAGACTCTATCGAAGATGTACGACTCAATGAGACGTGAGTAAACTGCACCTTCAGCTCGACTCCACAAGATGGTGATATTTAGCCGATTTGAGCTTCACTGCAGTGTGCCATCTTACCTGACATGTAAAGAAATGCATTTCCCCTGTTCGTCCAGGGATGAAGACCCTCCTAAAGAGGTATGAACCCCCCAAATCTGAGGAGGTGAATGCATACAAGCAGAAGCTGGAGAGGATTCACGCAGAATTTGCCAGTACCAGCAAGTAAGGAGATGAAGCTACCTGCTCGTGTTTTTCATTGGAGAAATTCCCAACAATCAGTGTGTAACAAGATGTTGTCCCCCTGTGTATTTAATAATGTTCAAATACTACATTTACTGTGGTTCTGTGTGTTCCTGTTTGTATGTTTATGCTTTAGTGATCACAGGTGTTAATTTCTACTCCCTCCCCCACACACCCAAGCAAACGACTCACGTTGTCATACGTAGTAACAGTTTTATTTTAGCCAGGTCATTGTATCTAAGATGCAAAAGGTTCAAGGTTGAGTTTCAGGTAGAAAAATAAAAAGGAACACATCATCAGCTGTATGAAATACAGAAAGGAAGTACAACAGCACGCCACATTCCTACCTACATCATCCATACCAGGTAGCACAGCTGATATTGGTATTGCTGACGAGGAGACTTCCAGGCTTATTCGTAACTGTTTCTCTGTCGCCAGTCTGTCTGTTAACACTTGGTGAGGTCGGTGAGGTCCGTGGTATTCTTAAGTGCATCTACAGTAAACAGTTTGGTAAACTCTTGAGCTATGACAGGCACAGATTCAGACTTTGCAGCTGTGTGGATCGTCGCGGTTGGGTGGGGGAGAAGCGCAAGGCCGACCCTCGTGACTTTTTTTTTTTTTTTTTTTTATAAATCTGTGCGTGGCATGACTTCTCAGAATGAATCTACATGAAAACAGTCGGGTGCGACGGTGTACCTACCTAAACACCACCTGTGATGGTGGGAGAGAGAGAGAGAGAGAGAGAGAGCGCGCGCAAGAGAGACTGCAAATGCTTGAAAGCTTTCCCGTTTTCCCCAAGGCTCAGAGGGACTTCAGGTGATGTTTTTGAGTTAAGAGCAGCATATATGTAGGCCCACACACTATAGCAGGATCCATTCAGGGTTAACACATGCACAAGACAGGGTACACATATCTCCTACAAACTCTTACACTATCTCTCAGCACTGTTCAGCTATATCATACACAAACACTTTTTTTTTTTTTACTCCTATACAAGCCTAAGTATATAATATCAACAAACAAAGCAGCGTATAAAAATGTAACAAGTGGTTCTGGTGCTGCGTGGTAAGTTCATACATTAAGATGGTGGAAGTTTTTTTTTTTTTTTTTAATGGTCTGGAGGAAGAGCTTGCCATAAAATCGGGTGATGTGGGCGAGTGGATGCTTGTGTAGAAAGGGAGTTAAGGCTTGTGTCATCTTGGAGAGAGAGAAAGAGAGAGAGGTGCTATGTTTATATTCCCTGATGATGGCAGAAAAAACGCTACTTCGATGCTTTGGATTGCCATCCCCGTGATCCTCGCAAGTTTAGTCCAAAAAGAGGAGGAGGACTGGTGGATCTGCGGATCAGGGTGCCCCCCTCCCAAACCTCTATTTGTCCCGTCCCATGTGGACCACAGACCACAACCAGTCAAACCTCTCGAGGGGGGAGGGGTGGCGGGCATACCAGGATAAAAAGAAGTTCAGACATTTCAACAGTTGACTGTGTCTCAGGTCCATCTTCACAGAAAGGTCTGACGCCACAAGGCTTTTTAGTCAATGTTTAATCAGTTCAACACACCGTCGGTGTCATAAGCATTTTGGGAAGGGCTTTGGAAAGACAATATTCAGATATGCAGCACGTTGTTTCCTATGGAGAACAGCCATGTCGCGTTTAAACTGCTACGAGTCTAGGCCACATGCTTTATAAATACAAACTGACTTTAGTCTTCGGTCGTGCACCTCACAGGACGAGGATTCACTTTGGCTGGCTGGCTGGCTGTGTGGTCTGACCACCACACTCTGATTCTCAGGTGGAACTCTGTAAAAACTCACATTACCTGGATGGCAGCAGCCAGTGACATGATGGTGCACTCTGTCCTGTAAGATAAAGCGGACACGTTTGTAAAAAGGCTCATGCTTTTGGGGAATCGCTTCATTTTGATGTGTATCAGAATGCTTCAATCTGCTATCAGCCTGTGTCTCTATATTCACACATGTGAACTAGTCTAAATGACATGTTACAACGACTGAAAATGGACAGACACGGGGAAACTACAACTACTGATGGTGATCATGACAGCATAGTGGAAACTAGATGCCAAATTGTTTATCTAAATGACTGTCGAAAATGGACTTGAAGGACGGGGTTGGTCACAAACACTAAATGTAAGGAACAGAGTTCACCAACAATAGATGCTTGCAAAGAAACTCTGATCATGAAATGTTCATGAAAGTAATTCTGAACCAAGTGTTGAGTTGTTCAACTTAAAATTATTTTTGTCTTTCAGTAAACGCAAGAGAGGATATGAAGAAGACGGTCACGTAGCAAAAGAACCTCGGCTGACAGAAGAGGTGGGACAATATTTTGCATTCCATGCTGGCATTCAGGCAGACTGAATTAGTTTGAGATGGATTTTATGAGTAATATTTGATTTCACCTTTCTTACATTGCAGGAATGGACTGATGAAGACCTGTTATGAGCATTTACCCCAGAATGGGTTTGGATTCAAACAAAGTTTTAAGTTATTGTACTACTTAATTCCAGTGTTGAGCTATCAAAGACCAAACCTTTATGGAAAACAAAATAAGCGTCATGGACAAGTGTATGTTATATTTACTTTTCTACAACATATTGTAGAGACCTTTGTTCTGCAGTAAGAATAAAGATATTTTTCTACATTTTGCGTTTAAATGCTTCCATATATTTAAACCAAAATATAATAATCTTTACTCATAACCAAGCCACATGACGTTTTCTCCACCTTTGTCAGGGGACAATGAATGACTCCATAATCTACTTTACAAAAACTGTTTAATAAGTGCATGCATGTCTGATACAGTCTGAGCTATTAAAAAAAATTACCGCTGTAAACACTTTTCATTTTACTTGGTTTCTCTGATTATGTGTCTTATCTGGCATTGAGAAGTTTGAAAAAAAAAGACTTAACCAAATAATCAAAAAATAGCTGATACAATCTGAGGGAAAAAAATTGAGCTCATCTCACTTATATACTCATGATTCCAGCAAGAGAATTTATTCTTAATATAAAATAACCATACTTTTCTGAAAGACTTTGTTCCAATTTAGAAAACAAAGAAAAAAAAAAAAGAACAAATAGACAGAAATGCTAGTTTCAGCACTTTGCAGATATTGTCACAACCTTAAAATAAATCAGTCAATTACTGTATAAAAAGCTTTATCGCTCATAATCCAGTTACAAGAAAAGGGGGACTGAGAACTAGCTTCTTCATGTCAGTTTCCTCATACTGAGCAGGAACGGGGGGGTGGATACACTTTGGCAACCTGTGCTATCAAAACACATAGTGGGTACAAAGAAACCTCTTTTGAAATCTCAATATTTGGCCCTCATGATGAAGGGAATGAAATGTATCCAAGTCAGACTCCTGAACACAGTTTATGAGGGAAAATAGGTTTCCTGTGCATACAGCTGTCAGTCACTGGTGCAAGTTTTTTGTTTGTTTGTTTTTTTTTAAAATGTGTGTTTTTAAGTACTGCGTCAGTTGTTGTACTAGGCTGTTGTTGCATAGCTCTCTTTGTGGTAAACGGGACAAGATGGCAGGTGGGTGGGGATGGGCGGGACTATCTGAGGACGACATGATGGAGGGTGGTGGTAGTGGGGTTGCCATGGTGATGAAGGTAGAGCATGCTAGGTCTCCTCGGTGCTGCTGCTCCAGTGGAGGAGATTTGACGGAAGGATGGGAAGATGGGAGGACTTGGAGGAGGAGTACAGTACTACCTGTTGCTGTTGGACATGGCATACTGAGCCTGCTTCTGCTGGAGGAGCTCTGTGATGGCCAGCAGCTTTTTCAACACATGCTGCAGAGAGGAAACAAGGAATTAGATACATCTTCTGCATAAAACTGATAAAATTGGTGTATGCGTGATATCATCGGGCTCTGACCTGCTGCGCTCCCCTCTCGTTGCTCAGCGTCCGGAGCTCGTCTGAATGTGTGGCACAGACCTCGTGCAGCTCAGCCAGGTCCCGGGACAGGTCCGTCCTAAAGTGCTCTGTGGCTTCAGGGAGGTCAGGGACGTTCTGCAAACACATTTGCTGAGTTGAGGTTTGCAATGAAGGATAAAAGAAAATATCAAAGAGTGTCACTTACCCCCAACTCATCTAGAAACATGATCATCCTATGTTTGTTGTTTTTGATAAAAGGATTCACGCCTTCCATGTAGGGTTCCTGTTTGAGGACAGAAACAAAATAGATGACTCCTCTGATGGACAGCTACTATCAGAACAATATTTCCATTGCATGCCGTTGATTTAAGTGTAAAATCAATACCTTAGCACCGAATTCAACCAGGTTGGCCAGGTTCTGGACAGACTTAGCCACCAGTGTGAGGGTCCTGCCTGCTGCTGAAGACGGAGGGTCTGCGAGAAGATAAGGTCATACACGCACTGTAACATGTCACAGGGCAAAAAAGGGGCAGTGATTTGGTCGGCTTTTAAACTGATGCTCACCAGCAATGATGTTGAACATTCTGGGGTTGAGGATGGCGGGACAGATCAGTCTTAGGAAGACAAAGCCACTGGAAGGAGAATAGATGAGGGAAGTTAGACTGTGTAACACTGTTCTGCTAAATGGAGAGTAAACACAGACAAGGTGTATTTTGGCAGCTTTTTAAGTCTCAAAAGAAGTGTGTCCAATATTGAATATTTGTGTTTGCTTACCTGACGACTCTCGTCCGCATGGTTGTGTTGGTGGGCCATTTCTGCTGCACAGACTTCTGCAGACAGCCATAGATGAACCTCAGAGTCCTGGGAGCATCAGACAAGAGAGACGATGACTAATTATTTTTGGGGTTATCATATCTCAGACTTTGTCTTTCTGTTTGAACAGCCGCTTTAAGCCATCTAGCCAAAACCAGGAGAACGTGTGTGTTTGCTCTTACGGTGGAAGGATCTCAGCAGCCATGAAGATTTTCTCCACCAGCTCAGACAGGATGTTGAGGAGATGTGTCAGGTTCAGGTTCACGTCCTCGTTCTTTTCCAGTTTGGAAGGGTTCAGCTTAAAATATGCAGAGGCAGACAGACAGAGAAACAGAGACAGAAAAACAAACAACAAATTGAAATGAATGAATTCCAGTTAAGAAGGTACTGGGTGGATCGTGGGACCAAAAGAAACTTTTCATCCTGATCTACAATAACCACAATTACATGTTGATGCATTTTGTTTGTTGGGCAGATGAGGATCAGCCACTGGTAAAAACGCTGGTAATATTTCTTATTTTGAACTTAAAGCGCCACAAGAGAAGTTGAGAAACACACAACAGGTTATACAGGGATGAGACATTAATCTCAATGAGTGTATGAAATCTATAAAGGACTGCAGCATTTTGAAATATTCATAAACTAAAACTGCTACAGAAGCTTTAAGACTGTGAACATGTTAACACTGTCACTGTTTAGCTTTTTTTCTAATAGCAGGATATGAGTGTGACCACACTAATGTCATATAAATGTACTTGTACTTGTAATGTACATGGACTTAATCGTATACCACAGATAGGCACAAAACAGGAAAACAGCTCAGAGACTTGTATTGCTGTGTGCAGGAGAGAAATGGCCCCTGTAGGTCATTACCTCACAGGACTGTTTGCTCTCCATGATCTTGAGGATGGTGTCTTTGAGAGCGTGGTGGACAAAGGGCGTGGCTGTGGCCTTCATGTACTGCTCCATCAGCGTACTGGCCAACGTGGTTGCTCTGAACAACGTTGTGGCCTCATCTGGTGTGAGGGCACAAGCACAGAAGGTTACACCAGAGTGTGGGGACGTGGCTGTAGATACATCTGAGCTGAAGCAACTCAACAAACAAACCAAAACAACAAGATGAACTCCGTAAAACACGACAAACTGTCATTTTATTCAAGATTAATGTGTTGTGGTTTCCTGTGGTAAGAATTAATTTAGCTTCCTGTTTGTTTATATTTTTGATAATTTCTTGCTCCCTTACCCTCCATGCTAATCTCTCTGTCATTGAGTGTCCTGAGTAGAGGGGCTTCAGCCTTCTCGTGTCTGAAGATCCGCAGGAGGAGACTTGCCAATAAGGTGCGGTCCTGACCACACACATGGGCCAGAGCGTAGATGACGTGGAACTCCTTCTGTAAGATCATCTGCAGCAGACACACAGCGGCAATGTTACCGTCAATCCCAGCGAACAAAACAGAGCAGAGCAGACAGTTAACAGTCGCTGCAATCAACAGACCTCTTTGAACTCGCTGTACTCCTCTTCGGGCATGATCTTCTCCATGGAGTAGCGGGCACGTACGCGCAAAGAGCCCGGTTCGATGCCCTTCAGAGGCACGTGGGAGCTGAGAGGGAACCACTCATCAATCATCTGGCCCTTCTGCAGACGGTTCAACTGGCAGCGCATGAACACTGAGAGCGAGAGAATCAGGTGTGGAGGAAGACAGGAAGAAGAGGTGGGAGAGTGTGAGTTGTGTAATGAAGTGAAAAGAGATGAGGTGAACGCAGGGACTTGGAATTGTTTAAAATGTACGGATGTACTCACAGATGTCACTTTCTTTGCTCTTTTTTGTTTTGTTGCTCAGGCTGATTTCAAACCTGTTGATTTCACTTGACAAGTCACTGAAATGAAAGATAAATACACTCGTTAGTTCTGTAAACAGTTCTTCTTAGTATTATTAATTTTAAGCAATATGGGTTGCTGAGAATGTGAGGAGAGGGACGGACCAGACTCCAAGAGAGACTCACTCAAAGATGAACTCCTTAGTGAAGACGGGGTTCTGCCCCTCCCTCGGGTGCGTCTTAGCCACCTGGACGCTGTTCAGGTAGATGTTACAGTAAGGGTTGGTGAAATACTTCGCCGGCAGCTTGTGGGCCTCTTCCACATACAGCACCAGGCGGCTCACCTGAGAGGAATAATATTAAAGGATTCAACACACAATATTATTCTTGCAGGGACAGTTTGTAATAATTTTCAGTATTTTCAACAATGTTCTCAACAAAAGAAACAATTAATTCTTCACTTTGTCAATTCATCTCATTTCCACCCATTACCACCCCACTCCTATTGATGCATCATCCTACTTTTGCAGAGAATCTGATCATTCCTGTTCACAACAATGTTATAATGAGAGACACAGAAATGCTAATAGTTACTCCTTTGTTTTAACAGGCCGCCTACACAAGTCTGACATCAATAAGCTTTATTATTTGCCTTTAAAAGTATAATAAAACGTATTTAAGGATTTGCCAGGCATAAAGCCTTCAAAATATGAATCGGAGTCAAGCCTAGCCTAGTGAGGGAATAGTGTAATTATGCAGTTACGAGAATAACTTGTCTTACAATGGCAGTACAATGAACTTACTCAATGTGTGACAATCCAGCCAGGATAAAAGGTCACTTAGTCTTTTTTCTGTGTGCACTTTCAATGAATGCACCTAGCTGTGTCAGATGTTGAACTTAGTCTTTCTAATCCCGTGGTCACCCCATCACAGCTCTGCTCAATCTTAATTAACTTCAGATTTACGTTTTATAATTACTCATTGCTGGCGGTCTTATATCCGAGTGATGGATACCTTTTTACTGGCCTGTTGGATTTGATATGAACAAGTACTTGACTGATGGTACGTGTACCTGTCGAAGCCTCTTGTTGGAGGTCGGCTGAGTGGTTTTTCTTAAGTTACTACAGAAAGTTTGAAGGCATTTCATCCAATCCTGCAAAAAACAGAACCATGTCAAATAATTTATAAATAACAGATGTCATGTGTTTGTGAGAATTTCCTACACTGTTGTTTTTATTTCTCATAAAACAAATTAAGTACAAAGACTGACTCTTTGTCACATACAGAAGTCCTGATTACCTCTGTGACTACCCAGCAGCCCTCTGTACAGAGCACATAATGTTATACTAAAGTTTTTACTTAGTTAGACTCAGTATCTCTACAAAATAAACATGAACATGCTGCTACCCTGTTTGATGAGACAACTGTTAATGACAGGACAGTGCTGCCCCTCGTCTTACCTGTGCCTGCTCTGGAGCCTCCCCCGCAAAGTAGAATATGTACTGCTCCTCACTAAAGTGCTGGACAACAATCTGGAAACAGTTTGGCCTGAAAAAGTAAGAGAGAAGATACGATTTTAAATTCAGTGATTTTAAAAACACCATTTAAAAGGACATTTCTTTCATGTTGGGTCTTTGCCAATGGTCATTTAGACCTGAGTGATGGCACTTCACTTCAACTGATTACACCAACAACAGTATTTTGACACCTCACCTGCCAAACAGACTGTCGTGCACATCATACACGAAGCACACACTTAGGTCGATCAGCCCTTTGGGTTTGGTGGCTCTCTTTTCGCTTTCAAAGTAGATTAGCTGGGCATCGTTACCCTCCAGGATGAAGTAAAGGTTCTTCCACCGTTTGCCTTTGCCTGAAGGACAGAGGAGCCAAAAACATTATTTATTTATTTATTATCATGGTAAATCCTGACTGATTATTCATGATATTATGCAGTGATACTGACAGTGTATATTAAAAATGCTATTTAAGACAGATGTTACACTTACCTTTGTTGAAGAGGAGGTAGCCTTTCTTGACAATGTTTTTGTAGAAAGCATCTTTTGTTTTCCGTCTGATAGTGTTATAAATTTCTCTCCCATCCACTGTGTCACTAAGAACTTGTTCCTGGTGCTATAGTAAACACAAAAACAAATCAAGACATCACACAACCTCTAATTCTATTCAAAAGGGCTAGCTTACAACACTAAATGCTAAATGCTATGGCTGTTGCTCCAGTGAAACATTCTGGATTTTGAAGAAAACAAACAGGAAAATGTCCGATGCAACATATGTGTATGTGTGTGTGTGTGTATATATAGACACACACACACACACACACACACACACACACACACACATTTACAATTCAGCTACAACAGTACACACACAGCATTTTCTTCAGCATTTCCACTTTGTACCAACCCGTAGGTCAATATTTGGATACTTTGCAATGGCACTAAGAGTATCTGCAGCGTGAGTAAAAAAAACAGGCTCAATAATGAAGACGTGTGTACCTACCTGAACTGAAACCGGCTCTTTCAGGTTGTAGCCTTCAACGATCTGCTCTTTCTTGTAATGGTCAATAATGTCATCAACACTGCCGATGAGAAAGTGAGAGCAAACAAGAGGCAGCACATCAATAACTGAAACTGAAATGCACATTGCAGGCTATCTACACCTTAAACAAATGGTACAATCAGCATACAACTTTTCTTTATATGATTCGGATGTAACAATAGCCAAAGGAAAGCACAGTGTAAGACATACCTGTTGTAGTACCTCCCTCCCATCATGTACTGATTGTTGGGGGTGGGGGAGATCTTAAACCTTTGGATGTTTTCATTGGTACGAAAAAAGAGGGAGTAGTCCCCAGGTGTGTTGTCTGATGGTCGAACAAGAAAACTGCACACCTGGCCAACTATGAAATGAGAGGGGGGAAAAAAATCATGACGTGCATGTTCAGCAGGATATTTTGATGAATGGACTCTGATGTTTACAACTTAGTTCTGACAAAAGGAATGCATGATAATGTCACAAGTGATTAATAACTTTTGCCTAATGAAAAGCAAAGAGGAATGGTACCTGTCATCAGCAGGTTGTAGGCCTCTTGCTTTGTGATCTTTCCGTGATACCAGCTGTTCATCGAAGAACAAAAGAAAAAATTGTTGACAATAAAATTAGCTCAACCAACAAAATGTAACAGTAACACCATCACTCAACACAGAAACCTTATTTTACTGACGTCACTGAATAAAATAATTTGAGTTAAATGACTATCAGTAATTACAAGTTCTATGTATTGTTCAAAGTGACTAAAGAAAGAAAAGCTGAAATGGCACCATAATTTAATTCATAACTTCTATCCTCTCACAAAGGGATGTGATAGGTGAGACAGTAATGATTCATACTGTATATGAGCTGTCAGTCTATTTTGTTTGTTAAAGCAAATATAAAAACATAACTCAAGGTTGTGTGAATGGAGGCAAACACAGCAGCTGAACTAACAAGGTGGATATGATCTTGTAATGAATGATATGTTGTGTAAAGGTATAAAGGAAACCACCACTTTCACAGTACCAATTCACAGCATCATAAAAACTTAAATGTGAATTTTTACATCCTGCTTTTGAAATGTTCCCATTGATGAAATATTGAACACTGAGAAAAGCCAGCTCAGTGAAATACAACTTACACTTTTCCCTCATGTGGATCCTCCTCCCGCCCCTGCAAAACAGCAGAAATGGAAATCTGTCAAGATACCAACTCCCACGTCCATGGACGGTTAAGTTGTATATTCCTATGTTATAATCACAACCCTGGGTGCTATTAATGTCTTGATAAACATCTCATAAAACACAATGTATGTATAAAATACTGCCTTCCCATCTTGTGCTGAACTTACCACCTCCTCCACCAGATCCTCCACAATGAGGCCCTGCTCCTCTGTGCGAACGTTGGTCACCCACATCCAGCCATCATCCAGTTCATTGTGAACAATAAACATATCCCCTTTCAGGAAGCTGAAAACGGACATTAAGAGAAACATTAAATCATTGTGCAGATTGTATGAGAACATACCACATCTCTCTATCATGCAGTTCCTCCATTACAGTATCATCTTGGTGATGTAAATGGAATTTCGGATCAGCAGATGTATAACTTAAATTTTCCATTAGTGATGTGCCGGTCGCGAACGATCCGGCTCTTAGAGCCGGCTCTTTGAAGTGAACAACAGGAGCCGGCTCCTGATTACACAGTTCTAGCACTTTACTGCAGTCATCTCTCTGATCGTATCGTGTTTGCTGTTATTGCGTTTTAAAAATGGCGGGGTTGACTCTTATGAACGAACGTTGCTCTTCCTGACTCATCTAGTGACGCGTCAGGCCCTGGCCAATCAGTGGCCTGCCGTCTGCCCGGCGTCACATTTTCGGATTTCGATTCAGCTCGCTTGGAACCCCTCGACCGAGTAGGAACTAGAAAAGTACCTGGTACCAGGTAATGCGAACACGTCATGGAAAAGCCTAAAAACCGAGTCGTCAGTCGGCAGAGTAGGTGCTAGTGGAAAAGTGCCATTTGTTTTGTTTTTGGTTTTTTTTCTCTCTTTTTTTTCTCTTCAAGCCGCACGTGATTGGTCAATATGTGTGGTGAATGTGTCTGAGCTGAGCAGAGGGGGAGGGGCAGCAGTTACACACACACACACACACACACACACCAACAGGAGAACAGGAGGGAGGGAGTCAGGGGAGACGAGAGAGAAAGAGAGCAAGAGGCCAGCCAGTGGGCCACAAGGAGAGACAACACCAACGCGCTGGAAAGGTAAAGTTAAGAAAATGAGTGACAGCAGGAAAAGGAGTAAAATCTGGACCCATTTCAATTCTATTGATAATACAAAGGCAGAGTGAAGAGTCTGCAAGATTAAAATCTCTTATCAAGCCAGTGATTCTGTGTTGTTTCACATTAATATTTGTTTAGTAGAAAAAAGCAAAAAGTTTAAAATTGTTAAAAGTTCAATTGTAAATAGTTGTATTTTATAATTTATTTTTTTGTAGCACTCTGTAGAGTGAATAAATAAAGACATATCTATATAATAAACATATATAAATAAATAATGCATGCTTTTTTTAACATTAGTAATTCATGTTGCACATAATTTTACATTATTGTTGGTAATAAATTAATTTAAGCAACAAAAAAAATCTGAAGAGCCGCTTGGGAGCCAAAAGAGCTGGTTCTCTAAAAAGAGCTGGAATTCCCATCACTATTTTCCATGTATCTGTGCATTTATTTAGTGCAGTTGTAATACCACAGCATTACCAGCAGGTGTCTCCTCTGACTCATCACATGCAAGGTAAATTTTGCATGTCCATCTACTCAGTTAAGCCTGTGGCTTGCTGGCAGACTCAGAGTTGAGGTTGGCTTCTGACAGATGTTTATCAGATTTAGGAAATCAGGGATAGCTGGGATCATCAGTAAGTGTGCCTACTGCAGCTTAATGACAGGGACAAGACTGTTTTTCATTAACAAGTCAGATGATGTGCTTTCCAGGCTGTTGTGAGGGTAAGAACAGGCCTGTGAGATGCGAAAAAGATGAGAAAAAAAAAATCAAAAGGGAAATGAGGCTTTTCTTTGGGAGGAATACAAGGAAACACTATACTTATACTATAAGGAAACCACCAGTGCTTGTCTGTGTCTCAAAGATTATGGATCATAATTATGAAAGTACTACTGGCTGGGTATGAAAATGTTATTACATGTATAAAACAAGAAGAGTCTCTTTTGTACAGACAAAAGACAGATACATACCTGATCTCATCAGTATCTGGCACTTTGGTGTACGGAAGTATGGCCCTGACTCTCCTCCTGTCTTCTACAGGCTGCAGAAACATGCACACAAAGAAGAAATCTCTCATTCTTAGCCTTGACCTTCCAAAGCCACATTCATGTTAAATCCCTCAATTATTCTACAATATAAAGTATTCCACTACAAGTCCCTCTGGGAGATATCACACTCGGTGAAGAAGGTAATTAGCATTAGCTTGAGCTTTGCCTTAAACACTTCTGAATACTGCCTGAAGGCAAAAGAGAACGGAGGAAAGGCAGATGTGGAAAATACTCTTTTGTACATCGAGCAAGTGGCTGAATGGAGGAATCAAGGTTGAGTTCATATTAACTCAAAAAGGTACATTTGTTCCACACATCTTTCAAGCCTAAAACATTTTTAAGGTGGACACATTTAAGGAGATATGGTCTGATTTTACAAACCTTATTGCTAACTGTCGAAGTCTTTGTATGCTTTAGGCTTATTTAAAAAAAAGGTTTAAATTCAGTTTTGTTAGATTTATGAGAAAAAGTTATTCCTGAAAACAAGAAGCTGCCAATCAGGTTTTCATCAAAATGCTACTCTCTTTTGTATTTCAAAGAAGCAAACCACAATAATGATGTGTCTTCTGTCAAGTCAAGCCAGTCAAGCATTCTTTAAAATAAAGCAAAAAGTAATTATTTTATACAGCACAATTTCAGCTGAAATCTGACACCCTTCACCTACAGGGAGTACCTCATAATATTTAGACAAGGTGTATTTCACAACATTTATCTGGCAAAACAACAAGGGGGGAAAAAGCAGGTAGTGTCGTGTCAAACTGTCAACAATTCAGCAAAATGTAACACTGAAATCGACTTTAAAAACAGTATTTTGGACTATTTTCAGTAAACTCCCATGGGTGGAGTCATGCTCACCTCTGGAGGGGCCACTGGCGACAGCAGTTTCTCTCCTTTTAGCAGGCAAGATACATAGCTGTAGTAACCAATCAGGTCTGATAGAGAAGAGAACCGCCGCCCACCAATGTAATAGTCCCCACACATGGCGATTATCCTGTTCAGAGAAAACACAACAATGACTAAAGACAGCAGAGTTATTTTTAAACAAAGACTAATCGCTGTGTATCAAAAGCAACAGAAAATGTCCATGTGTTCATATTCATGTGACAGTAAAATGATCTATCAGGGCTGCAACATTGTTTTTCATCATCAGTGCTCCTACGCTGCAGATGAAACGTACAGACTGTGACAAAGTATGATTAAACATCTGCACCATGATCCTCAACAATAACTATCTATCTAAAGAGGATTTCATACAGTGAAAGAAAATAAAGGAGAGGCTGTTCTGTTGAATCCAACAATCATAAGCAGCTTTTTTTCCCTATTTGTAACTCACATAAAAAAAAAACACGACAGCAAATGATTACAATGGCATGATAAAAATATTGCCCTGAACTATATCCCATTGCAGAGCCACTAATCCTAATTCTCTGCTCATCAGCTGAGTGGATCTCTGATTGAGGGTTTATAATAAACACACTTGTGCTATTACTAATTTGTGTGCCAAATCTAAGGACATCAACCATCTGAAATGTAGGTGTCATGCAATTAACCTTACGTTCATAATTCCCTTACTCCTCCATTTCTTCCGGCATCAATGACATCATGCGCCCACATTAAACCAGTGTGAGTAAAGGAGATGATGTCATTGTTACTTAATTAGAAAAAGTGCATTTTCCAGAGAAAACGCCTGTGATTACTCAAAGTGTAAACATTTGTCTTTCTACAAATATGCAAAATTAGGACCAGCAGGTCAAACAAGAGGAAGACATTAGTTGCAGGAAAATACACCAAAATGCAGATTCTAGTAAATTTATAGGCACATCAAAAAGAAAACATGAGGACTGAGGTTCTTCCTTTTTTTAAGATTGTTTCACTGGTGAGATTAGTGTGGTTGCGAAAATAAGGTGGGTGAATGCAGCCAACATTGGCCCAATGGCAGTGGACAGATGCGTGGAGATGGATGAACTTTCAGACCTTCAGACGCCCACCTATGTCTTTTAGCACCTAGAGTGAGTGTTTAAAACAAAAAAAACACACCAGGGAATGCTGAAACCTGGGTACTACCTGTAAATGTACAGTGTTGTTCTCAGTAACCTACTTTTTGATCTCCTGTTCCAATGAGTACTTTCACTTTATCACATGCCACCTTAAAGTAGGCCACCCTAAAGCATGTTCAATTTTTTTTAAGAGGAGGATGTCACGTCATTTGACCTTGACCTAAAAGAGCATATCTTAACCATTAACCTTAGCCGTTAATGTATCCTCATACTGAATATAACATATCCACTGAGGGGGAGGACAGATTGTAATGCCTAATCTGTCTTGTTTTATTGACTGTAAGGTTGTAAAATACCCCTCAGAGTATTTCTGCTAGACAAGCACGCTGTCTTCTCTATTTTACTTAAGGTCCACACACACACACACACACACAAAGTCATGCAGTCATTTGAGCGTGCAAGCTGATATGATTATTAAAAAAAAAAAAAAAACTTAACCTTTTACTCTGTTTGAATGACTGCGACACAAATAGCAACACTGACAAGACAGGCCACCAGAAACCACTTTTCAGACCTAAACATTCTCACTTCACTATGGGCTCATCTGTGAGGTTGATCTTTCACCAAAGTGTCTCTGGCTTTCTGCCCTTTTGGTTAGAATGTAACTTTTGTGGTTCCCCTATTCTTATCTCCAACTTGAGGGTAGCTTTCTACATGCTAACTATGAAAGGCCTTACTTTGTGCAATAACACCTTCTAACAGGAATATATAGACAACTGCAGGGCAACTGTTCATGTGTGTCACACCAAACTATTTTCTAAAACTTTTTCACACACAAAGCTCCCTCAGTTGTAGGCTCTTTGCAATAATATTAAACTGGTTAGCTAAGTCTAGTATGTCGATCAAACAACTGGAAGCTCAAGGACCCTTGTGTAAAGCCCGTTTGGGACCATTTTTGTCTGTAGCGGCGAAAAAGTTAATTACAGAAAACTGAAATGCAGACCATGGCAGGTTATTTAGGGATGCATTTCTGAAAACAGCTACTGTACACATGCTAACTAATCCGAGATGCGTTTAGGGGGGCTCTTCCAGCAGATTCATACTGGGCCCATTACCATTGCTGAGATGAATTTTTTTCAGCTTGTTGCACGTTCTCTGCTGCCTTACCTGAAATGGTTGACCACGTTGGTCATACTGAGGAAAGACAGGACAAAGGAACCGGGCCGGCGGTCGCTCTCCCTGATGAGGTAGCTGCCAGGGTTCCGGGCCTGGCGCAGCCGCTCCTCAGCAATGGTTCGGTCTAGCTTGCCATGGTACCACCTGAGAGACAGATGAGGAGGGAATAATTAGAAATGGGAGACACTATGTATGTACACAAATGGCATCATAATGTATAGACACAAGATCTTTCTGTGACAACTCAAACTAAGATAAGCAGGGAAATACATGTCTGTTAAATAGTATATACACACCATGAATTCAACTGTTGGACTGATTAAATTTATGTAGTGCTGGGTAAAATGGCTTAAAATGACAAAACGCTTAAGAAAATAAATCTATAAGATGTTATAAATCTATTTATTGTAATACACTTTGTTATTTCTTTTAAATGTTTAAGTATTAATATAAAACAGATCACATACAACTGATACAAGAATTGTGGCAATACTAGGGATAGAGGGATGTCATTTATTGTTTTCCAAGGCTAACAGACTCTGGAAACATCCAACCTATGCTAATTTATCAGAAACACTTGGAAGAGGCAGTGCCTTCTTATCAAATGTCTTTCTCATGGTACAGCAACACACTTCTTTTGAGGTCTTCACAGAGAAGTTTTAGAAAATAACCAGAAATATGACCTGTATCAGACACAAATCATAATATTACAGAACGGCGAAATCTGAATTATAACTGAGACTTAACGCACATAAAAAAGCACCTTCATATGGTTACCTGAAGTTATGTGTTCTACTTTAACTTGGGGAGCATAGGCTCACCTTTCATTCTGAAATCAGTTTTGAAAAATTGTTGTAAGGAAATAAGTAAACAGGTACATGATCAATTAAAAATAAAGTTAAGAAATATCAACCTATTCAAAATTGATACTAGATATGGAATTTTCATGAGTGTACAACCCAGACAGAATGAGCAGGTCATGTATTTTAAAATAAATGGAAATGGGACGGCACCTAAAAAGCTTAAATCCAAAAGTGTTTTTTTCTGGAGTTTCCAGCACACCATTAAAGCCTTTCTGCTTCCTGAATTAAACAGAGGCTTTAGGAACAACACTGGTTAAAATTTCAGCAGGTGAGGCTGAACTTGACTGGGTCTTGCCAGCTGGGGTAAAAAATTAACACGCTCTTCGAAATTTAGGCCAACGGTGCCTCTCAGAGTGGAGGGCAGCAACTGGAAAAACATCCAGCGGCGAGGAGATGAATGAGGTGCTGCAGTAGCTCTTTTCACAGGAGACCTAAAGGGCTCCCGTCTGGTTTGGTAAGTAGAGGTCTCTACTTGTAAAGAAAAAAAATGTGATGAAGTCTGCTATCGTTGAGTGAGCTGGAGAAGGCTTGCTGAGCAGGAGAGGGAGAGTTAAGTATCCGTGAGCGGAGCTTTGGAGGGGGGATTTGGGTGATAAGAGAATTGAAGAGGGCGACTGAGAGCAGTTGGAGAATCGGCCCAACAGCCTTCAAGGGGCTGGGAAAACTCGAGGAAATAGCACTGAAGGGGAACAGAACAGTGAAGAGGAAAATGAACGCAAAAGAAGAACGACAGAAAGTGGAGCTGGGCATAACTTCCTGCAAGCTCAGCTAGCTTGATTCAAATATCAAAAGACACAATATGATTTAAGGGAGTTTTATACCATCGCGTACACACACCTCTCATTATTTTTGTATATAATGACAAAAAAAGGGAAAAACATTTGGGACACATGCTATTACTACGACAAATAATCAACAAGTCCAGGAAAATCACTTGCTCTCAGAACCTAATTACTCCAACCACAGTGTCTACAAAAACAAAACACAGTGCAACGTGAACAACAATGTGAGGGCCAGTTTCCATCGCTATAACCCATCCTAACTAAAACAGAGGAAGCAGCTAATGTCAGGCCAGCAACTGGGAGGCTGGGAAGGAATGAGACTGTGTGGATCATGATGGGCAGGGAGACACTGGTTCGTAATGAGGGCCTCTGCTGGTTTTTCCTGGAAGAAATCTCAGATAGAGCAACAGAGGAGGGCTCCCTCTAAGAAACAGACAGACAACTGACAACTGATGTCCTGTGTACAGAATAAATCAACAACAACTATTTTGACGAAAAAAGTAGATTTGAACAAACTGAAGTTCTACAATCAAAGAGTCTGTGTTGATCTCTAAATAAAAATGAGGTATGTTTAAGAGAATTTGTCATCCATGGCCGCATTCTACTGTATGAAAAGTTTCTTCTTCACTTCACATTAAATCCCTGCAGTCATTTGAAGGCAGCAGGACACCATATGTTGATAAATCAGCAGGTTCTGATTAGATATATGCTGCACCAGAAGACAGCACCATTGTGTGCAGCAGTCCACTGTGTTTACCTTGATTGAAATTACATGCTAACGACACTTAGCTGCCAAAAAATTACCCCACACGCCTCTGCACATATCAGAGAGGCCCATGATGAGTCTTACTCTGTTGGAAACATCAGATAGCAGCGCTCATTAATGCTCTGTGCCACAGCCTTACAAAACATTCAGCATTTCATGTTTTACACTTTAAATACATTATGACACAAACTCCTATGACACAATTAAAGATATGACATAACTATTTCCAAATGTGAAATACACTAGAAGCAGAACTGAATAGACTATTTTACCCAACTGTTTTTGTTTATTATTTCTTTATTGTTCTATTAAATAAACTATTAAAAAACATTGGGACAGTGCGCACACAGTCCTTGCACCCTGACCTGCCAGTGGTGGTTGAAATGGGACATGTGATGCAGTCCTCTCTATGGTCTGGGAAATCTGGGGGCCTGTGATGGCCTGTCCCCAAACTAACAGAACAAGCCAATTTTAAAGCTTTTTCTGTATGCAAACAGACACATACACCTACAAATACCAGCACATGTAGGGAAAAAAATCACTGCATTTTACAAGCAATTGTGCAAAATGTTTGTTTGATTACATTCCTCACATCTGACCATGTCACCATATTGTTATGGCTGTAACCTTTGGTAACATTTTGTAGAGGTTTTTTGATTCAAATTTAAAAATGC
The DNA here is from genome assembly GCA_023238725.1 of Scortum barcoo. Taxonomy (NCBI): domain Eukaryota; kingdom Metazoa; phylum Chordata; class Actinopteri; order Centrarchiformes; family Terapontidae; genus Scortum; species Scortum barcoo. The sequence continues at coordinate 11,835,169 of CM041535.1, forward strand.
CTGTATTAGACAGCCAGATTTAACCACTAACACGCCTCTCTCCAGTAAGACAGTGGCTCAATCTACTGTTTGGACTGTAATATATTTAAAACTTCTTGGGCTGACGTCATGCACGTTTATAGAGGCAGGCTATGCTAATGCGGCCAAATGTTTATTCAAACTGATAAACTCCCTGAGGCTGTGCATTGTGCTGCCAGACAGCCTGCTGCTGTTGCTGTGGGTTAGGCTGTGTACACATGTCCAAGAAATGCATCAGCTAGCTTAGTCTGGGCTGTTTAGAGTTCCAGGCGAAAGTATAAAAATAGCATTGCTACAAAACAAAAAGTGCCCTTCACCACACATAGTCTAAGCAGATCACACTTGCTGTTAAATCTGTGTATGCATTTTAGCATATTAGGGTTTAAAGTGCAAGACAAAGGAAACTTTATATAAGAAGGCAGAGGTGTGAAATACCTTTGTTTTAGCACCAACCCTGTCACTTTAGTTCTTGTGCATCTTCCTACCTAACTAACCCAGACGACTAAAAAAGAAACTAAATGTGATATGGATAGATAGGTTAAAAGGGGTTTAGACATTAAGGAAAAATACTGACACTATTCTTCTAAATCAAATAGTGCACTGCAGACCAGTCTCAAGTTACTTGGCAGACTCAAACCTATGAGTACACATACAAGCTGAATATGTGTATTTTTACATTCAGAAAGTCATGATTGTCACCTCACAATTATACCTCTGACTTAATGTTGAATGCAGAGGAAACTCTAGATTGAGAAAATCTTAACAGGCATGACAGCCACAACCTGCTGCTTCTTTAGCTTCTCATCTTTAAAATGCTTGGTTGGTAAGTGTTGAAACACAGTCCTGAGGTTTTCAAATACAGAAAACTAAATTTTGCCTTTCATGTATGTATGTATGTTTTCCTGTATGGTAATTCATTAACTAGGTACACTTGCTAAAATGGAGACTTACTGACCTCTGTACACTGTTTAACAATACAGGTACTCTTACAGAAGATGACCCTGCATTAGAATTGATTTTTTTCCACCCTACAAATTCCAATCAACTTATTCCAAGTGAAAACAGTGTTGGTTTGCATCATGCAAGACTACAAACAAGTGCTCTGTCTAGTGCAGAAGGCAAAGGAGTTCAGTAACAGCTGAGTTTTCAAATTAACTGTTAACTGTTAGCGGACATAATATGTTTGTCACATACCATATTTTCCTGTCATAGCTCTGGCTCTGGGCAGACAAAAATAAACAGCTTGTTGACATTGCTTGATTAAGCCCACTCCTACTCCCTCCTACTCACTACTACTAAATACAGAAATGCCATTCACTGACTTGTTGAATTAAGCAGGTGCATAAAGGCTGCTTTTGCTGCATTTTCTGTTTGGGCTGCTGTTCATCAGACTCAAACATTCATTTTATAGCCGCAGTACTCCCCTCTACTCCTGCTACGCACAATGTTGTCTTTGTTGCCATAGTACTCTCAGCCATGTGGATTTGTTGTTGCACAGTGCCTTGAGGTCATTTGCATTATTTATGTAGCCATGTTGATTTAGTTTACTGTATAATCTAACAAACACTTCAAACATCCTGCCACCTGCACCTTTAGAGAACAGACAGAATAAAATGTGATGTTTACATTTTATATAATTATATTTTATATTTCAAGAAACTTTAGACCATTTGAACTGTGCATCACATCTATCTGGAGATTTGGGAAAAAAATTAACCAAGTTCCAGTAGCTTTATATATAAGCCTATAATTTTAATTCCTAATTGACACTGTCCACTAAGACATGGGATGTGAGTAAAACAAGCAGGAAGGGTGTTATGATAAACAGACTATGAGCATAAGCCATGACAGCGGCAATAGGATACAGTGCTACAATCAGCTTGAGGAATGCCCTGTCATGTCGGTACATGACCAACGAGCAGCACAGTGACGTCCTGGTTCTCTCCTCTGCTGAAGCTCAACTTCAGGATAAGGCATTTATCTCTCTGTATACAGTTCCCTCCAGAGTCAGCTAAGAAATCAAGAAGCATGGCACTGTGGTAACTCACATGACATGGCAAATGGTGGTGCTTTCTAAACTAACCAGGTCACAAGCCTCCACCGAGCCTCTCCCACACCAAAGTATGTTTCAAACTGCCAGTGTGAGTGCGCAGTCGTCACCCATGTTGTCATCCTTCTCCACCACAATGCCCACATCCTGAACCTCACTATCACAAGGGACACCAGTTTAGTCACTTCATCATGAGGCATGGGTGAATCCTTTCAGCTCATCCTATGAGCACACAAGTTACTTAGTTAAGTTGTATGCACAGTTCAGCTAATTGTGTCGTGCTGTCAAGAACAATATTGCAGCACGTCGCTGAAATCGAACATGCCCGAGCCAAGTGAGTCTGGGCAAGATGCCAGAATATAGGACTTAGGCTCCGGCAAGCAGAGCAGCGTGATTTATTGTGTATACAATCCTTCTGGCTATATTTTAAGGCTGAATGCCTTAAAAATATTGCATCATAAGCTCTGATGGGACAGGAGTGACATACTGTGTTGATCCACATAAACCCTCACTGTGGTTTTCTCACAGATTATAGCTTTTGATTTGGAAAGAACAACCTGTGGCACCATAAAGCTTTCCTCTTCAAACAGGAATTAAATCAGAATCGATCAATTATTGGGAAACTGCACAAAAATGACCAAATTTGTCAAAGTAAATACCTTGCAGAATAGAATATGATAAGACTTTTCCAGAGAGAGAGAGAGAGATGAATGAAGTTAATGTTTAATTTGGATGAATATTTATATTAATTTATGTAATTCTAAAACTCCTTACTGAGCTTGTTTTATTTTGAAAATCAAATGGACACAATCAGCCTAATTTGTGCTATAACTACAGAGACTGCGGAAAAGAAAATGTGTGTGTGCATGTCGCACATGTATGTAATTAATGTTTTAATTAAATGGGCACCAGCTGTTGCACACAGACATGTTTTTATACAGCAATATAAATGTGGCAGTATAGATAAACTCCAGCCTCAACAGCATGCTGCTCGCAATGTTTGGGTCATTAATGTGCACTCAGTTCGTGATTAGGTTATTTGAGACAGCACTTGAAGACAGCAATACAGCATAAGCACTGATTTATGAATGGATTAGTAAGATTACTGACAGACATTAATGTTAACAGCCTGATTCTTTAAGTAAAAAAAAATACAACAACTCTGTAGTCTATATATTTAGTCTATTTATTTTAAGTCTCTGGGACAGTGTGTCAGTCCATGGTGGAGTTTTTGGTAAAGTAGTACAGAAGCCAAAGCAATGACAAGCTAGAAAAGGACACCCAGTCTTTGGAAAAATGTGTTCAAAATGAGGACACTGCATACTCTACTGACCAAAATCATTCAAGTGTAACTATTTTTAAAAAATAATGATACCCATGTTGGGTAGGACATAACCATTTAATAAGCCTTATTTAATGGACTGCTGAAACAGTTGTACATCCATTATTTCATATTACTGTGTGCTGATATAATGAGGTTTTAATGATGATTTCAGGTATTCAAAGATTCTACTGTCCGTGCCCATCCACTTTATGTGCAGTGTTGTCGTTACCACCAACTGTTATTCTGATTATTTTTTTCTGTCTGCTGGAGCCAAGTCTCTGGGGGCAATAAGACTAACAGGACAGACGCAGATGAGTGAGTTGGAGCTCGTCTCTGTCATTCTGTCTGTTTCTCATTAAGCCCTTTTGTGAGCTCTTTCTCTGTCTCTCCTCTTCATCTTCTTCTGTCTTCATGGATGCAGCTGTACTCAAACATCTCCACAGACATACTGTCAGCCCTCATCAGTATCAAAAGGTAATGAAAGATTGCATTACCGTACATTAGCGATGCACCTCGGGGGAGTTAGACTTTCTATAGTGGGTGCTGCGTACAACATCTTTTCTCCGCACAAATTTATTCCCCAGTAAACACCCCACTGACAGTCTTAAATAAAGCTGAGACACCCCATTGGTTGTCCGGACTTCACATATTACCATGTAGTAATATGACCTTTCCTGACTACTATGTGTCTCATGTGATTAGACAAAACTGGCACTTTATACCACCATATCACAAATCCCGTAAACACATACAAGTAAAACATAAAGGACAAAAAACAGATCCATAGAGGATTTCCTGTGACTAGTCTAGCTAGAAAGTCAAGCCCAATTGGCTGAAAGACTGCTCTGCATAATATCAAATAAAAGAACTGCACACACACACGATTTTCCTTTTAAATTAACAATATCTTTAACTACAATAAACCAGAATCCTAAAATAAAAAACAGCACATAATCAGGATGAGTAAGCTGTTTCTACCAGCCCATTGTTAAGGAGACGAGGTTAGGATTGCGGGGTGATTTGATGCCCCACTTACGCCGAGTTCGCCCTCTGCTGCATCTCCCTCCTGTGTCCCGTGGTCTCACAAGGTGCACCAGCTCCACTGATGCTGTTGCCGGCCAGGCAAAAACTGTGATCTCCGACGTGGAAAGCCGAGCAAAAGCAGCTCTAAATCCATGCAAGGCATGATGATGTGACCCTGCTGCCACCCTGAAACAGCCATCTTCTGTCACTGGGGTCAATGAGCAACATCCACGGAGGTAAGATGAACAGGAGATGCAGACTGACACCACACATGCATTTAGATGTGCAAACTAATTTGAGGACAATTGCAGGAACATTTCTTGTTCCATTGCCCTTTAGAAGCTGTTTTGAAGAACTTAATCTTTCAGACACAAAGAGCTTTCAGGCAAACTGTAGCTCTGTCGTCTTTGCTCCCACTTCATCCTGCTCTGACTTTCTCTTTCTCTTACCCTTCCCTCTTTCTCTCATAAAGCCACGCATCATGAGCATGCTGCCTATTGGTTTTTGAAGCAGTGGGACAGCGAGGGTAGGGAGTGGCATCTCTGCACACACACACGGACGACTGTATGAATACACATTTCTGCGCTGCCAGTGAACACTCGAATGTACAGACATGTAATAGTGGAAACAAACCGCTCAACCTTGTCAGGCATTCTTTTGGTAAATGAACAAACACTAGATAGCCAGTCAAAGAACTACTGCGTAAATTGTCATCCTTTAACCATTTACTTATATTTATGTGCTCAAGTTTCCACAGTGGAAAGATAAAAAGGTGGAGAGCTGTGAAGGCCTGACAGGAGCTGTGAATTGGTTTTGTTTTGCTTTGCACATAATGGACTGCCACAGACCCAGCTGGAGAGTGACAGCACACAGGGGCACACTTAAACTGTGCAGATGGAGAGCTGGGTCCATCTACACATCTTCAGCCTCACTCAGCTCAGCGCTGACCAGCCATCATCATTTTAATGCCCGGCCAGACACACGCGGGGACCAGAGCCGGAATTTCTGCTTTCATGCTGTGAATCAGCCTCCCTGAAATAACATCATTACATCAGTGATAATAGGTTTTACTGTCATCTACCCGTACAGTATTCTTCCTGTGCTTTTTATTTCTACGAGCAGGGGTGTCAAGTTGAGAACACTGTCTTCCTGCAGAATCGTTTCTTGTCAAACTGAATGTGGAGTAACTTAAACAAAGTCCACAAGACTGACAGTGCGTCTAAGTAAAATAGAGCTAGCTTTACTAGCTTTCAGTTATGTGGCTGATCTTTCCTACGAGTTACAATGCAATGATACTGTTTAAAACAAACACCTTTATTATACTTGCTGTTTGGGTAGTCGTGCCTGTGGTACTACAGTACTTAAGCCTAACCTGGCACTGCAACATTTTCTATGCAAAGTGCCAAACTTAATATTCAGCATACCTAACCAATGTGAAAAGTCATTCAAAATTGTGAGTATTGTCAAACACGACTGAAATGCTGCTGAGGATCCTGTTAAGGCCACAATGAGTGGCTCAGAAGTCTTGAAAACAGGATGCAGGAGAGAAAAGGCAGGGCAGTGTGGGTATTGGAAGGGCATGACAGGACATTACGTAACACATTGAAAATGCATGGAAAGCATAGGCTTTGCCTTATCAATGCACAACACAGAGCTTACACTAATAAAAGTGGAACTGGTATTTCAATCAATGGGTCCAGATAAAACCAAGCCTAAGCATATGCATCCTTTGCTGCATTGGTGGGTAGGCCGAGGGGGCAGTTGTGTGACGAGGTGCAAGTATACAGTTTAATATAAGCTGCAACAGTTTATACAACTTTACAACTAAAAGTATTGCAGTTATTTCAGAAATGTACAGCAGGAAATTACAGGCTTGATGTTAATTGCTGGGCTCACCAGTCATCAAAACTGTGTAATGACTGGTCCAATCCCATTAATAATATGCTTTGTTATAAAAGTGCTGTGACATTTTGGCTACTGGGAACAATCTCCATCAGGAATAACCTAGTTAAGCTATATGACATGATCCTCGTGTCATTTTGGAATTTCATCGTCTCTCACCTTCCTACACAAAGGACAATTAGGTGGTGTGGGTACCCAATTAACGTTGCAGTTAGAGAGACATTTCCACAGCCAACTGCTAAATCTAGTAAACTCGTTCACACAGCCACTTATCTTCAAATCCAACTTTTCTTTCCCCCTCCCCTTTTCTCCTTCCTCCTACCACCACCTCATCAGGGAAACCCTTTATGACTCAAAATCCTAGCTAATCTTCGTGGAAACTCAAAATCAGCGACTCGTTTCCCAACACAGTGTTTGTTCAAGCTTAGGCACTGGGTCAGAAGTTTGTAATGGCTGCAGGAACACAAGCTGTCATCTGACATCTTCACTTTAGCCTGTTCGTTAAGCTATCATCAGTGCGAAATTCTTCACACGTGCCGCAGTCATTGTTTATGAATGAGACAATGTTGTACAGTGGTGTGAATGTATGCGACTGCTGTGTGTCTCTCTCACTCTCAGAAACACCTCCACTCTACAGTGCTCAGCAAATGTGCCGAGTTTAGATCTCACACTTGCAGTGTAACACGCAGTGGGACCACTTCCGACAGTGTGAAAGTTTTCCACCATCACTCTTCCAACATGCACTTTGTGGGCTGCTAACATAACTCAAAAGAGTAGACGATAAGTCTTGGAGCACGATTACAGGAGGCATACAATCTAACTACACAACTGAAGGGGCAGGGTGATATTCAGAATCATTCACAGTAGTCAGCTATGAATGTAACATTGAATGCTGCCAATTGTAGATTTGCCACTGGCATATACTATTATAGGCACAGGGGTAAAAAAAACAAACAAATGTATGCACGTCTTCAATTACACATAGATTTGATGTTCACATAAATAATATGACACAAGATCAGTTGATTTTGTGCCATAAAATGTGGCCCTGGGTTTCACTTTATTGCCTCCAGGTGACAGCTTAAGCAATGTCCGTGACTGTGATGCATTTTCACCTGAATCTCTGTATATTAGATCAGGCATCATCTGAGACCACACCTCTGGATGAGACAGCAACCTTGCCATATCAGCCATGTCTATCACAGCAGGGACAGACCCTCGCCTTAACTGGGTCATCATTGCAAGACGAAAGCAGCACCTTAGAACTTGTCTGCTCTCTAGAGCCATTCACTGCCAGACAAGAGCATGAATGAAGGCTGTGTGTCTAGTTCCCAGGAGAGCCTGTGTCTGACCATGCTTATATTGCCAATGGTAGGTGTTCTCACAAGTAGCATATGCACAAACTTGTACATTCGGTATTTGACCAGTTTTTTAATCCAGATATTTGCTGAGTACAATTCTCTGATGATAGTAATTAAAACTATTTAATGATTTAAACAATGTAAGTGTTGACAGAAGACTTCTGACATTATCCTTCTACAGACCTACACCCTCGGTTTAATGTGGACAAACTGTTTATGTCGATTATGTTCATAATATTGTCAAACCCATCCCAACACCTACTGGAAAATTGCAAGCTAATAATAACCAGAAATGTTAAAGAAATGCGGTCCAGCTTTCCGGTGCATTCATCACCACTACATGCAATTCACCAAAACCACAAACCAAAAATAGAGGAAAAGCTTGTGTTATGTATGTGCCTTGCACAACTGGGTTGAGTAAAGCATCTGAGAATAGGCCAGAGTGAGAGAGAGTGAGTAGATTCATTTTGACTCCCACCAGCGTGTAACGTTATGTGTTAGTGAATGTGGTGGAGAAACATTTGACTACAAGTCTCTCATTGTGAAACAAGCAAGACCAAAGAAAATCAATGCCATTCATGCACAAGTGACAACTGTTCCACTGCCCCTCTGGCAACCGTGCAAGTTGATAAACTGGAATCCAGTTGCAAACCCGTGAAGAAGTCTGTATTCCCCTGGTGAAAGTACTACTTCCACAGTAGTACTATGTCAGATGTTGGATTCAAGTGCAGTTAATTTCATCTAGGGTTGTTCATTACCAGTACAGGCAGGACTGGTGAAATGCTGGCCTTCCCCTTCCTCTGTAATCTGACAGGGAGATATAGAGTGGCTCCTAAAATAAGAGCTGAATCCACACTCCAGGCCCAGTCACTTCCATATCTTACAGTATGAGAGCCAGAAATGACAAAGCTCAGCAGTTCTCTAATGAGACCGTAACAAATGGAAGGGCTGTATTTAGGTTATTACAACACCAGCACACACACACACGGGTTTGGACATGCGCATGCCTGATAAATTCATAAAATGCCTATAATTAGAGATGCGAATTCTAAAATACTATGCTCACGATGCATTTTCCATGCTGTAATCAAATAGGGTGTACAAACCCTGTTATATGTATTAATGACAAAGAAAAAAAACCTATATTTCTAACACATAATGTCCATTAAGTTAGAGGACTGTAAACTAGCTTTAAGTAGACAGTAGTGCAGCAAAGCAGAACCATCAGATTTGTTTTCTAACCCATTTCTATTTACCATAAAGCAAGATAGAGAACACTACTTAGCTGAACAGTGGTTAGGCCATTATGGCTGTGACATGTTTTATGGGGTTGCAATGTGGCTGTGTGACACTGTACCAGTCACAAGTCAGCCAGTAGAAGCGGAAGTAGTGAGGTTTGAAAACTTAATTGAACATTTGATTAATATAGTATATTAACAAAGTTGGCAGGGCAGTATTTGTACATTGTACAATATTGGGTCAATCCGTGCAGATGTTTCCAGGACCTCGACCGAAGCTGAACTCTGTACTGTTGTGAGCAATCATGATCAGAGCCCATGATGCAGATATGACACAATTGGTTTTCGACACAAAAGGCACTGGTTAAGATGCTTTCCCACATAACACGCACTGACCTCACCCTGACTGTGCTGCGGCTTTATCTACTCTTTATGAAGAAAAGATTGCACAATTAACCCCAAACTTGGTGGATTGAATGGAAACCAGTAAGACTTAACGAGAATTCAACAACCCATTAAATTTTTCTACTTGATGTAGACATCTGTATGTTGGTGTATGCAGCTTTTGTTAGGCTTTAAGTGCCTTGTATATTTAGTCTCCTCTAATCAGTGTTATCCGAAGAAAACCTTTGAAATTACCCACACCTATTGATTTATTTATGCAGTACTAATATTTGTGATTTTTATTTACATACTTTGGATTTTTTCTGAATATAGCTAATATCAGTTGTTTAAATACAGCTTTCCCAGTAAAAAGCACTATTCAATGCACCCAAAACCCATTTCATATTTGATCATTTGGTGATCAGTAATCTAGTAGTCGGTGAATAAAGAAAGATGCTCTATGCATCACTTCTCATTGCAAGGTTCGTGATGTTGGCTTAACAAAATATGTGGAAGACATTAATATTACCCTTTTATTTTCACTTTGAAAAGGGCAGTAACAATTCAAGCCATCGACATTTAAACTTTACTTTGACTATTTAAACAAAGACTCAATAAATTATCAAATTGCATTTCTGCTCACAAGCCGATTCTACCAAAAACTACAGGGGTGGTAGTAGTAGTAGTAGTAACAGGTTGTTTAATTGGGATTATTTTATAGCCACAGCTGCTTGGTTATTGGACCCACAGTGCAGGGTTTAATGACTGCAGGCTATAAATGCAGATTTTGGACTGATGATAGCTGCGAGAAATATAAGTCACTATTGAACCTGCAGGAGTCAACACCACTCAACTTCAAGTGTATGACAGCAGGAAGGAAGTGAAGCCAACAAAAAGCACAGGATGCTAGAAAGTGTTGACTTTGCATGTGTTAATGAACAAGACTTTTTTGTGGTGGCACACTTACTGGTTGGTGGGAGGTGCAGAGAGGGGGAACACCACCTCTTCTTCCTCGTACTCCGGTCCATCCTGCATGTCGCTTTCATCCAGCCCAGGAGGTGGTGGAGGAGGAGGTGGTAGTGGTGGCAGTGGGGGGAAGACACTGGGCCCATCCTGGCCTGTCGACGTGGGTGAGACCCGACTGGCCGGACCCTCCGAGGTGGGAGAGGAGCAAATGCCGCCCACAGTCCCTGAGCTTGTTCCCTGGAAAAGCGAGTGTCCGCCCCCTGCTCCGCCACTCCCTGCACCGGTCACATCCCCGCCAGACGCGGAGTAGACCGCACTTATGTCGGGGAGCGAGTCCGGGGAGATGTTCAAATGCTGGCGGAGGGTCGGCGCCGGGTCTTGTCCCAGCTCGGCGACCCGCACCCTGCTCGGCTTGGGGTAGTAAGGGAAAGGGGCCGCCTCCGGGCCTCCTCCGCCTGCCACCCCTGTCCCCGCCGTGACCGAGCCCGTATCCTCGCTGCTGACCTCCGCAGCCATCATGTTGGGACAATGTGTAGAGGGGAAACAGTCCAGAAGGGACCCTGCCCTTCCCCTCTGATCTTACAACGCTCCTTCAGTGTTTTTTGGGGGGGCTCCGGGCAGAAACAACACCAAAAAAAGTTTCTCAACAACAACTACAAAACAAAACAAAAAAGCTAGCGTTTAGCTCGCCGGCTAACGTTAGCCGACAAGCTAAGTTAGCTCACAGCTAGCCGAGCTAACGCTAGCGGGTCGGCTAGCAGCTCCGAGACACTTGATGACTTCTTCGCTCGCTATGTCTTCATTGTTTCCTGAGTTTAAAGTTCACACAGAAACCCTCTCCTCTCGGGAAACTTAACATTCAAGAGGTTTCAAACAGAAATATTAATTCACCAGTAGCTTCCCGTTGTTGTTTTTTTCCTGCTCGGACTTCTCCCTCGGCTCCAGGCAGACCACTTGTCGGGGAGTGTTGTTTTATTGTCACCGTCCTTTTTTCCAGTGTTGTTGTTTTCTTTCCTCCTGAGTTTCCAGCCGTCACGAGTGGAGTCCACAAGCGACCCGGCCCTCTCGCCTAAATCCCCCGGAGCGCCGTGTGTTGTTGTTGTTGTTGTTGTAGATGAGCCACCATGCCGTGAACCAAAAGTGAATTATTCTTGCGCACGGAGGCTAAGTTCGCCTTTATTTCTGGGTTCAGGGCTGCTGGCTGCTGCGCTGCTCTCTCTCTCTCCCCTCCCTCCTCCAGTCTCAGAGTAGGCACAGCCAAGTGAACACAGAGCGGTACCACTTCAATCCATGACATCTACAATCAGTGCCCCAAACACATGGCAGCCTAATTCAGAAGATCCAGCTCTTAAAATGTAGCTTTACACTGATTTTTAGCTTTCTGTGCTGCAGAAAACACACCTGGAGTTTCTAGGCCTCTACATACTGTAGGCTGTTTGCTTATGATTTCATGTTAGGTTATACTTACAGTAAATTCTGACAACTTTGATCAGTTGTATCCCAAATAGTACTTAGATTTGTAATAGAGTATCTACTCTTATGATATATCTCTATGATGATTTGTATTTTTCAGTACTGCAGAAAACATGAGGAACTCAAATACCTCTACATACAGTTTTAGGTATGATTTCATGTTGAGTTAGGAGTTAGGCTATATTCACACTCAGTTTTAACATGTAAGACAATTTTGTCTTACATAGCCTACAGTATTTGGACTACTTAGATATTGTGTATTGTTTTATGTATTATAACTAACCTTTGATCAGTTGCATTGAAGTAATCAACCATACAGAACAAGTTAACTCTTTACAGTTGTCTGGGTACATCATGAACCGTAAACAGGAAATGGAAAATATATATTTGCAGTCTTGTACTTTCTTTCTTCTTTCTTCTTCTTCCACTATTGCACCTCATTCTGCTTTGATCCAAGGATTCCTCCTTTTGGGTAATGAACATGAGGCTTGACAGTCTACTTCTCTGACATAATTCAGTCATCCCTGCCAGGAAGTTTTCGTATTATGTATTCTTTTTTCTGACTGCTGAAGACTAAATGAAAGATGCATGTGGTCTAGTGGGAGTTTTTAATTATCACTTTGACACAGTGCTGAAGACAGACTGAATGTAGCTCTAGCTTTGTGACATCTTTGTTAATTTCAGCTGTGTAAACACTTTCTAATTTAACTCTTTGTGCCACTGTAGTCTGTTAGATATACTGGCACAGACAGTGAGTGGCTACTTGCAGTAGTCAAAGCAGTCTAAAAGTATGAGGACATTGACATGGGTTCATCCTCATACTGACATACTGAAAGAACACTGTGAGTTTGTATCTATTTGTGCACCTATTTTTCCAGTTTTAGAACTGTGTAGCAAGGCATTGATGCTGAATATGCATGCAAGGAAACTGAGTTTTTTTTAAAGTTATGTATATTTAAGCTAGATATATGCACAAAGGAACACAATAGACCAGATTGGGAAACAGAAACATCTCCTTAAAACAAGCAAGAAGTGAAGATGGCTGCAGTGCAGTCCTAGCAGAGCATCTCTCTTATGTGAGCTGGTGTCTGTGGGTAGCAGAGACTTGGTTTTAGTGGCCACAAAATGAAAGTAGAAAAGAAAAATCATGCTGCAGTTTTTAGCTAACATCTCAAATGTGGACATGTGACCATGTGTGATATTTATTTATACTGGTCCTACAAATGAGCTGGTGCACAGAAAGGTTATCACACTTTATTTTTAGCTCTAGCTTTGTTCATATACACTTTAAATGCAACCTTTACTGCACAGTTCAGTAGCAGCAAAGATGAAGAACATATGTTAACATATACATCAACAAATTCAGTGGACATAAACCAAGTTGAAGTTGCTCTTTCGTGTGAATTCTAAGCCGGGAAAGCTTTAAATAACAATTTAAACGCTCAAATGTTGATTGCAGGCTGGGAAGTTGATATGTATAGCGTTGATCAGCTACAGCAGTGGGCTGCTGTTCTCCACCCACCATCTGAAGTCATGCCCCCGATGCAGCTGCCACCACCATTCCACCTCCACCATGATCCTCCTCAGAGCAACTGGCACTGTAAAAAGGGATATCTGGATGTCCCTTCATCTTTGTCATCCATAGATAGAGAGAAAGAAAGAACGATAGATAGATAGATAGATAGATAGATAGATAGATAGATAGATAGATAGATAGATAGATAGATAGATAGATAGATAGATAGATAGATAGATAGATAGATAGATAGATAGATAGATAGATAGATTTAAAGCTGAACTGGGTGGCATCTGCTGTCAGTCCCTGTGTATCTGTGTATCCAAATCTCTTCCCCGTACACTCTCCCTGTTTTCTCAATGGTTCTCTCGTGATGAATGGCTCCTGACACGCTCAATGACAGAGGTGGAAGGGCCAGAGTGTGAAAAACTATACTGCCACTCAGGACGAGGCACACCGTGCATCCCCGTGGGTAGCTCATGGGGGCTGATGCCTCCGTTCTCCACTAAAGTGCAAGCTTCGCTCAAGTCCTGTGACACAGAAGGTCAGTGAACTGTGAAATCTAAAGGCTGACACTAACTTGACATATAACCATAAGAGCCGCTTCACTTGAAACGCACAAATACTCAGTTGTAAACACACAAACCAACATGCACCACCAGCCATAGTCATACACTCAAGCATGCTCATTAGGCACTCTGGGCACTCCAGTGTAAGGTGGCTCTTGGAGTGGCCCAACAGTCTGGTCTTTTTTTGTCTTTCTTTCTTTTTTTCCTGTCATCATGACATCATTGACCCTGCATTTACTGTATGGCCATGCCTTAGGCTGCATTCCTGCTAGGTCCAGTGGTCCGCAGTCCTCATTTAGCCTTATATGGTGGCATAATCTGGAGACTGGGATCATCCTCTGTGTCTGTGTGACAGTGCAACTGTGTCCCGTGGATCCACCCAGACTGAGTGTAATGAGATTCCAGACAGGATGTGGCTAATCGCCTTTCCCTGGCAGACAGACGATACGAGAGGGCCAGCTTCATACCTGCTGAGAGGTGGAGTATCCACTCTCTACCATGTTTGAGTTCAACCACTGACTTTGTACATGTGAGTGTGTGTGTGTGTGTGTGTGTGTGTGTGACAGAGTATGAAAAAGTAGATTTCATACGTGTAGAGGTTAAATAATTGAGTCCAAAATATCCAGCCTCAAGAGTTCAGTTCTCCTGTGTGTGCTCTGCCACTTTGTCCATGTCTGTGCACACCTTCATGTCTATGCCTTCATCTCTGTATCTCTGCATGTGTGTTATGGGATGAGGAGGGTGGGGTGAGGGAGAGGGTGGGGTGAGGGAGGGGGTGGGGGGGACTGCTGCTGACAGTCTGCCAAGCGGAGGAAGAGTGTGTGAAGGAGAGCAGCAGGGCAGCCTGGCTGTTCTGCTCTGTTTCACCATAACTGTGTTGTCAGATTTGAGGACGGGCTCTGATTTGAGTACCACAGGAGCCTGACTGGGTGTCAACTGAGGGCTCTCATCCATATTAATTGTCATATTATCATAGCACTTCATTTCCCTCAAAGACAGCACATGGGAAGATGTCCACCCTCCTTCGCCTTTGAAGACAATGTCTTTTTGGGGTTTTTTTTTGCATTCACTGACATCTCGGTTGTGATATGAGGCGGTAGCATCACATCTTGTAATGTCATTTATGAAATAAGCTCCTGCTGATAAATGTGAATGAAATTATCTATAGCATGGTTTTGGTTGGTTATGGTTTTTGAGTAACAAAGATATGTATCTGCCCTCACTTCACAGACACTGAGTGTGTGTCAATCATCTTTCACCCTTTGTGGTTAGGATATGTTGGTAAAACATTAGATTACATTAAATAGGTACTTTAGATATAAACTGTAACACGGCAGTGAGTGGGACAGGCCATGCATGCATGCACTTCCATTCTCTGTGGTTTTTTTTCTGACCACACACACACACACACACACCCTCTAGCAAAATCTTCACAGTGGGTGTCAACTGACTAACCCCGCAGTGCCTCATTTAAGTGCAAGCGTGATGAGCGTCTGTGGTGAAGTATACACATGTGTTCTGAGTTCCTGGATCAGTGCACAAGCCCACTTGCCTTCTCCCCCTCAACTCAATCAGAGGATACTGGTAGACACATCAGGACTTGCGTGAATAATTCAGAGGATTAACATAAAAGTTAAAAAAAAAGGGGAGTGAGTGACAGATAGATGGATTGCGTGAGTGAAGGTCCTCGGGAGTAGTGGGCTTGGTTCCCCAGCATTACTTTCATGGGATTTATGAAACATGTTCAGGGTCGACCAGATGCTGAAAGTTTAATGTCACATGTGAATTGCCAATGAGAATCTCAGGATGTGACATGAAACTTTCAGAATCTGAAAGAAGTAACTCCAATGAGCACTTTTCTGAGAACACTTCTGCAATTGTGCAAGAATGTACTGTAGTGTTTGCTGTTAATACGCATATATTAGCTCACTTTAAAATCTATTTTGTGCATTAAAGCTGCATGGAGCAAGCCATGCAAACCCACACAAGACACTGTGCTGATTATAAGTTATGTTTTGGAGTATGTTCTATATAATTTATCCCATGCATTTAAGTTTCATGTTGTCAGGGCACCAAAATATTGTTGGCTTTAACTCTCTGTTGCTAGGTCAGTTTTGTAGCCTGTGATAATATTTTTTTCTGTTAAATTTCATCTGGTCTGTTTAGTACACCAAACAGTCAACATGCCTCCAGTTCCTCCTTCGCACAAGATGGGTATTATGCTGCAGGAGGCAGCAGGTCCTTCTGTCACTGAACAGATCTGTGGTGTGTGTGTGTGTGTGAGTTGACATTTCATTGATTGTTGCAGTGTATGTAAAACAGAGAACATGAAAGAGACAGAAGTATGGGGCCTGCTCTATATTTGTGTCTGTGTGTGCAGCACGCTCTCTGTATGCCTGCCCACTTGTCTTGTATATTCTAATTGGTGCTGGATGAGACTTCTGCTGGCATTGCCTCAATATGTGCAATATGTGCTGGGCCGGTCCCTGTGTGTCAGTGACTTACTAATGCGTTGAGCAGGCTATGGCACAGTCTGCTGTTGTACACCTCCTGCAGTCCCGAAAGGGAGTTGGAGGAGGCAGATGGGGAGGCCACTGTGGTGCTTTATTGATGGATAACTGCAGGTTGTGTGTGTGGTGGCGTGTGGGGACACCCACGTCATTAATGCATCGACTTAATTACGAAACTGTGTGAAATTACCAAAAAAAAAAAAGAGGCTTTCATTCTTTACAGATAAATACTGCAGTGGCAGAGTCTATACAAGTTACTGGATCACTGTTTTCTACAACAATGGACACCAGAAACCCTCATTCATTCGTTTTCTTTTTGTTTCTTCCTGACACTCACAGAGGAAGCCAGACACAGCCTAAGCAGAAAAGCTCTTCTACATTCGCTGTGGTGTTGGGAGCTGTTTTTCACTTTCTTTTTTCAGAGGGCAAGCGGGGGAGTTTGCAGCTGCCACTCGAATGCACATATGGGCAGAGTGGTGGTGTGATGGGGGTGGGGTGGGGTGGTAGATGGTGGTGGGGGGCAGTGAGCACATGGCCCCCTCAGTCACACTTTTAGAGAGAAATGGTGGTCAAAAATGGGCAGCTCAACTTTTTCGATTTGTAGTTTGAGGACAACTTGCACAAAATGGGCAGAGTAAGCAAAGATTTTGCAATGTGATAAACACCACGTGTGACTACTTGAACTACGTGAACTAGATCTGGACTCTGGGTGCAACATTAGCTCTGTAAATTTGCTGCTATTTCATTGTGCTCATTATTTATCTCATATCTACAGCAGCATCGGCAATGACTTGTTAATGTCATTCTTATGGTTTCCTCAAATATACACCACACACCGGAGAGCTCTGTTGCAACCAAGGTTTGGTTTTAAATACTGGGTGAAACATGTGGTTGCAGTTTTTTTCTTCCTGAAGTAAATGTCAACACTCTTACAGAACAAAACCTCAACAAAGAAATTGCTTTTGTCTATTTCTCTGTCTCCCTGTGTCACACACAAACACACACAGGATATTGATAGATATTCAGAGACAACTTTTCTTTTTCCTATATTTGTTTTCCAGATACATTACGTGAATTCGTTATGTGAATTCTTTTCAGAGAGCTGGATTGGAGGACAATATATAATGAAACTGGTCACTGCCACTAATGTCTGTGATTTGGAAGAGGGGAAAGGGTTAACTAGGACATATATCATTTCCAGTTTTGGCAAAGATCACAAGTCACTGGCTATTCATTTGTATATTTATACATGATTATTACATTGTGTTGTAACAATAGCCTATGGTAATAGACTAAGGCTTCAACATGTTTGTGGCTATAGATGCAAATTACAGGAACAATTGCAGTGTTTATGTAAATACCCCACTTGTGTGACACCTGGATCTAAATTTTGCATTGTGTGCCTTGTCATATTATTTGAAAAGATGCTTGTCCAGATGGGCTCTGGAGGGAATTAAGAGCACTCAAGCACAAGTATAATGACAACTGATACTCCACAGACAGACTACTATTACAACTAATGGACTGCATCAACAAGAGAAGCTACATTCAGCTTGAGGTTAAAAAAAAAAAAAGATTTTACAGATTGAAGTTAATAAGCCTAATTCACTTGGCACCTATTCAGATATATAACACTTGCAACTTCCCATTTTATATGACAAGCCAATTTCACTTGTTCTGCTGGATTAATATTTGCAGTAAAAAAAAAAAGGGTCCGGAATATAAAAGGGCAAAGTAAAGGATGAAGACCTTCCACTATATGAAAATGCACTGTGTGGCTCAGCGCCCGTGTTTGAGGTTGATGATCAGATGATATCACCCTGGCACCAACAGTCTGGGCGGTTCCTTTTCCCGTCTGGGGTTGCCACGAGAGATGGACAGCAGCTCCCCGGGGCCCAATGAAAGGGGTTGTCATTAGAGGCACTTCCTGTAAAAAGTTACTTACAAATATCAGACTCATAAAACACGCAATTGTGTGCGAGCTTGTGTGTGTGTGTGTGTGTGTGAGAGAGAGAGAGAGGACGTAAAAGCATGGTCTCATCCAACAAATGACCATTGACCATGTATTTGAGAGATTACACAATCAAATTCATACTAATCCACATGGTAGGTTAATCCGGAGACAAAGGGTGACATTTAGTATGATTATAAACATACAGCATGCATAGTACAGTGGAAAAACCCTCTGTCTGTTGATATATATATCCAGGAAATTCATCAACCATCAAAATCCACCATCCACGTCTGTGACCTCAATACCCATTAGTCGAATGTTATCACTTCACTTCAACAGGAAGGGTTTTGCCTGACTCTTTTATTGCCCACAGCCACTGTGTGCTGGTTTGCTGCATCAGGTGATGAGTCACAGCACTAAATGAGGTTATCCCATCCATCCGGACATGCAGGCTGACACCAGAAGCTACTGCCCAACCTATTTGTGCAACAGCTGAGACATCACACACCCCACTAGCTGTCCACTGAATGCATGACATCATCCTTGCTCCTGTGTTTCCAATGCATCAGTAAAGGATTAATGTCTCTCCGGCTAAATTAAGACTGCCGCTGTGTTCTTTTTAGCTATCTCTCTGCTCTCTGTATGTCACATTACAGCCTTCTGGGAGAATTTCTGTTACTCCTATTTGCTGCTTTCTCCTCTTGACTCTGTTGCACCTTGTTTTTACTTCTTCTTCTTCTTCTTCTTCTTCTTCTTCAACCAAATCTTTCTTTTTCTTCTCTCTCTGCTCTCTCATCTCTCTCCCTCCGTCCCCTCCTGTCCCCCTCCTCCTCCCTGCCTCACTTCCCTTCAGCCCCTCAGGCCACGGCGACATGTACGTTGCGTTGCAATCTGCAGCACCGGTGCTCTGCTGTCTCCCCAGGCCTCCCCATCACCCTCTACCCTCCCCGTGTGCTTTTAGGCCCCTCTGTTTAATTCATGAGCTTCCTGTGGCTCCTGTCATGTCTCATCTGGGCCACAGGAAGGCACAGTGTAAATAATGGAGCATCCCCAAAGACATGTTCAATGCTGACTGTCACAGCAGCGCACCATGTGCTCCCACGGAGAGGACAGGACAACAGTCTGCGTCTCTGTGCCTCTCCAACACATATGTCACCTTCATCACATTATTTTTACACATATGGTGAACAGAAAGTGTACTTACAGTAGGGCTGCTCGCATGTGTGAGCACATTCTGCATTTATGTGCTGTGTTTCACTTCTGAGATATTTTGCACTATGCATTAATACACATTTAAACAACTGAAATGTAAAAAAAAAAAGTTGATATTTTTTATCTTCGACTTCAATAAACTACACTTACACATTTCTTTTTGCGTAATCGCACTACCCTTGTTTTATTTCACCTGGCTACATGATCACGGATGCTATACTCCCCATAAAAACAAGCTGAGGCTAATTTATCGGACCAGCCTAAGATTCTCCCACTGCTAGAATATTTACCATTGATCACATCTAGGCATTTTATAGGCATAATTCACAGCAGAGGCGGTTTGAAAGCAGCACCCCATCAGCGATCTTCTGCAGAATCCTTCCTTAAACCCCATAACAGGATGCTCGGATCAATATTGCTGTGAGACAAAATGAGAAATCAGGGCAGTGGTAAGGAGGCGAGGCCTTCACTTAATTCTCCCAGGGCATTCCTTAGAGGCAAAGTCTTTAAAATGATCTGCTTGTTAAGCGTAGGCGAGCAATTCCTCAAACACAACAAAGATCCTTTTGTCCTACTCAAATAGCTACCTTTAGGATATTTGTTCTGCGTACATCAATAAAGAATGGATCAGGACAAGGGACTGAGCCTGGATAGGATAGTAAAGCTCCAGGAGCCAAACATGGTGTCTTTGTAATTTGCCTTCTTTTCTTTGCAAAGTCATCACGCGCTCTGCAGGATTCCTCTATTATCAATTCTCAGGGCATCAGGAATGTTTATGACGTTACTATAAATTGGGCGAACAAACCAGTAACGTAAAGGGGGCTTAGTGCTGCGATGTACAGACAGAAACTGAGTCAGCTGTGGTGTAAAAATAAACTCAGTCCACCTTGAATCCAAGCTGACAGCTTTTCTTTTTCTTTTTTTCACTTCTGCGATGGAGAAAAGTACAAACCTTTTACAACCACTTTTATATCTGCAGGGACTGAATGTTTCATACTTAAAAAACACATTTGGAGTGACGCACGCTCTTGTGTGTGTGTGTTTGAGGTGGGCTTTTGTCACAGACTGTTATTTTTTATCTTACTCAAACACTATGCAGACCATAGTATGGTCCAATCTGTGGTAATGAATGCAGTGACAGCTTCCTTACAGTAATGCCTTCCCATAGAGCTAAAAATATTATATATATATGTTTACATGTGTGTCAGGCAGAGAGAGAGGAGAGAGAGAGAGAGAGAGAGAGAGAGAGAGAGAGATGTAAATGTCACAGTGGTTGATCACACCAACAAGGGGAATCTCTTGGGGGGTAACAACCTGGCAACACACTATGTCCTTATTGATCTGTGCTATGTTCAGCAAATCCACTACTTAGGCTGACTTGTGTTTTGCAATCACCTGTGAAACCCCCCACTGTTGAACACTGAGGCGTATGTTGTTTAATTCTGCTTGATCTGGCTCCCCGTGGCTGTTGATGTAGCCCATTTGATATGTACATCTTGGGAGTGTGTGCGTGTTTGTGTGCCCACATGTGTAAACATACACTCATTCGTCAGCATAGCAACCAGCACACAACATCCACTGTGGTTTCCTTTTCTTCTGACTTGGTAGATTTGGTGAACATAATATATAGACAGGTAGATGTTAAAGGGACATAGATGAACCAGAATGATGAAACCCTTTGTGCTCTTTGCTGTGACAGCTCAAGCAGCATGCATAACATTGTTATATCCGATTTATACCCCATGACCCTTTTGAATTAAATGAGAATAGCTTAAAACATGATTGTGAACTGATGTCTGCTGTCTGCTAATGACCCCAGCATAGTTTAATGCAATGGATTCACATACACTCTATATCTGCGACTGAGGCTGGCAGTACTGTTTTGCAGTACTACCCCTCCTAAATAAAAGTAATATCGCTATGAAAGACAACATATTCAATATTTCCTTGTCTGTAAATGACAAGCAAAATAAATGTCTATCTATATATATCCACGCATGTCCCATTGAACATCTAAAACATGAAATATTTATTCATTCTGCTCGTTCATTTACACTGTTACTGTCGTTAAACATTTATGGCAAAGGGAAGGGCTGCTACTTCACTGCTTTTGTACATATTGGGTTTTAATAAGATTGTGAAAAAAGAAAAGATATTGACAAAGCAATGATTGTTGTTATTTTTACACACACAGCAGTGGAGTCTGTAGGATCCAGAACAGCGAGGAAGTAAAATGAATTATGTCAACATAATAATAATAATGTGTCAACATAATACAAGGCTTACATTTTTTGGCAACAACCAGTGATTTAGAAGACATACATGTTTGTAAGTAAGTTGAAAGAAACATTTCCTCCCTGAGACGCAGCTCATTCACTGCTGTGGCAGGAAATAGGAGGAGGGCACTGTATGATCAAGAGCCCTCTGCGTGCCAAGAGATGCAGTTTACACAGCTAGTTGTAACATTATGACAGAAACTATTAATGAACTCGCACACCGACTTTCCAATCTGGCATCAGCTTTCTGTTTGATCACTTACAGGCCTATATCAAAACCAAAATGGCTACATGCTACCCTGGTTTCCTTGTGAGGCTCTTTATATCATTCAGCGGCTCGATAACAAGCAAATTATCCCGCTGAAAAAAGGTACGTTCAAGCATGAATAATGCAAAAACAAATTTAGATTATGGAATAGATTGCATTATAAATCAGTGCTCGGAGGCAAGAGGTGAGTGTCTGCTATCTATTTGGCATAATCCGCTCCCTGGAATGGATGAGAGGAAAAGTGTGTTACTTACGATGTGATGAAGTTGGGTCTCAGCAGAGCAGCTCCCATGGGCCGCCTAGAGTAGCACTGTAGGAGGCTTTGTTTTGTGTTAAGTGGAAGAGCGATGGTGGATTAGACAACATGGTGAAAAATAACTGCACTGCAGGTGAGGAAATCTAGGACAAGCCATTAGATGAGGAGGGATATTCATCTTCAGCGCTTAACCTGTGCATTCCAGCAGAAACAGGCTATAAATATTATCTTTATTTAATGTGAGGAAGCTAATTCTGCTATTATTTTCATCTTGCCAATTGCCAATATCAGCTTTTCTGACCCAAGTGAAAGAAAATTACTATCTCATGAGCATGAAATAAAAGGTGCTCATACTCTTGAATGTAAGTGCAAAAGGTTTTTTTTATCAACTGTGGCAAGCAGCTGAACCTGTAGCCTCTCTGGCACTCACTGTAAAGACGCTGATGTTTAGAGAGATTTCATTCTGACTGGAAAAAGCCTGCAGCAAAGTAGCATGTTTATTTTGTTGTTTTTTTTTTAACCAGCGGCAATCTTTCCAGGGTCTCTCTCAAACGGGAGCAGACACAGTTTTTCGCTCGAGGGCGAAACTTGCTCTGCAATTAATTAAAGAATGCTTTATTGCTCGCTTTTACTAGATAATGTTCTTGCCTCCCCTCACCAAGAAAACACATACTGTAGAGACGCACACCCAGCACTCTTGAGTTAAATCTTGTTTCGCTGCATTTTTGATATATGGAAAATATTAAAAATAAGGGATTTAGAGATTTAAAACAAGGGATCAGAACAATGCAAATAACTGCACAATGTAGGCTTCAGTAGTGCGTTTTGTGCATGATTGAATAGTTCCAGGAATACTCTTTAGTCTTCAAAGGGGATGATGGTTACTGTTGGATCCGGATAAGCAGGTATGGTTTTATCATTACTGGCTAGACAGGAACTATTTTTATCCATCCTTCCCTTCACTGCCTGCAGCAGTACAGTGAATGGAGCAGTTTTTTTTTGCTGTTCATCCTCTCTCACTTTCCACGACAATCGCAGCTTATGAATTTATTATCCTGGGCTCTGTGTACGTGGTGGTATGGAGTGTAAGCTGAGGAGCCACCTTTGCTGCAAACATGGTGTATTTAAAATACTGATATAATACTGAAGTCTATAAAGTTTGTGTGTGTGTTTAAACTGCTACTGAGGCTGAATGAAAGTGACAAATGCCCATCTGCGATGAAAGGCCACATGGAGGAGCCCTGAGAGGAGAAGACTGCTGTGGCCTTCTGCTCTGCACATGTTGTGTGTGTTTGTGTGTGTGTCTGTGTATAGACAGATAGATTTTTTAATTCATTGTGTGAAAGTCAGTCCTTTATCTCTGTGCTAGGTTTGCCACGTGATTGGCAAATCCAGACTTGCTAGGCTTGTTTTGTTCTTTCTTCCATCTGCCTCCTCAGTTTTCTTTCTTTTTTTCTTTTCTTTTCTTTCTTCTTTCTTTCTTTTCTTTCTTTCTTTCCTCCACGGACCTCCCAAGGCCAGCAGCATCCAAAAGCCTCTTTATGAGGACCATAATGAGAAGTAAAGCGCTGCATTCAGTGGCGGTGCCTCTGGGGCCTGTTGCATTTCTGAGCTTAGTTTCATGTCCCATCCCATTCAGAGGGGTTGATGAAAGGGCATGATGCACAAACAAACAAAAAGCAAACAGCAGGCTATTCTTAGAAGGACAGGGCACGGAGGAAAGAGCGATGGTGATTCTGCTGTTCACCCGCACTATTAGTTATAAGCAGCAGAGGTTATAAGAGGTTACAAGTTAAAGTAATACAGTTACAAATAGATATACAATGTCTTTAGAAGATGCCTATACTGGCAGAGAAGCATTTATCAAAAACAGTGCTGCTGTTCATTTCACTTGTTTTATTGTCACTGATTTTAAGTAAGGCATATTTAAGGTTTATTTTGAGGCATCGTTTCAAGAAAGCTCTGAGGCAGGAACTTGTCAGTCTCTTGGTTGCCTCTGACTCCAGAAAAGGGAAAAGTGTGGGTAAAGCCCCCTCTCCTGGTCAGATCTTGCAACCCGAAAACAAGAGATGTTTTGTCTGAATGAATGAAAACTGAGGGAAAAAATACACAATGCACCATTTATCTGGAAAATCCAATGGAAACATTGTAACTAATTAGACAAATTGTAACTAATGAGACAGACAGTGCACTTTGACCCCTTTTTTGTTATATATCTTGCATTAGCTGTAACGTGATTCACTTTTTAAAATAAAATATCCACAGTGATGGTGCTGTGTGACTCTTGCCTCACAATGCCCATGCTGATGAGACTCACGTCCCCCTGGAGTGACAACAATGCCGACAGTCACAGTGCATCTGTGTGTGTCTGCCACATGGCAGTGAGCCAGCGCACACAGACACCGCCATGTGTTCTGATGGTTTGACGCAGAGATGGGAACAGTTGTCAGAGAGGGCCTCTGTTGTTGTCAAAGCAAACAGCCATGGTACATAGCATCACATGTTTTGATAGCTTCTCGGTACCAGCAGCCCGTCAGGCCTGGGATATTTTAAACTAGCCAGTAGATGGCACTGTAACACCAAAGCTGAAGCAAGTGTCCTCACGTTGGTGTATGAAAAAAAAAAGAAGGAAAATACATCACCATTATGAGACATGTCAGCCACCCGTTTCCTCTCAAATTAGGCAACAGATTGGTCAGAATGAAAGCTGTACATTAATAGGAGATGAAAACAGAAGAAAATGCAGAATCTCAGGATGAATTTATCTCGAGGAATACAGACTTTGAGCTTTGAATTTAGATGTTTGCCACATTTATATAAAAAATATTCCATTTCTATAAAAATAACAAACATAGTGAGCATCTGTTTCCCCCGAAGCAAACTACGTGGGAAATCCAGACACTGAATTATGAATTAAATGTAATCACTGTTACACAGGAAGAACTGATATGCGATAAATGTTAATAAGCAGCTCCAGCGAGCAAAGCATGTAGCCTACATACTCAGGAGTGTTGTTCTCATACCTTGGGAACAATGAGTAAGTAAGTAAAGGACAGAAATTACGACCTCTCTGTTTGGCTCGCGCTGCCATGAGTTCCCCATTGCCTGCTTCATGCAGCTGTAAATAAAGGTAATTGTACAAAAGCTTAATTAAATGACATAAATCCTGTTTACGGCATCTGGGCTTTATTGAGCCACTGAATCGTGGGGGAAAGGAGGGCTGTGTCGTGTGTGTGTGTGTGTGTGTGTGTGTGTACAGTTTCTTTCTTTTCCCACCCACCCCTCCCTCACCCCACCCCACTGCCTGCTGCCAGCTTCTACGTACTTCCCCTTTTTGCAGACACACAAACACACACACACTCACACACATATACTGCACAGTGTATGCAAAAGACAAAGCATAAAGTCCCCCCATGTGCCCCTCTCTCTCTCTGTGAGGATACGAGGTGCAGCTTTATTGTGGCTCTTGCTAACATCACTCTCTGTGAGACTCTGGACACACGGAGCAATAATTCATGTCTTTCATTAGAGATGAGTGTGTGTGTGTTTGTGTGTGTGTGTGGACAGAAGGTGTGACTGTCTGACTGGCACTCCGGCAGGGCTCCTCTGGTATTCCACACCACAGGCGAACTCAGACGGCTCGGCCCAGTGTCCATGACCCTGACACCCGACGGGAGGATATTTAATGAGCGCAGGCAGCGAATGAAGCACGCAGACAAGGACACCCCTGCTTTAAAGAACAAGCAAATATATTTATAGAAGGTCAAATGGAGTTCAAAGCCGTGCGCTCACTCTGGTTGTAAAAACCCCATGATGCAAAGGCAAGCTGTGGGGCGACATTCAGTCAGCAGCCCAATCAGTCCGCATTGGTCTCAATGTGGAATATACAGCGGCCATGAGCGCGCCACCTGCCTCAGAACCTGCCTCCGTTTCATCCAGCGAGCACAATCTCTTATGATTGATTGATATTAGATTGAACTATGCTGGCTGTTGTTTCAGCACCATTGACTTCAGCAAGAGTTGCAGCCGAAGATTACAACGCTGATTGCATTTCAATTTTTAATGGAAAGTGCCAGAATAGCCAAAGTTCTTTCTTGTGAGTTCACGCAGAGTGTTTTGCGCCATTAGCGACCCTCAGAAAGACAAATTGGTTGCATTACCAGCTGCCTAATGTTCATTTATTATTTGTAATAATAAAGTGGCATGTATTTGTGCTCGGCTGAAATTGATTATGTCGTGCCGCACACCGTTCCTAGAGGATGATGCTCTTTTTTTTTTCCTTTTTCTTTTTACAACCTCATAAGTCATCGGAGTCTTTGTGGCAGTTATTAATGTTTTCATGTGATGAGATGCCACTGAATGAACTGGGCCTGCTCCTGTTAGATGCAGTGGAACATGCAGGAGGACATGATCCTACTGTATGCACCTTAATGGCCACCTGCCCAGTCAACTGAGGACCATTAGACCCAGATTCAGTGCATAACTGATAGGGATTCCCCACATATCGCGTGGGTGTTTCATGGCAAGGATGATGGTTAGAGATAATGCATTAGGTCGGGGGCTGCAGTGTCCAGTGGAAACTGATTTGAGCAGACTGCATTCATTCATCAGGCATCTCAGAGTTGGAAGGAGAGAGGAAAAAAAAGTGGGCTCCAGATGGAAAAAAAAGGATGAGATTTAAAGGGAAATGGTTCGTGCTGACAGATAAAAATCACATAGTGTAACTGGGTGAGAAAGGACAGATAGAAAAGTGTCCCCTAAAAATACTGTTGGTTACCAAGGATATACAGTAATGCAACATTTTCTTATATTGTGCTCAGCCCACAGGATAAGACAAAGCAGAGCTGGCTATTAGAAATCACAGGTGCAAGTGAATCAAGCAGTCCAGAGAAAGATCTAAGTCATTTCCACAGTAATGTAACAGATGAATAATTCACTCTCAGAAACGGTACTGTTCCTGCCGATACAGCCTCAGCATTCTCTCTGGCAGACTATAGCGGAGCAACCCATAATTGCTCACGGCATGAAGTAGTACTTAAAGCCCAGAACGATGTAGATCAGAGTGCAGTGCACACTACAGCGACAGGCGCCACCAGTAACTAGTCCATCATGCTAACTTCTTTACTGCATCAGATGAAAAAGTTAAGGGCCCATAATGCTGCAACACTGCTTGCGCATCACTGCGGGCTATATTCCACATGAGCTGTGTGGCAAAAAAAAAAAAAAGTGCAGGGAAGGGCTTTTGAATCAAAGGGAGCAGAATTACAGCAGTAGTTAGAATTTAATGAAGGCACATAAAGTGGAAATCTCGGTGTTCGAGATCTCAATGAACTGCATGGGTTGGAGGGTGTGTGTGTGTGTGTGTGTGGTGGTGGGGATGGGGGAGGCACTGGAGGGAAGATTTTGATCCAGCCGGAACAAATTTGTAAACTGATCTGCGCACTGCATGGCATCCTGGTTAGTTTTAAAACCAGGAGATAAGTGAAATTCCCAACATAATCACTGGAGCTCTGAGTCTGAGAGATCAAACGGCGACAAACACGTAGTGTAAGAGCACGAGCTCCGCAGGAGTGCTCGGGCCTCCATCCTGCCAGGCTTATCTGGCTGTGTGTTGGAAGAGTACTAGCAAAAGTGCAAACCCCAATATTATGGTCAGCCCACCCCCTCCCACCCCCACCCCCAGTGGATTATTACTGTATGTAGCTATTCTCTCAAAGGTCAAGAGAAGCGATTTGTCTCTCCGCCGCTCTATACTGTCTCTCACTCTAAATCCCAGTGGTGTCTGGGAAGAGATGATAGAGCAGTCTGTTCCTTCCCTCCCAAACTCCCTAACCCCCTCCCTCCCTCCCTCCGTTTCTCCCTCCCTCCCTCCCTCCGTTTCTCCCTCCATCGGTCATTCCCTCACTCAGCTGCTCAATCAATCTTTTAGCCCTCATATTTGGCAGAAGGCGCGGTTGTTGCTAAAAACATTGCGTGCGCAGCGACGTTTCATAAAGTTTCAGTTGTTACATTTCTCTCATGATAATTCAGTCCCGGCTACACTCATGCATGTTTTATAAAACTGCTTAGCCTTGTGATGAGACAGAGGGAGAAAAAAAAGCTAAAAAAGCAAATATTTGAACCTTTTTTTTTTTTTTTGCAATTCAAATAACGGTCTCTCCTCCATTGAGAAACATTGGCATGTAAACATTTATGCATTATTTTCTCACTGTCTCAAAAGCAGGTGTTCTTTTCTACTTATTCTTTTATTTCCTCCGCTCCCAAGCCACCACATCTTACTTTTCCACACTTGCAGCTGGTAGTGCAGATTTGATTCAGCATTTCCAGACTTCCGAAACTCCCTGTTGCTCATTCTCTGTGCTTCACTCACAGATGGCGGCTGAGGAGGCTCCAGGGACACTGGGCTTGCGTGGCCTGATTGGCTGGATGGAATACGTGTATTTCCGAAACCCAACAGACCCCAGATTGTTTTGCTTTGCTCTTTTCTTGTGTCTGTCCCATTCCACACCCTGAGTTGAGAGTCTTTCACCCACAGAAGATGAACTTGCATCCATGTACTTGTTGTGAACAGGACTTTTTGGGATAAAGTGTTTTGCTGTTATTAAGTGCTTAACAAATACTTAACTCGCACTTTGCAGAGTGTAATTACCTTAATGTGGTAACTGTAGCTTGGCACTGAGGCTTTCTGTGGAAGGCCGACCCATATTTTTCACATTTATGTGTCTATGAATAAATGGAATATAAATCAAACCTGTTCCATGTGAGTAACTCATTTAAAAAGGCAGTCAGAGGTTAAATAGAGTGGTGGAGGGCATAGTTTAATTAGACCATCTTTTCTTGCTCTGTAAAGCAGGCCATTCACCCTAACTTTAAGAGACCTTTTGGGGATCTTACTGAGAAAAGTGAATTAACGAACCATTGAAATTTGCAGCCTCTAAAAGAGGGGTGAAAGTCAGTAGAAACACAGAGCCAATTTAGTTACAAAACAAAGAAAAGAATACCCAAACTAAAAATATCGCACATTGCCAATATATACAGTTGTGCAGTAACTTAGATTCCATTAAGCTAAAAATACAAAAGTATTCATTTCCTCTGGCAGTGAGATGTTTGAAGACAAAGCAGTCTGTGAGTAGAGATATAAGTAAGGTGTCATAAATGCCCATTTTATACTGCTGAACAACACCCGCTGAAAATGCAATTAATTTCTAAGAATAGACATTCAGAACAAAGACACTCCAGAGCAAAATCGTATTTAAACTCAAAGAACTGAACTTAATTGTGTTACCAGACTTTGAAGGTAGGTGAAATTCAATTTCAAACTCTAAAAGACCATAGCTGCGTCGAATTAGGCTAATGTACTTTGTTCAATTTTTTTTTCCTGTGAAAATTACACCAAAGTAATGAAATATTATGATATAGCCACGGGGAACGATTTTCAAGGATAGATGAAAACATTTATTCAGAATAAGGGCACTCTATAATATGATGACGTTGCATCAAGATAATACTGCTGAGAATGTCTTCTTTAAGAGCTTATAACGATAGGTTAGATCTCTGCTGGAAATGATGAAACTACAGTGAAATTTTGGTAATGTGTGGCTAAAGTTCTGCGAGGGACCTTTTATTAAAGAAATACTCCAACTTTCATAAACCACTTTATTACCTGTGCTTTCTAAGGTTATTACTTGAAATCTTGGATATATATATATAAATCTTGGATATATATATCCATATATATATATATACACACACACGTCACATCAGATATACATATATATACTTTTTTTTTACTTCAACATCATCTTTGTTTTGAATATTTTTCCTTTTCTCCCCTTTTGAAATGCACCACTCAAGCAAGCTCTGGAGTCTTGAAGCCCCCAGGAGCCGAAGGGCCTACATGTTCTATTCAGAGTCACTGTTTTCAAAGTTTGAAAAGAAGTCTGCCTGCCGTCAGTTTGGATTCATAAACCAAAGTGTGAAAGATGTGATGGAGATAGCGGGATGCAGAGATGTGGGGGTGGGGGTGGATGGGTATGGTTGGGTTGGGGGGAGACAGCAGACGGGAATATTTCTCAGTTTGCCGAGGCAAAACTGACATAAGTGTCTATATATGAATTTAGGAATGGTGGATGTGCTTGAGCGTCCACTCTGGTCCATGGCTGCTTGTCACAGCTGAAACTGGTTTTCAGTCCCA
The DNA here is from genome assembly GCA_023238725.1 of Scortum barcoo. Classification (NCBI taxonomy): domain Eukaryota; kingdom Metazoa; phylum Chordata; class Actinopteri; order Centrarchiformes; family Terapontidae; genus Scortum; species Scortum barcoo. The sequence goes on from CM041535.1 coordinate 11,865,663, forward strand.
ATAAGGTGTGTAGACATTAGACTTTATTTTGGCAACATCTATCAGTCTTTTTTGGCAAACTCAGGCATATTCTAACGTGGAGAGTCACTGGCTTCCCGGGTAGAGTCAAGTGAGTGGTGCTTTTGATTGTGCATCCATGTGGGTGCTCTGAAATAAAAAGAGACACGTCACATCAGAGCTGCTCCCTTCAGGTCCTCCTGCTCTGGACTTAGCTGAGATGAAATGCTGCAGACAGTATTTTGCTGTTTTAACAAACATGAAGCTGAATTGTGATTTTCTACACAACTGGAAATGTGGAATGACATTGTTGTGAAGACTTTGTGCACAAAGACTTGGTCCACCGGGGCAGTAAAACCTGCAGTGGACCAGTTCTTGTTTTGGTCTTTGTTGCAGCACACAGCACTCTCGTGAAGTGGCCTGATCGTTCCCATTACAGATTCAGCAAATGTTTTTGTTCAGTCAGCTTCCTCATTTGCCATGCAAGCTGAGCTGTCAGGGGGCTGCAATCTTTCCCTCAGTCCTTATCGTGCTTCCTCTCATCCATCCCTTCTCCTTCGCCTCGCTTTTCCTTAAGTGGCCACCCACCCCTGCCATGACTTTGTTCACCAAATAAACCGGGGCACCTACTGTGATTGGACCAGCCAGTGCAAAGTCAACTCTTAACCTCGCTTATTAATTGGATATCTTGGCCTCTCCTATCAGAGTGAAGAGGCTACAGAGCAGTGGGATAGTTTTGTTTGTGTAGACCTCCTCACACGCACACACACACACTCACTCACACACATTACACACACACACGCACACATACTAAAATCAGCAGCTAACGATTTCATCAGTTAAGAGGCTTTTTATTCTGTATCTTATGTCTTTATAATTGCAAAGTGGAATGGGATAACTGAGTAATTTTCACTTGATTAGCCTGCATTGTAAAAGTTGAAAGATCTAACAAGATGGGACTCTTAAGAAACTCTGAAGATGACTTAATCCCATTGAAAAGGTAATTAAATTTATATGACTTTGAGTAATTGCTGCAAAAATAAAGTTTTGGTCTTCACCAAACAGAACTTTAAATGGCCCATCGCTGACAGGAGATCTGAAGGATGTTCAGAAAGATTTCTATCTGCAGGGTTATTTCATGCAGTCAGTACCAGAGGGATTACATGTCATGCAGTGGTGGATTTAAAATATCTAATTTGTACAACAAATATTTGTGCTTTTTGAGGAAACAAATAAAAATAAAAAAGGTATTTGATCCCTTCATGTTTACAATATTGAGTTAGTCTAGTGAGGCTTTGTGGCTGAGGTCCTGGGCGCCGTGTGGTTCAGCGGGGCTTTGAAAGGCACCATTCACAGGCCCAACTGAACTCAGGCCAACCCGAATTGTGCCTGCCGGTTTCATCCAAACATCTGTGGTGTCCAAAGAACATCCTGGAAGAGACTGGTCTGCAGAGAAAACAAACCAATCTGAGCACCCCGTGCCTTCCTCTGTCCCAGTCCGCCCTCCCCGTCTCTGCGAGACACAGGCCTTTCATTCATATTTCCCCCTGCACAGTCATCTCTGCCTTTGTGACTTGTATTGTATCTCTGTTGGTGCTCCGTTCCCGCGTTCAAAGGAAACAATTACTGTTGCGTCCCGCCCTCCGAACAAACACGGACAAAAACTATGTGAGATCAAATTGTGTTTGTATGGACTCTCACTGTGCTGCTCTGAGCTTCATATAATGGGTTTGCCAAACTTTGACCCGCCTCGAGTTACTTATCATTAATGTGCGACAATCAAAGGACATGACTATGAGAAAGAAATAAAAAACTGAAAAGTGGTTTAAACCATAAAGAGCAATGATTCCAGCTGAGCAATTTCCTCATCATGCGGCAGCTGTAACCTTGGCACTGCTAGTATTTTAATTCTCCCAGAATTCATTACATGTCCCAGCCTGATAGTTTGTTTTTGTCCAGATGGGGGCGCTATCAGGCTACTCAGCAACCGTGCAACAGTGCACCACTGTGCAGCTTCTCCACCTCCGTACCTCTGCATCTCTGTCCTGGGAGACTACTGCAGAGCTACATCAGAAATCTTGCAAATATGGTAAACAGAGTTGCAAAAACTATAAAAGTGCTGATTCTTCGAGTTCAGGACAGTGTTTGTTCCCAATGGGGAACGATTCCAGAGATACCGTTCCTGTACCTGTGCAGCTTCTTCACCCCTTTTTTGTGCTGTATATCCATCAATATCTCTTTCTTGTCTGTCTTCCATCCAGCAGTCTGTACAGTAACTAAAAATGCAGGCCATATTCAGCTGTTCTCTACATCTATATACTTGTAAAGCAAAGGTGGATCTCTTTGCTGACCTTGCTAGCCTGCATACTTGGCACCAATTTTAGGGAGTACTGCTGATTGCAGAACAGTTGCATTTCATCGGTTTAATTTTCTCTCTTAATATGACTTAAGGTAAGATAAACGTACACTCAGAGGTTTTGTTTGGCGGCAGTTTTGGCAGAACTATGACAGAAATTGTGTGTTTGCACTCGTGGATGCATGTGTGTTTGTGTCAATACTGTATACATATTTCAGTAGTGTTGCTGTGGTTGTACTTGAACAGTGTTTGTGCATCTGTTTCGGGGCTTATGTGTGCGCAAATGTGCATGTGAATATGCAGGTTTGTGGTGGATGCCTCTCAGTGTGTGAAATGCCATGGGTTGAATCCCCCCCAGTAAGAGCAACAAGGGAGGCAGAGCACTGGAGAGCAACAGAAACAGTTTCTGGCCCAGAAAAGGTTCAAATATTATCTCTCTGTCTGTGGGAGGATAGGAACCCGTGGCAGAGAAAACAACAACAAATGATCAACTGCACCTCCTTTTTTTTCTGCCATCCCTCTTACTTTCCATCTCTAGTAGTCTCACATTGTCAGACCTTATTCCCACACATCTTTGCACTGCTCCAGTGCAGCTGAAAGCATCTCCAGAGATGCTTCATTAGAGAAAAAGATATCTTTCACTGTTTTATATTCTCCCATGTAGATCACATACAATCCAACCAACACAGTCCTGGCTGAGTTGAGAAGGGTTGTTAGAGTGAATAAGCCAGCTGACATTTATATGTAGCCTCTCTGAGGATACTCTGTGCTGCTAGACAGTCATAAAGAAATGTTACTAATAAATGGGTATGAAGAGCTAAACAACAAAATGAGTATGTTCTTGATAAGTAGCAGTGGCAGAGAATACAAGATGTTGCTCAGAAATTTTAACTGCTGGCCTTAGATTAGTCAGTTGTTAGAATGAATTGAATTAGACAGCCTGCAACTCTCACAGAAACACAAAATCTAAGGACTTTTATTAAAATCTAATTCAGATCGCCTTTGTTGCTCAGTCACGAGGGCCTGGAGAGGAGGCACTATACACACAGAAGATCTCAGAACCTCTTGATTCAGAGAGAAGTATATTTTATAACAGACAGCTGGTGAAATGGAAGATAAAAATCTATGATTTCCATTGAGAGGGAAGAGAGCTAAATGCGAAATGCACTGTATAAAGTGCGAGAGGAAAAATGCACATCCATCCACATCCACGACCCTGCGGAGGCATTAACATAAGGCTTGATGTGGGAGAGCGTGGACTGAAGTGGGCATGATTATTTAAAACGGAAACTTTTCCACCTTGAAACTTGCTACCATTAACTCTGGCAGTGTGTAGCGTTACATTATTGAACTGAAGAACGTTCGGGTGGACTAAAGCGGGCTGGATGGGGATGCAGAGATTATGCCGGTTTGAGATCTCGACCGGGGTCCCTGCCAGGTCTCTGCGCCCGAACATTACTTTTCATATCAAACCGCGAATGCGCAAGAAACTCAAAGTGACAACCTCTTTGTGATCCGTCACTGTTAGAGAAAAAGGGGGCAGGCCCTCCTTGAGGTGGTTGAGTGCATGTATTTTTCTCTAAGCAAAAGCACTGCAACATTAATGAATAACTAAGTGCATTATGTCCTGTAAAGAGGAGGCGTAATTGTTTATATTGTATAATAATGTGGGCTTCTGACATGTTGGCTTTTTAGTATACTAAATTTTGTTTGGTGTGTTGAGACTCTTTCACTTTTTTTCTCTCTTCTGCTCTTATTGGAGACTGTTAAATTCCATCCAGGTGTTAAGGGTCTCTGTTTCTTATTTCTTCTCTCTGCAAGATGCAAAAGCGTACTCGTACATGCATTCACGGGTGGACTTGGTACCCTGCGAGCATTCATCTCCTACGAGCAGCCATCCCCCAGAGCTTCTGGACTAATTGTGTAGAGTTCCTGGCTGAGGCCGGTCGAGCCCTGCTCTGACGAAGTGGGAGGTGCGCGTACACTTCATCTTCCTGCACTGACAGTTCCGCACTTCTCCACAAGTCAGCATCTTTGAGGTGGAGTGCGGTAAACAGAGAAGGTAGGGAAAGAGGACGGGCCTAGGCTGGGACAACTTGGAAGTTCATTGTGCCCTTGAAACTTTTTTATTGACTGACAGTGCAGCGTCAGGGTGTTGTTCAGCGACTGGAGACAGCTGCTTTTACCTCTCGTTGTCATCACGCTGATATGATGGGTGGGCCACATCGAGAGCGTCTCTGGTTTTTGAATGTAATATATTGATTGCTTGCTACAATTAAATGCTGCCGTGCAAGATGTTTACAACAAAGTGCTGATTAGAGCTCATCCAGCTCACCCTGAGGGGTAATTTAGTCTGTGGAGTATTTGTCAGGCACCCACTCTCATTCAGAGTAAGTAAATGTTTATATAACTGTCAATCACTAATGAGTCTGCTCACTTCAACTAACAGTTACAAACGTAATTGTTTGACTATAATACTGCACTGGATGGGAAATGTGCCTCTAACTGAGGGGATTCAATAAAATGTTGAGTCTTTTTATTAGATGGCTGTGCATGCTTCACACCAAGCTAAGCCCACTATCTTCTCCTCTGAAGTGCAAATGAGTCTATAGTTAGATTCCACATGTAAGATACAGAAAAGTCTGTTATTTAACAGTCTACAGAGGCTGCAATGAACGTCCGCAAATGCTGCAAATAAGGGGATTTATATATCTGCAAGCACATATAAAATTATATTGGCTTGTTGGATAAAGGGAAATTAAAAAGATGTGATGCTGAAGCTTTTCACCTTTGTAGTCGAGTGCAATGCAGTTATTGTAGGCAACCTGTTTATTTTATTAGCATGCATGATGTTAAACAATCACTGAGCGGCGATAAGCTGGTATGGAATTGATCTTTAATGACTACACTTTGTTTTAATTAGTGCCTGCATGCCAGGGAATGTAAAGCATTTGGAACGACGATCACGATAATGAATTTACCAGATATTGGCTTTAACAGAGGCATAAACTCTGAGAAACCACACAAAAATCCACAGACAACACACACAATGGCACTCCCTCTCCCTCGCCCCCCTCCCTCCACACTTACATACTAAATGCAGCATGACAAACTCCTGCAAGAGACTTGGCATGCTGGGTGCGTAATCCTCCTGTAATGTATTCTTATTCTGTCTCCCCCCCTGCTTCTTTCCTGCAGCAGCTCAAAGTGCCACACAGCGGAGATATGGCAGGCCCATCTAAAATGTGTGATGTCGACTATTGTGGGCACCGTAGGACCTCTCCTGAAACATGCCCTGTGCCAGCGCACCCTTATGTACTTTTCATGAGTCGCCAGCACTGCACTGCAGCTTGGTCCTTGTCCAGAAAACACCATTGTGTCTAATTGGTGCTCATTGCCGGAGTCTGGCATCAACTAGGATCCTTAAAAGCCCCAGTTAGCAGCATAATGGCAGAGAATAGATCAAACATTTATGGCAAAAAAAGTACCAACTGCTTAGTGCATGTTTCTTTCACCTTCTGATGCCAAGATAATGTGACACTCCTCCTCTTAGACCTGAACTCTTAACATGTCAACGCCAGTCTGGAGTTGCTCTCTTCTCTTTCAGCAAAAAGGGTCCAAATGTTGGGGACGCTCCAAAATTAGCACTCCGGGTGCTGAAGTGTACCGTAGCACCCAAGTGACCAGTTTGTAAAATTTAAAGTAGCTGCTGGCAGTTCGGTTCAGTCGGCGCCATACTGAGTTCAGAGCACAAAATGTGGAGCTCTCAAATGTTTACTACTGTAAGAACATGGAGCCAAAACCAGCCTACAAAACTAAATAAAAATAGCAGTCTTTTAATTGGCATGCTGGATGTGAGGAGCGGCGCTGATAACTTTTTACAGTCACCCTTCAAGCCTGTGGGGGCGAGCGTTTGATACTTAAATGATTGACTTTGGATGGAGCATCACTTCAGTGGGGCTTATTTGTCTCTAATGGCACTTGAGAGCTGTCTCTTTCTCTGTGACCATCTTTGAGGTGCACTCTTGATGAAGTGTGGCTCATGTCAGGAGCTGAAGGACATCAAATAACGCAGGCTTACTTTAATGTGATGCTTCATTATATATATTACTTATAAGGCAGAGCATTTTCCGACCCTTAATACTTGAAAAGAAACTCGTGAAAACGACACTCCACCTGCCCTCCTGCCCTGTGTTGCGTTATCACCTTGATGTGACTGTAAACAGAAGAAAACACTCTGTAGGTGTTGATCAATTTGTCATGTATGTCTGTGCAGGTCTTATTAGCGAGCCTTGGTAACAGATGTTTGGTTATTTAAATATAATAAATTGTGTGCAAGAGAGAAGTTTAGCACGCTGCGATAATGCACTGTGTCATGTTTACATGTTAAGCAGTGTTTTTGACCAGTAACGACCCTCTCGCTACCCTTGAGCCACTAACAAAGGTCAACCTATTCTAAGCGCCGACAATACAACACACCTGTGAAATATCGACTCCCACTTGTTGACCCCATTAAATGTCTGATAACTTTATCACCACCTAGCAACGGGCCGCCCGACCTGAATGCTTTTCCATCCGGGAAGCCCAGAGGCACGGACAGTATAACATCATTACGAATGCAAGAGAACACAAAACTACCTGACAGCTTTACAAGTTGCTGTGAGTTGTGCGTGTGTGTGAAAATCAGAGAGGAGGTAACAGAGGGTACACATAGGGCTGTTTCTCATGCTTACAGCCTGTCCTTGTAGGTCTCCGCTTATGTCTCTAGGCCAGCCCAGGTCCCTTTTTGCTATACAGCGCAGGCAAAAGAAAAATCAACCTTAGCTGATTTTCTAAAAATGACTTCAGGCGCGAGGCAGACCTGAATAGAGGTTCGTGGAAAACCTCTTAACTTTTACATTCCCCTTCCTCGCCTCCTGAGCAGCCACTCCTCCCTTTTTAATACATTGTCCTTGGATAATTATAGCCAGAAGCATAGGGTTAATTGAACTGAAATAGGTTATTCAGTTGAGTTCGGCTTAAGAGCCGAGCTATAAGGTGGGGGAACAATACTTATCAGAAGAGCTGTAAGAGGAGGACTGGATTCTTCAATTGAAGCCCCCTCACAACGATTTTCAATTTCCGCTTTATTCATTCGCTTTAGGTTGCTGGCAATAAAAGGTTTCAATTTACAAAGTTATGGGCTCACTGTTAACTTTTACAATATGTTGTCTTTACGCTAACAGGTTACATATTTTATGAACCTTTAGGGACAAGATGTTGAATAAGGTTGCAGTGAGTATTTTTAGACTGACAACAGCATTTATAGATCTGGAGAATCACTAATTATGGCTGATATCATAATGGCATAAAGCCAAATCACACTGGGCACAGCAGGTTGTATTTAACCAATGGCAAAAGGACTGAATGACTTGTTACTATAAAAAGATACATATGATTTAATTTTCTAGGACCTGGATATAAATACACCTGCATTATAACATGCAATTGGGTTTTAATGTCTACATTCTATAAATACTAGCCATCATTCATATTCTTCTTAAGCATGTTACAACAAAAGAAACCTGTTTAGTAGCTAAAATAATGTAATGTACATATGATGTTCTATACACGGATAACAGAAGAAAAAAAAAATAGGACACAAGTTCATATGTGAGGAAACTTTATTTACAAAGAGCATTAAATGATTCCCAGTCTTCTGCACGAGTAGAACTCGTGGATAAATATGTTTCAGCTGACAACCTGCAGGGAGAACAAGAAAATGGGGCAAAGAGTGATAAGATGACTTGCATACATCTGATGACAGAAAAGCAATTTCTGAGTAAACACCGGTAAAGATAACTGTGACAACAACAACCCTGACCTGCTCCCACCTGATACACATCAATGTCTGCAATAAACTGTCACATTAACTCGCTAAAGTGCAAGCTTATCTGAACAACACAGCGTCAATATGAACCCACATGACATTTGTTGCAGTCAATCTCAGACACACAGGTAATTTATTTAAGATATGCCACTGAGCAAAAAGCTAAGGAGGCACAGTGAAGGACTGTCATTGTCTGAGGGCACGATTCAAACCCAAGGCTGCAGTAAATGCCACATCATCTTGGCATTTTAATGAAAGCAGATATGCTAAATAAACATGGCAGTCATAATTACCTTGAAGGCCGAGTAATAGCGCTGACCCATTTTACTTCTTCAGGATCTGATGTCTGACGACGATGAAGGGGAATGTAAAGCCGCTGCCAAAGAACAACACCATCATGCCGAGCAGACGCCACTTGTTGTCCACGGAAAATGGCAGGTTCTGTTAAAAAACAAGGAAAGAAAGAAACGTATTATAACACAGTGACACACCAAGAAATGTCACTTTCTTGTAAATACATAATTACTAAACTACTTTTGATTGCACACTGCTCTCAGAGAGCACTCAACCCTGCAATGAACTTTTTTTTTTTTTTTTTTTTTGAAACAGTTTCATGAAAATTTATCAGAAGTATGAGCACTGCAGGATATCTGGGCAAAGAGCTTCACAATACAGCCAAATATTACCAGAGGGTCAGAAGTGAATGAAGGGGCTCAGTGTAAAAAAATGCCATTTAAAGTTCATGGAAAGCTGTGAAATTAAAAATGAGGTGGCACAAAGTGTCTCAGTGATAAGAGTGCGCTTTTTATATTTCCATTCCCTACTATTTTTTTCCCCTTTGTACCAAAAATGTCATGTGCAAGTGAGACAGAGCTGTTTCACTCTGGCCACTGTTAATGATTCATAGGAGCGACTGCCTGTGAAATTTGGATGTGTGCATTTTCAGAACAACAAATTTCATCCAGAAAAATGAAGTCAATGTTTGTGGGTTTTTTTTTTTTTTAGGAAATACAACTTAAAACATATGATCAACATGCAAAGAACACACTGAAATTGACATGGAAAAGCCCCACTTCCTTGAGCTTTAGAAATACTGAAACGTCATATCATGACGATGATAATGATTAGTGTATTGTGATTCAAACCTACAACTCTATGCATTAAACTGATTAGGCTCCTTTTATTATGCAACTAGAGCACACAAATATTATTATATGACGGACTAAAGACAGTTTTATACTCTCCAGCATATGTGCCGAGTGAAATCCACACATTTTCTCATTACAGCATCAAGTATTATTCTAGAAGAACCTGCTAACAGCAAAGAAATTATATGAATAAAAAAGCACTCAAATTCAGCTTGTCATGGTTGACATTAATCACCTGGAAATGTTCATTGAAAAGGTAAATGCGCACTTGATACAGACACTCACCTTCCTCCAGGTTCACCTGTTGTAAGCTGTGACCTTTGGTTACAGCCATTGGCCGGAAGCTAACATTACACTTAAGAGTTTTTGGGTCTACTCCTATCTCACCGTAACATCTGCAGCACGTTAAATGAATGTCTGCATGTCAGGTGAATTTAGCGGGTTTCTTTTGGTAGGTTAAAGTCGCTTGTTAAGGAGATAGCCTCAAAGCTAATGCTAACAAACGCTGCCCGTCAACAAACCATCACTTCCTGTCACAGGACTGTCCTCTTATTTAAATGTTTTTTTTTCTGTAGAAGAGAAGACAAGTGTATATATCTGTGTCTGTGACTAGTTTCTAACAGTAAAACTCCGCTATTTGTCAAATGTCGGACATGACCTCTAAGTAGCGCTAATGCTAACTAAGGCTAGCTGGTCTGCGATGGCAGACAAGGCCGGGTACATGTAATATCGCATTTAAAAAATAATTGTGCTCTAAAGAGGTGATCTCACCTTCCCTGGCCCTTCAGCATAGTGTGAGGAGCGAACAGCAGATGTTGTGAATCGTCTCACAGCCTGTCCCAACATGATTGAAGCTCAGTTTCTTCGCTGTCTCAGTTCAACGATGCGACCTTCTTCTTCCTGTGAGCGGGGGAGCGGCGCAAAGGGTTATGGGTAAATGGAGCTGTGGCGGATGGGAAATGTAGTTCAAACGTCTGAGAGGCATACGTCTCTTTTTTCTCTCCCTGCAAGGACTTGAGGTTATGTTGGTTGGTTCATTAGAGAGCCCGATTTAAATCGGTCACATTGGTTTGAAGTCTCCCTATAGCTTTGTTTATAGAACTTTGTTTTAAACCTTAAACAATTTTAGAGATCATTTATCAAAGAAGGCTCTTTCGACGGTGTGTTGACACATAGGCCTACATGGCCATGTTATACAGTTGATGATATACAATAGTTCTCCTCTTGGCCAATCAACTTAGAATAATCAAACGTCCCCATTTCTCATTTCATAAGGACAGCATTAATTGACAAATCATGCATAAGAAAAGGTAAAGATAATAGGTAAGGGCTGCAGCCCACCCCTGTTGGTGTTGTGAAGGACATCAGTCTGTCACTGTCAGTTTTTTTTCCAAAAACTTTTAAAACTGGGCCAAGAAGGTACTCATTGGCCGTGGATATGAGATGGAGATCTGGTAATAAATATGATATTTTAACTCACATGTGTGTGTGTCTGTGTGCCCTTGTAGGCTTCACAAGAGTTAAAAAAACAAAACAAAATAAAACATTGTTCGATAAGCTATGTGCATTCACAGCCCCCGTCACAAATAAATGATGGTGTGACCCTCCCTAAGTACTGCTGCTGCTACCTTTTCATTGATTAATGCTCATGTGTGCAAACCAGGATTTACACCATATCACCTTAGAGGATTTATTTGTTTTAGAAGACTTTTGATCTCTTAATTTATGATGCAGATGAGTGTTTATTCAGAATTTGTGTAGATGAATACCCAGTTGACAGGGTTCGGTGTCACGAGACAGCTTTCCAAAGGAGCCTCAGGCTAAACCTTGTGTTACAGATACGTTGCAAATTCCTCATTAGGTGATCTGTGTGTGTGTGAGTGTGGGTGTGTGTAGACTGATTTATTTGATAGTCTGCATCTGCCACTATTCACCTGCCTTGTTTCTTATTTGTCATGTCCTGCTGCCTTTGAAGCAAACCCACATCATCTCACTGTCATGTATTCATGTGTCTCTTTGCATTCACAGAGATTTGTGGTTCGTCATGTGAGGAACAGAGCACATGTCTCTCGTATTCCCAACTCAAAGAAGACTTTAATCAATTGTTTGGACCTCTGTCACTCATCAGAACCTAAGCATGAACACTGATCTGACGTTTAGTGTCGTCTGATGCCTCCTGTCTAATGTTTTCATAAATGAGTTCATGGATGTCAAGTAACATGAAGCATTTTGCACAGCGCCATCACAAAAGCACCATGTGGATTTTGCTAAATGGATTTCACAGGCAGTATGGATGGGCACACACGTTAGGCGACACAAAAATTAAAGCAAGATTTTGACAAAGGATATTGACTGTGACAACGTGAACAAGCTCGAGGTAGACCCGAGGAAGAAGCATTTGGAAAGACTAGCAAGATTCGCCTCGACGATTATTTAAAGCTACATTTGGGAAGATATCATAGTTTGTTTTCTTGACAAGAGATGAGAAAATAAATAGCACTCACAAATCTGTGTCGCTGGACCCAGCAGCCAATTAGCTTGGCTTAGCATGGGCACTGGAAACAGGAGGAAAGAGCTGACTTGGCTCTGTCCAAAGACAACAAAATCCACCTATTTGCTCCTCTAAAGCTTACTAATTAACACTTGTTTGCATAATCATAACAATTGGAGGTTTTATGGGGGGTATGTGATTCTTCTTCATTATCTTCCTTGTCATTCCTTGTCCAATAACAAGGCCATTTCAGACTGATAGGAAGAGCAACCTGGATCATCAAGGCTGAATCGATTTCATCTGACACGTTTCTTTATGTTCCACATTGTCCTCCCATCAGTTTTCTTGACTCAGATCACAAGATCTTCAGAGAGCAAACAAACTCCGTTGAAACGAATGAAATTACAAGAAATTACCGTTGATGTTTGACAGCAACTAGGACGAGTGGGGACGTAATGAAAAAAACAACAAAGTTTCCTTCCAGTGATTCTCTAATAATGAGCCACAGACTATTTATATGAATTTTATGTATGAATCATTTTGATATTTTCCACATCTGATGGCCTGAAAACCTTTTTCTGAGTGCACACAGAAATTCATTGCAGGGAGAGGAGTAGGGGAGTGCAGCGCTGTCTGTTATGAATGAGTTGGAAAACACATGATTCATTGTGGAGCAACTCACAATAGTTGTTCACTAAATTAAATCCTTTGAGTTCACTCACGGCTTTGAAGTCCACCTTGGGAATATTTCAGAAGTGGTATTTTGAGTATTTTGAGAATAAAGTGAAGTAGGTCTCTGATGCTTTTACTTTTTTTTTTTTTTACACAACTTTTGAAACTACGCTGATTTGTGGGTCAATAAAAAAAGTTCTTTATGGAGGCATTCACTATAAGCTTTATTAGCAAATATATAGAGGTGCACTCCGGTGAGGGCAAATGTGCCTGCAAAATCTGACCCTGAAGATGTCAAATCACATTATTTAGTTATATATGTTGTGTGTGACACCTACAATATCTGTGCCCCGCTCAGTGCTAGCGGTAGATCATGTCCCAGTACAAAGTGAATGTTTTTTCAGCCTTGTCAGCTAGTAAAATGCTGCTCTCCTGACAAGTTGGGTGGGGAGGTGGGGGGTGGTGGGCAGCTCTGATATTGTCTGCTATCATGTGGACAGCCGTGGCAAACTGGTTACCTCTCGTCATGGCTGCCACATTCATCAACACGGAGTCATCACCTGGCCTGCTGCCACGTGCTCCTGCTCTCATTGCCAGCACAATCTGTTAAAAAGGAATGAAGGACCGGGAATCATCCCGGTGCCACAAACAATGTCATCAGACTCCACTATAAATATTGATGGTATTACTTGTCATGTAAGGCTGGTGGCACGATCCCGAAATCCATCCTGCTTGGTGCTCTCGGATGCATCCACCCTGGCTGTGCAGTATTTGTTGTTTTTGTTGACTGTCTTAATTTCTTGCTATTGACTTTCCCTGGCTTCTGAATAAAGCCAGGGTTTTTTCTGTTGTTTTGTTTTTTTTTTCTGTTACTCAGAGTGCTCTGTCAATAGTGATGTGGAAAAAGAGGAGTGCAAACATACTGTGTGCACAAAGCTGTCATCTTAAATAATAACCCACATTCTCATTTAAGTCTGCCAATTAGCATTCAGTGAAACCTAGGCTCAGTCATATCTGTAAACAAACCTTTAATCAACCACGTACATGACTGCGCATAATAATGCAGCAGGCCATGTGCATAATTACAGTACATGGTTACACTATCACTAGCTTGATTCACAGAGTCATTACAAAATAAAAAAAATCTTGCTACATGCAATAAATATCTGAATGTAACATCCACTTTTTTATTTTGTGAGTAAATGCCATTTGCAGTTATCAGCCAATCTGCTACAGTATATGATGAATAGCAGGCTAGACTGCCTAGGTAAACAGCATCTCTCTCCCTGTCTAGATTTGCAATAATGTTCCACAAAGGAGTGGAGAGGTAATGGATAATGTTAATCAATGAGGACAGTTCATTTTGGCAGCAGCACTCTCGAGTTTAAGGCGTCTTGCATCATTGCCACTGACAAGAGCTGATTTACACAATTACAGTGTTTTTTGTGAGAGAGAATAGTGAAAAATCTTATATGGACTGAAAATCTCTCTCTCTCTCTCTCTCTATATATATATATATATATATATATATATATATATATATATATACACACACACACACACACATATATATATATATATATATATATATATATATATATATATATATACATATATATATATACATATATATACATATATATAGTTGTTTTTTCCTGGACAGTGACAAAAGAAGGTGCCTCATCGGATGTTACTATTCCTCAGTTTGGTCCTGATGTTCTGACTGAAATAAAGGACTGATCATCAAACTGTACAACTCCTTTCCATTTCCTCTCTGTCAGTTTTAGGGTCAGAATATGTCCTCGGATTTCAGTCAAAGTGTACAGGCACACACATATATGCAGCCCGCATATACCACACATAAGCAAGGACGCACACGTTGCCTACAGCAAAGTCTCTATGGGAGTTCATAGCATGCACATAGTGCCATGATTTCACATTAATCTTTAAAGTAGATTAAGGGGAAATTGCATGGGCTCAGAGCTGACCCAGCCCTTTTGGGATGGCTAACCTATGCCCTTGTACATTCAGGGTAAGGCCTCTTAAATAACAAGCATCCTTACCTAGATTTGTGCTGCTCCTCCAAAGCGCACTGGTATTTTAATACACTCCAGCGCCACAAATGGCCTTCCCCCCACCCCCCACCCCACGCTCTTCAACATTGCTGTTCCTCTGAAATAAAATGGATGCTGATGATTGGATTCTACATTAAACCTGCCGGGCTGGAAAGAGAATTAGATAGAGAATTATTCCGAAGACCAGAGGTAAACATGACAAATTTGAGTCATTCCTTTTTATCCTGCCCCCAGCGTGCACCAGTCAAGTCAAGCTCTTTATGAAGTCCATTCGTGTGGGTTTTGTGAGGTGTGAAACACACGCTTGCCTTCTTGGTTCTTCCCATTTTTCACATATCAGCAATTTATTTACTGTTTCAATATAAACTGGTGTAATTATGAATGTATGAATAATGCGGTCATAATGTGACAGTGGAATGTAATCATTATTTAAAAAAAAAAACACCCAGCTGAAAAGCTTTTCTTCAGTAAATAGTGGAATAACACTTCATTCCTGCACATGACCAAAAAGCTATGTTGAACAAAAGACTATTACAATGTAGACACATCTTAGTCACACATAAGTGGTTTATTTCGGTGATTACATTTCTAAATGATCAGTCCAACAGATCTGAGAAATGCTGTCTTTGATATAACAAGAACAAGGAAGACTATTCTCCAGAAACATTTTCACATCTTCTGTCCTTGCTTTTACACATTACATAAGACACCTTGAATCTTTTTTATTTCCAGGTCTACCAAAAATAAGTTGTCAATCTGTTACAAAGAGTTAGACCTTTTCTGGTCAAGGACAAAAAAAGAAACTTTCTATTTCATTCTGTTATGCTGATTTCTGCTGAGATGACTGTGGGCTTCTTGAAATAAATTCATGCATGCACAGTAATGCAGAGGACGATTTGGTTACACAGAAGCTCCACATACAGTATAAGTTTAAAGAAAAATCTCTCCATGCAACGCCAGTCTTCCTCACAGTTTGGCTACATTCACTTTTTTTTTTGGTCCACTTCCACTTTTCTCCCCCTCAGACTATTTGCCTGCACAGGCTCCTCATTGGCTGCATAACTTGGAAGCCCCTTTCTATTTTACCTTTGAGGCATTGCACAAACTTCAAAAGGTATGTTGGAAAAATCATTTAACTTTCATTCACTTTAACAGAATGAATGCCCCTGGCATTGATATTTTTTTAGCTGGCAAGGAGTGAAAGTGAGGACCCAACTTTTGAGCTTTGTGCCATAACAAATGACAATAGCTACAGTAAAACGCGAAATCTGACTCCAAAGCGAACCGCTGGACCAGAACGCTCCGACTGTGTGTTTGTGTGTTGGCTTTGTGTGTTTTGCAAGAGAGTTTTTTTTGAGGCTATATGAATGTGTTTCGTAGAGGCCACATATCTCTTGCCATTGTTCGTTGACAGTGCTTCTTAATAAACATGAATACTCTTCAGACATTGTGATATAAATATTAACTCCTTTCTGATCATGCCTGTAACTGCATGCAAATTTTCATGGAACCATCCACGGAGACATGCATGTGAATGTCTCTTTCTCTCTTTGCTTTATCTATTTCTCTATTTTCTACTGTACACTGTTTGTAAAACCTTCACGATTCATTTCATTTTTCTCCCCTAGTACTCACGTCTGTGAAATATGTACCGTCCTTGGCAATCCCAGCAGTCTATTGAAGATGAGCTCCTGCTTTGCCACCCTGTCAACCATGAGACAGAGTGCCACAAAGCCACCTGTCAGCAGGCCATTAAGCGAAGCTCCGGGCTGACCAAGGACTGACCGGGAGCATCTGTGGCACTGTTTGTGTCTAATACGCTAATGAGAGCTGTCAAGCTGTCGAATTCACTCCCGTTGCCCTCCGGCACTAACAATGGCACCTTCAATTTGGCTGTCTTTAGTGGCATTAACAAACACAGCCACAAAGGGAACAGTCGTGTGCCAGTGACGCTGTGCGCTGACATGTTCGCAAACAAATAGAAAAGGCAAACACGTGCACAAGCACAACCAGATGCACACACAGAAGAGATGGAGAGACATTTGTTATTTTTAATAATGGAGTTAGGTTTTTCACCTGCAGCTCCTCGTGTTGGCACCTGTTCCTCTGACTGCCTATAGAGGCCAGTGTTGCACAGTGACTGTCATGGTAGTTCCCCTTCACTTCAACAGCGTTAAACAAGCCCGAAAAAGATCTAAAAGCACGTTTATCGCAGAGCAAAGCCCAGAAGAAGAAATAAATCATCCCTTGCTGTATCACTAAACTCACATGAGCATTCTTGATTGATGCCATGTGCCGGGCTGTGCAGCACTCCACCACCTCATGAAAAGAGCAGCACGTGCCAGTCTGTGGCAGACAGCGTGTGTGTGTGTGTGTGTGTGTGTAAAGGGTCTTAAGGTGCTCCACTCTAAACCTGCCAAGCATCCATCAAACACACTCTGCCTCTTCTCAGCTCACTTAACATGTTTCCCCCTGCAGGATTCTGGGCTCTGACCTTGTTCCACAGCAACAAAAATCTTCCTGCCAAAAAAAGTAAAATAAATTAATACAAAACACACACGCAAAGAATTGGTTGGGAAAACAGACAGTCCACTTTGAGAAGCTGGCTAAAGTGCTGCCTGCACTCCCAGGCAATAAGTTGATCATAAAAGAACATCAGCACTGTCTGCGCGCTCAGAGGTGCAGGAACTATACTCATGCCTTTTCATTTTAGAAAGAAAGATATTAAGAGAAGACAATTACATGCAAATGTGCCAGCCTACTGATTGTTTTAACACCTACAGTTTGGAGCCAATTTGCATAGAAAGTATCTGCACACAAAAGAAACATATTCATAACACTGCACAGTGTGTTGCGTGATCTCAGGCACCAACAATAAACCCTGTCTTAACCACAAGTGCGTCTAAAGACTTAATGGTATTCACACAGCTCCTTTGATGGACAACTCACACAATAATGAGGGATGTAAGCACAACACTTCAGAAACAAATGGGGAGGAAAAATATAATCTCACTTTGTTGACTTCAAAAGTGAGACTTTTTAAAGTAAACTTTAATTCTGAACTGAGGCGAGTCTCCCACGCCTTGTCAGTGGAAAAAGCATCAGACTTGATGGTGTGGTGACTTTTCCAGACTGGTCGAGAGGTAATTCTAGACTAAATGATTTACCAAAATAAGGAGTTCAGCCAGTTTTGCCAAGAAAGGGCAACAAATTGCATAGTATTACAATTGATGATGATTTTTCTCTTTAACAGTGTGAGGCTACCAATCAAGTGGCTGACTTGGAAATCAGATTTGATACCATAAAGAGTAACGGAATAGTAATCACATATAAAAAACAGCATTATATTACTGCATGTGTGAGTCAAACATTTGTATGAATGTATGAATGTCACTGACATACAGGCAGTGATGTATAATGTATGTGCAGATGTGATGTGCACATAAGGCAGAGAACAGCATGATTAATGCATTTAAATTCTACCAAATGCCACACATGTTATGTCAGAGTTCATTTGTGCATTTAAGGAGTGATGCTGGCAAATTTTAACCCTAACCCTAACCCTTTTGCCTGCATGATGGTATGTTTGTGTGTGTATGTGTGTGTGTGTGTGTGTGTGTGTGTGTGTGTGTGTGTGTGTGTGATTTTGCTTTTGTAATATGGACTAACTACATTTGGAAATTGCTTCTAAGTTGAATAGTCATATCATAACATCTTGGAAAATGCCAGCCTGAAAGAGAATGTTGTTGTGTTTAATATCTCTCTCTGCTATGAACGCTTGACATTAATAAACAAACAAAAAAAGCTGGTCAGATAGAATGCCATCAAGAAGAGTCACTGGATGACTCTTATAGTACAGCTGTACATAGAAAAGCTTTGTCCATCATTGGTGATAATAAACACCCCCTCTGTGCTGAGTTTCTGTGTGAGGACAGGGCTCTAGAGTGGCAAACAAAAAGATTTACAAAGGTGCTTTTGTTCCCACTGAAATAAATTCCATGACCAAACTGCACTAATCTGCTGTCTTATGCATTGAATATGAGCTGCACATTGTTGCACAACTGTTGTGATGTGATGAGATTTGCTGTATTGATGTAATGTAATGTTTGCATTGTATTTGGTGAGACTAAAGGTGATTTTTCCAGCCTTAGGTGCACAATAAGGTGCTATTCAGTTCTATTCAATTCCATTCTATTTTATTCTGCTCTGTTCTGTAAGCGAATTAAACATGCCACGCATATCATGCAGTGGTTTTGAAAAGCACATAGCTCACAGAGTGTAGTTTTCAGATTCATTGTATGAATTAAAGCGTCTGATGTGATGTGCTGTGATCAGCACAAGTCTTCTGAAAAAATTGTTTTGCATCACAGGTCATGCTAGGTCACATTGCCTTTTGTCTGTTTTGTAGAAGATTTCTCATCTGCAAAGTTTATCACCTGGTAAAGCCAAACTAAGTCTTCTGTGCATAAAGCAGTCCTACTTGGCTGCACATGCTGACGGTAAACTTGTGATTCTAGCTTGATGCAAATATCATTCACCTTTCAAGTGCATCTTTGTGATCTGCGCTTAAGCACATCTAAGACATTTACATTACACAAGGTGATGATGTCTAAGAGATGTCTGCAGGATAATGTCATGGAAATGAGTTCATGCTCCAAGGACAGCTTGATATCCGTTTATACAGCAATTAAAACAGGAAGTCCAGCAAACACCAGCATTTGCATTTGACAAAAGATTAATGCAAAGGTGAGAACAGGTCTCCAGATAGGAGAGTTTTGATCTTTTCATCTCTAATGATTATCTGTCCACAAGGAAAGCTAAGAGTGAGAAATATGGTAGTCCTCGGTAAATGTAGATCAAACAATAAACAACAGGCTGGAAAACTGGAAGTAAAACCCCCAGCCCACCACCCCACCAGCATTACCTGGGGAGAGCAGGTGGGTGTTGTGGGAGTCTGAGTCTTTGGGTAGATCCTGCCTGCCAGGAGCTGACAGATCCTCTTTATTCTGCCAGAGATCAGACTCTTTATCTGGGGATGAGAAAGAGAAGCGAACGCCTGGCGAAACACAGGTGGATCTGTCACATACCTGCTTGGCACTCGTTTTGATCCGTTTGTCTTGTTTAGCTCGGTTTGGAACGGTCGGAGCACCTGACATACGGCGGGGACAGGTGCATCAGAGACAACATGAGTGAAGAGCATCTGCGCGCGGCTCTCCTTTGCCCCTCCGACGATGCTTGGTTGACATTCAAAATTCATTCACGAAATACATTAACATCATCTGCGCTCACGACTTGCAAGCTGCCAATGGCGTCATGTATCTCGCAAACCGAGTTCGGCTCCCACTTCAGCTTTGATTTCTCTAAAAGACAATGAGAGTCAAAGTGAATCCAGAATTCTCCCTGTAATACAAGCAGAACTGGCAATTAAGCTCCTTTTGCGGCAATTTGCTAACAGCAATACTTACAAATATGAGAAAATAATTAAAAAATTCACACCAACATGCAAATGTAACACTTGATCCATGTTTATCTGTTCAGTGTAAAGGACTAAGACACAAGGCAAATGATTTCCAGCTGCAACAGCATACTTCAAAGAGTCCAGGATTGTTGTAATTAAAGCAGGCATAGGATTCATTATTATGCTCATAAATCTCCCCTTGATTTCCCCTTGCTCAACATAAACTGGCACAGTTGTTGCTCCGTTCCCTCACTGGCAAAGCATTGCTGGCTTGCAGTTAAATATCGAACCACGGGGTAACTACATCTGCTCATCTGTTATTGTAATGCTGTAATGATCAGAATAATATGAATGCTCACACAAGAGCATTCTGCAGTTTTGTCCTGTTGCCCTTGTGAGAACTAGAGGTCACTGAGTAGCTTTCAGGACAAAAATGATTTATTAATGAAACTAATCTCGGTTGGAAGTTGACAAATGTGCCCTGACAAATCATGCTCAAAAGGAATTGCAGTTACAGCACTTTTGAAATGTATTCCCAGCCACAGGCGTGCAAGTATTGTTTTCTTGTTTTGTAAAGTTAGTCAAATATGGGAGGTGTGCCATGTCATAGCTTCTTACATTTCTGTGATGGATAGGTTGGCAGTTTTGATGCTATCAAAAAAAAAAAAAAACATTTGGTCAGCATTTATTCTGGGATTTATGTTGATCTGCTTCATGCGTTTATCATTTTAAAAGTTTATTCGATGGCCCACACTTTTCTCCATCCGCGGGGGCCTGATGGATTGTTGACCTTCATCAGTGACTTTCTGTCACTGCAGACGTCTGCAACATCCATTCAGCGCAGGACAACTTTCCGAGAGGGGACAAGGGGGCACTGAGTCATTCAGCCAGTGTAAGCACTGTGTTGCTTGACTGGGAAAGACACAAATATTTGATGAGTCCCCCTGCCAGCACTGCATTAAAGATGCAGCACCGTGTCCAACACAAACTCTGCAGCTTAAGGACCCATTTACTCTGAGTTGACTGCGATCGGTGATCTCAAAAACAAAACACAGTTGCACAGCTGAAAATTAGTGCAACCGATTCAACTAGTTCAAGTGTGCGTCCATCGGTTGAACAAGGTCTTAAAATAAACAGCAGGAAGTTCAAGAAGTGGAAACTTTCTGCACACTGCACATACATACACGGTTAATGGACCCACTGCATATATATATATATATATATATATATATATATATATATATATATATGGACATGTGAGACCAAGCAATCTCTTATTTGTTGCTCAGCTGGTGTGAAAGGATACACTGAGTCATGAAGCAACAGGCCTAAGGCTACGTATGATTGCTTGTGCCCTGAATTGTACGTCTCAATATCTCTGGACCTAACTCTTTGCCTTGTACATGTACAGTGAGGGTTGATTAGTGAGGCATTAAATTGCGTCAGTCATGCAGTAAATCTAGCTGTCTTTACTGGCTTCCTGATAGATTTTTTGCTCGCGCTCTTTAAGATCACACCATGGCTCCAATCACGCTCTGATGTTCTCTGAGGACCGGCCCTTTGCCTCTGTAGATGACACATGTAATCATATTAAACGTCCGTCCAGCCCTTACAAAATCCTGGCTTTGGGTCTGCAGCTGTACTGTGTGTGATATTAGTAGGAAAGAAAAGTAGAGAAATAACACATTATTCAAATGCTTAGCCTCTCGGTGGTGTAACTAATGGCAAATATACAGTATTTATTTATCAGTAGCTAGGGTTAAATCAGGCAATTGCATGGTGGTCTTACCCCGGCCTACTGAGCCAAAGCTGATATATTAAAGTGTGAAATAATTTAGACTAAGCATTCTAAAAGCATTTTAAGATGCTGTGAGGGGGGAAAAAGGGAGCTTTGCAAGAAGAGGAAGATCAAGACTGCAGCATTAGGATGAGGCAAAGTCCTTATCTGCAAATGGGGAGGAGAAAAAGGAGAAAGGGAACAAATTCACACCCCAATTCTGAACCTGCAATGTATTTCATTTCACAAAATTATGCCCAACCATTTGCCTGCAGTTACATTCATTGAAAATCCATCCCTGCGTTAATGGAATTATAAGATGTAGTGTGTGCCGTGGCACCTAATCAAATGGAATTGATTTAAGTTGCTTTTTGGCCTGGGGCCCTCGCAGCTCAAGGGCTGTGCTCGTGTCTTCTGTTCCTCTGATGGTCCCTGGCTTGGGGAAACAGACATGATAGGTTGAGGTATATGTGCTCATATGCATGTGTGTGTGTGTGTGTCAAACAGTGTTAACAACAGAGGTTTGTATGCAACTTCTTTTCAGCGACCTAAAGTGTGCTGTTAGCTTTGATTCTGTGCATTTAGTAGAAACTGTGTGTGGATGCTGAGAGATATGTTGGCCCAGTGGTGGTACTGTAGTTTTAGGAGATGGAGAGCAGGGCTAAACATTCACACAGCTTTTCTCTTTGCAAAGCTCTCTCACCCCTCAAAGCAAAAATGAAGAAATTAGTCAGCTAAACTTTAACGTTTGCATCCTGACGTGACCACAGTGGCAATGCTAACATGCTAATGCTAAAGAGATATACTGTTCCCCATGTTCACCATCTGAGCTTAGTGGGTTAGCTCACTAAAATGTGCTAATTAACGCTAAACACAAAGTATTTGGTCGTGAATTAAAGCGTAGGACAAAATGACATTCTGACCTGATAATGGTGCTGGATGACCAAAGTGACCACAATTAATCCAAGAGGTAAAGTCAAGGGATCACCAAAAACCTTAGGGTTCATTGTTTGGGCTCCATGGCTATCTGTACCAAATTTCATGACAACTCATCCAATACTTCGTCGTGACATTTCATTAAAAACTAAAAATGTCAACCTGCCAATGGTGCTTATGATCACCAAAGCAAGTAGCCTTCATCCCCTGGAGACTATGAAAGTCGACACGAAATGTCATGGTAATCCATAGCTGTAGAGATATTTCAGTCAGTGCCAAAGTAGTGGACACACTGGCTGAAAAATGGAGCAATGGCATGCTTAAAAAGGTATGCTACTTCGTAAATGAATGTTTTTGTCCTCAACAGAATATCTTCACCTGAACAAGTCACAAAATGTTTGTTTCGTCATTAACTTTGTTGGTGCTGGAAAAATGACTAACCCAGAGCTGAGAAATGAAACAGATGACTGAAGTTCTTCCTGGGCTGCTTGCAAAGGTCAGGGCCGTGAAGAACTGCACTCTCAGCTCTGCAGAACCGTGGCAGAAATCAGTGCAGTGTGAGGTTTAACCATCAAACACTGAACTTCAGCTGACCACCGACCCTCTCGCGGGCCACAAAACTGCTCTGCGAACCAATTTTGCATAGACCGGTTGCAGGTTGCGATCAACACACTCACCAGGCTTTTGTGGGGCCGCTGCCAGTCTGACAGCTCTTTCAAACGGGCCGCTCCTCTGAAAAAGGAGAAGCGCTGTCAATTAAAGATGTCCTTGTAAAAAATAAATATGTTCCTCAGCTACACTCTCATTCATGGACAAAAAAACAGTTGCAGAGCTACCTGAATGGAATCAGCAAGGCGCACGGAGAAGTGAATCAAAATATGTGAATAAGTCGGCGGTGAAGGTGGAACCGAGCAAAAAGGAAAAGGCACACACAAAATGCACTGTGGACAGAAGAAGAAGAGTTTTGCACATTTACAAAAGCTCACTCTGGCAATCAGATTCTCTCTGAGTCTTCAGTGATGAGGTGGAATCAGATAAAGCGCAGACCTCACATGAAAACACCCCCCCTACTCTCTGAAAGCATGCAGCCAATTGTGTATGACAAATTGAGAGCATTTTGCAATGCCCTTTGCCAAGCTTGTGCAAAATTAGTTTCCCTGCCTCTTTCTCCTGTCTCCCTATCGTGGACACCCAAGTCTCCCATTTCCTGCATGCCTTGCAAGCACAAAAGGAAAAGTAGTGACATTTATTGGGGCCGAGTTTATTTGTATTCCGTCTCTTCCTTCACCACATGTCGGCTTTTATGAGCTCACTCAGGCGAAACATTAAAGAAGCTCATTCTTTATTAATCCTCACAATGACAATTCAGAGCTTCCGACACACCGACTTTACCGTGTGTGCTTGCACTTTCTACTTTAAGAAATCAGGTTACTGTCATTATTTTTTAAACATCCCTTGGTTGTTGGCGTGTGTAAAGTTTTGCACCGTGCGGGCTTTTCATTTTCTCAAATGGGACAAATAAATGGAATTACTGTACATGAAAAGTTGTAGAAAGTAGTTCCCATGTGTAGTCTTTTATAACCTTGCTCCCTAAAATGTTGCATAAGAGTATGCGCTCAGCTGGTGAGTGACTTGACCTTGTTATGTCAGCACTCTGAATCATCCTGTTTGCCTCATGTTTAAACAAATTCATCAACACGGAATTCATTAACAGCAGACAGGCAAAGGATGAAGCTTTTGCCCATTTTTAGCAGCGTTTTAATCAAAGACAAACAGCTGACCCACCGCTGATTTAGTCACTTTGCATTTTGCAGCTGCCCTGGGCTCAGTTTAACAGTTCAGCATCTGCGCTAACCCCGAGGAGCGATAACCAGATCCGTCAGATATCACAATGCTAATGTGCTAGGGGCCAAAATTGACTGGGTTGTCTGACAGGCATTTAATTGGAGGCCATACTCAGATGTACGCGACATCAATGGGTCACTTGGTGTTATATTTGTAGATTCAATGATGCTCCAAATCAATACTGGGACAGTGAAAACAGCTTATGTTCTGGAGAATGATGTCAGATATAGTTTTTGTTGTTGTGGCTTCCCCCCCCAAGGCCTGTTTATTGATATATATAGTATTAGTATATGGATATTACTACACATTAAAGATACTCTATTTTGTGCATGTTTTACCCGGTTTACAGTTGAGTTTCAAAATATCAGAGGTGAGCTGGGAGGAAGTTACTGGACTTGATGGTGCTGTTGAGTACCGCAACAAAATCAGAATTCACCTTTAGCCATGTAACTGCATTTAAATGAATACTAATGAAACTACAATGCAGATATGTTTGTTTGTGTGTGTGTGTGTAAGTGTGTGATCCAGTCTCAACAAAACAAAAAAAGAGATGTGACAATTGTACTGCAAACATTTCCACCAAAGTAAGTGAAACAAATGAGCTGAAACACACTGCATCAATTGCATTAGTTGTGATGGACAAGCTGATAGTTTATTTGAAAGGTTTGATGTTCAATCCCAGTGTTAAAGCTAGAATATTGCTGGCAGTAGTGAGCCAAGTTTTTTTGTGTCACTGCGTGATTGTATTGTTGGCTGATGATAGAGGAATTGAATGAAGGAAATTGGGGCTGAGGCTACATTTGCTCTTAAATTGTGCTGAGGGAACATTAGGCTGAGGAAAAACAAAGGGGTTGTTATTATAGAGAAATCAATACTCCTTTTTAATCTTAACTCGAGTTGAGGGAGCTGTAGTCTCTCAAAACAGGCTTCTTTTTTTTTAAAAAGTGTGCACACGGTGGGCAATCAGATAATGTTGTGTCTGATGCCTGCTTCCGAATTTTGTTTTGTTTTTTTATTTTTTCCATCCTTATCAAATCACAACCCAATTTAGTACTTGGCTGTGAAGTTACTGACAGCTTCTGATGTACAAATCATATTTTACCTTTGTTCATTGCAGATTCTAACCATTGTCAATCATGTTTGATGTTTTTTTTTTTTTTTTTTTGGCAAACCCCAAAAAGGACATTTGTGATTACAGGAGCCTTTCAACCCATTACATTACAGCATCTTTGCAAAGAATCATCATCTGACTCCATGCTGGAAGGGTGGCAGAGGGCAGCAGAACACGGATAAAAGGTTCTAAAATGGGAGAACAAATTGTAGCATTGTAGTGTAGCAGGATAAGGGATATGAGGACATTAAGAAAATAACGGCACATTTCACTTCATGGGCAAAGAATTAAGAGGGATGGGAGCTTCTGTAGATAAAATTAATATCATCAATGATCAAAATGCTTTTTAAACTGGTAAGAGTCCACAAACAGTTTAACACAAGGAAGACACATTGAGCAACATGTTTAAAGCAAGAACAGCATTTTACACTCATTCAGAAAGTTTCACAAGCTCATGTCATCAGTGTCTCTGCTACTTTTAATGTTTCAATTAAGTCCAGTGATAATTCAATACAGCCAGGCTGGAGTAGGGGGATGGGGTGAGGGGCTGGGGTAGCCATCACTTCAAGACATAATGATGGATTATGACCAAACGAGACTGCACGCGGAAGTGCACAATCAGCTAAATGTAAGCCAGAGGCTGAGATTTTCATAAATATGTATGGCATCTTACATATTGTTAAGAGCTTGCAGTGAATTACAGATCAGCATTATCAATTCAGAAATACATAATTCTGCTGAGGTACATTTCAAAAGGGGCTTACTTCATGAGATGCAAATATGACAAAATAGTCTCAAAGAGCAGAAGAACGTTAAGTGCCTCACTTGACTTTCAGGTGCATACAGAATGATTTCAAGTGACATTTTGTCCCAGTCGTTTTCACCTATCAAAGTACAATTTAAAGAATCCACCTCCAAAGAGACTTCATTACACCGAGATAAGAAACTTGTAGAAGAAAGTTTGCAGAGTCCAGACTTGATGATGGGGCATGGAGCAAGAACTGCAAAGCAATATCTGCAGCAGTCCCTCTTACAATCTCGTTTTCAGTTTCTGAAGCAATCACGGGCCAGCAGAGCACAACTGCACCGCAATTAAGCTGTCTGTGATTTTTAATTAAAACTAAGAGGCGTGATCCGTCTAAAACTTTGTTTGCCTTTCAGGCAACACAAGTTATCATCTTCATAATGGATACGATTATAATGTATGAAAAATGATCACATTACTATTCCCATTTTCAAATAATAAAGGGCAGGCAGAGAGAGACAAATACGTTCTTTTCCCTTCCTTGCAGTTTGCATTCCAAACATTGTTACAATTAGGACAATAATTGTGATGGAGGCATGAATTATTCAAAGGTGTGACGCAGTTTTCAGCTGTACCCAGTAGGCACAATCAATACGCCATCTGACGCCTTCACCAAGGCAAAGTCCATTACAACTTCTAATGCATCTGAGTAGTTTCTGAACCAAAAAGCAATTTAACGTTGATATCTCCGGGGACTGCACAGGAGAACTTGAGAGAGACAAATAAACAAAAGCAGCACAGCAGCGAACACACACAACCCTGAGGGACACAAGCTTTTACTGTACAAAATTGTTGACTCTGACGTTTTATTGACAACCCGAACATCAGAGCCGTAGCCGTTTTGAGGTGCAGTCACAGGATGAAAGAGTAGGTGAAGCTAAAGACTAAATATACACAGGAGTGCAGACCCATAAACTGAGGCACAACAAACTGTTTGAGGCAGGAAAACATGGGATATTAACCTCTGTTTCAATGTGCCTCTTCTTCAGTTTGCCTCATCTTTCATGTTTAGTGGGGTCTTTGTTTAGATAATTTATATGGAGAGGCCATGCTGGATGGCAGTGGGGAAAAACAACAGGAGATGAATTATAAAGAGGAGGGAAACATAAGTAAGGTTTGTCTTATATACTGAAACTAAAACATGCAGCTGCATCAGTAACTATTACCTTGGTCAGGAAATCCATAAGCAATCAATCTCTGTTGGCCTCTGCTCTGGATTCAGTGTTGATCTGTTTTACCATATTATATACTGACAGATATTGTAGTGAAAAACGTTGTAACAATTACTCACAGAGAGCTAAAATTGTCCTCTTTATAATCTTTTGTATCTAGCACTTGCAGGATTGATGGTAGGTATGTAACAACGATCCAAGGCTCAATGAAGGCTAAACAGCAAATAGCACAGAGAGCGCGGTTTAATTTGATCAGATCCTTAAGAACATTGCCACCACTCTTACAAGTCCAAAAAATTCTCTCCTCAACCACAAAATGCAACTCAAAACCAGAACTTTTTCTTTAAAAAAAAAACAAAAAAACTTGGCGACCAAGGTGCTGTCTTTTTTCCTCCGGGTCTGTTTGGATTTGGTCAGCTTCGCCTACTGAAACCAACATCTTTGGGAAAACAAAAACAAACAGAAAAATCTGTAATCCTGTTCCTCGATGAGGAAAGTCTGATCGCTTCAGGGTGTTGGCACTGATGGGCTGCTGCTGCTCCATTGGGTAAGAGAGGTGTAGCAGAGCAGATAGAAACAAAGGTAGACAGTCCACACTTCCACACAGGTATGCTGCTGCTGGCACAACAAACGCCTCTTTATTTACCACATGCAATACAGTGGACATTTATGAATACACTTTATTATGCAAGACTGCTCTCGGCTATTGTATACTGTACTGAAGGTGATGACCTAAGTAGTTATCTAGAAAATGCCCCATGGTTTAAGTTGATATTTACTGCAGACTTCATTATGACAGATTTTTTCCTACAGTCACAAATCAACAGCACATTCAATGCAGTTGGCATTAGCTTATGTCAGCAAATGACTTCCATTTGCTCCAAAACACCCAAGATCGATTTACTCTGCGAAGAGGCATAATGATATTTGAAATATTCTAATGTAAGTTCTGCCCTGGAGTTGAAACAATCAAACGGATGTATTAGTCGGTGCTACTTCTACTCTTCTTACTTTCCCATATTATTTCCTTAAAATTCTACAGGACGTTTGGTCTTCCTGGGCCTTTAGCTGTAGTCTGCTGCGGGCATTAGAAACATGTTAACAGAGAGATGAAATGTCATTCATCAGGGCTGACACCAAATCTCCAAAATGACAAGGCGTCGGCAGGATCTTAGACTTTATTGGCCGGGAGATGAATGGACCGGAGAGGTAATATAAAGTGAAAAATCAGTCCCCAGAGAAATAGATCCCCTTATTCCAGGCACTGTGAAAAATTCCTATTAGAAAATAGAGCAGTTTTTCTTCACCGCCCTAATTTACAGTTGGCAGTTAGGCGACACACTATACCTTAACTGTGCAATCCAATTGCTTGGAACCAGATTGATTTGGAAGGTAGAAAATAACAATGATAATTCCTTCACTGTCGAGGCAAGCGTTGGGTCTCCTGAACTCATCTCTCAAGATGTTTTAAGCTAAACCCTTAATTAGAAAGCTGTTGTGTTCAATTTACTTTCTTTGACGTTTTAAGTCATAGCTAAGTTGTTTGGGGCGCACTATTTGAAAACCACAATTTAAATAATTAAGGCCCCTGACAAATATAAACCCTGAGTTGGTGTGGAGGAACTCAAATAAGAAACTGTTTTGCGAAAAGTGCTCATTTAATCGTACACACCTGAAAGTACGTAATCAATTACAGCAAGCACTTGATGTTTCAAGGTGCTTTTAAGCCTAGAGACCTTTGTGAATAAACCCAAACAATTCTATTTTTCTGTACTTTTTCTTCGGATACTTTTTTTGCCTTCTGAATATTTAAAGTGAATGTATTTAGACTATACTGCAGGGACCCATGTTTTGATTTACCTGTCTCTAACCTGACTTGAGTGAAGTGATACTGGACACCTGCCCAGTTATAGTAAACTGTGTAAAATAACCTGTTGGATAAAATCCAGTGTAAAATGGTGTGTGTGTAAAAGACACAATCAGATGCTGCTTATCACAATATAATTACAGCAGTCATGATGATCTGTTTGAGAAGAATTCACTACTTTCTTTCGTTCTGTAATTGGTCGCTCCATATTTCCCCTTTATCACACTGTGACACACTCCGAACTGAAATCAGACAATTAAGTTTAAGTACACTTGGTCTTTGTAAGCATTACATTTCTCAGTACCATCTATACTTTAATACATTACAATGAACTTCTCACAGTTTGGAAAATATTGTTTTACACCAGACCATGCAGAGCTGATATACTTTATACTGTCATTTAGCAACTCATCTTCAGTCTGTATAACATCCATAGAGCATCAGGATACCCAGAAAGGAAAATCAGCACTGGTTGAAATATTCTTGGTGTCCCTTGGCGTTTCATTAACATGTTAGCGTCCTATTTTTTGCAACAAAGAACCAGAGGAGTGAATGACCGTCAGTTCTTATTGCTCTGTGGCATTTGGGAAGCAGGAGCACATAATCGTCCTATGCTGCGTCTCCTTGTAATCACCTTTTCCTCCAGATTAATGGACAGGAAATGGGTCTTTAGGCAGGGATGAGTCACCCAGGAAGGCCAGCCAAGTGGTAGAACATGAAAATGACATTTTTAAAGACTGGAAATCATCTGTGTGTTTCTATTTTCAAAGACCCATTAAGCACCGAAGGCGGTGAGGGCTGGGCTCGAAACACCCCGTGTCCTCCAGTATTCCAGTTGAATAGCAGCTATATGTTACCTGCTGTGGGGATATGGTGAGGCTTCTAATAGGTACACAAACCTCCTGCTGAAGTGACCTGCTTGTCCTCTCAGGTGCCTCTATTTTCTCAATGGTTTTTCACTATTTTAGTCATTATGCCAGAGCAAATAGTCTCTGCAGGCCAGCATAAAGGTGAATAAAACCTATCTATGACTGAAAAGAAAAACACACGGTGAGAATTGGTTAATGTTAGTTTAAAAAAAAAAAGAAGATGTTTTTCGCTTGGAGTGAGAACAAAATTTTGCGATTTTGTGCAAATCTTTATTTGCAAAAACAGGTGAATACTTTAAGAAGAAGTGGACAAACACGACCACCTTTCCTTATCCACTTTTCATTGACAAAGCCGGTGATATAATGTGACTTGTATGGCTTTGGAAGAACTAACAGGTTTTCTGTCTCCTCTCCTCAGTTTGAACGTGACAGACAGATGCATGAGGAGCCACTCAGATGTAGAGCACAATGTTCATCTTCAATTTTCCATTTGATTTCAGACAGTGCAATTGTCAGAATGTAAAGATGGTGTCAAAACCCACCGGTTAACAAACTGAGAAGGAAGATGAAGATGAACCTGCAGGGAGATGTGTGTGACGATTCGCTTTATGTTCTTCGGTCCAATGAGAGCAACCTGTGACAGACGCCGTCTCTTTGCATGTTGGTCTATCTTTGTCAGGCAAAATGCATTAAAAACCAGCGGAGTGCCGTCTGCGTCAATACTGTCACACCACATCAGCAATATGCCTAAGGTAAGAGCTCCCCCCTTTCACTTGTCGTGCGTCAAAAGTCCCTTGTCTCCTCTGAGTGAATCAGTGGAATCAGTGCCAGGTTCATGTGAAGTTCAGGTTCTTTTTGAATTACTATTAGCCTGCCTTGTCTGCCAGTCAGTGATTAATCAGAGATCCTTCATACAACATGTGGATGACTCTTAACTGTGGATCGTCACGGCCACATGCCCAGGTCCGCCCTGCAGATGTGATCACAGAGAACTAGTAGCATGTGCCCCGGGAGACTGGAGGTCAAAATGACTCTGCCCTCCATTTTATTCTGGATTTCTGTACTTTCCTTTCACATTACAAGGTTGATTTACCTTGGTCTCAAAGGGGCTTAAAACTATTATCCAGGGCACTTTGTGTGATCTTAAAGAACAACTCAAAGCCAAAGACTGCAGACTGCCTATAGAGCCTGGTTAATGCTCTTTTAACCGCATGCCATTTTCAGTTTGGAAGATGAAACCATGATTTATATGTTCAGCTTTACATTGTAAAAATTTCTTTGTGGAGACTAGTGATTTCATTTAAATAAAGCATTGGTCAGTTAAATTAGATGATAAATATACTGTACTTTAACATACCAGCATGGTTGCCTCTAAATTTTAGCGAGGTGATCAACCAGTACTCAAAAATAGCTCAAAGGTCACAGAAGAGGTAGAAAGACTGGGCTGTAACAACGCTGCATGTGCAGAGGCGTTTCCTATGGTTACATTTCTATTTTGACTTGAACTTCTCTGCGCTATGCGGTGCTGTCTGGTCTTTTCTTTTTCTGCATCGCAATGACATCGTCTGGCATCACATTCAGTAAAGGCGTAAATGTGAATCCTGTCCAGTCTCTTGCAATCAGTCTCCCACATATAATCTGTTAAGTAATGTGTTTTGCACTCTTTTGACATACTCTTTTGTCATACAGACAAAGTGTATCTATTACTGTCATCAAAACCTTCGCCATAGTTTACATCAGAAAATACTTACAGGGTACACTTATATTGACACCATGGTTAAGCACTTTGACTGTCTTGACAACAATGACACGAGGAGTTGTCACTCTGATGTCGGCGCCATCAGACTGACAAGTCTTTGTGTCCTTCTGATGGCAATGACATGCCCATTGACAGAAATATTTTACTTTTGAGAAATAAAGGATCATGAGCAAGTTACAGACTTTTGCAGGTAATCCATTGTGTGGTGCTGTTTGTTTAGAATAGCGCTCTGTTTTGAAGATGTTAAGGATGGTTCAAGAAATGCACCAAAGCAGCCAAAAAAAAAAAAGTGTCACAGGATTGATTAGCCCTCTAGTCAGCTGTAAAATGGGTGGAGCTGTGTTGGGACTAACAAGACAGGATGAGAAGAATAAGTGCAAAGTGCAAATATAAAATATTAATGTGAATACTCTTATGTCCTGTAAAGTGCATGTTACTGCCGGAGCCCCGGTCCTCTTTGTTCTCTCCAGTCTTGCAGGTTCCTCACTGATTCTGGTTGTGGTCCATCTGTCTGAGGTTCACTGGCCTGGTGGGGACATGATCTGTGTCTGTGCTGTGGAGAGAAGGTCGAGTGGCCCAGAGCTCCATATGAGGACATCTAGAGATGCACCTGGACTCACAGACTCATTTCCATTACCTGTGATACCTTCACACATGGACTAAACCAATGAACTCAGTATAGCTACAGCTTATTACGACTCATGTATAATTCCATAATATGATTGATGATGTTCTCTGTACATGTGGCATCTATTGCACGTCTGTCCGTCCCAGGGAGAGGGATCCCTCATCTGTGGCTCTTCCTCAGGTTTCTTCTTTTTCCCATAAAGGGTTTTTTGAAGTTTTTCCTGACTCGGTTCGAGGGTCTAAGGACAGAGGGTGTCACAACTGTGCAGATTGTAAAGCCCTCCGAGGCAAACAATGTTTGTGATTTTGGGCTCTAAATAAATAAATTTGAATTTTGAATTTGAATAAAGGTGCAAGTATAAAAAATATGAGCTAAGGATCAGAAGTGGCACATAGCTGCAGTGGCTTTAAGGAGGAGAGAAGGATATTCCATGGTACATTACTGCAATAAATGAAGGGAGTTTCTCTCCCATATGGATGTTATAGTGCTACGAGGTATATCTTCTTTTTGTTGACTTAGATGTTGGCTGAGGTGCTGAGAGGTTGCTCCTGACGCTCTGGTAGGGTGACACTCTGAATTCTAACGCTGCTCTCCAATCACAAATAGTCTATTTTGGTGCAAGCCTATTATGCTCTGGAGCAGTTCCTCAGTTACGTTTGGCTATGTGTGAGTCTTTAAATGTTTGCGTGCACGTAATACTACTACTACTACTATTGCTACTACTACTACTAATAATAATAATGATAATTAATGTATAGAGTGCAGCAACAAAGTAAAACAGAAAAGCATAAAATCATCAGTTTTGAAAAGAGAAGCATCTATCATGTTCTACCACCTTCACCTCTAAATAAGAGCTCCTGCCGTCACTGTGCCGCTACAACCATAGAAATGGGCTTATCATGTATTTATTCATGTAATTTGTGACATAATAGAGGCATACGAGTCTCCAAGTTCCTGTGTGGAGGTGGAGAAGTGCCAACTCTAACAAAGCCTTTCCGTAAAAGCCCTTCTGAATTGTCAATCAGAGCCATACTGTGTGCAATGTGTGTGCTCAAGGATGTAAAATCATTATAATTTTATTTGTAACATTTTGTTTAATACAATTAGAAAAGAACATGTGATTTACCAACTTTAAATTGAAAAATGACCTATATATAATGGTTGAAAGGGAAAAAGTGAATAACAGTGAACATGTATCAGCTATGTTCAGTTACTGCACATCAATCATCAAGACATGTTCTGGACCAAAAAAACATGTTGCTTTTAGATAGATAGATAGATAGATAGATAGATAGATAGATAGATAGATAGATAGATAGATAGATAGATAGATAGATCCCTTTTCTGATATTCAGATCTGTATCTGAAAAAGAACTCATGCTGAGACAAGATGATGACTGTTCTCTTTTCACCCCACTAGTTATAATGAGTTCGTGTCGAGTGAGCTCACACACTTTAGAGGAATGATTCATATCTCTTCACAACCGTATTTAAATAAAGTTTGCCGGCATTGTGACATTTCTGGCAACACAACACTCCCTTCGCAGCAAAAAGGACGAGAGCAAAGAGAAGGAATGGAGCCTTTTTTTTTTTTTTTTTTTATCCTACGGAGCATGTCCGCACATCCAGGAACTCGTCCGTGCGCTTTGCTGTGGGATGTGGATCATTAGTCCTGTTTCTCTGCCATCTTGAGTGTCAGGGTGGTGAGTCACTTGGCAGCTATAGAGACTTACTCAGGAACGAAGCAGGCTGTGGCAGGTTTTGACTCAGTGTGCCAAATGCTGTTGTAAAGCTGCTGCTCGTCTGCGAATAAAGGGGATTGTTTCTTAGAAAAGGGTGATGAAAAAAGACGACGTCTTGACAGAGAAGTAAAGTACGGTGAAGTGCCTTTTGCAATCACTTCAGCAATTACTTGTGTTTGGTCTTAAACGTTGCTCTGTGAGAAGATCCAGGGGAAACTCTATTTTTAAGTTGTGAAAATCATTTAAGTCAACATGTCAGTCCCACATCTGACCAAAAATAAGACTTTAGGAGAGGACGTCAGACATCACTTTTTGTACTGTGACATTCAAGAATTACTGGTTCATCTGAAAGGTCAGCCTTCCCATCCAGCATTAAAACCAGCCACTTTGGTGGCTTTTTCTTTTCGTGTTTCAGACTATTTCTTTGTAAGTCCCATTAGATGGCAGTTGAAACTCTAGTAAAGAGACACTCTCTGCATAACACGTAATGCCCACCTTGCTTTTTTTTTCAGTAAGGCAGCATATCTAGAAATAGCACATCAATAGACACTACATGTAGAGAAGCATACCCAAAGAACCTCAGCAGAACAGCCCTGGTGCTGTCCTCGCTGCTGTGAACAGGCAGATGACAAGGATTATTGATGGTGGTCTTATAGTGCAGTAAAAATCTAAATGAACATTGTGCACTGGCTGATAAAAGAGGAACTGCCCTTCATTTAATGTGGCTCACTCCTCTCTCCATAAAAAGACACGTTGCAATATCGGGCCAATTTGACAGAAATGCAATCAGATCACCTCAGAGCAGAGCATGACTGTAATCTCCTGATCACATCGTGTAAATGAATGAAACACAACATGTTTTAAACTGCCCGCTTTTTTCTTCCAGGGCTACCACCTGAAGGAACAAGCATGCAAACATGAAGTTGACGTCTCAGTCAGTTATAAACTGCAAAATCTATTTTACTCTGCATGTGTTATATCACGGGTTGCACAGATCCAGGAGATAAATCCAGTGTGGTTAAGTGAATTAAAATCCCACTCTTCCGGAGTTGTGAGTTTGTTTGTCAAACAATTAAGGTGAAAGCAATCACAGCAGGAATAAGTGGAGTTCATTTTTCAGATTTTTTGGAAAGGAGACACCAGTGCACACAAACTCAGACACACACATTAAAGCTTTGTGTTAAACACAGGAAGGTAATTACTGCCACAGGCAGTATGTTTTTCTGCCTTCATCTCTCTGATTTTCACCACCAGCAAATCACATAAAAGATGTTTGTCTTTTGCAAAAGTGTGTTTATTTTTACTTCTGCACTTTTTCTCGCCTCTCCTCCCACGTTCACGTGAATCTTCTGTGGCATCATGTCAAACTGTGCCTCTGACATGTGTGCTGGGCATAATCATCTTTGCGCTGCACGGTCAGTAAAGGCGATGTTACAAACGAGAGACAATGGAATAAAAAGTCATCTGCCGTGTTACTCTCTCATCACGTCACTGTGCTCACAGGTTGGCTGCTTTTTAGATGCACTGATTTCTGAAGTCAGTTAGCTCAAGCAGAACAACTCCAGGCACTAGAAATATTATATAATATTGAAAGAAAGAAAGTGGTCAGTTGTTGAAGATGTTATGGTTACCATAATGTTGTAATGTACCATACATGTTGTCTTCATGTGGCTTTGTGTTTCCCACCCTCCTGCCTCCCCCTGTACATTTGTGTCCTCCTCTCTGTGTTGTCTATGTGAGCATGTCTCATCTTCCTGGCTCTGGAGCTCCATCGGCTGGCACACCACCTTATTAAGCTCTGCAGTATATCAACCCGGCTCTCCCTCCGGTCTTTGGCAGATTGTTCCATCACCTACTGTGGTATTATACTCTCAGGCCAACCTTGTTTATTTGCTCTCACCTCGTGCTTGCTTCTGTGCTAACCCAGCTTTGTTCTGTCTGCTCGTTCTACTACACCATTCATACCTACCAGCCCCTGTGATACCAAGTCACCTCCACCATCTCTCCTTGCCGTCAGCAACCTCCACCCTGTCCTGTGGTTTTCAATAAGCTTGTTAAATGTTCACAAGAGTCAGTGCTCTGTAATTTGTGTCCGCGGATGAAGCCTTACAGTTAGAAGGGTAGTTCTAACAAGATTCGTTTGCAGGTCTCATCTAGAATCTGCCAGACAATATGATGATCTTGGTGAAATAAAGCTTGTGGACATGCCGGGCAAGTTGAGCATTTGTGCTGGGTTGTATTGTGATAGGAAGTAAATTAGCACATTTGGGACCTAGCTTGATGTGAATTCATTCACGAGTTAACCCTAAATTTCTGAGCAATACTACAAATTGGTCTGAAGAAGAAGAAGAAGAAGAAGAAGAACAATCCTTTATTCATCCCACATGGGGAAATTATCATTTTAAAATGTTACCTTTAATTCCAGACAGATTCAACACAGTATTTATGATTAATTAATAATAATTAATAATCGGAAAAACATAACAAAACAAAATAAATAAAGGCTGCCCTTTAATGCACTGAAACAGGTGAATGTCCTTCACTTGTTTCTCCATAACAGATGCACCTCGTACAGTGCCCAAAATGAAGGTTAAATGCTGTGTTGCAGCTGCAGTCGGTGAAAAGGCTCAGAGGCAAAAAAGACAGCAGGAGAATAAGGGCAACGGTGTAGTTATGTTGTTTTTTCCTTTTAGACTGTGCTTTTTTCCCTTTCATTTTGTTCCCTTAGATTTGATTTGAATGAATGTTAATTAACATGCTTTAATGACCACTAAATCCATTTGTCTTTGTCAGTCACACACCGCTGGAGATTTTAATCAGTTTGCTGTTGACTAAAATACTCACATGAGCCCTTTAGTGCATGTTGAAATGAGTATTTGTTGCACTTGGTCAGAGCAATGACAAACATCCACAACCTTTACTAATTAGGCATAATGTAGAATTGACAGTGAAATACTGCAGGTCCTTTAGCTGATTTCCAGCTTTTAACATGTTGAGTCACATGTAAAAACGTCATTTGTAAATAGTCAAATTACTTAAGCCTTGTTTACAAAATCTCAATATTTATTTTATAATAGATTTCTGGGTCACCAGCAACCACCAGTAAGGCACTGGCTTTTACAAAATGGTTAATTCCATATTAAAACCCTCAACATAATGAATGTTCAAATGAATATCCTATTTTACAGCTTGCACTGATTTGTTTCAAGTGGAAATATTCATGTCAGCTATTCCCCATAAAACAGACTTTACATTTTGCTCCTGAAATCCAGCACTATAACATAATTTAATCAGCCGATCCATCTGCACTGGCATTAATTATGTTCCTGATGAAAAAGGAGAGAAAAGTGGCCTCCAACATCTCTCCATCTCCTCTTTCCTGAATGACCATATTCTGATGTAGCACTATTAGTAGTGTGAATACCAGGGAAATCTATTGGGAGCCATGATGGATTTTAATGTTTTCTATAATGTTTTGGTGCATAATGTATGTGATCCATGAAGGTAAGTGCCTGTTTGCTAGAAACTCCAAGGCAAGAGAGACCTTTGTGTTAAATATTGCTCTAGAAATAATCTGTTTCTGGTACTAATTTTCATATCTGTTATACGACACATTACAGTTGAAAGCCTGCAGTAGCAGAAATCTGTGTATTTCACGACACAAGAAAGTTAACTTTTTAAGTTAAGACTCACTGATGGCTCAAGATGATGGTTCACCTTAAAAATGAAAGTGTCCTCTGCTGCCTTATGCACCTAAACTGAACTTAAACTGAATAATTACTGCAAAGTTGCCTTGTGAGTTTTAAGTAAACTTAAGGTATTAAACTGCAGCAACAACTGCTTGCTCCCCATGACCAGTGTTACTGTCAGATTTTTCCATTTACATTTTCTCACTTTGAAGAGTCGTTTTTTTCATTTTACATGTTCATATTACACTCTGAAATGGTCTGCAAATAAAGAAAAAAACAGGGATTATGTTTTACTGTCTACTTTTATAGTAACAGAATCCATTCAACCCTACATTTTCACAGGCACAGGCAAACAACGGGCACGCTGGCATTAAATTTACTGTGCTTCCATTGATTTTGGATACCCCATTACCTTTCCTCCAGTGCCACCTCGAGATACAATTTCACTTTCCCATTCGGCAAATCTCCATGGTAAGCTTAAATCCACAATATTTTGCATGGCAGGAAGAATACTGTTGTGCTTTGCTGAAGTTTGCCTCCCTTTAAAAAGTATTCAACTTTCCCGTGTTGTGTTGACGGTGAAAACGGCGACTAACAAGAGGCGATTATGAGGCGTCTGTGGAGGTCTGCACGAACCGACTGTTAGTTACCTTTTTTAATGCTTGTTTTGTGTTTGATCTCTATTTACTTTCAAGGCCAATCTACACAAAACTTGCATTAACGGCAGACTAAGGGGCCACGCAGCTGCACATTATGGAAAATTTAAAAGCAAACACCAAACAAGCGTGATGTGTGGGAACATCTTCACACAGCCTTTAATTAGAAATATTTTATGCATTTTCTCATCATAGAGGATGAAAATGGCAGATATGTCTTTCAGGAGAGAGGTCAAAAAGGAACTATAAGTGTATGTGTATCCGTGTTTCTAATATGCGGCTGATCTACTGACAGATTAGAAGAAGATAAAACAAACACAGCTTTTAACACAGCTGGAGCCTGTTCTGAACTCCTTTGTAGTGAGAGATTCTGGCAAACCCATCCAATCAGTGAGAAGAAGTTTGAAGCTGAAACTTTCTCCTGTCAATCACAACCGAGCAATTACATAGGAAGCCGGAGCTATTAAGAGAGTGGAGGTGTGGCGTTCCATGTGTCAGTCTGACTTCTGGAGATTTGATCTTCTTCCTCCCGAACCTATCTACAGCTGGTAGTTAGGAGGAGGTGGGAAACAGGCATGTATCTTAAGGATAGGCTTGGAGATTATTGACTCAGCCATCGATTTTTACCGGGAGGGTGGAAGAGAAGCAGGAAATAAATAATTATTCACCTGGGGCTTTATTGTCAGGAACTGGTAGTTTCCTTCCCACTGCTTTTCTGCATGTGTCACGCACATGTGTGTCTAATTTGAATGAAAAGTAGTAGTTTTTAACAAAGGGCCTGTTTCAAAGTCAGCTGCTCAGTGCCACTTGTCTACTACTAACACATTCTCTGCCGCATCTTCTCTCTTGTAAAGGCTGGGTGAAGTTCAGAGCAGGTCAGCAAAACACTAAACAGGCAGACACAAAACACTGCCAGAGGAAAATGCCACTTTGCCAGTGTGGAAACTCTGACCTTGTACAAGCATGAATGCAGAGCCCCTAATGTTTAGCGCTGCAGCACATGGGAGGAATAGCTAACTCTTTTAGATGGCTCCATATCTAAAATGCCATTTGATGTGTGATGGCTTGTTAATGATGCTCTGTGATCCTTTTATCTTGTGTTTGTGAGGCCTTCTTGTGGCCTTTACATGTTTCTATAAGTACCCTTGCCAGATGTCTCTTGGAGAAAAAGAAAGAAAAAACAGAAGGCTGAATAAAAGTCAAAGAGAATACAAAAAGTCCACCACAAGTTGTGAGAAAAAAGCTGTCACTGGCACTGAGTGCATGCAGGAGGATTAAATATGTAGAGAAAAAACAATGACATAACAATGAAGGGTTAGAGCTAACTGTTTTATGTCTGTTTTGTGTCATTGTGTTCGTAATTTTCTTTTCAGGAAGGCAGTATCATTTTGGAATATGGTTAAGCCATATATTCACCATCTACTGTACAACACTTTTACTGTAAATGTTTGTGATTAATGTAAGATCAACAAGCTTTCAACAATCAACAAGTTTTAAATACAACAGTGTATATGTAGCATGTATTTTCACATCATATACTTGGTATGGTATGATGTCTTAGCAAACAGCCGCTTTCTTACACACTGAGCAGACATAAAACAAAGTTAGCATTTGTCTGGCGTCGTGTACCAGGCCACTTGGTGAATGTAAGTCCAATTTTCATCTGTTAGCACTGTTTTGCTCTCCACGAACTCCTGAGAGAAACACTTGGCTCTTTAGCCATTAAATGGCCCGCAGTGTTCAACGGCAAGTTACTATTTGTCTGTCTGAATTTTGATTTCAGCCCGCAGCGACTGCAAATGGCACTGGTGAGAGCCAGGAAAGGGAATCAGAAGGGACCGAACGGGCTCAACAATCAGCTGAAGGACACTAGAAAAAGTTGTGCAGAGCTGAAGGGGACTGAGGAGTCAGGTGATAATTGTCTGTGGGTGCATTATCATAGCTGACCCCTTTTCAAATTACACATGGTCATTTAATCCATTGTTAAAGTTAAAAATTAGATCAGAGCAGCTCCATGTAAGTGATACACTTTTACAACTTTCCTAGAATGACAAAACAAGCCAAGAAGAATATTACTTGAAGTCAAATCCAGCATGGATTTATCTTCAAATCTGCCATTATGAAATCAAGTCATTTCATACTTGCGGAAAAATGATTAATCAATTATCTCTGACTGATGATGGGGGATAAAAATGAATAGGAAAACATTTATAGATCAGAGTGCGGTGCATGACACAATCCTCATTCCTCTCCTTTTGTTTCTCACTTTGTTCACTCATCTGTCACCAGACCTGTGAGTGTGGCTTCGTAGACAGATTTGGGTGAACGTTCTGCACCTTTGCTGGTCTATTTCATCATTAAAGAGAGATTTGTTCTTTCATGCCATTCATGTGTGCCTTCTGCCCACATTTTACTAATGAAATATAAAAGACCGGTTTTTGGCAGTGTCTTCACAAGGTTTGTTTTTTTTCCATTTTAATTTGTTTAAGTTCTTTTCAGCCACATGCACATATGATATAATTAGATATATGATGATGATATAATTGGTTCAAACACATGATCTAATTTGCATATTGTCTAATGTACATATCACTACAATTACTACAAGTTAAAAATAAAAAATATTGTATTATAGTATTATATGGTATTATATATATATATATATATATATATATATATATATATATATATATATATATGAAGAAGAGTGATCAAGAGAACAAGAGTGTAGAAATATACATTCAGGCCTATGATCTCTTGATGGATGCAGCATGTTTTATTCATCTATCTCAATCTAAATTAAGACAGCAAAATACCCTGTTAAGACACTGTGAGTGACAGTAAGTCTTACATAAGAGAGTCATAATATCAAATGGCTTTGTAATGTGTTTTGAGTTAAGCATGAATGAGTGTGTGATATAATGGAGGTACTGTATAACGGGGGAGAAATGTTTATGCTGTTATCTCACAACAACTTTCTTGGTTTTTGGCTTTGTGGTACA
Organism: Scortum barcoo; assembly: GCA_023238725.1. Classification (NCBI taxonomy): domain Eukaryota; kingdom Metazoa; phylum Chordata; class Actinopteri; order Centrarchiformes; family Terapontidae; genus Scortum; species Scortum barcoo. The sequence goes on from CM041535.1 coordinate 11,907,587, forward strand.
CTCCTTCTGGGCGTGGGAGCCAAGAGCTCAGACTAAAGAGGGATGAGAGGGAGGCTGAGATAAGAGGTTAATTAATTATCTTTCCCACTATCCCTGAGTGGTTACTGTAAAATAAAACAAAGGGAGACAATGTGATTTGGAAGAATATAAAAAAATGATCCTGTACAGTGAAACAGTGGGATGAAACAAGTCTGGACTGGAGCAACTGTGGATGATGTGTCGTTCAGCCATGTGCTGCTGAAGGGAGCTGATGTTCAGCTTCTAACAGCGCATTCAGCACCCGCCCGGTGGCAGTGGACAGGTTGTCAGGACTCGCTCCAACCCAAGAGGCTCCAACGCTGTCCTCCGGTGGAAGGTGAGGATGACACACACATACACACTGCCATCACACAGACATCACATTGCAGTTATCTTTTTTACAAAGGCACAATTGCATTTCTCGACAGGAGTTCACTTTTACACACGGGTTCACTCGCTGATGTGCATCTTAGCACAATCTCACACACAAAATGCACCAGTGCAACCAACACACACATCCCAAGCACTGACAACATTTGACTAGTAACTATGACACGTATGTCAGTCATTATATACTGACAAAAAAAAAAATCAAAAGGTAGCATTACACATTTAATTTATTTATTTATTTAATTTCCTATTAAAAATGCAAAGGCGTCTTGCACACTGACATCAAGAGTGGAGTCTCATCAGGGACAAAAGCCTCCTCCCTGATAAAGACATTGAGGTGGGTTTCCGGGGAATTGTCCATCCTCTGTCCAAAGGTTGATTCAGAAAGCGTGACAGTATGTATGGTACCAACATCATTAACACACACAGCAGCACTTCACATCTACAACAGCCGGGGGCATGATGGAAAAGTTACCTTTATAGTTGCGCTGTAACCGTAATCACGGCAGGGCCCGGTTGACAATGTGCTTCCCATCAATCAATCTGACATGACTGGGGAAATTCAATCTATCCAAGAACATATCATCGATGGCCCTCCAGTCTTCCTTCTTGAAAATAGAAATGTAATCTCTACCCTGAAAATCCCAAATAACTGGCTAGCAGGTTGCTCCATGGCTGCTCCTCCTAAGAAAGTAATGTTTATATACATATGAAGTACATACATACCTTGCAGGATGAGACTAAATAAAAATCCAAATTCGCATTTTAAAAGTAAAAGCTACCATTTCACAGGTGAAAACTGAGATACCTGTCAATTAAGGTTCACCTTTAAAGAGGATAACCTTCCTCTATCTACTTAAGATATGCTAACTACCATTTAAATTAATTATTAAAGCACTTTCAGGACATAATAGATCTTTAAATCTGGAAAGGGAGCATAGCATTAACAGATTAGCATGTGACATAATCTTTAATTATTCTCCACTACAGCTGGCTTTTGGCACAATGTGCAATCAGCCTCATTATATCAAAATCTACAATCAGCTGCACAGCTGGAGACCTCCCTGACCTTCTAACGTAGTTTGTCAAGAAAAAAGAGCAATAATGCTCCTTCTTTCACAGCAAGTGCTGATTGGGACTCCCAGTGCATTCCAGTCTTGATTAGGTTTGATTGCACTCACTGTTGGGTTTTTTACTTTTATAATTTCACCATGTGACCGAGTGACCTACAATTAGTGCAACACTTCTTTTTAAAAAAATTAAAAATTTTTGTGGGACAAGATTTTTTTTAAGAGCCAAGAGGAAGACCAGCATTTATCTGGAAAAGGGGCTCCAGCTTACCACTGAATGTTTGATGCATATATTAGGGGACAAATACATGAATTACTCTGCCCATCACAGCAAAGATCATAAACACTATGCTGCGGGTTAAGGTTGTACTTGTCTTATATGTAATACTCCACACCAGCAGCAGAGAGGAGACAGAACTCAACTCTGTCCTATTTTCCAGCATCTATGCTCTTGATGTTCCAGAAAGGATCTTTTTCAATCGATCCCTCGATTGTCATATTCAGGTTACTGGACTTTAACTTCTTCTCTTGCAAGAGTTTTTTTTTTCAGTGGTGTCTTGGATGGATAAACCTAGCCCAAGTATTCTACTCTTTGTACAGAATATAAACTGTTTATACAAAAATGCAATGCAAATAAGTAATACAGCCCTCTATATATTTTATAGTAAGATTCATGAATGTCATTTTACATTTGTAGCACATGTTAAAGAAGTCCATCAGAGCCCAAAAATGTTCAACTTCAGCGGCACATGGTAGAATGTCTGTTCTTTTCCTGGGTTGAAGACCTCACTCAAACCCCCTCCACCCTTTGTCATCCAGTAACTGTCATAAAGCACACTTCAAAGGAGATATAAGAATAAAACTGTAATTCCACTATAGAAAATGTTAAAATGGGAACAATCAACTTTGGCTTCATCTATCCGAGGATTGTGCTTAATATGACTCTGAAATTGGTTATTGACCGTTTGCCACCACGACGCAGACCCAATAAACAATTGCAGGCTGGCAGGAAACATATCCTCAAATCAGAGCAAAAGTGTGCCCCAAGGATCGCTCAAGTCTTTAAATGTTAAAATACCTCTTGAACATTTGCTTCACTTCATTTTAATCCTCACATGACTTTGAAATTTGAATTAATGGAATATGAATGTGAACTACAGCAGTGGATGACTGTTGTATCCATGTTGTTTGCATACTTATATATTTTACCTACTAAATTAAAACATCATTACTGCATATACTTTACTGTAAATACACACAGTGTGGTTCTGGAGCAGGATCACATCTTAAACACTCTTTAAAAATTCAGACTCGTTTAATGAAGGCACCAAAATGTAAGGGCAACCTAAGGACAGCTTCCTTCCTTCTTCATGCATGATTTAACACACAAATGTCCTGGCCCATATACTGTAATTTACAGCCCAAAATGAACTGCAGACACTCCCTACAGCTCAGCTATGATTGGGCAAGAAAGCCTTTGTGATCTTTAAACCCTTTTCATGAGATGGCCTACATGAAGCCTTGGAACCTCTGGAACTAGTCCCCCCCTCTCTCTGTGACTTTAAAGCCTTAGTTAAGGTGCTGGAAGATGAAACTACTGGGGATTGCTTTTACTTTGAATAAGTTGGCTCTTACTTTTTGTGCTCCAGCGTGGCTGCCGAACCCGCGCCCTCGATTTCTCCTTGTGTGTGTGTGTGAGAGAGAGAGAGAGAGAGAGAGAGACTCTCTCTGCTCTCCCTCAGCAGCTGGATTATAGGACAGTGAAAAACTTCTCATAAATGTGACACCTCCAGGGGTTAGCTTGGCATTTTCACCATTTATTTTGTTTTTCATGGGTTTTAGTTCTGCACAGTGTGATTTTTAGATACGGTAGAGTGCAGCACTTCTAAAATGGGTTTTAGTACTTTACTCTTTCTGGTGCTATTGCTACCTTTTCTGCTGAGTAGAGCCTCAAATACTGCTGTTGCTACTACAATTACAGACTTTTGGCATATTCAGTCATTTGACAAACCATTCTAAGCACCAGGCTCACTCAATAGACATTTTCAGGAGGTTTTGGCCTCAATCAGCAGACGGAAAGGGCAGAAGTGGCTGAAAAGCTGTGGAGTGCTCCCTGTAAGTGTAAGGAGCTAGAAAAGAAAAGCCTTAATTTATTATTTATTAATTTATTATTTCATTAAATTACTCCTTTTTTCTTCTTTTCTTTGCTGTGTTTGCATGGTGCTGTCCTCCCCAGTTTGAACCACTCATTGTATATACACATAGATATTCATATAAAGTCCATGGTTTGGACTGAGTTTAAACAAATTGGTGAGACGGCGCCCCTATTGCTTGCATGTGTAGACGTCAGTCAGCGTGAGTGACGTACCCTCCTTAATTGGCACCAGGTGAGGTCAGCACCTGGTGCCAATTAAGGAAGTGTCCAGTTGCAGGACTGGACACTTCCTGCAACTGTGAAGATGGCAAGGACTCTAGGAGAAAAAGTTGGTGAAGTTGTGAGAAGCCAAAAAAAAAAAAGACACTCAGCGCCTTGGACAGAGCTGGAAAACTGTGAATTCCCCTCCTTCATTTCGAAAGTTGTTGAGTAATAGTTGTCAAATGTTTGACTGTGTGATATGAGAGTATGTAGGTTGTACAGAGCTCTTGTTGTTTGTTGGTTCTGCATTTATTTGGGCCACATAATGATCGCTTTTAATGAACAACCTGAAAAGAGATTTTGTATTTAGGTGTTTTTTTTAGATCCCACAGACAGTGGGCCTGTGTAAGTACATGCACCCTTTTACATGCACCCTTTTTGATATAATTTTAAAATGATACCTGTGATGTGGTTCATTGTGTTTTTCAGGAGATGGATAGATAGAAGGCTTGTATAAGACGTGTGTTATGTGCATTTGAACATTGTTGTGTTGTATTTGGCTACACAGGGTCACAGTCAACATCTTCACACTAGTAGCAACCTCCTTTTCACACCTGAAACGTCAGTGCACACAGGTTTATTGATTTATAGTGTCATGGTACACAAATGTATGTACCGCAGACATTGACAAGTAGGTTCCCGTCCCTTTAGCGGTGTTGTAACTATGGGCAGTTTTCGTATTCGTTTCAACAGTGTGCACTGTAATAACAGCAGTTTGATCTCAACAATCAGTCAAAGCAAAATAATGTTCAGCAGCTGGCTGGTACCAGATCAAAATGTAGGCCAGTGGAAATTAATCCTCTTGGTCTGCCGTCACCAATCATCAGACAGAGCTCATGGTGTAGATTTTTATTAGAAATTTTGCGAGTTTCAGTGGGAATTCTGCAGTGTTTTGTTTCAAGCGAGTAACAACCCCCCTTTTTGGTAAGGTGGCTTTCGTCTGGTGTTTCCGCAGTCCCAAACATGTTTTAATTTGCAGGCTAATTTTCCCAGAAAGACGAAAATCACAGTCGGTTTTCTATTAGCATCCAGGAATAAACAAGCAGCAACAATTGTTTCTTTAGACCAGTACACACACACACACACACACACAGAGCACAAAGCAGAGTTTTTCATTTTTGCCTGTGGAAGCGGACTACTCTCTCATGTTTTGATAAGTCTGACAAATCCTTGACATTAGAAATTGATGTTCAAAAGGATCTGTTCACTGCAGGATTTTAATAACGTATCTATTTTGATTGGATCCAGTATATGGTAATATACTGAAATCACCAACATATGTTTTGTATATCATGTAAAAAAAGTATATTAAGACACGAAGACACGTTTTCTAACACTGCTCATAACAACTTAACAGCAACTGACATGTGAGAAAATGGGATTTCTTTTAATAAACAGCTTTATGAATTTTAAAACCCAGAGAAAAATAAAGCAAATCCAAGGCTGGTTTTTCAGGTTTTCAATTCCATTGTTCGTACGTGCCTTGGTCTTCAGGTAACAGTGATATATACAGAAGTCAGGATCTTCACTACACGTTTTACACATGAGGGGAATCAGTGTGTGAGATTTATCCAATCCTCCGAACACCTGCTGCAAACAAGTCAAACACTCAAAATAAAATTAATGTATTAACGTTAATTCAGCTGCAGAACATTTCACATCCTACATGATCCACTGAAGTGGTGAGAGCTTTAGATTAAAAATGCTGTTACGGGCACATACTCACGCATGTTCATAAGTGAGTGCACTGGGGAATTGTCGCGTTTTTGCTCTCTCCGTCGCTTTGTCCGTCAAGGGACGTGAGGAAAGAAGCTGAAGAGATGACCCCTGAGGATACTGTGTCTGCTGTGTGACGTGATCCCACTTGGTAGGGTGGCTTGATCGCCCCGAAACAAGTTGCAATTCAGCATCTGACAGCTCCTTTCCAGTTCAGTACTTTCAAAACATTCACTGTGAGAGAGAGAGAGAGACCGAGAGAGAGATCTACCTCTGAGGAATACACATAATTAAGGAAGTAGTAATCAATTTAACTAATTAAAATGGAACTCCATCAGCTGTCAACACTGCAGGTTGCATGACGACCTTGTACAAGATACGCTATCTAGACTGTCCTCTTCATGGCTGTCTTTCATGTCTTCATGGCTTTGTGTGAAACACTTTGAATTTAATATTGTTCTGAAAAACTGTTCATACTGTTGTAAAATGGTGACATATGTTATCATATGCTGTTAATATGTTGCCACTGTCCTGCAGATGTCCTTGTGGGGGGATAGGGCGTAGATTGCATTTCATGAAAAGTGCTTGCCATGCCCGGGCGAAACTGTGGAAAAACAAACATTGAAAAAAAAAAAAAGCTTTGAAAATTCAGCTCTCTCAAATCTGACATCCATTAGTTGTGACCTTTTACATCTTGGCTCATCTTGTCTCCCTGTTTCAGCCTGACTGATTTGTCAGTTACGGCTACATGGTTTCATCATGTCTGTATACCTGGCAGGGACAATAGTGTGTGTGTTTTTTTTGTTTTTTTTTTCAAGCTTTCACCGAGGGGAACATGCAATAGAGTAAACGATGCTTTTCACATATTGAAACATTTAACATGACATCAGTTCAAGTCACTTGTGAATGGCGACTGCTGTTAACGTTAGCTTTGAATGTATGCAAAGGGTGAGAGTAAAAGGCACACCGCTCTTGCAGTGTCCCTAAACCTTTCGATGAGGCAAATGAATAAGAAAATTATGTTAATTCAGGAAAGAAGAAGAGGCAAAAGTACAATTGTGTGAGATTCAGAGGTGTGGAGTGAGTTATCCCAAGAGGGCCTCTTGCCGCTCATCAAAGCTCTTTCCATAGTTGCCTGCGCTCTAATTGGCCAACACTTTACTAAAATAAGGTGCAGTGTACAGGTCTGTAATGGAAGTAATCCAGCCTGTTTTTCCTTATAGCCTTCAATGTGTCTGAGTAAGCTTGTTCCAGGAAATGATAGCTCATCACTTAACAGTCTCTGTATTGTGATGTTTTATTGTGAGAGTAATGCTCCACTCTGCCTTTCGGGTTGTGCTGCCAACTGTATCTGATATTGGGGAAAATATTAAGTATGGTAATTACCCACTCTGGTTGAGATAGGGCCCCTGCACCTATTTTTTCCCCCGGTTTAATTGCTTCCTTTGGGATAATTAGTAATCGTTAAGAGATAGTCAATTGGGCATTTATGCAGTGCCATGTTGCACTTTACCAGACGTCCAAGCATTAAGTGGTGCATCATTAGCTGAGAGGTCAGTGGAGTGGTGCTGTTTAAACTAGGGCCCCTTGAACTGGCCCGCCAGTAATCTGTGGCTCCGTTATGATCCAGAGCAAAACGCTGAAGAGTGTTGCTGTCAATATGTCTCTCTGTGAACTACAATTTGCATTTCAAAATTTGAGATGACCCAGGATCAGCAGCTTTAGATATCAATGAATCTCAGCCACAGTGAAGACCAGTTCCACAGGAAGTGAAGAACATGTGGGCTGATGACAGTTTATGAAGGTATATAAATAGAAGCAGTATATTATTGAACTCTTAGCTTGTTATTTGGAAATAGTTGTCAACACAAAATTAAGTTCTTTTTATAATACAAAAATAGTTGACATTTGCAGAACATCTAGGTGTTTTGTACATGTTGCAGCCACACTCTCTAATTATATTATCATATTTTTATGAGCGTGTTGTCACCTACATTGTCTGGGTGTCATGTCGAAATGTCGTAATGTGATTATTCACCTTGCCTCCGATTTTATTCTCTTTGATCTGCCAGATCAGATTAGGTCAGCAGCTCAAGGGGCTTTTGTACTGTAGATCTGTTTGTGCCCCTGTTTGGGAAACAGTATCATGGTCCATTTAGTCATGTCTCTGTTGATTAATTTAAGTGCAGTGCTCCGAGCGTCGGCAAACGTGCCTCTGCATGGCTTAATTGTTAGGAAGGCATTTTAACTGTGGTAGTTACACCATTGTTGCTGGCATCGGGCATAATGATGTCTGCACACTGTAGCGTCTGCTGAGAAAGGTCACTTAGCTGCAGTGGTTACTGCACTGAGCTTTGGGGGAGGGTGAGAGTTTCCACATCCTTACTAGACACACCATATGCTCATTAATATCAAACCGATGTTAGTGTTATTCCATTACACAAAGTAGAAAGCATGTTTACATTACCTATTTATCCCCAGAAGTGGAAATTATAAATGTGCAATATAACTTAACTATAACATAATTTCTTCAGTATAGTACATGCAAGAGTAGTTCCCTGCTTATGGGATAATGTAGGCCATTTATGCCTTTACTTTCTCTCACCATTAACATTGTAATGTAAGGATGAAGGTTGAGGTTAATGTGAAGCAAAGTGTCTGCATCAATATCTGCCAGGGGGAAATGGCTCTAGAGCAAAGCAGCTCACCTTGTGCACTGGATCATATGCCGTCTCATTATATGATCATTTAGTCAAGAAGCTGGCAGGAGCAAGGAGAGAAGGAAGCGTTTCAGATCCAATGAAAAAATTTCAGAGGATCGAATAATGTAAGTCAGAGGCTTAATTGTTTCTATAAAGCAGTTGCAGACCTGTACACAGTGCAACACTTTCCTGCACGTAGAACAGTTGATATTTTCTGTTTTTTCAGTTCTGAGTGAAGTGGCACTTTGAAATCACTTCTGCGTCTCTCACGCAGCCTGCACTAAAATTGAGGTTCTGAAGCCATTTGCATGTGATATCCTTGCAAATGGAGGGCAATTGCACCAGGGAGATTGCGTGGGACCTGAGGGAGTCTGCTCTGGGTTCTGTGAAGTTGCTGTGATGTTATGATCTAAACTATAGCCAGCAGCATTTCTGTATCTCACCACTGCCCCTTCCCATCATCCTCCCCTGTCAGTCAAAGGACCAGAGGGCCTGTGGCGAATTGTGTATGTGTGCGTCTTGCAGGTATGTGTTTTTAAATGCGCGCAGGCGAGTGTCAAGAGGGGTCTATGTGTCATCCCCGCCGCTGCAAGGGATCTTACATGTTCATTCAGTCAGCATAAAAACCTCACTAACACCAGCAAGTGGGTGTGCCCCCCGGAGCCTGAGGGGATGAAGAAACCTGAATCCATTCAATAAAAATGAAACAGATAAGACACCCGAGCTGCTGCAGCTAAAATGCAAGCGAAGCAAGAGCCGTCTGATCCTGCCAGCTCTCCTGAGGTCATGAAGACCTTGGTGGTTGAAGCTTTAATCTGAAATAAAGAAAGATGGGAAGGAATTTAGGTGCCTCAGGGGGTGGAGGTGGCAGTGCGGGAAAGGAGGTCTGGAGGAGAGAGGACTATATTGTTTAACCACTTTGGGATTATGTGTTAAAATGGCCACCCTCATGCAAAGTCAATGTCACTGAAATGCCGATTGAGATCTAAAGGGATCGTCTTTTTATCCATTAATGCCTTTCATTTAATCCCTTTATGAGGTCTCCTTTCAAAAGAGGCAGAGAACAAAGTAAACCATGATTTCAAGAGTGTTTAGATAAGTTAGATAATCATCCAGTCAGTCGCTTTGGTTCCTTTAAGTATGAAATGCTATGTGGAGTGTCTGGATTTAGTGTTCAAAGTCTGTTGATGCCGGTCATTTCTACATGTACAGTGGGGCAAAAAAGTATTTAGTCAGCCACCAACTTGTGCAAGTTCTCCCACTTAAAAGATGAGGTCTCCAATTTTCATCATAGGTATACCTCAACTATGAGAGACAGAATGATGAGAAAAAAAATCCAGAAAATCACATTGTCTGATTTTTAAAGAATTTATTTGCAAATTATGGTGGAAAATAAGTATTTGGTCAATAACAAAAGTTCATCTCAATACTTTGTTATATACCCTTTGTTGGCAATGACAGAGGTCAAACGTTTTCTGTAAGTCTTCACAAGGTTTTCACACACTGTTGCTGGTATTTTGGCCCATTCCTCCATGCAGATCTCCTCTAGAGCAGTGATGTTTTGGGGCTGTCGCTGGGCAACACGGACTTTCAACTCCCTCCAAAGATTTTCTATGGGGTTGAGATCTGGAGACTGGCTAGGCCACTCCAGGACCTTGAAATGCTTCTTATGAAGCCACTCCTTCGTTGCCCGGGCGGTGTGTTTGGGATCATTGTCGTATGCTGAAAGACCCAGCCACCACGTTTCATCTTCAATGCCCTTGCTGATGGAAGGAGGTTTTCACTCAAAATCTCACGATACATGGCCCCATTCATTCTTTCCTTTACACGGATCAGTCGTCCTGGTCCCTTTGCAGAAAAACAGCCCCAAAGCATGATGTTTCCACCCCCATGCTTCACAGTAGGTATGGTGTTCTTTGGATGCAACTCAGCATTCTTTCTCCTCCAAACACGACAAGTTGAGTTTTTACCAAAAAGTTCTATTTTGGTTTCATCTGACCATATGACATTCTCCCAATCCTCTTCTGGATCATCCAAATGCTCTCTAGCAAACTTCAGACGGGCCTGGACATGTACTGGCTTAAGCAGGGGGACACGTCTGGCACTGCAGGATTTGAGTCCCTGGCGGCGTAGTGTGTTACTGATGGTAGCCTTTGTTACTTTGGTCCCAGCTCTCTGCAGGTCATTCACTAGGTCCCCCCGTGTGGTTCTGGGATTTTTGCTCACCGTTCTCGTGATCATTTTGACCCCACGGGGTGAGATCTTGCGTGGAGCCCCAGATCGAGGGAGATTATCAGTGGTCTTGTATGTCTTCCATTTTCTAATAACTAATTGCTCCCACAGTTGATTTCTTCACACCAAGCTGCTTACCTATTGCAGATTCAGTCTTCCCAGCCTGGTGCAGGTCTACAATTTTGTTTCTGGTGTCCTTTGACAGCTCTTTGGTCTTGGCCATAGTGGAGTTTGGAGTCTGACTGTTTGAGGTTGTGGACAGGTGTCTTTTATACTGATAACGAGTTCAAACAGGTGCCATTAATACAGGTAACGAGTGGAGGACAGAGGAGCCTCTTAAAGAAGAAGTTACAGGTCTGTGAGAGCCAGAAATCTTGCTTGTTTGTAGGTGACCAAAATACTTATTTTACAGAGGAATTTACCAATTAATTCATTAAAAATCCTACAATGTGATTTCCTGGATTCTTTCCCCCATTCTGTCTCTCATAGTTGAAGTGTACCTATGATGAAAATTACAGGCCTCTCTCATCTTTTTAAGTGGGAGAACTTGCACAATTGGTGACTGACTAAATACTTTTTTGCCCCACTGTACTACTAAAGGCTTTTTCAAACACATTGCAACATTGAGTAATAGCGACAGTTTATTGGTCTGCGTTAAGGGAAAAATCAGACGCTAAATTCCAAATTATTTGCTCACAGTAACGGCTCTATTATGACATTGAGCTCCCTGTTGGTTTTCCATCATCCAGATGATAAGAGGCAATCGTGGTTTTCCTCCCTGTCATCTTCGAGACAAATAACTGACAAATCTCAAGAAAACATTTCTATTCCCTGTAGCCCTGGGGACCATGTATAACATGATATGAATTATTTTCTTATCCAAATAATGGAAATTAAGTTCATGAGGTCAAAATAGAAAAACATACAGTACTGTATGTGCAACATATGCAAGTATGACATGAGCTAGGTCTGATGACAGACCCAAGGATGATATGTGGGACTCTTATTATTTTTATTTCCACAGGGGGATTCGAGTGATACAACACATGCAAACACAACACGTTTATACCTACAGTGAATTTAAATGTGTATAGTATGTTAGACTTTAGGTGTGGGAATTGTCAGGCACCTTTCGGTTTGATAACGATTCAGATGTCACGATTAGATTATTAAATGATTCTCAACGCATTCCAGTGCACTGCGATGCATCTCAATTTTAGATTTTCATGCATGGTTTATTTTTTCTCCATCAATACAAACAAGTGTGCCCAAAATCTGCTTTTTAAAATTTCTTTTGTCACTTGCAGCTGCTCTGCCATCTTTGCGTGGTCTATGGTCCATGGTGCACACATTCTATGTAAAAGTAGCGGCAAACTCCAAAAAAGGCAGTCCCTAAGCTGCTGTTGTTGTAAAGTTTGTAGATGACTCCACCAAAGTGGGTCTCATATCGGACAATGATGAGACCCACTACAGAGAGGAGATCCAGCACCTTACTCAATGGTGCTCAAACAACAACCTTGTTCTGAACACCAGCAAGACCAAGGAGGTCATAGTGGACTACAGGAGGTCCAGGAGGACAGAGCACGCTCCTCTCCTCATCCACGGGGAAGCAGTTGAGCGTGTCAACAATATCAAGTTCCTGGGCATCCACATCACATCTGACCTGGCCTAGTCCATGAACACAGCTCACCTGATAAAGAAGGCTTAACAAAGACTCTTCTTCTTCAGGAAGCTGAAACGTGCTGGACTCTCCCCTCAGCTCCTGACAAACTTCTACAGGGCCACAATAGAGAGCATCCTCTGCCTCAGTGTGGTATGGCAGCTGCACTGCACAAGATTGAAAGGACTTAGCCCGGGTGGTGAAAATGGCACAGGGGATTGTGGGAAGTCCTCTTCCAGACCTGGACTCAATATATGCTGGCCGGATCCAGAAGAAGGCCCGACATATTGCCGCCGACCCTACCCACCCTGGCAACGGACTGTTTATACCGCTTCCCTCTGGAAAATGGTACAGAAATCAAGACCAAAACTACCAGACTGAAAAACAGCTTTTTCCCCAGAGCTGTTGAATCCATTTCCATCTATTGAGAACTTGAGCCAACTTGAATTAAACAACTGACCCACCCCCCTACTGTACATTGCTGCTACAACTCTAAATTTTTAGATATTTATGACTTTTTATTTTATTTATTCAATATACTTAGGTTTACAGGGTTTACAGCTGGGAGTCACCTATCTTAATTTCATTATGCCAAAACATAATGACAAATAAAGATTCTTGAGTCTTTTTCTTTATAAGCTTCAATATCTGAAGTGGTGACATCATCAGAGGGGAACAAAGCAAACATTCTTGTCTTGATCTGAAGTGACGTCATCATGGAGCCACAGAACAGGGTTATACCTTAGAATGGTGACATCATAATGTGGTCACAAACCAAGCACAGAAATTAAAATAATATCTGGATGGTGACATCATCAGTGCATTACATCATTTGGATGACATTTTCAAGAATCAAGAATCTTTATTGTCATCATGTTTTCACATAATGAAATTAAGGTTTGTGACTTCCAGCTTTAAACATATGTAAAAATATGTAATATGTACATCTAAAGATATCTAAAGATTTAAAGTTGTAGCAGCAATGTACAATGGGAAAGGGTGGTGGGTCGATGGAATTTGGGGAAAACTGCCTTTAACTCGATGTGACGTGGTTAAAGTCTCCGGGCCACGATCACAGCCGCCTCTGGATTGTTGTTCATCTGCAGACTGATCATGTACAGTACAGCTCCTCCAGTGCTAATTTAGCATTATCTTTCGGTGATATGATAGTAGACGGCTCCGCCTCTGTGTTTCTCTGAGGCTGCATTCCTGTCCACCCCGGAGAAGAGAGCGCCTCGCTAGCTCCACTGCCACATCTGGGATGTTGTTATCCAGCCGGGTCTCGGTAACATTCGCCACATAGCTGTCGATCTTTGCATCTTTGCTTTCCTCAACTTCATCTCGTCCATTTTGTTGACAAGTGACCTGGCGTTTGTGAGGAAGAGACTGGGAAGAAGCTGGTCTGTATGGGTTAGCTTGTAGCCTAGCAGCACGCAGGCCGCCCCTTGCCCCGCTTTTGCTGCTTACGATGCCTCCTCCGTCTCCTTGGCAACAGAGGGGGGATCGTGAAAGCCTCAGTGGCCCGCTGAATCTCCGAAGGTACAAAATCCAGCCCCAGAAATGCTTTCACAGAGTGCGCACTCTCCCTAATCTCCAACAGTCCAGCTCACCACATTTAACTGCCACTGCAGGCGACCGAAAGATCACCAAAAACACAAACAAAAAAAAGAAAAGCCGGGAGCACTAAGCCACTGCGTGTACACGTGCCGCCATGGCATGGCAACCAGATGCAACTTTGCACTTTGCACAAATATTTTTAAAGTTAATTCTGTGAACTGTTATTTTTCACATTCCTGCACAACTCGATAGTTCTCTCATCTCATAAAAATAACAGTCATATTGTACACAGGGTCGGACTGAAAACAATTTTCATGTGAACCGGTCCTATTTTCCCCAACATATGCACTCAAGTATCAGGCTTTTCCTGGTACAGGCTAAGCAATAGATATCAGGTGCAGTCGTGCATGCATTGTGCATGGTGTGATGTATTAGCTGACCTTTTTTAAAAAACAAAACAACCACAAAAGGTCTTGCTGATGATTTGACTGATGGTGTGGTTTAACCACACTCCAGTCATGGTAAGCTTTCCGAAGGCTGGATGTTGCACGTGTTTGATCTCAGAGTGGGAACTCTGGTGATCAGTAACTCAACTCACTGCCTCTGAAGTGGCCATCGTCAGCTGCATTGATATGACCTTTTCTTCCACCTTATAAACTTTTTTATCTGCAGTGGTGACATTATCAGATGGTAACAAAGCAAACACTCTTGCCTTTGATCTGAAGTAACATTATCAGGTCAGAGAACAGAGTAATACCATAGAACTGTGACATCATCTGCGATGTTACAAACCAGGCACAGAAAGTAAAATAATATCTGAATGGTGACATCATCAATGCATTACATTTTGCACACTGCAAATATTTTTTTACTCAATAGCATGAACCATTGTTTTTGCACATTCCTGTGATACAGTTGTCTCATTTTATAGAAACAACAGTGATACTGTACACAGGGTCAGAGTGGGAACAAATTTTTGGCTATTTTTGTCTGGACCGGCTCCATTTTCCCCAACATGCACAGGTATCAGGCTTTTCCTGTTACAGGCTAAGCAAAAGATATCAAGATAGCAGTAGATCTTTAATACTGAATAAATCGAGCCTTGCGCCATGAGGGGTCTTAATGGGTCTCAGAACCACGGACAGCGCTATGCCAAAACAGACCTGCAAACCAAAATCCTGAGAAATGGCAGAATGATAAAATATTTTATAAATATTTTAAATATTTATACATGCATGCTTTTGTATAACGGTAAATCATTTACATATTTTGAAATTTCTGGAATATTACTCACTAATTGTTGCAAAGTTGGTTTCATATTAAAAACTGTAAAGGTGAAACTACAGATTCTCTGCACTTCTCAGTAATATCTTTGATCTGAGAGTGCGACCTCTGATAATGTAATACCAGTGCAATGTTTCTACTGGTGGTGTTTTTTCCGATTGTGTTCCCCTAACCCCTGACACACAAACACACTTATGCATACACAGAGACACTAATACAGTAAAGTTAAATCTTCCATACATTTTCAGGCTAACGTAGGAATATGAGGAAATGAGACAGGCGCAGGGAGTGGACACGTTCCTCACATGTGCAGGTAACGACAGCCAGCGCAGAGATATATGTGCGTTTAATTGTGCCAAGTACAGTATAAGAGAGACCAGGGGGATGAACTGAAGGATGTTGGAAAAACAAATGGTGAAAAAATAGGGTAGGAGTGGGAGTATGAGACAGGCAGAAAAGGAATGAGAGGTAGATTTATCCAAGTGGAGGTTGACTGTGAAGAACTGAGGGAAAAACACCTGAGAGAATCAAATGATAACCAGGTGTGATATTTCATTTTCCACACTTTATTTCTTCAGTGACATGCTATTCCCCTGAAAACTTTTCACTGCATTCCCTGCCAGGATGCACATTGAATTAGAAGTAGGGCAAGGCCCGCAGTGCACCTGTCCTTTTGATTGACTCAGAAATGTACAGTGATCCATGAATAAATGGGTGCACCTACATACACACATGCACAATCACACACACACGCAAACACTCAACACACACGGAGGAAATAATGGATTTGCTGCTGGAACATAAATGAACACTTGCCCTTTGATACTGTTGTAGCTGTCAGAAGCTAGGCGGCATCATTGATGCAATGGAGAGAAATCCCAGCAGTTTGATGTTTATTTGTTGTGGAGTTGGTGACAGCACAAGCCCAAGTAATGAATTCATTTCATCAGAGAGTGGATCTAATCCAATGCACGGCGGCCACCGCTTACTGTTTTTCATCATGCCCCCGTGAACAGGACATCACCTCAAGAAACACAATACACTTAATTGAAACACTTGTAAACGTAACAGTGAAGAAAATAGAGGAACTTTCCCCCTAAATGTCATTTCATCCACTGAAGTCCAGTACCATGAGTTTGTCAAACTAAGAAAATCGATTTGATATCTCTCTCTCTCTCCCTCCATGTCCACACGAAAGGCGAGCCCACTTGCTCCCAAACCAGAGTTCGTGCCTGACACTGTGGGGCATTGTGGGAAAAGGGTAATCTGAACCATTAAATCATCAGTGACAGAGCAGAGGGAGGCAGATACACTCGAAAGGTTACAGGACACTGAAGGCTCATTTTAGCCATATCGCACACCTAAGTGCTTTTGTACAATCAATAACTGAATTTGAAACCACAGGGAGAAAGCTTTTTTTTGTTAGAGATAACAGCTAGATGAACTGCTTTCATAACAATAATATTCATCATAATGTTATATTTCACGTGACACAGTGTCAAATAAAAAGTATCCTAACCACTGCAGGCAGTAGTAAAACGAATTTAAAGTAAAGATAGAACATCTTATTATCTTTTTAAGGTGCAGAGGCTTACATATAAAATTTAATAAACAGCTATTGTGCATTTTCATATGGACTGTATTTCTGAATACACAGAAGTATGAAAACTTAGACTTTTATTATTCTGATAGATGATAGTAGTTTATGGTAGGATTTATGACATAGAAATAACAAGGTCTAGCTTTACAACATATTTGGTTTCTTTGAAGTGCTTATATGTAGAACTTTAAAGTAGTTAAGATAAGATAATCTTTTATTGATCCCACAGTGGGGAAATTACACTGTTACAATAGCTTAAAAAACAACAATTTAAGACAGAGATGAAATAATAGAGAGAATATAAACACAAAACACAAAAAACAATATGTACAATAAATAGTAAAACAGTAATAGTAATAATAAGAAGAGACAGTATTTACATACACAGCCTCACCCAGTTAGATGTGCAGTGGTGAGGTGCTATTGCACAGGTGAATATTGGATCTAGGTATTGCTACACAGATGTTTATGTTATTATTGCACAGATATGATTTCACAGTATATTGTAATGAGTGGAATGGAAAAAAAAGACCATAAAGTGCATAGCTAGGACCTCAGTAAACATCAGTAAACATCAGTGCATTGATGAACATCAGTAAACATCAGTCCTACTGTGGTATGAAAGTGTTTGTTACGATGACAAAGATTCATAGAGCAGAATTAGTAATAAGTCTGACAGTGTTTGGGATGAAGGACCTGCAGAAGGCGCTCCTTCCTACACCTTGGGTGTCTGAGTCTGTTACTGAAGGAGCTGCTTAAGGCCCCCACAGTCTGATGCAGAGGGTGGGAGGTGTTGTCCATGATAGTGGACAGTTTGGCCAGAGCCCTCCTCTCCCCCATCACCTCGATGGAGTCCAGGGGGCAGCCACAGACTGAGCTGGCTCTTTTAATCAGTCTGTTGAGCCTCTTCTTGTCCCGCTCAGAACACCCCCCTCCCCAGCAGACCACTGCATAGGAGACCACAGACGCCACCACAGTCTCATAAAAAGTCCTCAGCAGTGGCCTGCACACACCAAAAGATCCCAGCCTCCTCAGCATGTAAAGGCGACTCTGACCTCTCTTATAGAGCGAGTCAGTGTTGTCAGTCCAGTCCAGTTTGTTATTTAAGTGAACATCCAGGTACTTGTACGTCCTCACTCTCTCAATGTCAAGTCCCTGGATGTTCACCGGTGCAATCTCGGATGAGGGTTTCCTGCTGAAGTCGATCACCATCTCCTTTATCTTGCTGTCATTTACTTGAAGGTGATTTAGCTCACACCAGTCGACAAAGTCCATGATGACCTTCCTGTACTCACAGTCGTTCCCCTCTGATGCACACATCCCACAAATGGCAGTGTTGTAGGAGAACTTCTGGAGGTGGCAACTGTCTGTGGAGTATGTGAAGTCTGATGTGTACAGGGTGAAGAGAGGAAAGGTGAGAGGACTGTTCCCTGAGGGGCACCTGTGCTGCAGACCACCACATCGGACACACAGTCCTGCAGCCTCACAAACTGGTGAGGTAGTTGGTATCAACAGTATCAAATCTGTCGAAGAACAGATTTAACTTGTTGGCCTAGTCTCTATCTCCAGGTTCCTCCTCTCGCTATTACCCTGTCCTGAGATAGCTTGGAGTCCTCTCCAAACCTCCCTTGCATTCTTTGGCTGCAGGTGGTCCTCCATTTTCCCCCTGTAGCTGGCCTTGCACTCTTTGATCTTCCATTTAAGATCCCTCTGCACCCTCCTCAGTTCATCTCTGTCTGCCAGACTGGAAAGCCCTTCCTTTTCTCCTGCAGCAAGGCTCTCATTATAATATTACATTACACTGATGGCATAGGTCTTTGTTTTGTTTGTAGAAAAATAAGACTATTCTGATGGACGTTCTGGTATACATGTTGCTGTTAGCTCATTCATGCTTTTAGCATTCCTGGGCCTGATTTGGGTCATCAGTGGTGTCCATTGCAGTGTGTGAGAGTTTTTTTGATACCACCACTAGGAGTCCCCAAAGCCAGACATGGTGTAATACTAAACCTGGGGCAGAAACATGAGGACCTAAGGAAATACCACTTATTATATATTTTAGTTGATATTTTAGTAGGAAACTATTCTTATCCATTATGATACTAATTTCCTGTTTCTGAGTTCTTGGCTTGTGGTGACAATGCTTGTAATTTGTGTTCAATTCACTGTGTGTCATATACCTAACTTGAGGTTTGTGCATGCTTCTATGGTTGGTGTTGTTGGATTAGAGGGTTATATGACCGGTGTTCCTATGGTGGAAACTTCACAGATGTTATATAACTACATTATTGTTTCAAAACATGAAAGGAGGTTTTTACTGGGTAACGGCTAGCTGTAGACTGGAGAAAAAATAAGTTATTTCTTTTTCAGGGGGGAACTCCTAGCAGCTTTTAATGTGGAGTGTTTTCATGCTTGTTTTACTTTTCCTACCTTTTTCTTTAGACCTTTTCAACTGGCTTTAACCTGGCTCGTTCAGTTAGCCTTTTCAGTCTGGGCAAGCTCTGCTTTCAAGAATGGTCGGGAGACACCTTGTTGTTGTAAACAATAAAATGTTCACGTTCATATGCTGCAGTCTTTTTATGGCTGGAGTAGATCTTTCTATAAGTGGATTTCCGCGGCAGAGACGAGCGTTCGGAGAATAAAGTAAGATGAAGCACAGTTCATTTCACAAAGGTCTGAAGTTTAATGAAACACAAGAAAATATCTAATTCTAGAGCAGGAGGACTACATAAGAATAGATTACCTAAGCGTAGATAAAGAAAGAGATGGATGGAATAGGGAGGTTGTCATGCAGTGTCAACAAAAAGATGGGGAGTGAGGAAAATGCTACGATCATGAATTGTGGGAGGCAGGTTCAAGAGAGACTGGTGCTCAAAGTATAAAAATAATAATCATAAATGAAATGTGGCACAGAGAGACCATTTTTTCCAATATCATGGTAACACTGCATGAGACAGGTGCTTTATTTACTCGGTTTACACAATACACTGCCCTTTTTCAACAGCTTTACTTGAACCTGAGCTGGTCACTTTCTGCCAGCAACTGTATCTTAACAACTTGTTGATGGGAATCACAGTGTCTGCTGTACAAACAGTCACTTTTTCTGAAGAGACTCACTTCACATAACAAACCTGCCTGGCCACATCACATGCATACATCACCTCCTTTAAAGGGGAAGGCATGGCAGGTAACACGTTACTCAGTGTATGAGCTGACATCGTGAACCAATCAGCATGCATAAATGCATAAAAAAAACAAAACAAAAAACAAACCAACGAATGAATATCCAAATTGTGAAGAAAAAGAAGTTCTGGCTTCGTACCTGCTGGGCGATCTGTATGTGAAGTTTGGTTTCCTCTGGTAGCTGACACTTTCCTCACACAGTCCAAAGACATGCTGGTTATGTTAATTCGCATTTATAAATTGCCCGTCACCATGTTTGTAGGCATGAATAGTTGTCTGTCTCTGTGGAAATTCTGTGACGGACTGTCCAGGCTGTAAACTGGCTCTCATCTTATGTCAGCTCGGATTAGCTCCGGCACCCCATGACCCTCAGGGATAAGCAAGAATGGCTAATGGATGGATGAGTGGTTGTCTTTTTAATATTTTCAGCTGAGGAAGCATCTTGAATATGCATGGGACGGTTACATACATGATACAATGCTACACAACTAAGGCTAAAGGTCAACATCTCCTCCCAGTTAATCATTTACAGTAAGTAAAGGAGCATTACTTTTGTACTGCTGGATTGCTAATCAGCTGTAGTATTATATATGATATTAGAACAAAACTGTAATTAAAAACACAACCCATGTTTACCAAAGAAAAACATACAAAAAGCACACTGGGTAGATCTCATCTTTAATATTCAAAACTTCAAATGGTTTACTTTTTCTAGAGAAAACGTTTGGGGATGAGAAGTACCTTAAGAATCTGGCAAACATAACACTGTGTATGTATGTTTGGCTGTATTTGCTGGAGAGTGAACTTCCCAAAACCAAATAAAGAGCAGAACTGCTGCTGTTTCTTTGAACTCTGAGATACAAGCAGTTTGGCTCCCCTGTGGTTTAACGGTCGATTTAAATTTCAGCCTACCCAAGTGAAAGGACTCTCCCTCATGGTTTTGTTCTGCATTGTCATCCTTGACACTTCATCCTGCATGGCTGCTGGCCGATTATCAATCAGAAATACACGAGTGAGAAAATTATACTGAAAGGGCAAAAAAGGAGGGTGTGGGTTGAACAGCGACAAAGAAGGAGACATAAATACTTAAGTGTGTCTGAGTGCATGTGTAAATGAGTTTGTGCTGCACCTTTTTAATTGTTTGTGTTTGTGCGTCCATCCATGTGTGCTGTCAAGCACGCGTGGCCACGTGCATGTTTGCTACCGAGAGGCACACCTGCAACCTGTGATGGAACGACCTGAAGGCAGAAGGTGGATGGTGTGACAGGAAAGGGAAAGAAAAGGTGGGAAGGAGCATGAGAGAGGGTTATAAGGGTAGTCGGCTCAGTGACAGGCAGGAGCTCCCTCCCCAGAGAGAGGCCATTACAGGGAGGATGGAGGGGGGGACACGTTGGCGGGGCCTGCCACCGAGCTTATTGGCAATCTGTTAGCAAGGCCGCCGGCAGGAGGGGGAATAACAGGTCCAGGGACGAGAAGAGTGCCTGTGAGAAAAGAAAAATCTACTCTCCTCAGGATTCCTGGCAATGAGAGAGAGAGAGATATGTGAAGTGGGTGGTGGTGAGGGGGTCAACAGTCGACAGGACCAGAGGAGGACAGGGGAGAAGGGAGTGGGGCAGAATATATAGTGGCATTTTGTTACTGTGGAGGCCAGTTGGGAATGTCCCAACACCGGGATTGGCATTTGAATTTAGTGCAATATGAGAGAGGTAAGAGAGGTGATTTCACATCTGTAAAGGGATTGTGAGCACAGAGCATGAAGGAATTACAAAGAGGGGCATTAGAAAGGAAGGGAAATAAATCAAAATGTTTGATTGTGTGTCCAGTGAAAAGTAAATTACCCTCTTAGACAGAACAACAGAATAGATTTGTGCAGGATGTTACACACAGTTACTGCTCACAGTGTCAGGCGTTTGGTATGTATATTTCTGGGAACACTTTTATTGTATGAAGTCCTAAAATTTGGGCTTGAAACAAGCAAAGTGATGATCAAATAAAACAATCTACACTCAAGAACCTCAAAACAATGTAGGGCCGATGTGTTAAACATGATGAAAATAAAGGATCGTCTACTTTTTTTTTTTTTACTGTTGTATCTAGATCTAGTTTTGCCTCCAAGGCCTTTATGAGCAGTGCAGTCTCATACTGGCCTCAGGGTCTTTTTGTAAGCCAAGACATCTTGCAGTAGAAAAAAAAATGGCATTAATTTTATGAGTGCTGCAGTTCAAGAACCATGACTTAGGTGTGATTTGGATCCTCTGCTCAGTTCTACTTGACATGCTGTAATGATATAAGACTGATTTAGCGTGTCAGTGAATACATTATGTCGCTGAGGACTAAGAAGAACCAGTAGATGACAAATGCTGCAAGAATACTGATATTTCAGGCAGGTTTATTTGTGTCCAACATATTTAATCCTGGCAATAAAAATGTCACTACCCTATTGCCATATATGTATGGTGCTGGGAAAGTAGCAATAAGAAGACCAGGTTGGTAATGTTTTGAAATATGAACAGAGAAGGGAAATTGGAGAAATGGCCAGGAGTTAGGAGAGGCAGGATAACATCTCTCATAACCATTCAAAACAGGCATATTATTTCTTCCCATTTTCACACTGCTTGATATACAGTCAAATATGGTGCTGCTTTGTGCAGCCTTTCATGCCATTGTTTCCAGCTACTGTGGCAATTTCACTTTCTTAGACAAAAGTAACGATATCCAAGGGGAAGACGGGAAACATCAATCAACAGCTGAGGTGTAAGGCAACCTAATAGGTAAATTACCCGCACTTACTGGAGGTAATGTCATATTAACCACAGCATCTTTGCTGATCTTCCTCCTTAGAGCCACCTACCAGAGGCCAGGTCTGGCCTCACGAGCCATCTGACAAACCAAGGTTTCCCAGAGAATTACTGATTCTGTCACATAACCCAATTTTTCAAAGACCTTGCTCCATAGGGAAGGAAGAAAGGGGGGTGGGGGGGCGAAGCGAAGCTATCCCATACCGCCAACAAGGAGTCATTTTTCTCTCTAACGGATGAAGAGGGAGGATATTTCCATTCCAAATGGGCTTGGAGTTATTAGTCTGGTTGTAAGGTATTTTGTCACTGTCATAAGCACAGTGAGAATTAATTGTTGAGATGGTGCCCCACGAGCCACCTTGTGGGGTGCAAATGACATTTTCTTAACCTAAGGACCTTAATCAAAAGCAACGAGGTGGAGCACTCCCACCAAGTGTGTTTAAGCAGTGCCAACAGGTGCAGGCTGACACCAATTTGGAAAGTCAGCAGGATTGGAGCGAGTCTGAACTGTTCATGATTTACCATTTGTGTCCTCTGGCAAACAACCAGTTAAGGCTGTAAATCTGTGTAAAAGCCCTATAAATGGAGGTACATTCAGAATCAGTCATTTTCTTGAATGTTTGGTGCTGCAGAAATGTTCAATGTTTGAATGCAAAGATTTTTTAATCAATTAAATGAAAAACATGACAGGTGTTTATTTAAGAGTGTGGGTGGGACATTCTGCATCGCCCCTCCATTCACAATAAGTCACTTGAAATTTAATCACATGTTTAATTAACAATTGTAAACACTTAATTGACAATATTAGTTCAGAGCTTGTGCCTGAATGACTTTCACACTTGATAAATAGTTGTGTGAAATACGATAAGTTGTGTGAAGTGGAATATAAAAAAACTAATTTGATGCTCGTGAATACAATCCAATTAACCTCCTGGAGGCTTTTTATATTTATAGCAGGGGAGTAATAACATGATTCAAGACCTCAGGAAAAGACTCGCAGAGACTAAAAGCAGACTGGGGAATAAACCCCTGCAGAAAGGTATGTAATTTGTTACTCTAGAGGAAATTAGCTTAAAAACAAATTTACTGATTGTATTTGGAGGGACTAAAAAAAGAGATTCTATAAGCACTCATTGATGTACTGTAGTATCTAAATTATAATCGCTTTAAAGAGGAAGTATTATCATCTGAGTTGTCCTGTTGTTGTCACATCTTGTCTCTTTCACAACTTAAACTGAGCTCTTATTTCAGTAATAGCTCCTTTTAGTGAATGTTCCCATTCAGTGATACAAATTGACCCCTTGTAATACTCCATAAACCTCTTCCCCTCCTTCCTTCCTCTCCTTCTCTCTCTTTCGCTGGCCTTGTCTGGAGGGGTAAATTATTGATGCCCCTCCTCGCGCATTGTGAGAAATTTATGAATAGAAGGAGCAGGGAGATGGTTGTATTTTTTTCTCCCTAACTTCTCAGCGGCCCTTCTTGGACTTATCTGTGTATGCGCGCCAAGGTCAAAATAAGTGTATATTTTATAAAGATGGATCACTCTAGCAAAACTCTCATGTTCAGGCCCGGCCAGCACTCTCCATGCCAAGATGTGTGCTCGACTTAGCCAGCCTCGGGACACCTATTTCTCACTGTACATACTTGTGTGTTGGTGTGTGCACAGACATGCCTTTGACTACAAAATATGGAACATCGACACCTGATTTATGCTCTGCACCCACTAAATCAAGAAAGTCTTACCCAAGTAACCGAAGTATAAATACAAATATAAATAAAACATCCATTTGACCAATAGTTTGGGCTTTCTAACCCACTACAATGTCACCATTTTTGTCTCTGCAGTGTGTTATCATGAGGAGCTTAAATTTCTTTCCAATCATTGTGAATTGCAGTGAAATAACAGAGAAAAATAACTTCTCACAGTGTCTTCCTACATATATTTTTAAAGAAGGCCTCCGTGAACTGTACAATGTCACGGTCTTCGATCACACTTAGCAAAAGACGGGGAATTATAGATATCCAGCTGCTATCTGCTAACATCTGTCAGCTCGTGGGTGTATTTTGGGCTAGCAGTACAACGTCAAGTCAACTCCAGCACATAGTTTAAAAAAAAAAAGTCTACAGCGCAAACATCCCCAGTGGGATTCGAAAGAGACAGCCCCCGAGCCATTTTTAATCCCAGTGTTTCACGGATCATTTCTGTTGTTCTGAAATTTATTTTAGACTGTGAAATTTGCTTTCTAGTTGCTGAATTTGAAAAGCTGTGTATAGGTGGACCTTCAAACAGAGTGGGGGCAATGAATTTAATTCAAAGTAAAAAAAAAAAAAAACAAAAGATGCTCTTAAATAAAGTTCCAGCAGAAGAGAGTCTTTCACTGTGTTGCATAATTTAAAAAGTGCACTACTAGTTAGAGAAGTTTGATGTCAAGACAAAAATGAAATGAAAGCAACCATGTGGTGAGGATAATAATTGTGGAGACTCAAAGACCCCATATATTTTAGCTGCTATTATCACAGGGGACAGATGCTATTTCCACAGACGGCTTGCTACACTGATGTAGTCACAATGGGGGATCAAAAATACCTCCCGAGGTCATTTAAACAATTGGATTAAAATCTGTCATAAATGCCATCCGATCTGCCTAAGTGTGTAAATGGGGTCAAAAAGAGTGGTTTAAAAAAAAAAAACATCTCAAGACAAGATTTAATGGCGGAGGTGAACAAGAAAGAGCTGTTGGTGAGGGGTAAACAAAACTCCACAAAGTTTATTGAATTCTCAGAAGTGTTTAACGCTCGTAGAGAGGCTGAAGGCTGCAGTTGTTATGTCTTGTTTGCCACCTCAATGTACAAATCAGGCTAATTATGTAGCTCCTAATCACAGTTAAAGCCTCAAATGGCTGTACCGCGCCCGCACAAAGAAAACAGTTGGTGAGAATAAATAGAAAGTCATCAGAAAGGTAAACACAGGCTTTTTATTCAGAATATACATTGGTCAAATTAATATAGGAGGTCTACGATAATTTTCATGTTAATAACTTTTTGAAAAATGTCACTCAAAAAATATTGTATTGACAAACGTCCATCACATGTTGCCGGAGCTCAAGGTGGTATGTTCTGACTGCTTGTCTCGTTTGATTAACCCCAAAATTATTAAATTTGCTTGCTAAATTATTTCAACAATTCATCAGTTATCAGCAGTGGATTGGCCAGCATCAGCAACCTAATTTACTATTTAAAAAAAACTTAATTTTTTTTTTTAATTACACCATGAAACACCATTAGAGTACTTTGTTGTCAACAGAAATCAATTAAAGAGGCACCTCCTCTCCACAAACCCTCCACGTGCTCTTCACCCTCTTCCTCCCTCTCTTGTCATCCACAACTAATTCACCTGGCAGCCAAGTGTCAGGGGCCCTAAGTTGTATATTGGTTAATGAAGCATGTAACCTGCATTTCTCCTGCCTCCATTTCCTGCCCTGGGTGACATGTGCTGCTCTTCTGTGCTCTTCACTCCGCGCAGCATCAAGGGCAGGAGCACTGGGAGGCAGCTTACTGTTCTGTGCCTGTCTCAACCATTCTTCTCAAGCCCTGCCAAAATACTCCCAGGGTACTGTATGCAACGCTGCTCACTGGCCAAACACAGTTTATGGAGGGCACAATCACACTAACATACTGTCTGTCAGCACAGCTCAACTTTGTCACGCCAGGTACGGAATTTCTGAAACAGTGATGGGTCAATTCGCAGCCCAAACATCCTTTTGATAAATATTTTACAGGGAACATTATGAAGCGTTTGAAAGCAGACGTTAATCTAAATTATTTCAGTATCTCAGAGCGAACATCCCAGTGAGCAAATGTGCTGCCAAACATGAAATAAAAAGCACCAGGGACAAAAGAGATCATTGTCTGCATTTCTTGGCATTGCTGACATGTAATACATATTGTGGTTTAAAAAAAAAAAAAACACAGTCCCAGACTTTAAATCAAACAAACATGGCAATTTCTGGAAAAAAAAACAAAAAAACAAAAAAACCAACAGCTCGGTAAATGCCATTATTCGTGATCTATTAACTCAGCATCATTTCTTTCTACCATTCTCATGTCAGGCCTTTGTTACGCATGTGTTTGCATTGAGGTGTTGAACCTTTCAATCTGGAGCGCATAATTAATCCCTGTGGGTTCCACTGCAAACAAACGGATTTTATGTTGTTTGAGCTGCAAACACACGCACACACCTTTGAATCTTGTGACGCACTTTTACACTCAGGCATACGACTCAAATCATATAAAAACACACTCAAACAAATGACTAAAGCCATGCAAACACCACTCAGTCACTGACGTTAGTCCTTGCATATGTACGCGTATCAACTCATATATTAATATTATATAGATGAATATGACCAAGTGGAAAGTTTGAATTTATTTGAAACGCAGCACACAGTAAATCACAAAACTTCTGTAAATGTATTCATGTTTTTCTGCCCCCCCCTCCCATTCTCTACGGTATGGCTCAACACTCACTTCTTATTGACTTGTTTACTGTGTTGGAGTCCGTGTCCATTTGCTGAAAGGTCAGCGCACTTTAACTCATTGTTCTGTTCGCATGAAATTCAGTTTCACCATCTTTGCCAACTCTGCTCATCGCTTAATTTCAGATTAGATCTCACAACTGTCACATGTGTTTTGTTCTCTACCTTTTTTTTTTCTAGCATTCTGGGAAAAACAACAAAAAGAAAATCGAGTCGTGTCACATATTGTGTCCGTGTCCGCACAAAGGTGGGTCTAATATTAACGGTTCCGTCTTCAATTCCTCCTGTGAGTCTCCAGAAACAGCTCAGCTCAGGTCAAATCAGTAGAATTAGACACATTCACCGTAAAGAAGGGTTTTTCTTCTTTTTTTGTGCATTTTCTGAACGTTTTAGTGTCAGCTGTACAAGCACTTACTGTAAGGACAGGCTCTGTTGGTTCAGGTAGCTATTTCCTGCACAGCCCACGACCCGCTGACCATTTGATCCGTTTCTAGAGCTGAAAGTTAAATTCAATTACTGTTCTAAATGTTTTATTTTCAACTTTAGAAGCCAAAGTAATTTCAATTAAACCCTGGCTTATTGAACTATAACTGCATTCTATTAACTTTATCTTAATTACTTCTCAGTGTCTGCTGTAACCTTGGGGGGGTTGCAAAGGAGTCCCATTGCTGTTAAGTGTTAAAGGTATCTGTTTACAAGAAATCACTGCTTATGTGTGTTTATATCCTAAAAAAATCTATTTTCTCTTCAACAGCAATGGAATAATTTAATTTATCATTCTAATTCCCATCTCTGTGGGAAAATATTGGTTAATATATGGACTCATGTTAAGTGGAACGGTTAAGAAGTCAGGGCCGAGCAGTTACAGTTGAGCTGAGGTGAAATACACAAACTGCATGGGGCTTGTTGATCTCAAGGCAGCAGGCATCAGCACTGCAGCTTCCTTTTGCTCCACTGATGTACAGGCTCTGAACTTGTGACCTTCTGCTGTGTCAGGCTTTCTGGGTTTAATTCTTGTGAATCTTTCAGGGTCATAAATGATGCCTGGTTTGCAATTTCAGTGTTAGAGTACACTACTTTTATATACTATGTTTATCTTAAAGTAGTTACAGTTCAATAACGTGTTTTATTTTAAGACCACGAGCAAGATTATGTAGCTGTTTTGCGCTATGAAATAACAAGATATCCTAAATTTATTTCATCCCTCTCTCCTGACTGCTTGATTTTTCTTGAGATGTCCAAATTCTCAGTGGTGTCTGCTGTTTGTTTTTGCTTTTCTGTTTCTGTTTATCGCGTTGCTGAATTATTCATTTTGCAGATTTGTATTGCATATTGAATCGCGCCATTTTAAACAAAGATGTCAGGGTTCACATCAACTATATTGAAAGATTGATCAAAATTCATATTATAATGGCTGAAATGTTGTTTTCACCTGCATAGATGGGCACTCTCTTCAACAATTTCCTGAATTTTGATTACTCCTTTTGAGAAGTTTGTGTCATCAATTATTCATCCCCTCACTCTCTTTCTATCTCTCTCTTCCTGCTGTCTGTCTCTGTCTCTCACCCTCCCCACCTCTCATGCGTGAATATCCTTCCACCTGAGTAAGCACGCTGTCATTCATAACACACCCAGTCTGGGCAGAGATAAATAAATAAACCAGGCACACATATGCCTCATTTTATATGCCATTTCCATTTTCTTATCCATCACTTTCCTACCTCTTTGGCAAACTATATGGTTCAATTAAACACCATTATCTCCTGGTATGCTTTGGGAATTTTGCATACCTAGGCTTCCCCGTACGACTCAACCTTTAATCTAAGGCAAAAAGGCAATTAATTAAACAGGAATCGTTATTATGGAAAACAAACCGGGGGGGCAGACTTTATCAAATTTTCTTTAATTAAGCAAATTACTTCAAGGGAATGTGATGTAATTTGTAATTTGCAATTTACAAAAACAGTATTGAAGTACAGAGCGGAGAGGCTTCGAAACATCAGTGAGAGGTGTTAAGCAACAGGGTTTAGCCTGGAGGGTTTTGATGAGTCTTTCATTTAAAAGGGATCAGATGACATGTTTGCTCAACTGCTTTTTGTCCCACAGGGTTTATAAAGAAATGATTTCAACTCTGCATTATAATATTATTTATATCATATTTAACATAATTTCACCGATAGCAATAAGAAATAAAAGCTTATCAGGGCCTGTCTTTTATAATGCAATCATTAATGGAGGCAATGATATGAAGAAAGCACATCAGCTCTGTCATACTCGGTGTTTCATCCGAGTTTATAATACTGTTTAATCTAGTTTTCTGAACGATTTCATTTACATTTGACAGTACAGGTACGCATTCAGCTGGCCTTTATCATTACTAACTTGTCGGTCTGCACCGTTTGGTTTGTTTGTGGACTCATTTCCATCTTCCACTAAATCATGCTGCCTTTAATGTCTCTCGCTCGTATCTTCATCACCACATTTAAATCTTGCTTCTTCTCTGAAAGGAGTTCAGCTCAGAAAGTGATGTGTGATTATCTTTCCAGTCAGACTCCCGGTTAAAATGAAGGGAGGCACGTGGAGAGATTCAGACTGAGAATACCCAGCTGTGGCTGTTTCTGCTGGTAAGAATCCAGTATTCCTCCAGCACTGATTGGAAAAACAATAATTTACTTACAGTTGTTTGACAATTTTGAAATAGGTAACTGAAAGATGGCTACAATTTAGTCAGAAACAGCATTGGATTTGGACTTTCTGAAACTTTGCACAACATAATTGTCGACGAGCATCGTTGTCAAAGCGTGATCAGCGCTTGGAGATTATCTCAAGAATTCACACAATTATCCATACATCTACAGTTCAAAGATATTTCAGTAACAGCTTTTGCATTATGACGTACAGTAGAGGTGGGAATGATACGATAACAACAATATGCCCTTGATAATGATGATATCACAATACAGGCAATTCACAGTCCTAAGATATCACAGTATCCAAAGGGGGCTACCTACTGTGTCTCATGTCATTTTTTACCTTTTGCTTGCATTTACTTGGATATAGGTCAGACTTTCCTTTATGGTGTCTGCCTGGTATCTGCTCTTCACCTCAAACTACTTAATGCTATTCATGGTAATTAAGTTACTTTAGGCAGATTTAGAAAGGTAACACATGCGGTCACATTAATCTGTCCAGGTTCAGTAGAACAATAAACGTGTTGCACAGCTACCATGTATATATTGATAAAATGGATCAGAAGATTTATTGTCGAATGTTTTGTTCTCTTTTGTGATTCTGTGGCAGACACTGTTAACAACAGGAACATTGTAGTAGAAGCTAAATTCATTTTTTGTTATATTCAGATTTTACCACAGATTGTGCCACAAGTTTTAACTTGTGTTTGAAAAAATGTGTTGTACTGGCACTGGCACTGGCATGATCTGTTATACAGTCAGCACAAATTCAGCTGAAAGTGATCTTTTTAAGTCATTGGTTTATAATAAACTGTTGCAACTAATGTTTACTTATTAGTAGGTGACATGAGCTCATGCTAGCCACTCAAAAGGCAAAGTCCACCACAAGTTCTTCTGACACCACAATTACATTTCCACATTTCTACTCAAACATGCCTGTTCAAACAACTAGCTGTCTTAAACCAGGCTGTGGTCTGTATTTCATTGTTTAAGGGTGATGACACTGGCTGTCCTACAAAACATCCAAAAATTGAATCCAAATATCACTCTACATGCACAAATTACTCTTTTAACAAGTGAGTTGAGCTCTATATCTAGGTATCAGCAGTGCTACCACACTGAACTGCCTGGACAAAGTAAAGGAGGAGAGTATAAATACAGTATTTTCTGCTGCTGAGCTTTGCTGAAGACTGTTATGAAAGGTCAATGTTACACGCTTATACATGTCATAGCAATGTCAGGGCCACCAAGGGCGTAAAAAAAAAAAAGTAAAAAATCTCAAATCATGAAGCATGCATAAAAGGAGCAATATGCACACTGAAAGTACAAGTCTTGGTTGAAGTCTGCTCGCAAAAGTCCTCATAATGCTGAATCACAGAGAATAGATGAAAACACAAAAAAGCCCGGCTTGTTTGGCAGCAGTATCTCTGATCTGTTGGAAAACCTGAACAAGTCCAACATTCATGAATTGGTCTATTTAATTATTCTATATATTTGATAAAAGTTTTTCTTGTTGGACATATATCAATTTGATTTTCTCTAATGGAGAAGTAAATGTAGGGGTCATACAAAGATTTCAAAGGAGCTAACTTATGCACACAAAAGAGAAAGGTGACTATATAACCTTTGGTTATATAATTTTAACCTTACTTTAAGGGTACAACATCCTATATTAATTAGTGATTTTATTATAAAGGGTTATCTGACATTCTAGCTGACATTCTACCTCATTTAAACTAAAAAGAAGGGAGATTAAATATTTAACTTGCTCTTATGACACACAAAAGGTCATCTTACTGCACCATCCGTGTCCTATCAGTTGAGCTGCCTCCATCAATCACTTAATGTTGCTTTTGAAATAAAACTTTGGGATTTCACTTTGAAAAACTGTCAGAGTCCTGTGTGGATAGCTGGCTTCTCATCTCCTTGTCGTCGACATATTTGAAAGTGCCTCCATCAGAGAAAAAATAAATTAATGCAGATAGCTTTGGAACGTGGTAATCCAACCTATTTTTTATTCTGGCATTATTTGCATTTTCTAATGAATATAGAATTAGGGAATTGACAGTATTTTATTGATACCAATGCCATTATCTATCCTGCTATCCGATTCTTTACCAATTCCATTAACAATTCATGATCAGTGTTCTAGGCCTGCACAGGTTTTCAACTGTTTAATTATCTCAGAGTCAGAACACAGTGTAGAAACAGAGTAGAAAAAAGGCATGAATGTGACTCAGGTGCGCAAAGGCTCCACTGTTTAACCACTGTTTAATTTGGAACCAGTTGTCATCATCTGAAATGGATGAAATGTGAGGATATTTGTACAGCATTCGTTTTCATTTAGGTTTTCTTGGTCAAAGAAAAAAAAACTGCTGAGGCTGCCTGCATGACTCTAATGTTATTATAACAGAGGATATTTACCCACAGTATAACACCTGCACCCACACAACCCACTATGTGAGCCAGTCTGCACCACCCAACCTTCAAAATATATGCATTAAGCAACAACACAAATCCGACCCAATCTGGTATATTAAAGTGTAAACTCTTAGGTGAAGACTCAACACTCTAATGATGATAAAGCTGCTTGCGCATGTGTGTATATCTATGTGTTTGGGAGAGAGCGAGAGGGAGTGGCAGAGAGAAGGAAGAGAAAGTGGAAGGTGGATTATTGCACGCAATGCTTCTCTAAGTTATGAATAATTAAGTTATTAATAATTCACTCTGAAAGCTGCTTTGTCATTTTGGACCTTCCTGCCCTAACCCCATGATATCTCAGCTTGCGGGCGGGTTAACCTGTGCATAAATATGTTATCATCTTTCTTTGAGAAATGAAGCCATGCTCCTTCTTGTTGCTTGTTAGCAGCTTAGATATGAGTTTGACGTCATTGTTCAATCAACTGTCAGAAAAGCATCGATAAAAGCAATTGATATGGTCACAGTCATATGATTATGAGTTGACGATTACCAACTGGAATCGGTCCTTGATTTCCCATCCCTATATAGCATCATGTTTTTGTTTGAGGCTACAGTAGAGCAAGGTGATGGAAACGAAGGGACGATCATAAGAGATATTTTAATATACATGGAACCTTTCCAATTGAACTGTGAAAAGGTGTTGCTTTGCCTGATGTGACTTGGTGTAAGTGAAAGAGCAGAATGAGCTCAGATTTCCTAATCACTTAAACTGCAGCACAAACAAAAGATCAGACAAAGGTCAGAGCCACCGTGCCCTGACAGCGAAAACTTTATTGAGACCCAAGGGGGAATTCTCCCTCCTTGCAGAAAATAGAATAAAGATAAGAATCACACAAGTAGTGCTTACATATTGATATTGTGCTGAAAACAGAGATGCATAATGGCAAAATGATGCAGCAGATTTATCTCAGATTGAGGCCATGTCATGGTAATGTAAGAAATGCTCAGAAAAATGGCTCAATAGAAGGTATTCTATTTGTGCACAATTGAGAGTCAGTAGAGGAGATCTTTGGGAAAGTGTCTTGAAAATTGAGTCTTAAATCTAAATTCACACAGTAAGTTGACCTTTATGTTACCAGGCCTTTTAGATGGTTAAATTCCTCAGTAACCAAAGTCTATATCCAGAGTTTGTCTCAAAAGATGTGTACTCCAGATGAATACAAAGTAGTTTTCGTTTTGTAGTCTCCTCTATTGTGGCCTCAAATGTTCACTGGACATTGACATGTTTCTTCCCATATAAATTACAATAATCTGTTACCTTACTTTATATTGTAACTGCATTGAATTAGTATTGCATTCATTATTTAATTTAATTTTGCTTTAACTGCATTATTTTTACATTTTTCATTCATATTCCAGAGCATAGCATAGCATAGCATAGCAATGATTGGGATATAGGAAAGGGACCTAAAATTGAGACCTTTTTGGTAATGACACAGTACCACATTAACATACCTAACTCTCAAATAAATGGAAAGAGGGCCCACAGATTCCTCAGTCTACAGGGATGCTGAGGACTGGCTTATATCAGAGGGGTTTTACAACAGATACAGACTTGTCTGCTGCTAACGAAGTACCCCATACCATTTACTACAGACTGTTATGTCCTGCCTGCCTCTCACCCTCTTGCTTCCTTTTATTCTTTGCCCGTTCCCTTCCTCATCAAAAAGATAAACAGTAAGGAGCAGTTGTAATGCAACAGTTAACTGAATGCCATCTGCCATTAAACAACACAGCAGACAGGAAAAAAATGGGAGAGAGTACAGGTTCGCTTTCCTAGTTTTTGGCAGCAAAATATGGGTAGTGCATGATACACGTCAGCTGAGGAAAATACAATCATTTTGAAGGTTATGGATAAATGAAATGCTCTTCCCTCAGGTCATGTAGGTTGAAGCCAGGTTAGTTAGAGTACAGGAGTCACATGGATCATGGCAAGAGGCTGACCTGCTGTTGGGAACAAGTTTTAGGGCTGAATTTGAGAAGAAAATAGATACATTAAGCTGTGTGTCACAGGAGGCGAGCAATCAGCGACTTGAGGGTTAGAAGCTGGGAGAGTGGGCCTTTGGTGTAATCAGTCTTTTTCTGGGGAAGGAGTCTGGTGATATGGAAAAAACAGATTCCATA
Organism: Scortum barcoo; assembly: GCA_023238725.1. NCBI lineage: Eukaryota > Metazoa > Chordata > Actinopteri > Centrarchiformes > Terapontidae > Scortum > Scortum barcoo. The sequence goes on from CM041535.1 coordinate 11,942,040, forward strand.
GGAGTATAATGAAAAGGTGATTTAGCTGAAGAAATCATGGATGGCTTGGTGGCTTGTTTTGTTGTCTATAAAAGTAGGTCTACCTCTGCATATAAATATATATATATATATATATATATATATATATATATATATATATATATATATATATATATATATATATATATATACTGTTGTACTATTTTTATACATTTTTTTAAAATAACAAAAAAAAAGCAGAGAACTCTGCAAACATTGCCAACTCAGTTACTCTGCAGGTGGAAAATTTTGGAAGAGAAACCCAGAGTCTGCTAGTAAACCTTTAGAGACTTTGACTCTTAACAACAGGATCTATTCGGATGTTGTTGCATAGTAAAAAAACAAAAACAGAGCAGATGATTGTTTAATCTGCAGTAACAAGGCTTCTCATCCCCCTCCTCTTCTTTTCTCTTTTTTTTAATTTTTGGAGTGCCTCCCAGTTCTTGTAACATGGCATTGCCTTTTGTGGCATCAGCCATTGCTGTGAGCCAAGTTTGAATAAATTACTGAATACACTTCAGGACAGGCGTTGATTGAATGAGAAGTGCACAGGCAATATAGAAATGAAACCCAGCTTAAGAGTAATGCCACTTGTCCATACTGAAAAGGGAGGATAATTACAGATTTGAGAAAAGAAACTGAAGTATGTCAGGAAAGATTGAGTTTTTTATATTTTGAAAAGATTTAGATGTTAACATTTCTTGTTCATGTGCAAGTTACTCATACAGGAACAGAGCTTTTGGGGCAATATTTTTTGTCAATATGAAAAAACTGAGAATATGAAGGAGAACGCTAGAGGATAGAAACCCAGCACAGTACAGAACAAAGTACAAAACATAATGAGGCAATTAGTGAATAATCCCACATGATTATCAGTCATCATCAGACATGGTGGAATTTCATCATCATATAGAAAAACAGAGGTCTGGATGTGTTTATTACTTCAGCTACAGTCTTCCAGCCCTCCATCCTTCCTCCTTGGCTCCAAATTTATTAACTGTTTATTTTATCCCACTTTTTTTCTTTTTATATTTTTATATTTGTACGGGTGAAATATATTTGATTAGTCAGAGGCCTTGCTGTACTAAAACTTAGCAGCTGTTGTTTAGCTCTGCTAGCAAATTGCTATCAGAAACCATATGGATCTACTGTAATTTGGGTATTTAATGAAATAAGCCTGAAAGCCCTGCAACATTAGTTGGTGAAGACATCTCCATTTTTGAGATAACTGTACCGAATGGAGAGTATAAAAAAATAGATCTATTTCTATAACTTAACAAACATTTTTAATCCATTCTTTAGGATAGGAGCTGAACTTGACATTTTACATTGAAAGTAGTAGTTTTCATCGCTTTCTAATGGCCAACCTTTCCCCAAACTATGTAATTGGATCACTCTTTCCAAACCCACACTGATATTTTGGTATTCCTGTATTACACTATCCTGTGTATATTGTAGGTAGACATGTACGCTGTTGCCGATTTATCAAACCAAATATCTGCCAGTATATTGGCCTGGCAAATTTATTTGCCTAGCTACCATGTTTTGGCCATCTGTTTTTGAGAATTTCTTAGCTGAAGGGAATCACAAAAGCCATTAGGGTTAATCCACAAGGGACTTGAATATCACCATATTTTATGGCAGCATACCAATATTTGTGAAGGACGTTTCACTCTGGATTGAAGTATTGGACCAATTGACTGACCAACTGACATTGCCATCTGCACCTCTAATGTGGCTAAAAATAGTAATAATTCAAATTGTTAACCTGGCCAATTTTCAGGATTGGAAAATCCAAACAAACACCATCACAAAAACCATGCCAGTTGCTGTATTTCAAAGTCTGCTCAGTTTGACACTGCCAGCACTTTCTTTCTTTCCTCTCTCCAAAGAGAGCCGTAACTACAGGAAACCAGCAGCAGTTTCACTTATCACAGTGTTAAGAAATTAAACTTAGTTTTACTGTTTTTATTATCAAATGGTGAGTCACATTCTTGTATTTGTGAGATTTAAATGTCTCCGGCATGCATTTCAAGTATCCAAGATAATTTCCGTTTTATCTTTTTTTTCATACCTGTGCTTTAGAATTCTTGTATCTCAACACCCTGCACTGTGAAAAGAGAAGGTGTTATCACATACACAGAGGATTTCAAACCTTTAGAGTTATCAGTTTGGCTGCACAAAGTGTTTTGGGGAACTGCCCATTTTAAGCTCCTCTGATCCCATTTAAATTGCTAAGTGGGTTTTCAGACTGTTGCATAGACAGATTCAAACTGCTGTGTAGCTGCCCTCATCCATTTGCTCAGGATAAAAACATTTGAGATGACTGGAAAACAAATCCATATTTATCACTTTGCCAAGGTTAAGCAATAAAATACATAGCTCATAGTATGTAAAGCGTTTGCGGACTGTATGTTTTAACTTCACATGAAATTCCTTTGCATCATTTAACAAAGTATCATCTACAACCAGTCAACAGTTTGCGATGTGCAGGTGATTAGCAAGTGTTTTGTGAAAAAGTTGAGATAATACAAACGCACTGTTAATGAGAAAGGACAAACAGAATAGAAGAAATGACTCAGCAAGTTTAAGAAAGAGATGCATGCTCAGTGTAAGAGTGAATGAATGGGTAGATAGATTAAACGTGAGAGATCAGAAAAAGCGAAGGAAAGGAACAACAGAGCTGAGACGTGGAAAGAGTTTACGGGGAGAGTGACGAGGAACTGTGTGGATTTCAAGCATTTGCACCAGGCTCAGCCTTGGTTAAGAAACTAATACCTCAGTTCAGCACCTGCAGCCCAGTATAACATTCCCTTTTCAAATATTCATCTCTGACATACAGAAAACCCTGAAGGAGAGAGAGAGCGTGCGAAAGAGAGAGGGAGGCGTAATGTTCACCAGCCCAGTTTTATTTTAGCCCCCATGAGACACTGCAGAATTTGTCATATGGAGAAGCTGAATTTTTGACAGCTTCCAGAAAGCTGTGGAGTTGGATTTTTACACTCCTGTATTCAAACCTTTTAGCCTCGTGGTTGTCTGTTTGTGAGTTTTCCTGTGAGACAACATCAGACGTCAAAGTGAATGAGAGCAGTGGTTTAAAAAGGTGAGCCAATGTTTGGGAGAAACTGTCAGAAGTGGATATTTATCTGCAAATGTGAAGGCCCACATTGCAAAATTTCTTGGAAATTGTGCTTTTTCTACTTTTCTTTTTGCTGGCATAAAGCTTTTCCCACATATAAACATAGTAAAGAACGACATAAGATAACAATGAGGTTGGATCTTATTTTTTGAATATAATTGGGACATGTCATCTTTCTTTCTTTCTTTCTTTCTTTCTTTCTTTCTTTCTCTGTCAGGAAAAAAGCAACAGCAGTCCCCTGCTAGCTTATTCGTCATGGATATTTCTAGTGTGTAGCAGTTTTAGAAAGTGCCACTTGGGTCCAAATTCACTAAGATTGCACTTCAAGAGCAGATGTCACATTTTCACCACTTTGCTGCTTGAAAGAAGAGCACAGAATTGTCATTTTTTTCCCCCTAAGAAATGAATGTAAATGAGGTGACTTGAGAGTTAGATATGATTCACTTCTGCGTGATCCATCCGCTGATACGGGGAAGGAGAAGATTCTGGTAACAAATCCACAGCTGCCTTGTGTACTGCCAAACTCTTTATATAACTCACAATGTAGTCTCTGACTTTGTCATTCTTTAATTTAATGCACACCAACACACATAGACACATAATATATTCACTCGACACTCACTTACCCCCCATACATACATCACATGCTAAACACCACACAGGGCTCTCCAACGAGGCTCTATGGATATGTACTATATAAATGCAAATGATACAGCTTTTTCCCTCTATCCTCACAGAGGAAGGGAAAAAGAAAAACTGTGCTTTTATTTGTGCAATCTTATCAGTTTTTAATTCGCCTAGAACACATCTAATTGCTGTTTGTATCTCACCTCAGTCCATGTCCACTCACCAAACACCACTGCTCACACACACAAAAAAAAAGAGAAAGAAGGAGAGCTTATACACTCGTAGGCCATTACAGCAGCAGTAAGGCATTAACATATGACACTCTGTGTCATTTCGGAAAGGTCACTGCAAGATGGAGCTGCTGCTGGTGGATTAAGTAGTGTGCCCATAATAGTTTCTCAGGGAGGTATGCTTCTGTTGTTATAGGGCGAGTTCAGATTATAAACAGGTAGAGGTAGCATCAAAACATAATGAAGACGTTATCAGGTTATATTTTATTTAACTTAAAACATTTCAGCATGTTATTTGGATGTAGCCTTAAATATCTTTCTCAGGAGGAAAGTATATTTTGAAAATGAAATTTCAGAAAATTACGATTGGACTAAATGTAACTGTACAAAGAGGGACGTATTTAACGCAAAATAACAATTTGCATGGCACTGCTACTAAATTCAACATTACTTTCTGACTGCTTTTTTTTTCTTCTATTAGCAACACAAATAATTTCACAAAGGACTTCTTTATGGCTCCATATGAGTGCAGGAAATTATTTTTAGGTCTTAAATTACAGGTTGGGATTGGGCTCTTGCTGAAGGTTTTGTAGGATGAAAGCTTTTAGAGGCAGGTGGCAGAAAGTCTTGATAGTAGTGTTTCAGCTCCATTTTCTATGAAGTCATATGGCAGTTCTTTCATGTATTTTTTCATCTTGCACTGCATATATAATCACTGAATCCAGACACAGTGATGCCATTTTGAAATATAGAAATCCATAATGCGCACTTATAGGTATGAAGCAATTATCAATGGGTTTAATACGCCATTGCTGGCAATCAAAGTCCAAATCCTTATCTGAAGACCTGGAACACATCTCAACATGTCATTATGCCCAGTAAAACTGAAACAGTACAGTTCACATGCATATGAATATAATATTTTCCTTTTTTTTTTTTTTTACAAAGACTATCAAATGCCAAGTTACAGCATATCGTCAATCTGGAACAGCATGGCACTTCATGCAATGGTGTGACTTGTCTCTTTGCCAATCTGAGGAAGCCTAAGGAGGAAGTGAGGGCCTGGGGAGCAATAAACTGCTCTTTCCATGACCAAAAGAGGATTTAATGATCCGAGAGAAAAATGGAGGGAACGTTGGGTATATCCTGCTCTGTATGCTTGACAGAGCGCCACAAATGAGATTTATTTCCATCAAGCCCTTCGGTCTACCACTTAAAACAATCACAGAAAGCCTATATTTGACAAGTGTTCTTGCCAATGTACATATCCCACAATCCGTGCCAGTTATTCTATATTTCTATCAGCCAGGTGAATCATGATGGACATTATTTGGCCAAATGGCTGTGGATTTAACCCCATGAGCAATAATGACTCTACTGGATCGAGCTCACACTAGGGACATGTGCACTGTATCTCAGTGCAATTTCAGCTGGATTGTAGTCTTGACTGGAGTGATATAATAGGTCTGAAGCGAGAGAGGTGTGTCGTTCTGGGTGAAAAGAATCATTACAACTCCAATCTCTCAATGAGATACTTTATCTTATTTCAAACTTCACCTGGATTTATTATTAAAGTCAAATTTAACAACATCAGTTTTAACATTTATTGATGAGGGTGAGAAAACTCACCGTATTGTTAAATTGGGAACTACATTTATAATTCATAGAAATGGCAAATTGTCTATGCACTGTGCATGTGATAGTGAAGTTCCTACAGGGAACCTGCACACTTTCACATGAATCATGTTGCTTTTCTGTTATTTTTAGCAGTCCTGTTCAATAGAGGCCTTGATTACATAGTAACATGGCAGTGGTTAGCAACAGATGGACAGGACATAGACTCAGGAGACAGGCTGAAGTCAGTTACCAGTATGGGATGTTAAATTGTTTCAGTTTTTAGGAAAACACACAAGTCAATTTTGCGTCCCATGTTCAGTCACACAGGTATAATATTTCAGTATAAAAAGGGTAGACAGGTCTATTGTTTGGTGACTATATTTGACTGTACAGTTCAACGTTCACTGTCTGCTGAATAACATGAGCAAGATGTTAAAAACTGAAACATTTTTACATAAAACAAGGATCTGACCTCCTCCTGGATCTAGTGGCTGTGATTTCATCCAATAGTTAAGTGGAATTTGAAAGTTATAACTTCAAATTGATTTAGATTTCTGGTTGTGCAGGGCTTTTATCAACAGTCATGGGCTTTCAGCGCAGCGGCATTCCTCTTGTGGTATGTTGTGGGCAGAGTCCAACTGCACTATTTTGTAATACGGCTTCCCGGGAATACAAAAGCCTTTGAATAATGGAACAAAAGGCACCTTAAGTGAATGAAACCATGCTTTCTCAGTCTACGATGAAGTAATTCAGCTGCTCATTTCTGTTTTCTAATTATTAAGTGGTTTTAAATGTCCTTCATATTCATATTTTCATTTCTAATCTCATTCAAAGGGAGAAATGCGAAGAATTACATAACCAGTTCACACATTAACAAACCCAAAGCCTTGTTTCAACCTGATGAACATCTGGCACTAAATAAATCTCCCTTTTGTTTGACAAGACTGACTTGTAAGTGAATCATCTGTTTATTTTCCTACTCAATGGCAAACACAGAGCTTCTTCACCATCCACAACCTGTTACATTCGTAAATTTCCCCGCTGTGGGACTAATAAAGGAATCTGAATCTGAACATTCAGTAATATACATACAGTAACCAGATTCAGGCTGGCATTATAGAAAACAAGGGGACATCTAGCTGCATTTGATCTGTATATGTACATCACACTGCTTATCACTAAGGATTGAGGGTTGCATTTCACCACTAACTCTGTGTCCAGGGAATTCAGTTTCACATCAACCAAATTACCCAAAAGCACACTTTGTTCCAGTTGTCTGAATACATTTAAAGGCAGTAACTTTAAATCATGGATGCTTCTATGACTGGACAATTTGCAAGTTGTCTCAGTATTTAAATTAAGGCTTGAAAAAGACTTAATCCTCAGTGTTTTGGGACTCTTTCCTGTCACACCTGATAAACGCAGTTATCGTTTTCCACTTCATCTTGTATGCTTGTACATACACAACAGGAAATACCAAATCCTTGTTTAAGTCTGTGCCTCAGCAGTGCCTCCACAGTCGCGATAGCTGGTATAGCTGCTGCTGTATTTTGTGTTGCTTTTATTATTTATCCTTGTTTCTTTTATTTATTGTTGATGTGTTCTTTTGTAGTCTGTTTTCTTCTGTGTGGATTTCATTGCTTATGATACACCCTTTATGATAAACCTTGCATAGCTTTAATGTAAAACATGTCCGGTTGGATTTTTGATGGTGTTTCATCATGGCTATGCTTGAAATAGATTCTTAAAGTCAAATTTGAACAGGTCTGGGAAGTGATGCTTGATGAAGGGGATTCAAACTGGATTTGTTTTCTGAATATGAATTCGACTTTAAACTGTCCTATTCCATGAGGCAAAGAAGATGGTTTTTTGAAATGCCATCCCCACACTGCAGTTGCAGGGATGGCGACGCAGCCTTCACAGTGTGCAGTATCAACACAGTCAACTTTCTCTCTCTTACATCTACATGGTGGATTCTTGTCCTCATTTACACATCAGTTGCTGTTTGATCTTCGTCAGCCATGCAAGTTAAAAGTGGCAGCCTTGCATTTGGTCCACGGATGAAGAGATGTGGATGTTTTAAGCACATGCAGGCATACATCATTATCGTTCCCCCTTCCTCCTAATTAGTTAATTGAAAGGACATCTGTGTAACGTCTACAACACATTAGTGTTTCCCCGTGGATTTGCTCTGGTACTAGTGCCACGTCAGGTCATTGTAACATCTTTTGAGCAATTACTGCAAATTCTGTTTTATCTGAGCCTTCAATTTCATGGAACAAGTTCACAATTTATAATCAACCCTCTACCCAATCTATGAATTTTAACTTAAAATCATGGTTGTTATTTTCCTGGCCACACAGATGTGCCACAGCATCTGTTTGTAAAGGGAGAATGCACTGGGTATATACACAATTAGGCGACCAGTAAAGCACCACCACAGATTCTTTGACTTTCTCATCCTACGACAGCTCATTGAATTCCATTTCCCTTGCTCTGCTTTTAATACCCCAATGTATTTCATATAGATTTTGTCATAAGCCCCAATCAATACCTCTGTGTGAGATTTGTGTTTGCTGCTAAAGCCAAGCAATAGGCTAAGCAAGTAAAAGCAGCAAGGGCTGCAGAACAGCTGTGAAAAATAACTAATACTTAATGTGCTAAATCATTCAGAAATATTTGGCCTAAAAGCTACCCCTAAGGAGGACACTTTCAAAATTAAGGTATATACAATGATCACAATGACTGTGTATGCAGTGTTTAATATATCATGTGGAAACGACACATCAAAGCAAGCATGGTGCATCTCATTATTACAGTCTTACTTTCTTTTTGATTTCCTGTTTCCTGCTGTCTGTCACTATTCTTCTCTCTCTGTATATTTTCCACTGTGCTGGCAGGAAAGTGCTATAATACCTGACAGTGGAAAGGTGTGATAGCAGGAAATGCATTGTGGGACACGCTGACACCCCAATTACCTGTTGGCAACGGCAGGGTTAGCTCCTTGTAGTGTCCTTGGGTTGTGACATTTTCCCTTTCAGCTCTCCCTCAGATTTACTGGAATGAGCAGGGTTGCTGAGCAGGGCACTTACATACAATACATCTCCTCTCGATTACTGTGACCACCAGCCCTGGGCAGCTGAGTGTAGCCAGGATGGCTTCATCCCTTGAGATCCGATGCCGTAGATCACAGCCCCAAATGGCCGTCCTAACTCGGCTATCAATCTCTGTTATTGCCTGCCGCCGACGCCAGCGTAAGGGACACACACAATGTGCTGCTATCTAATCAGTGTGGTGCCGATCGCTGGATGGTAAATATGAAACAATCGCTCCTGTGTCTCCTGCTACAGGTTGTGCACAGACAGAAGGGTGTCATTAGTGAGCACTGATGAATATTATTGTGTTTCCATTTTATTAACTTATGTGTTCATACAGCATGTAAAAGCATTTGTGTACCTCTTATACAGCTACTGTATATCCAAAAAAGCTCAAACAAATCCACGCTGACATCAGATTCGAAGTTGTCCTGTCATGAAATAATTAAAATGTATTTTAAAGTCATTGCACTGTTATGTGAGTGGGACACCAAAGGAAGCTAAGTCCAATTGCACTGGACTTTTTAAATAAATGCTATTAACCCTTCCACCATGCTAGTGTTAGCAAATGACATCAGTTGTTCCAGTATAGTATATGAAAATGAAAAAATAATGGTCACGTTATATGTGTTTATGTAAAAAAAAAAAAAAAAAAAAATACCAAACATTTTTAAAGGCTAAATCAAAAGTATTAGCAAACAGTCTTACTAGCCCTGCTGTAATCTGTAGGTATAACAATGAGTTATACAGTACATTCAGACTAAATTTAAGTGTGTATGTGAATAAATACAGAGAACAGTTTGTTATATTTATCAGTCTCCCCTTAAACTTGAGAAACTCACCTTTACATCAATACATTTTGTTTTTTGTTAAAGGTTGTTTCCAGGCATTCTGACTGATGAGACCTCTTTCAAGGCTGATGTTCAGCAGAACCATGCTACTGGTGTCTATAATCTCTGTATAGTTTAAGAAATTATAAATGTGAAAGTTCTCCAGAGATAACTGATGCAAGAAAACTAATAGAAAAGTCAGAATATGGTCTGTACATGCCCATGCTGCCCAATAAGAGGTCTTATCGGCCGATAAGTGAAACATCTTTGTAAATACACTGTACCATGAGCTGGCGGGATTTTAACTTACACTTGAACATTAAACTATTATTAACATACACTTCAATTCCCAACATTGCAAACGGAAGTAAAAGATATAAAATTTGAACTATTTTGCACCATTACGTCAGAGATTAAAAGGATTTTTACATTATATCAGATTTAATTTTTGTGCTTCTAACTTTCAACCTTTTTCATTTTTAAAGTTTTTCTGAAAAGTGGTTCCAGCTCCAGGGGCATAGAGGGGTTCTGAGCTGATAATTGCTCTTGTAAACACAAGTTTTGCTGCTACCGTACCTATGCATTATTTACACAGCTAACTCCCAGCAATAGAATGTAAAACACTGGTTAAGTCTGCTTTGGCCTCCAGGCTTTTTACATTGGGAGGCATTGGGAAAAGGTGCAATCTGTCAGCATACCCAGGGCGTATTTAAGCTACAAAGATGAAAGGAAAGAAGGATGAAGATTATGAATTTAACACAACAAATAAGAGGATCTCTTCTCTTTGACAAGTTAATTGCATTTTCTTGTAAACTGCTTTGAGTGACATGCCCCAAAACACATCCTCCCTCACTACATAATCGTGAAAAGCTTTGTTATGCTTACAGCAACTGTATCAACTTACTGCATCAGAAAGTTGATATCTTATAGTGGTAAAATATACGTTTTTAAGGCTTTACTGCTATTGCTTGAAGTGTAAAATATCACTTGCATATCAACAGTGTGAACAGACTTTGATGTGTAAAATCAGTGCAGTTCGTTCCCCTTTAAATATAAAGCAAGTGTATCACCCTCCCTCAGTGGGGTTACCAAGTATTAGGAGTTATGACCTCTAATATCGAGTAAGGACTATATAATAACAAGTTTATTTATTAGTTTAGTTTATTATTTAATATACAAGCTTATAATTTACAGGTTTATTATTAATTATGTAAGCAAAAAGGCCGCACATTAACGAGAATTAAGTCTTTTCTTTTAATTTCCTGAAAATGGTGCTCTGAAATGTTTATTTTTGTAATATGCAAGCAATACATTGTAAAACATTAACAAACAAAAAAAAAGCCTTCATCCAAATAGCCTCCATTCTTTATCTTTTTCTTTCCTTTTCTAGGCTTGAAGCTGTATTTCTTTGGCATCTAGCATATTCCCAACCTAATCAGTGGTTGTGATCACCATTTCGTTTTCAGTGCAGTTATGCCTTACTGAGCGCTCAGTGTTGTGAGAAAGTCATCAGATTTCCTTTCTTGTGTTGTTTTTAAAATCTGAGACTCATTTGAAAAATAGCCTTCGTGTTTCAAAATCAACCCAAATGAGCTTATTAAGTTAAATGAGTCATGTTCTATATCAAGTAAAAAAAAATAAATAAAAAAACCCAGTAAAAGGTCGTGTATGCATCATTAGTTTACATTTCTCATAATGGCCTTGTATTTTCTACCAGAGGAAACAGAATAACTTTAGATTCATTAAATCCAAGGTGGCAGATGGCTGCATACTTGATATGTTGGAGGTAAGCTCATTCCTCTGTAGGTATGGCGCAGGCACTGAGGATGCCATGTCATTAACATACAATACTACCCCAGTCCCAGTTCACTGAGCTAGTCCAATTTCAATTTATCTCAGACGCTCATATGGTGTGACCCGAATACGATCCCAAATTGGCTCCACCTTTTTGGAAGGAGATGATGCAACCATCATGCTCAGTATCGTGAAACCGGGTTGATAGTGTCAGCTAACAATCAAAACACACCTGTTGCTCTGTTTTTAGCTATGCTAGCAGTGCGGCTCATCTGTTGGTCTGTCAGTCCAGCAGTTTGGTTTGGAGTGATTGTCATGACATTCAGCACGGACTTTCATGCTGTGTGAAGACTGAATTCCCTCTGAATAACCTCTGACCCCGGACTTTCCATTTACACAACTCACTCAACACCTCAGTTCCGGACAGGATTCCATCCATACGTCATTTTTTCAGCCCACGCACCCTGTTCATGGCTGTTGGAGCCTTTCAAAACACACGGGGAACAGGGAACCATGGACAGATCACCTGTGTTTTACAGAGCTCACACAAATACTCCTCTCTTCTCACAGAGAAACCCCAAATACCCTGCCAGCTCATACCCATGGCCGCCTTAATGTGAGGCAACAGATGTAACCACTGAGCCCCTGTGTCACTCCTCTTCTGTTAATCCCTTAGACAAGTTTTTTTTTCACGCGTATAATGGGCATTACAGTCTCATGGGCCACTAATTTGATTACAAACTTAATCTTAATCTCTTAAGTCTTATACCAGCTTGTGAGATGTGGCTGTATATTGGCAAACACTTATTTAACAGCCACTCTCATAGAAATAGTTTTCAGTGTTTAGTTTTTTTAGTCTCTATTGCCAAAAAGTCTTTTTGGAATTTATTCTGTGAAAAGACTCAATATTTAATGCCACATATTCTGGCTAGTATAAGTCAAGTCATACAGTATGTGCTGCTTATATATACATCAGCACAGACATCTTATGCAAACTTGACATTTGTGTGTTAACACGAGTTTAGACTTAATACATGTTTATATTTAAACCCTGACTGCAAAGATGATTAAACTTCCAGTTGTATTGCCTATTGTACCCTTAAAGTAATTGTAAACACAATAAAAATTAAGGATGTGATAAATATATATTTTTTAACATATCTGAGCATCTGAGAATTTGTAGCATGAATAAAAGAGACTTATTAGACATAAGGTCCAGGGCGTTGTACTCCTTAATGTGCTGTCTACAATAATGGAGCAAAATGGTATGCACCCCAGGCTACAATCCCAACTTTATTTGTCAAATGTCAAAGGAAATAACACACGGAAAAAAGAAATAGATGTACAATTACAGATAAAGCACATACACAGAGGCGACCACAGCCAGCAACACAATCATGTACATACAGCCATGTGGCCCAAGCCATAAAGTGTAAATTCAGTGAACGCTGTTCCAATTTTGTGTTACCTTGCTTACCCAGGGGCAATTTAATAGAGCAATTACTCTATCACCTAATGTGCACGTAATATCTTTAAGCAACAAAGTGCCACTATCTTAAATAGTTCTCCTTACACAGGAAAGTCACAAGTTTTTCCATTACCCATTGCAAAGAAAAACACTATTCTGGGATGATAGGAAAGGGCCAATTACAACAATTAGAATGAACCTGGCAGTGATACACTTAAGTTTTTCCTTAGACCTTCCCTTTGGCAGTCAAGGTCCTTAAGAAGCCTCTCTGTTTTAGAATGAGTCAGTGCTTGTGATTTCTTTTGTATGTTCTCACAGAAAACCACGAGATCCTCAGAGTCAGAGAGTGATGACAAAGCGCACGGGTGAAACCCAACTGAAATGGACCGACCAATAATTGACTGATCATAGTGTTGGGATTCTGAGCGGTCCCTCCTCATGTGTGGATTTACTAAGCGCTCTGTTTTTTTTTAGAGCAGGGTCTCTACAGTCAATCACCAGCACAATTTCAGTGCAGCTTTTCCTTAACTAGAGAAAGAAAGTAATGGCAAAGCTCACTAAAACTTCAATAAACTGGACTCAGGCAAAAAGAAATGGAGCAGTTATAGTGTTGAAGTCAGGCACATTTTAAAATACTATTGTAATTTCTTTGTGTCATTTCTCAGTGGTTTCATTTCATTGAAAATAAGTAAAAGTCTGAAATCCACATGTAAACAAAAGGTTAGCCCCTTCACTGCTCGTAGACATTTTTTAAACTATTTCTTATCTAGACATACTGGAACAAATGCTGAATTGCAGTAACCTCAACAAAAGACTGACATCAACCTTTGTAAAGGCATTATTTGTACACAAAGGAAATAAAAGTGAACACATTGTATTTCTTGGTCACGATCCCTCACAGTCTTGGCTTATGGACAACATGATGTGTGTTATTGGTTAACGTGTGGGATGAGGTCCCTGAGCTACGCCTGCTTCCACATGAGCAAAAGGAAGAATAAAGGCCTGATGGTGGTGTAAACAACCAACAGTAAGTGACTGTGAGGACCTTCACGCAAAGCCTGTTTTAAATTAAGGGGGGAATTTAGTCTCTGCAATCTAAAGACACAGGGAGGGATGAGCCAGCGCATCACATCCAGGAGCATGAGTCATTTTCTTAGTGACTCGTGGCAACCAAGCGGTGTAAGTGATTTAGTCTGTTACATTACAATCACAGATGGAGGATGATAATGATTAACCCCATAATTTCATTGTAAATTCAGTAGTGTGATATAATACATTATAAGAGTACTGTACAAAATATACTAACGCTGAGAATACCCACAAATAAACAACCCTCTATTGTAACTGGACGATTTCCTTTAACTGCTCAATTGGAGCTTTTCAGTCCAAAGTAAGATATGGAAAATGACATTGCAAGGGGGAAAGAAGATCTATATTATTTTAAAGGCATAAGTGTGTATTGAGTGAGGACTTTAAAGAGTAGAGAGACAGAGTGCATCCAATAAACAGGGGAAGGCTGCTGAGCTGTTTCAAACCTGTAACAGCAAAGGCTTAGACATTGAGTGGTGAAACGCCAGCTGCTGCCCAATAATGAAATACACTGAGACACTGAGGGTTGTATGGTACTGATGGGTTAAAGGGTCTGATATATAAGTGAGGTCAATTCTTTAAGAGATTTGAAATATAAATACCAACTGTTGAAGCTGATTTAATTGGTTTGTTTGTTGTACACAGGGGAAAAAGTGGAAATACACTCCATTCATCTAAATTGCTAACCCATTACTGGAAGGTGATAAGGGTTTGCTGGCTAGCGACTTTTTCATCATATATGTTCGGTACGGCCAGCTCTCGTCAGTGGCATCAACAGTGTGTTTGATCACCAAATCAGGTATAGTTTTCAAAGCAGCGATCATCACAGCAAACTGCAAATCACCAACAAACACTGCAAACATGTTTGATTAATTATTTTCATCTGTCACCGGTTGTATGATAAAATAGCCGGCCTTTTGCGTCCTTATTTGCAACTCAAAAATGGCTGCCTTGTTCACATCCCATAGCTCTAAATTGACAGATATGTTGTAGTTTCATCTGCTATGATTGGTGGAAAAAGCACAACAGAGAGGAGACTGGAACAGCAGCCGGGGAAATGTGAGACTAATCAGGTGATAAATGCTGGGACCAGGACCTTTTTGTGTCAAACGCTGGCTCAGCTCAGTGGGCCAGAAAGAACAGTTTACCGGCTTCACCCCATCAGAAACCTGTCATTAACTACTCCTGCTTTTAGGACATGCTGCTGGGAGTGAAAATCTGCATTGATATTCATCCATTTATTCACCCACTATAAGTTAATGGGACTATTTTGGTTTCGATAACTAATTTTGATATTTCCATTTCAATTTGTCAAACAATTATGTGACTCTTTTCAAAACATCTGCCAGTGAATCCACATGATTTATGTTACCACCCCATGCTGTTGTGGCAAAGCTTTATGTTATATCTGAAATAAACCTCCCTCTATATATCTGTCTTTTTTAACAGAGAAAGAGTTTTTTACACCACCTTTGGTCTTTCTGACTTCCTGGTGATAATTGATGAAAAGCTGTAATAATAGCGGTGTATATTTTTCTCAGCATTTCTGTGAGTGATGCAATGCCAAGGAGTTCACCCATTAAGCATTTAGAACCTCACAGTGGCACTGTAAACCTCAAAACATTTATTGTATGCATTTGTCAGGATCTGTTGAATGTGTTGATATAACAGTTCAATTAGTACATTCAGTAAAATTGAGAAATATGTATATTTTGCAGTAGTGCAGGTCAGCAAGGCAGAAACTGAGCTGCTTTTTTGTTTTTTCTCTTCACCCAACCAAATTGAAATAAATGAGAAAATAATCAGTCAGTGGTCAAGCACACATTAGAGGAAAATGTAACCTTCTTAGAAATAGGACATTTTTCATTAATCTCATATTTCACATCTACCCCAAATAAAGTGCTATTGATTTTCCTTGGCTATGCTGAGGCCGCTTTATACTGACTGCTGTTGCTCTGTCTCTGCCAGCACATTGAGATTGACAGAAGCTTTATGTGGCCAGGCAGTCAACTAGGGGACAAAATAAATCTGACAATAGGATATTAGTCATTTCATTGCCCCAAAAAAGAGGGGCAGAACACAGAGAAAATGAAAGTAGAAGACCCAAGTAAAGCGTTGTAAACCACTAAGCTTGTTAAAGTTCTGACAGCTCACCTGGCGGGTGCCAGAGGCCCCAAATCCATTCAATAAGATGAACAGGAACACTTCCAGTTGTTTGTCTTTCACAGAGAATCCATTAAAAAGTTCCCTCTCTCCTGGTTTACAGTGCATTCTACTTGTACCCAATAAATCATGCCTCTGTCCTGGGCTCCTACCTTCTGTGTTCTCCCATTTATACTTCATCGTATTAACAATGTGTCTGGTACAGAGTTATCACATATTGCACGGGATGATGATGGTAAACATCAGTCAAAAAACAACTTAAAAATCAGTAATGGATTAGCGCTGTTTAGACCTTTGAGGGAGGTCTAACATTAGGCTGAGGCTTCAATCTGCCCAGAAAGAACAAAGAACATAACAGACAATGAAAAGGAAAGATTAATTAGGGCAGTCTTGCAATAAAGAAAAAATGAACCACTAAATCATTAACCCCTTTCTGCAGCGCTCCCTGGTGTATGGATGCTGGTGTCTACAATTTGTTTACATGAAATAAGTTGCTCATTAACTACAACAGGGGTTTATATGATTCAATGTGGGTCTCAAAATTATTAGCAATGTATAAGCTACAGATATGAAATGCAAAGCTTATAACTGTTTTTTTTTGTAATGATTTATAATGCAATCATTACTTATTAAGTAAGTATCATCCAGTCCCATTTCTATTTTTATTACAACAAAGTGAATCATGTGTACATGAAGGGCCATTTAAAAGCTTTTAAAAATGTAACTCATTTTTACAAACAATAGCAGCTGCATTAAAGAAACACACATAACTTGCTGCAACTGCAAAATCTTTTTAGGTTGTGTGTATTGTAGCTGTAAGCGAGCTATTAGCATTCCTAGAACTTTGTGCGTTGTGCAGTCACAGGCGAAGAGATTATGCATAGCACAATCCAATGCAATCATCAATCCATGTGCAAATGTAGAAGTGTTTGTATTAGCGAGGACATTTTATTTCACATTGCTGATGTTTGCCAGTGTGATTTCTTGTGTTGTCACGGTGCTGCAGTTTGACTTAATTTGCTAAATCGTTCAGTGCCACAGGTGGAGGTCGCTGAATAGAGGGCCAGAGGACGGCAGAACAGAATTTCAACCATGCCAAGGCAGGTGATAGCTGTGAAGTCACCCAGACAAACAAAGTTATATGCTACAAATGGACAATACTGCCTGCATTCAGACAGATACACTGAGACAGACATACATATCCACCCATCTATACTAAGATGAAAACAAAACAAAACATTTAATTAAATATTGAAGAGGAAAGACATTTTTACCCGTGTTGGGGAGGTATTGGCACACAAAAGGACTCCTGGGTACACTACTTACTAATTGCTCTATAAAATGGTAGTACTTTTAATTATCAACCTGAAATTTGGTACTTTTATAGACAAGGAGTACGGAAAATGTTTTTAGCGGGATGAATATGAATGTAGAAGGGCAAATTATGTTTACACATGTAATGAGACAAGTTTTCTTCAATTTACATCATTAACCATGGTCCTGTGGTGTTTACATGAGAAGTGATTAAGCGTGAAATAGAGGTATGTAAAATTAAGTGGAAATAAGCCCAAAGGAACTGCTACTGCGCAAAGGGGTTAAAACATGAACATAACTGTATAGTAAAAAGCACACAAGGCAATGAATAAAGGCTTCATAGCTCTGAATTACCTTTTCTGATGTCATTAATTTAATTCAAATGTTTCTTTAGAATTAGGCAAATTCTAAATTTAACCAGAGCAACAAAAAATTTTGTCTTTTTCATTCCATGCAGTCTTTTTCCATGAAAAAACCTGCTGCCTACATTACCCACAATTCAACCTAACCACCAGAAGTTTGTTTTTTATTTTCCCATTATTTACCAGTGGGGTTGGGAGTTGTAGAAGTAGTTACATTACACTTACGATATTTTGCCTGTGATAACAATGGCATCACAATAGGTAAATGAACACTTAATGATTATATGCATTGATATAGTTATTTTTCAGTGACAGTAATGGACGTTTTACAGCTTCATACACCCACAGCCTACCTGAAATGTGTTAGATACTAAAACTAGTTGTCTCCCAACTCCGCTTCACAGATAATAAGGTTAGATATTATTTATTCCTTCATGCCGTCATACCTTCCTGACATTTCATGGTACATGGTGGTGTTGTTGTTTTTACACTAATGACACCACCACCAACAAAAAAGAAACATAAAAGCTGAGCTGCTGTGATAGAAGTCATTATAGCATGTATGACATTGTCTAGCCTCCAATGCTGTATGTCTAATATGCATTTAGCCCACTGAGACAAGTGTTGCTGGGTTTAAACACTTATGGCCATAGAGTAATGAATAGGCAGGAAATAAGTGCCCTCACATTAAAACATTTACACATCAGTTAGAATGTAAAAATGAATAAATAAATAAACCAAGATGTTTTGTGTAAAAGGATCATCAAACTCTTTTTTTACTCTTTTTTAATCTGCTGCTTGAAACACTGTAAAACTATATAATAAGGTTAATCTTTTGTTCGCAGTTTCATCTCACAAGTCATTTAGAAAGGTGCAATACAGAAGCTGTTACAGGGAGTCTTAAAGTGCAGAAATGACTGGAATGAGATAGAAATGTTCAAACGTGATTCCCAAAGCATCGTGGTTTTAATTGAAGCAACATGATTGTAAATTCACCCCCATGTTGCAGATCCAATGAGAATACTAATTTACAACTGAGGGAGAAAGGCAGAAAGTGGATGTGAATGTTATTGAACAAGCGAGTGTGCGGGGGGTGGAGACTCTCTCGAGCCAATATAATTTCTGATCCGCTCAATCACCTTTTTCCACCAGCTTTCCCGCCCCCACCCCCCGTGCTCCCTCGTTCAAAGACACATACACAAAATAAAGAAAAAGTGAGAAAATTATTGAGCTCTTACAGTTGACAACTGAAGAGCACATTACAAGGACATTTCTCGCCATGTCCAATTTTGCTGTCCCGGGTGCAAAGTTTCCCGTGCCTTAGTCACTTTTCAGAAATGACTCGCAGGGGAAAAAAAAAAACCCAGCCCGACTCTATTCTGACATTCTAATGAGGACAGTGAATTTGGATGAGTAAGTATCCAATTCCAGAATCACCAGCAATCCACCATCTCACTGATTACACCGGCATCAGTTTGCTGCCTCGCATACTTTGCACCCGCAGGGCAGAGATTAAATGTGAAATTATTGGACATCTGTCATATTAAAGAAAGTTGAAATGTCCCTGGGTCTTTTGAGACTGTGGGAAATGAAATTACAATGACATGACTGAATGAAAGCAGGTGAGGCAGCAGTGGATTCCGTCAGTGCCGCAATATCTGAAGTACTAAATCAAATGTTTTACAGCAAATCTCCCCCCTCTCCTTTTTTCTCTCCTTTCGTCCCTTCGTCTCACTCTGTCTGTCTAGCTCTGTCTCACTCAAAGACACTATATACTTCTTTCTCTGTCCTTTGTCTCTCTTTGTCTGCCTTGTTAATTCTGTCATAAATCATCTTGTGACAGTGACAGAATTGCTTTTGATTGTGATCTTGCAGCTTCCTTGTTTGATAGTGTACGTTCCTTGGTTTAGCCCTTTTCACGGAACATACATCAAGCTTTCCTTCCAATCAAATGCTGAATAAGGGCTTTTTGAACGGACCCAGGTTCAGAAAAAAGTTCTCTTTGATTGGAGAAGGAGCTGCATGGGTTTTAATAAATATCCACTTCCATTCCCAGTCTCTTGATTTCCTTCCTCATTTACTTAGAGCTGTTTAGAGTCTGCTTCCCTCTGATGTGGAGGGGCTGCGCGGAGGATCTGCAAGCTGATTAATTGCATCTCTAACAGGCTCTACCTCGGGGGGGGGGGCACTGGATTAGTCTGCTCAGGATGGGCTTGATTTAAGCTCCAGCATCATTTCACCCGTGGTGCCAAGACGAAGGTCAATGCAAGGGAGTCCGCGGAGGAGGGGAGCAGGAGAACGAAGGACTTTAAAACCGGATGATGGATGCAGGTGGTAATTCAGCAACATTCCCTCAAGGACAAGGAGCTCGGCCCTAAAGTAAAAGAAATTAAGTAAATACACATCACTAAATGAGACAGACACAACAAGTCATCAACTTTGAACTTTGTTGGCAGCAAAACTCTGAGAGAGATGTATGAGCTTGAAGTGCAGACAGGTAGGGGCCAGAGTGGTGTTGGGCCATTCATAAATTGTCATGAAAGAAAAAAAACAAAACAAAACACATTTTTTTCTTTACCAAAAAGTAAAGTAGGGGAATAGCATGCAGTGAGTGGTGGTCAAGTGTTTTCATCTGATGATTGTTACAATTTTACAATTAAAATTACAAAATTTACAAAGAAAACTAATGGTTTTGGTTAAATATTTAATTATTTTTATTTCAGTAACTTTCACCCAGTGCTTTGAGTTTCCTAAGCGTTAGTGTGAAAATGTTAGTGCTATGCTTTAGTTGTGTATGTTGTAGGAAAACAAATGAAACACATTGCCACTTGAACTGGCCATAGAGAGTCATGCTTCCCACTGACCAAATCAGAGGCTTTTACCTTTTACTCCTCTTACTTGAGGATGAAAGGACATTTGTTAGCTCAGTTGAGACACACAGTACATTACTTCCTTGTTAATAGCTTATTGAAAGAAATTGCGAAAGCCACAGAAACAATCATAATGTGATAATTGTGGGAAATATGGCTGCTATTAGCCTTATAAAGAGTGTCTATATGGGCCATATTTTGTGCATAACCTGAATATAACAGCTTGCACTACACACTGAGTGAACCACTGAAGTGAAAACAGTCAAGAATCAGTGAATCTGTTATTATTGTCAGTGGTTATGAATTTAGACCTGAACAAAACAATTGAAATCAGAAAAGTCGTTTGCCGTTTAAACTTATATTTGTCTCACATGGCCAAACTTCTGCCCCCCAAGACTCCTCTCTCTCCTTCTCCTATAGTGTCTCTTCATTAAAAGTGATCAGCTGCAAGATCAAACCGTCAGTGACACCAGCCATAAAACAAAGCCGTGTCGCAGCATTAGTTGCACAATCAGAGAAAACAAGTTTCCGGGTGGCTTTGACAAAAAAAAATCCAGAGTCTGTTGTAGAGAACGACTGAAGCAGGCGGCTCTGCACTAATCCTCGTGTGACATCGTCCACTTTGCAAGAGAGCTGCGAGTCTGCATTTCTTATCTGTTTCTTTTTGTCTGCATTGAGCAGAGTGCTGAAACTGTTCTGATAGGACCCCTTTAAACTAAGATCACGGGGGCTTATTGTGTAATGCGCCTCGATAAGAAATGATTTATTTGGATGCACGCGAAACCTACAAGTTTCAAATAACCCATGAGCACATGAGATAGCTGAGTTTACACCTGCTAAAGGGACGCGGTGCACAGATAATTCATCACTATTCTGACACACAGAATAATGAAGAAAACAGACTGGGGAGGGGCAAAGTGGATGAACTGGAATCTACATTATTTTTTTATTTGTTCCTTTTTTACACAACATCATGAAAACATAAATGTAAAAGTTTTTCATCGAAGCTGTTACTGAAATATAACAACAGGCAATGCTATGAGTTTGTTTCTAAAATGCACAGAGAACATTTAAATTACTTAGCTCACTCATCTTTTGAGGAGTTTGCAAACCAATCAGTCTCCCACTCCACATGCCCCAGGGATCTGCTCCATCATCCACCCTCAGCCCCCCTCACTTCCCAGTGTGTTTAACAGCAATCAGGGAAAAATTAGTTCCTGAGAATTGTAAGTGCAATCGCAGAATGACACAGCACCCCCTGCATCGACTTGTACCCATTCGTAATAGATTTCCAGTCGGTTTTTAAAATGCAGACACTTTGTTGATGCTGACGATGCTGCACCAGTAGCTGCTTTTTCACTTTAACGGAAACAACATTTAACAACACTGAAAGGGTTTGGGAAGGTTTTAATGGCATTATTTAGGTCTCATTAAGCAGCCTTAGTCTTTTACACATTCCTTTGAGTAGGAAAAAAAGAAAACATTAATAGAAGAAAGGTTAAATGAATCGAAAAAACCTGCAGCGCTCCAGAATACATGAATGCAAAAATCTGGTATCTGAATGAAAAATTAGTCCGTGTATTACCTGCTGATTGCATCAAGCGCCAGTGTTTTTTACCCCATTGAATTTCTTCCAGACGTTTAATACAAAATTCACAGGGGAAATTGCATGGGCGATATGAGTGATTTTTCTTCAATAAATAAATAAATAAATAAATAAATGAAGTTCTCTGCTTCGCTGACGTGAAAGAGAATGAGCAAATTTCTCTGGCGTGGCACACCACCCGTTCTTTGATTCACAGGATAGACACAGTGGGTGGATATGTGCCATGGAGGACCATGAATATCGCCAGCAGGCCCTCCCAGGAACTCAAACGGCTACCGTAAATTGCTCTCTAACAAGATTCAGCATCACAACAATGCCCCAGAAAGCACATAGCGGCACATGTGGCGCTGTATGTAATCCCTGTGTTTATTTTTTGTTTGTGTATGAAACTACAAAAGCAAAGAGTTGTTATTTCTGCAGAACAAAGATCATTAGTTGGATGATTAGCACTTGTGTACGGTGTACCGGGATCATGGGAGACCAAGTATCTCCGCACTACAATGTCATTAAGATCTTATCGAGGATTAAGCCTCTGCCTGCTGATCGCTGCAAGTTCATTCTCTTGCTCACTGCCGATTTCTAGAGAGACAGGTTTATAACCGTGCCTACATTTTTTTGCACTTAACAAGGTCGGTTTTGTCGCGTGTCACACATTTGCACCATCACCCATGAAGGGGACACATCAAATTAAACAGAAACGATCTCCAGCAAAGCAACTGCAAAATGTCCCATCCTTTAGTTTGCATGGTATGTTCGTAATTTAAAACCTCCCAAAAACCTCGAAATCCCTTTGTGCTGAATTATTTTCAGAGCCCAGTTTAAAAAAAAAAAAATTCAAAGACAAAGAGTGTCACGGAGAGAGCTGAGAAAAAGCTGGTGCAGACTGCACACATTCACACCGATTCTCACTGCAGTCGGACGTCAGTCAGTTCAGGTTGAGTTTATTTACCTTACACTGTCTTCTCACTGTGGGAGCTGTGGCTAACTCTGCGGAAAGAGCTCGAGGGGGGGCGAAGGACTGCCTGCTGCTCCACCAACAAAAGGAGCAAGAGCAAGCTTCCCCGCTGGCTCCATATATAACTCCAGCTGGTGTTGTGGGTCCCCTGAGTAATGCAGGCCCCTCTTTCAGCCATCTGGGGTGAGCTGATGGGTGAAGTGGCCTTGCGGGGTGAGTCGGTGGGGTGACAGGAATTTTAGTGATCTGTAGTCTTTGAGTAAAAACCACCAACCGAGGAGTCATGAATGCTAGACAGGTAGTAGCGGGGCGTCGAGAGATGAGGGACAGCTAGAGCGGCGTTTTTTAAGATGAAGCAGATCAAATGAAAAACTGTGCAGAAGGAGCAGTAGCTGTGATCGGAACACTGATGGATTAGAAGACTGATAATCTAATGAACTGTTTTTGATGTGTATCAAGAGGAGAGTACTATAAATCTGTTAATATTACAGGTAAATCTAGCAGGACTCGTGGTGGTCTTTGCAGGGATTTTCAGCCTTTTTGAACAAGGGACCCCTCGCTGTTCAAAATCATTTATTTGTTTAGCCCTTTATCAAAGGGTCACGGAGGACTTCACAGAGAAATCAAAGCAACAGAGAAATGAGACGGGAGACGAAGGAAAAGAAAAAAAACAAAACAAAAAACAAGATAATAATAAATCACAAAACCACAGGTCAAAAAACCCTGGATTATTCTTGTGACCCCCCGGTTCACCCTAACAAGCAACAAGCAGGTTTGAGAACTGGTGACTTACAGTACATGCACAACTAACTAACCTCTTTGGTCCGGTCCCAAGTGCAGATCCAGTACAAACTGCAGTGCGGTTTGTTCATTTGAAAGATCATTTGGTAACCATGGTAACACATACTTTGCACTGCATGTATGTCGCAACCACGTAGTAAATATTGATGTAATATTACGATACAAAATGCCTCTTGTTAGTCTCATTACCAGCTCTTCATTAATATTTATATTGATATGCGTGTATGGATGTATCTGTACACCCATGCATACACACACAGACACACACACACACAAAACATATGGTCAAATTGCACTCTTAAACATATTTTTTTAGTTATATTTAGTTATATTCTCTGGTGTAACAAAGCTCACAAAGAAGTAACTGATTATCAGCATTATTAGTATTTTCAGACTGTAAATGGAACACATGTTATGAATAATGACAAACAGATAGAGACAGGATGAAAAAGAGGTGTATTGTGCAGCAACATTACAAGGTGGGAGTTTTGTGGGATCACCATTTCGCACACTTTCTAATGGACTTAATGAACTGTCAAAGGACTTGCATTACAAGCACAACACACTGCAGGCTTAACAGCTTCGACTGCTTTGCCTAAATTGAATACACACCTTGCTAATAGACATTGCTTATTATAAGATCGACTCCCTATAACTTCCCAGTTAGCATCATAAAATCCTGTGGTTGGTCAGAGTTTGTTTGACAGCTTTCAAACCAGTCAAAACAACCTACAGTAAAGGGAGAAATGCATTAAGAGTGTTTTTTTTTTTTTTTTACCCAAACCGGGCAGGTGTGAAGTGCCCATAAAGATCCTAAGTGGACAGTTCAAAGACCTTATTTTAGATGGCACGCACACCAAATGTATATTGCTTTTGGCAGGTTGTTAAGTGTTTGTTGTTCTACCAGGAAACAAAAAAAAGATAACCTTCCTCTCCACTGTCTGTTTATGACTTTCTTTATCTTTATTTTTTATTTTAAAAGTACGAGCTGTGCAGTTACCAGCATATGAAACACATAACAGGGTATAGACTGTGGACCTACAAGAGTCCCTTTGAAGTGTCTGTCTCGCTTCACTCTTTTAATATCCACTTTAATTTTACCTGTTCATTGGGATGTGGAAATTTGCACTGCAACAACAAATACGTTGATAAACACAAGAACAGAAGAATTAGAGCACCAGAATATTCTTCAATGTGAAATTTTATGCAAGGCAGTTATTTGCAAATAGTCAAGTTTTTTAACTTTGTTTACATTATATGGATGTAATTTACTGTATTCATACACAGAGCCTATTTTCTGTAACTATTGGGAAGATTTGACACCACTGCTGCTAAGTAGTTCACACATAGTTTGTTGTTAAAGATAACATCACATCAATTTAAGCTAATTAAATTCATACAGTTTAATTTTATCTAATTATATTTTTCACAGATTTAAAAAATGATACAAAAAAAAATCATGTAACCTGATTAAGGCAGGAATTTTCTTGTTATCTTTTTTGAGCACATTATTCAGAAAGGAAGAAAACACACAGTGTCTTCTGTCCCAAAATATTTTGTTTTTGAAGAGTGAGTGCAAGTCAAAGTCTCACATGTTCGTGTTCAGGTATTTTTCTGAGATAAGATTGAATAATTCACAACCTTTGCCAAGTGAATATTTTGTAAAGGTTATGCTTGTAGAGAACAGATTGTACATAAATGCTGCTGGGGAGCAGAATTTAAATGAACGCAAGGAGGAACAACATTGTCTGGAAGTTCCTCAGCATGGTTGGCAGAGTCATTATTTCGTACAGTGTCTCCGTGTCACAGTTTGATTTACGTCCCTAAATCTGATGAGGATTTATTTATAATACCTCCATACAAAATAACATCACATAATAGGATGAATATCTTTAGGCTTATAATAGTGAAATTATTATGCAAACACCAATTATCCTCCAGGCAGATTTTCCTAACAGCAACCCTTCAAAGGCTAATTTACTGTGCCTACTCTGTTCTTTCACCTGAAAAATCTGTCGGAAGTAACGCAGCAACTGGAAATTATTGTCTAAGCGTACACACAACAAGACAATGGAGGGCCAAAAATAGAAACATCTATCTGTCTCTTCTGGAAGAAGGCCCATATTGCCAGAGATCTCCTCATAGTCTGTCTCATCCCTCTCGCTCCCTTGGGGTGACCCGGGAACAATTTGTCAAGCTATTTTTCCATGTCATAGCCTCCGAGAGCTATAATTTGCCCCGACAGTGGAGCAGCGTGCCGATGGGCGAGTATAACCACGTGTTGAGATTTGCTGTTGGGGCAGGTCAGAGCTGAAATGCTTGTTTCCTGAACTACGCTGGGTATTGGGGCTGGAAAAATTGGCCGGTAAATTCTACCCAAAGCTCCAACAACAGACCGGCGGAGCTCAGTCAGTGTGGGAACAGCTGTGACGACAGCTCACAGCCGACACCATCAGAAAGCTTACTAAATACTTCTGAGTCTTATCGTGGCCTAACCTGAGACTGTTGGAGTCTTAGAAGCCACTGAAGCAAATGTGGTGCCAATATATATTTTGTTTAATTTATCTGTTATATTCACTTCATTTTCCAGGAATATTTAAGGGGAATTGCAGTTCTCTACATGTTACTCATTTACTCATTTTTTTTTTTTTTTTTTCAATCAACAGAATCAATATCATCTTGATTATCCTCTCCAGTTTGGGATTTGCTTTTCCCACCTGGCTCATGGTGATTTTTCCAAAGCTTTTCCCACCATATTTAAAAATAAAGAATAAAATAACAATTTTAAATTTGTACCTTGTTTGATGTCTGTAGTTGCGAATTTCTTTAGAGATCCGTATTTTATAATATAATAAGGTCATAAAACCTGTACTGAAGCTTTTCCTCTTGGACCAACTGCTTGGACCAACTGCTTACATGTTACCACATCAATAATTTAAGACTGAAGGGGGTAATTCTTCGGAGGGCCTTTTAAATTGTTAAGCACTGTTAATGTGCATGTAAAAAGGAAAATGAAAATAGAAAGCTGCATCTTTTCAGGTTCAGGTACAGTCCAAACTGTTAGTTATAGTCAAAAAAAAAAATCCTTTTAATCAGATACATCATACAGTATACTGTCAACTGTAGAGCATTGCTCACAGAAATAATAAACACCACAGCATAAAATAATTTATAGCCTCTTCAGCCTGCAGTAACTGGAAAATAACTAATAACTCTTTGAGTGAGTATTTCATTTCATCTTTTTATTCTATGGGTCATCAAAACTGATGGTCTCTTTTTATATGAACTGCAAGCTTGATTTGAAATGACAATGAATCTTTAGGCATAATGATAATGTCCTTTATTTGCTCTTTGAAGTTGCATGCAGTTCAGTACAGTTTGCTCATTCCAAACTGAAATGAGTTTTTTTTGCAGATTACAGCACTGCAGACATCTCCTCTCTCCGTTGTGTATTTGGAACAGAACAACAAGCTTCATCTTCTAGCTGTTGTTGAAGCCGTGTGTCCCCTGAGGTGCTTCTGTATTTCAGCATTGTGCTTCTCCAACCACTGCAAAACTTCACCACAATGATTTTTTTCTCCCCCTTTGTATTCTCTAAAATGTAGTTGTGCTGGTGGAGGAAAAACAGTAAATTCGAACACTGGATGTGAATATATCTTTCTTAGACGTTGGCTGTTCCATAGCATGCAGTAAAACATGCATCGCTGTTGTTATGATGCATGTAAATTTAAATGAGCAGTATGTTTAAAGCAGCTATCAAAAGACTAAGATATAAATCAGGGTACATTCTATCTTTCTTCTTATATAAATATAGATCTATATATTTAATGGAAGTGGGAAAAAAAGGCTGATTTGAGAAAGGCTGATCCCTGAATGTTGAATAGAACTATTGGCCCTGCGAGCTCCTTTATGGATTATGAGCTTTGCTTTATCAGTAGATTGGAGCACCTGGAGCGTCAGCATTATAATGCAGCTGGGAGTGTGTGGGTAGAGAGAGGCATCACAGCTCAAGGCTCGCACCAGATAGATCTGTCAGGTTTAGCATACACGTACATGCACACACACACGTGTGCAAGCACATCCGTGGTGGTACAAACTAATGTGAGCTTGACAAACACTTTATTTATTTTTTCGTTTTATTTAGAACAAAGAAAACAAAGTGACATAAAATAGATTTTGAATTTTCACCAACACAGTTGTTTGGTTTCTCCTCCTGTATGTTGTCACAGCTAAGCACTTTAGCCAAACATGATGCTGTACTGGACTAAAAACCACGGGGGGGGGGGGGGGCTTCTTCCACTCAGCATCACAGTGGATGTCAGATACGTGGCACAGGTCCATAACATTCAGTGTGTTTGACGTGCACAAAGGTGAAACCCTGACTCTGCTCTTTTCCTCTGCTCCTGCTTAATATTTCAAATGCCGCAATCTCACGTCGTTGGACAGAGGGCAGGCCTGCCAGCAGAGTGCAGGACCCCGAGCAGAGCCGCCCCAGAGCTGCCTGCTGCAGTGTGCCTGGGCAGCCCTGAGCAGATCGATCACGGCTTTAGCTTCAGCACTGGTGTGGCACTTTTACAAATACCGTTGAAGGGAGATGGATACTTCCCCTATGCTCACTATTTCCATGATGAATTGTTTCCTGGCAACATTTTTCACCACCGTCTTCATTTTTGACATTTTTTTTTAATATTCAGTACAGCTGAACACCTGTATACCTGTATGTGTGTGTGTGTGTGTGTGTGTGTGTGTGTTGAGACCGAAGAAGAGCTGGGGAATCTGTCTAAACAGATTTTTATAGTGACAATTCACATAAACGTTTCTAAGATTTGTGAAATCTTCTGCAGCCACGGGTTCAGTATTTTGCAGGAATGAGACTATGAGATATATAAACAGTATCGAGTATGGATTGTTTGTTTCTCAAAGAAAACCTCAGAAGGATTTTCTGCTCTAACAAACTCAATGTTAGAAATGAGCCATAAAATTATCTACTGTAGAGCACATTGATGTTTGTAAACCACAAAGGATTCGCCGAGACTGAGGCAACTCTCCTCATTGAGTCGTGTGTAGTATACAAGGCTAGTATTGTTTGTTTTTTGGGTTTTTCTTTTTTTTCTTTTTTCTTTTTTTTTTTTGAGATTGCAATTTAAAAGAGAGATGATGTTCAGCTTCTCAGAACAGCGGCACAGTGCTTAGCATTGTCTCCTCACAAGGTCATGACTGAGTTTGGATCTGGGCCCTGGATCTGTCTGTGTGGAGTTTCCAACTGTTTGCAAAAGTTTCCTTAAGGTCTTTACAGGTTCCCACAGTCCAAACACGTGGAGATCAGGTACTGTGGAAAGTCTAAATTTGCCCATGTTGTGAATGTATTTGTCTGTCTGTGTAAGCTGTGTGATGCACTAGCAGCCTTTCCAGGGTTTTTCTTTTCTCTGCACTTCACCCAATGCATGACCGGTGCATGCTCCAGCTCCCCTGTGATGACAACAGGAATAAGCAGGTTAAAGAGATGGACAGATGAAAGGATGGATGATGCAAAGACGCATGGATGGTTACTGCCATATCCTGTTAAAAAAAAATCTATTCTCTAATTGCCTTGGCAGTTCCATCCATCCATCCATTTTCTATTCCAGCTTTATCCTGACACACAGGGTCACAGGGGTGCTGGAGCCCTGGACTGGACGCCAGTCAGTCACAGGGCTGACATAGATAGACAGACAACCACTCACACTCACATTCACACCTAGGGGCAATTTGGAGTTGCCAATTAATCTAACCTGCATGTCTTTGGATTGTGGGAACTGCCCTGCCTTGGCAGTTCCATCGTGTAAAACATTTGACCTTGGTTAACTTAAACAAACTAACCTAATGTGCCCCCACAACATAACCAAGAGCTCTTTCACAGAAAATATTTCTGTCCATTGGAAGACTTGAGTAGGTGTAGCGTTTGCATTAAGAGTAAACCAGCACAGTAGCACACAAGACCCTGAACGCACCACAGCTGCTCCTGACTTACTTACTTAATACACTTTGCTTTTTTAAACTGATTTTAGGCCCTAGTGTCTTTTCATGCTACACGTCTTTTTAATGTTTAGAGTAAGAGGCATATTTGTTGGAGGCACAGGGTAATATCATTTATTAATGTCCACTGTCAGCATATATGGATACAATAAGCCCCCCTTCAGTCAACACTCAGAGTCCCTCCTTTGGTTGTTAAAAACCTGAAAGTATATAAACTGGAATCGCACTGGGAAAGTTAATTCAATGCAGCCAAAAGTTAACTTAATAAATATTTGAAACATTTGCATGAATTTTAATTTACCCTTCATTGACTCAGAGTTGAAATCTGTTTATTCAGCATGTCTCTCATTTGAAGTTGAAGTTATTCAGTGTGAGTTTGACGAGTTCATATTGCTGCTGTTTAAAGACAATCCCTGCTGGCACTAATCTCTTTTCATAGTTGCTGTCTGCGCCGGTTATTTTCACACTTTTCCATACTGATAAGAACAGGGTGGCACGGATGAGTGTTATAACTTTATTTATTCAGAGCCGCAGCACTACATTATTTTAGTGGCTGTATTGAGTTTGCTCCAAGGATTAAAAGTTGTTGCATTTCCTTATAGATTGAATGCTGATGCATCAAGCCACCTTGGCCCTGATGGAAAACAAATTGCAGCCTGTTCGTCAGTGAGCTGAAGTGCATAACGCCTGACTGCCAGCCTGCTATAAACAGATAGATGAAGTCCAGATTAGATGGTGTATAACACGCAGTCGTTGTTGACAGAATCCCAATATTTAGTTTGCCATGAAATGACACTTGGTGGAGATATTAATGATTTATCCATTGTGTTTTCTATTAATGTTTGAGATAGCAACATATATATAGACTGATGGAGCCCTGTGCACCATCAATCATTAAAATAATGCCTCCATTTGTCTCTCAAACTCACCTTGAAAGTGTGCCCCTGCTCATGTCATTGTAAAGTCAATTTTTCAGACCTTGAAATTGACATGTTTTTTTGTTTTCTTTTTATCAGTACAGGTTTACCTTTTGTCAAATAAATAATAATTGCAATAAATGTAAAAACTACAAAGAGTACTTCTACCTGCTATAAAAAACAATTTTGACAGAAATAGTTCACTGTCAATAGGGGAAAAACAATCTGAAGAGTATTCTCTACTTTTTGCTGTTATCCTGCTCTTCATTTAGAAGACGTGATCACTGGCCTGGCTGACCTCCCTGTTCTTGTGTTAGCAGATGAGTCAATAAGCGTATTCATCCATTGATTAACCTCTTCCATCTCAGCACAGCGGTACAAACATGTGCTTCACAGCCAAATACTCTTTAGATCCGATAAGATGCATTTTAAATTCAAGTGAAGATCACAGAGACCATTCAGATACACCAAATATTCAGGGTGAATTTTGGAGAAATGGGTGTAAAAAAGACATGTACAGTATCCCCATTTGATATAATGATGCAGTAAAAAAAAAAAAAGAAATAACAAAAAAACAAAAAGAAAACATGGAATCGATGGTTTGAATGTTCCTCGGAAACTGGAACTAGAGAGCTGGAACAAGCTGAAAGAATATTAAAGTGCTACTGTCTGCCAATGCAGAATAAGATTATTGTTTTTCAGCCTTTAAGACACTTACTACATAAACCAGACAGCAGCCTGGGGGTTAAATGTGTGCAGCTATCACAAGTCAAAAGAGTCAAATGTATTATGCATTAGGTTAGGTTGCAGTTGCTTGAAAAAGATGTTGATGTAGGAGATATACATATTAACTGTCTAATTTAGTTTTGATTTGATATATCAGCCATAAATCAATTAAATAAAAATGGGCTGAATAATTAAAAACACTTTCATAACCTGCTTTTACACCCAGCTATCTAAACAAAAGCCAAATGATTCTTATTGGTCCCAGCAGTGATGAGTGCTGTTATGTACTCTGCCGTAACGTCATCGGCCCTTGATGCTCGTTTTCACAGCTGAAGGCAACTGCCTGCTGTTCAGGCCCGTTCTGCTTTTGATTTATCGAACAGACCTGCGTGTTATATTGCAAGTTACATCACCTCCCACACAGCAGTGCGGTCCACACTTGCAGCTCTCAAGGTCAAAGGTCAGGACAATGGAGTGCTGTCAGATCAATATCTGATTTCCCAGAGGGGGGCTGAGCTCATCCTTTCACACTTAATTTAGCTGGGCCCCGACCTGCAGAGATGAGTAATTATGATCCAATTGGGTTCACTCCTGTGAGATTGAAATTAGAAATGCATTTGTATCAAAACTGTGTATGCTGAAACACAAGCTGATGTTAAAGCTCTGATTGTTGTGAATGAGCTGCGAAGGAGTAAATGATTAATTAATATTAATGAACTGTAGTGTAGTCTCGATTTGAGTTAAACATCTTTGTCTGCAACCAATGTTTTTTAATCAGTGAATGTGAATGTTTACATATGTAACAAAAGAAAATCCACAGTATTTCCCTGTTCTTGTACTCTTAGTATTCAGAGCGGTGCGGGGTGAGAGAAGAAGAGCGTGTGGCGAACACGGGGAGACTCTAAAGTTAAAGCAGCTGTATTGAGCACTTTACAACTAAAGCCTCCAAACTACAGTATGTCTCAAACATTCACCAAAGGAAAGAAAAACAAAACAACTACACCCTTGGGCAACAAGTCATGCATAAACAAGTGTATAATAAATTATGCATTATTCATGAATAATTAAACAAAACACTGAATTGAAGGTGAAGGCAAAGAGAGTATCTTAAAAATAATAAGGAAGTCGATGAGATGTTCTTTGTCTCTGCTTTTGTCCATCAATCGTATGGCTAACTGAGGTTCGTGCTAAACTTTTTGGGTTCTTACGTGATGCTGAGCCTCACTCAACCACTGGCACTGTGCTGATCAAGTACAGTGTTCTCCATGCTTGCACGCAAACACACATGAAGGGGAACACATTTTCTCGCATACTCATGATGAAAACGGCAAATGAAAACAAATCGCCGGCAGTCCTGGACCTGAATTCCATTATAAAATTATAAAATTAACCCTTAATTGAGCAGATAACTCAAATGATTTTACTTCTAAATGAAACACAATAACAGTCTAAATGAAATTAGGTGCAGTGGTAATGAAAATGCTTGCCTTTGAAAATTTTTTTCTCCTCAATTATTAGTCTAACCCCGTTAGACAATATTGATTGTTGCTACTCAAATAAAGGTGTTAATGGTTCCACAAAGCATCAGTGAGGTACTTGGTGCCAGCAAAATGTCTATAAACAACTTTTTCTTTGTCCATCCAAAATATTCAGTTTTTTTTTTCAGTAACACCGTATTTAACCTCCACCAATTATGAGCACTTATAAGCCCCATAGAAACGTTGAGGAAATAATTTGTACACACTGTAGTACAGTTATAAGCTGATATAAAGATATTTTTAAAGTTTTTATTAATGTGCAGCATTAGTTAACATGTCTAACTTATTTACATATTTTATATTATTACAACTGCTCCTATGTTGTCATTAATTATCTGTTTATAAGACACCATCAATGAGTCTCCACAGAAGGCACTGTAGTTGTTGAAGAATACATTAATTAACTGTTCTAACTATATTAGTGTTTTATACACTGCTTACTACTAACATATTACTATTTTTGCTATTTATATTTTATATGTACTATTTATTTTATATGTGCATGTAATTCAGAGAATAATATTCCAGCATCCTGCAGGAATTTATCTTTAAGTAAGACACACTTTTTTTTTTAATCACCAAAACTGACCAAATTTATAAACTTGAACCAAATTTAAAAACTACATGCAGAGTTTCCTGTCAGGTAGTTGATAGATGGAAACCGTATTTAACTCAGGAAATGAAAAAGGATAGAAATGAGAGAGCTAGTTGTGTAAAAACTTCAGAACAATGATTCTTTAATGAGAGTCCTCTGTGGGGGTAGGAGGGGTTTGCTGGCCCGTGTTCAAATGCCTCCCTTTTCTATCTTGTCCATCTCGATTAGACACGTGGCTGCAAAAAGAATTAATCTCTTTAGAAAATACTTCGATTGATAATTACAGGTTGTCACTATTCACCCCGTTCATCCAAGTGAGTGGTGTAATTGGTTGGCAGGAATCCAACCGTGTAACACCTACTCAGCCTGTAATTCAGACAGTAATACACTGACGTTTACTGAGAGGAGAGATTTAAGCTTCAGTAAGTGCTGAGCGGCCTCAGTCAAAAATCTGCCCATCAAAGCCTCCACACGGGCAAGAAATACATGTGGTAACGACGCAACTGCATGTGAACAAAGTAAAAAAAAGCTTTTTATTTCTCAAAATGGCCCACTGACAGATCTTAAACACAAAAAAGATGAACGCAGATTAATGCAAACATTGCTGAAAAGTGGAGCAGAGACTGTGCCTCAACAACAATAGGGCCTCTTGGGATTGGACATGTGGCGCTTGGAAAAAGCAAGGGGCTGCATGGGTGGAGGCATTTTGTGTCAGTTACAGGTTAGCTGATAAAATATGATGGTGTGTTTTGAGATACAGATCCATTAGTTTCAAGGCTTATCAGATGCTGGACACTTTCAACAATAGAAATACAGCCTTCTTGTTACAAAGTCATTTACCAGGAATTTGCACTTGCATGTGATTGATTCGCCATTGCAAGTTTTATTTGTCACATATAGTCATACAGGGTACAATTATGGTGAATTGCATGACCATTAGCTCCTTTAATTATACAATAAAAATAAGTGTTAAGAATTGAAATATGTAATACATAATTATGTTAAGTATAGTAATAACTTGAATAGTAAGAATTATCTTAGGGCAGTCTTAGGCCTGAGGGTAGAAGCTCTTCATGTGCCTCTCGGTGCTTGCCTGGTGTATCAGGTATCTTCTTTTCAACTGCAGCAGGGAGAAAAATGCCAAAAACACGATGCCTTTCCAGTGATGTCAAATCGCATCAAGCAACAAGTCGAGGCAGGTTCAATATTTTTGCTGGATAATCCAGTTGGGTGAATGATTTGTACAGAGCCCTTTAAAAAAAATGAGCTCCCTGAAAGACTAATCTCTGGACAAATAAAATCTTCTAATTCTTTTAAGGAAAGTCAAGTTATTGGAAGCAGACCTAAGTTTTGGTGTGTGTGTGTGTGTGTGTGTGTGTGTGTGTGTGTCAGCCCTTGTCAACAAAGTGAAAACTTTTTCCATTACAAGTTTAGGGTGAGCAGAGATGGAACAGAAGTTGAATTACCAGAGCACCGCATTAACTGAGACATTGCCATTATAACCACATCAGTAGGACTATATCATTTATCTGTCAACGCGCCAAAAGCCCAGAGGACTACGACACCGTTGCTAAGGTTTATATATATACCTTGACAACTCCATAACAAAAAAACAACTGTCAGCTGAGATGATGCTGCCAGCACTTGCAAGGGGGAAAAAAAAAATGAAAGCACTGTCTCTCAATGTCAAGTTGTCCTCCTGTCCGTTGTGTCTCTGCGTCTAGATCATTTGGTCAAGTAGCTGGTCTGTTTTATATTGCTTCGTGAGAGGGTACTCAGTAGGTGTCCTGTGATCGCTGCTCTTTCTGTCTCTGTTCCCCTTGTCTATCTCAGATCAGTGAGCCTCTTAGGAAACCTCTCCCAGAAGACTGTGTGTGTGTGTATGTGTCTGAGAAAATCATATGTGGGGAGTGATTACCCAGCAGGACTCTGGTACATTCAGATGCTGCCCCTGTGGCCCGTAGTGATGGACTAGCCAATCTCCTGCTCTGGTTATCCCTGTGTTTGCGATAAGCTGCAACAGTTGAAAATGCCACTCTGAGAAGTGACAGATTTTGTGAGGACGGGTGGTGTGTGTGGGGGGGGAGTCTGAGGGTAGCTCGATGATATTGTGTGGCCAAGCCTTGAGAATAAGCCCAAAAGTCATAAGTCAATAGTCCTTAATGTGAATTGCCCCCATCTAGACAGGAGATTATTGATTGAGGGAGTATGCCATTTAGTGTGTGGTGCTGGATGGTGAAACGGTCAATAAATCTATTAATTATAGTTCATGGGCACTGGACTTTGTTTTTCTCATGTAATTTGATCAGAACAGTTTTAGAATATTCATAGTATTTTGCAGTGTTTATTTATTTCATTTGCACAAACAAAAGACTGCCTAAAATCCAGATTAAACAAAAAACAAGCATACAGTAAATGATATATAAATAATAAATCATATGCGGCATGTACAGGCTATCTACAGAGACATATTGATTCCAGGCAGACACATTTATCATTGGTATTCATGCCTAAGATATTGATGAAGTTTTCCCTCTACTGCAGAGGTGATTTGCATTTAAAATATCATTTTTATGAAGGTCAGGATAATTTATTTTTAGAGGGATAGACACTCTTTACGTATTTGTTTAATGGAATATGAATCACTTCACACCTGAGAAATGAATAGATGCAGTGGTGACATTTCCAAGATCTGCCTTTGTGGTAATAGCATAATTTGGAATTGATAAATGGCCCGCACTTCTAATGGAGTAAAGATAAGCTCAGAAACAACTTGAGCACCATTAAGTATTTTCGCTGTTTAATTGTCACATATGGTTTTTTAAATGATTAATGATTATGTGTCGCTCAGTTATTTTGCAAGACACGACTACAGAAAAACACTTGAGTCTCGCAGAACAACAAGTCACTAATTTATTATAGGAGATAATGGTGCATTAAGATAAGGGTACTAAATTGTTAGTGTAATGTTCAGGAATATTTTCAATGGGAAGCTATCTCAAGTAGCCAGCAACATATTTAACATGCCTCTATATGTCTCTATCTTGTTATTCCATGGAAAATCAATCAATAATTATTTTTCTTTCTTTAATCTGTACAATTAATAATATTAATTAGATTGAAAACACACAGCCCATTAACCTGCGTCCTTCTCTTTCATTTTTATTACGCCCATTTAGTGCATTTGACAGGTTTATAAAATGTAGCCTGTTTTTCGCAGCTCCTTTCAAGAACAATGAAACACCGCCATCTCAAATAAAAACAAGTTATAAGTTCAAATATATTTTCTGCTTCTGAACGAGTCAGTCACAGCTTCAAGATAACAGAGGATTACTCCCTGCCCACAAATAATAAAAAAGCACTCAAGTGTCATGATGCTGATGAACTCTCCTGCAGTTTGACCTCTTCGTTCCCTCAGCTTAATGATTTGGTTTGTAAGTAAAATGGAGCAAATGTGTTATTAAGCTGGTGACTACAGAAATTGAAATTCAAGACATATAAAGTAATTTATACCCACAAATCATCATGCTGTCAGTACAGTTCTGATAACACCTTTCTCTTTCATCAGAAAAAAATAGAAAAATGAAATGTTTTATTTCACTGCCCTGGCCAATACAGAAATATAAAATGCATTCAGCAGGAAGACAAATAATAGCGTTGTAGAGAGGATATTAGACTTATGGAGTATGGGGAAATAAAACCATAACACTGTCACTTTTACAGGGCGGTGGGCTGGACTTCATCAGAAGATGAAGTGATGAAGGGAACAGGTCTTCATTGTACGGCATTGAAAGTAAATCAAAGATCTGCCACGCTGAATGATCTTGTCTGACTGAGCGCCTGATGAAATTAATTTATACAGTTTAATCAGTCCACATTCTGCACTTCTGTCTGAATTTAGATTTTAAAAGTTCAGTTTCTCCACAAAATGAGATGAATAGCTCTGGACTTTGCTGTGTCTTCTTTCATCTTTTTAAAATGTAAATTTCTGCCAAAAGTAGCAATAATGATCCTTCCTTTGTTTCACCGTAGAAACATATTACGTATTCCATGGCATTAGAGCCAAACAATTAAATTTTCTAAAGACAGAATAATCTGTAGGCCAATAAAATTAAATGGGATTGTAGCGGATTATGCAGGAAATAAAGAAGGGAGTAAAATGCATTATGTGCAGATTACAGTAAACCCCATAATCTGTTTGTCCTAAATGGGCTTTGTTCACTGGAAGCCACAATCCATCTGTCCCTCTGGGACATTGTCTCACTGATGGCATCTCCGGCTGTTAGTGTTTAGGAAAATCTAACATTATGCACCGGCTCAATATATTATACAGTATAAAACTATGGCGTTGTCATCCACAGGTAGCACACAAAAGGCTCCAAGCCATTTAGTATGTAGCTCAGTTAGGATATAATTAATGCTAGCCAACTGTTCAAAATATACAGACCTGTAGCTGAAAAAAAAATCAGGCCTTGATTTGTGTCATACGGTTATCCACTCTTAATATATATTTTGTGAAGAATTAACTGACAAAGTGAGATAACCACTGGAACCACTCTGGAATATTTGAAGGAATTTATTCAACTTTGGCACAAATGAAGAAGTGATTAGAGTTTGCTGGTCAAAGCTCACTGAGACCTCACTGTATCTCAGGGACGCCTGGAGAAAATTTCATCAAATTTGGCAAAACTCGTTGCAGAGAGGCTGCAAGAGGTTATCCAAGATGGTTCTGATTTTCTCCCTCGTCCTCCACTTTGCCACTGCCACCACGCTGTCTGGTTTAAACCTGATCACATAGCTGGCTTTACCTAAACAGCTTGTTGAGTCTGCTCAGACCACCAAGCCTTGATGCCATCACCCCAGCACGTCACCGTGAAGAACAATGCACCGGCTACCATAGACTGCTGCACATACTAAAGGATCTGAGTGTCCTCAGAAAGATCAGTCTGCCCTGTCCCCTCCTGAAGAGAGCATAAGTGTTGTGAATCCATTTTTTTTTTTTAGTGATTTGGAGCCCAAGGCCTTTGTATGAAGACAGCATGTCTCTCACTTGAAATTATACACGAGAATCACGCATGTTAATATTGTGATAACTTCTATTTCAGCAAAAAAAATACACGTAATACCTTTTTCTAAATTCCTTTAATTATGCAGTATATTAGATGATTCTTGACAGACATGGATGTAAACTGCAACGAGACAGGTTGGTGGTGACATACAACTGTGGGATTGTGCCATTTTCTTTCTTCTCTTACAAAAGATTGCTGTGAGGAAAGTGCATTTCCTCAGTCTAGAAGCCCAAGTGGATTGCAAGTTGACAAGATAATAAAGAGGTTTTAACACGGGGTTTTTCTTTTTTGCATGAAAGATGAATCTGTCCTTTTAGAGCAAACACTGTTACTATAGTGATTAGAGGCATTAGCAACATTAGCATGAACATATTCCAGTAAACTAGCGGCATGTCACACAGGGAAGAACAGTCACACGGCACGGAATGTTCTCACCTCCAGTCATCTTAACAAAGGGTGGCAAATATCTCAAACATGGCCATCGGTCTTTCACATAGTCCTTTTATAGTGCAAGTATAATGCTTTTATGTCAAAATTGCTATTATTTGTGGATGTGGATTTTGTATAGCATTACTCTGAACAGGGAGAATGGCATTTTAATGCCAAGAAAAGAAAAAAAAACTGTTGACATCCAGTCGGGCCTCCTATTAATAGAAAAAAGTGAAGTATGACTCAGTGCTGTGATAGTTGATGCGCGATCTTCACACTTCTCACACCACTGATGTGTAGTACTGAACTCTGAACTCAGAAAAAACATTTCCTTCCATTTAAGACTTGACAGACTGCACAACAGCTGGTTAAGTTAGTCAACAACAGCATTATCCTAGCATTAATACAGTTATGCTGTCTTCCATATACATATTTGGTCTATTTGCTGGAGCCAAAATAGCTTTGAGAGAGTTCTGGTTTGCTGCCCAGTATTATCACACAGATGTATTTCAGCTCAAGACTTAAGAATAATTGGTGTTACCTACACAGTACTAATAGTAGTTTAAAATCAAGATGAGCAAAAAGCAAAAATTAGTGAATATGATGATATACTGCATAGACCACAATGAGGCACACTGATAAACACACTTAAACATGAGAGCTTTATAAGCAGGCGTGAGTGTGATATCACACTGCACCGTATGCAGACAACAGCTCTCTGTAGAAAAACACCATTAGCAGTTGGCTGCTCTTCAGCAGGGTTGTGGGTTCAAGGAGAGCAGGGCAGTGCCAACAGGCTGATGGGTAATCTAACATGACAATATTATCGTGTAGGAGGGCACAGTTGGCGCTTTCCCCTGCCATCTCCAGCTCCACTCAACTCTGCTCCATTACCGCACACAACAGAAGATTGTTCTCTTTGTGAATGTTCCCATCAAGAAGGCATGGATGGAGAGAAGCACATGAAAGTCAGGGGCAGCGAGAGGAGAGGCAGAGAGGCAGGCTGAGAAAGATAATCGAGAGAGAGCAACGGAGAGTGAGAATTAACAGGAAGAGAACTTGGTCTAATGGACTTTCACTAATGCATCTGTTCCCTCTTAAGTTTGTTTAGCATGGCATGCAGTTAGGATTATTTTCCTTCAGCACTCTAACTTATGAACCACTCACTTGAGTTACTGTTCATTTTCTTTATTTAAGTGCTGATTTCAGTTCTTGCACACAGTGTAAACTGGAGCTTTATCAGTAAATTTTACCTAATGCATAATGCATATATTTGGATTTTTAGAGCGAATAAATCCTGCTTGTCTTGTGCCCGTTAATTACTCATTGACATTTTTTTTTTTTTAATATTTTTTTGCAGTTTGCTGGCTCTTGTTGTGTTGTCTTGTTGCTTTCCATGACATGAGCCTGTGCAACCCGAAAGCCTGATTCAAAATACTTTTGATCACAAGAGCAGGGGCCAAACCTATTATGTTAATTAAAATTTTGGAAGAGACGTTTGGATGTCACCCAACACCGACAGACAATTTACTGCCATCTCAATTGAAGTTACTTTCCTATGGATGCTGCTTAAAGGGCACGACAAAGAGTACTAAGAAGGATTTTGAATTATATATATATATATATATATATCTTTATATATATATATATATGTGTGTGTGTATATATATATATATATGTGTGTGTATATATATATATATATATATATATATATATATATATATATATATATATATATATATATATATAGTAGAAACATACTTGTGTTAAGATTAATGCAAAGATATAAGGAGAGCAAAATCACTCATTTAAATAACCTTGCTTAAAATAGTGGAGAGCTTCATTAATCTTCATGTCATTTCCAAGGATAAATGGGAGAAGTAATTAGAGCTAATAGGAATTTCATTTTCCCCTCTATTTTGTGGAGTTATTATTCAC
Organism: Scortum barcoo; assembly: GCA_023238725.1. NCBI lineage: Eukaryota > Metazoa > Chordata > Actinopteri > Centrarchiformes > Terapontidae > Scortum > Scortum barcoo. Next base: position 11,983,245 of record CM041535.1, read on the forward strand.
TATCTGTCTGTAATGGAGAAAAAAAAGAATTGCCAGATTGCATAGAAATAGTTAGTACTTTAGTGGATATGATAGAATGAGGGTCTTATTGATTTTCTCTCTAGTTCTTGAACCTTAACTGGAAACTTAACCTTTTTCACTGCCAGTAAGTACGGTACTGAGCAAGCTCAAAAAAAAATATGCAACATGCACTACTGGAATTATTGAGGGGCAAACATAAACATTTAACACTAACTTAGGCATACAGATAAAATGCTTTAGAACAGAATAAGACGTGCCACATAAATGCAGATGGTATCCAGGTCATGTACTGTAGCTTACCTGAAAGCTACCGATGGAAACGAGCAAAATGCAAAATACATATAAATGTCAAATGTTTTATGAGGGAATGATATTTCAAGATGAATATTTGAACACTTTGAGGATTGCATGTACAACCAGTAAACATCACAGAGAACAATAAACAGATTAGTATGTTAAAATGCAGTTTATGAACCCTTACCCAGTGCCATAGTTATATATTTACTGAAAATAATTGATATTTTCTGCCAAAGAAATGGCTTCATTGGTCACAAGAACAGGCTCTCAAGACTCAACAACTGTATATTTCTGTCAAACAGCCATTTAAATGAGTTTGTGTTTGCTGAACAAACTGGCAGAGAAGCATTCTTAGGCGGTCGTGTTTTGAATCTTCGATCAGCTCTGAGGATTTGATCTTGGAAAGTGAATAAGTCACTCTCTCCCCTGGCTCTCCACCTACCTCGGAGATGCCCTTGAGCAGCACACTTAACCTCCAGCTTCTGAAGTAGAGCTGCTCAGTAGCCAAAAGCAAAGACCTGCAGTTATATTGGGCTGCTTTCAGGTGTCATTAAATATTACTGTGTGAATGTTAAGTCGGGCCCGCTGAAAACCAGCGTGCTTCCCTCAGACTTTTTTCACCCACAGTTTGGACTCATTGGATTTGTGATTCTTTTAAGGACTTTTAGCCGTTTTATACTGAGTGATAATGTTTGCTGATGGTACGTAGATGATGATTGATGATTGCCAGCGTCACACAAATAAAACAGCAGATATGTAAGATTTGTGTATAGTAGTAATGAAGTACAAGTTAAGAATGACCGGTCTTTTTTATAGACAATACACAGATAAGTAGTACATCTGTAAAAAAGGGAATATATCAAAGAAAATTTTCACAAAACAACATACGGATTCTTCATCAGTCACATTTCTGTTTGATGTGTTTAACAGCGATATTTTTAATTTAAGCTCAACTCGGTGGAAATCAAAGTAAACCACAGAATGCCTTTTATGGAGTTCAACAATGACCCAGGTTTGGAAAGAGAGACAAAGAGAACTGAAGCAGACTTCTGACACCGCTGCAAAACTCACACTTTTAATTACATTGAGAGAAGTTTCCAAATTATACATTTTTTGCGGAGTTAATTTAGTTTTTATAATTAAAAATGGATCATTCACCTTAGAGTCTAAAGATGAGAAATTTTCCAACGGAGTTCTGTCACACTAATGAGCACAGATAATAGAAATGAAGCACACAACCCTCCAAATAAGCAGGAAAAACAAGATGTTTGAGATGCATCCTCCTCTTCCTTTTTCTGCTGTCTGCTGTTTACACGCATTTGCAGAAAAAAAAAAAGAGATCTTGTTAATGCACGGGGGAGAATAGGAAGGATTACGTGCAGTTGGCCATTTCTCACATGAATTGGTTAAAATCACAATTCACAACAACAACATTCACAACGACTCCCAAAGCGCCATAGTTTAACTGTGGGGGCCCCAGTGCCCATCCATCACCAAGATCGGAAAGATGATTTACAAGAGCTCCGTAAGACCTCCAGGATTTCCACCAGTGATAAATTAACTGAGGAAAGATCCTTTTTTTCATCCCCCAAGGATTGCACACTAAATGTCCTTATTCCATAAGGTCTTGCATTGTTTCACTTCCAGGGCGTTGTTTAAAAAACATAATTCAGCTATTTCAATGTCAAACGGCCATTCTTTTAGCCTCCGTGCAGGATCATCAAATTAGATCATGCTTCCCTTATTAAACAGAAAAAAAAGATAGACGTATAGATGGCAGCCTTACATAGTAAAAAGGTTACGGCGTAGGATGCAAGGACAGCATGATACAGGCATTACCATACAAATGCAATTGTTGCCAGTGTAAAATGACACGAATACAACAATTCATCACGTACTGAAGCTTTTAAAATAAGTCATCTAGTCGTGGACTTTTTTTTTTCTCTTCTTTTTCCAGTGGTGAAAGCTCATGAGCAATTTCGGGGCTGGGTGGCCTGGAACACATGTTTTGCCTGAGGGGACTGAGTGATGGTGTAGTAGTAGTACATCTACGGTAAGTAAGTCCTCCGAAGGGTGGAAGAGAGAGAGAGAGAGAGAGAGAGAGAGAGAGAGACGAAGTAGGTGTGTGTGTGTTGGGGGGGGTCGCACACCCCTGATATAACATGCCATACAAACACTAACCCATACATAACTAATGCAGTGTCATCAATCACCAGTTGTATCATGCAATCTGCAGCTGGAATATGTTCCAGGTTTAATAATCAGTGCAGCACTGAATGAGCACCACACAGCTGGGATTATGCCGTGCTTATTGCATGTTCTCATGATCTGACGTTATATATCACAACTAGAGTGACAGTTCCATGAGAGCTGCATAATAACAACATGTTGGCAAAAAAAAAAACAAAAAAAAAACTTTTTTTTCGTGCAGAACAAATGGTTATGGGCGTTGGATTACCACTGAGGCACTTATATGCCGATATCAACCAGTGTTCACATCACAAGCGTTCTGTCCCGCCATAAAAAGTGTTTTTTTTTTTGCTAACCTTAAATGTGCATAAGCTTCTTTGAGCTGTCCCTGCATCTGTACGGCTGCACTGAGGAATCATTCGCTGTCACCACATCTAAGCCACTTTGCTCACCTCAGCAGGGAGGGAGAGAGAGAGAGAGAAAGTGAGAGAGGAGGAGGCACTCTGGGATGATAAGGGCTGTTAAGAATTTCAACCAAAAAGAGATTAGGCCACACTCAGCTACAATGGAGAGAGGACTATAGGGAAAGACTTTCTTTAGAATCCAAAGCAAAGCAAGTAAGAAGTGTACCAAAAAGTGAATATCCCTTTTAAAAAGTGTTAGAAGCATTTGTACAATAAATCTCTGTGGCACCGCATGTTATTAACTGAAGCCATACTGGGATGTTTTTCAATGTCTGTCAAGACAAAACATCACTGGAGACCGCTGCTTATGGACTTCCCACATTTTCTATATGCGGCACTGAACGTCTCTCTGTAGGAATCATCACTGCATTGTTACATAACTGTGAACATGACCACACCAGCCAGAAAAAGCATGAACAATAGCTTTCCTTAATGAGTGGTGTATATTTGTGTGCATGTGTGAATGTGTGTGTTTGTGAGTGTACGCCGCTCCAGACAGCTTCACAGTTGATGGGATTCTTCTTAGCACACTCAGCAATATGTTGATGCATTTTTTTTCCCTCCTGCCCCCCCCTCCCCCTCCTCCGTTCCCTCAACTACACACTGAGTTTGTATTCTATAGCTGACTTAGGGGTGCTTGAAATGCATGGTTCTGTAGCAGTGTGATCAACACCACCCCAGTTACACCGATGAGGGAATCTACATCAGGGTTCATTCGAGGACAGATGGCATTCATCACTGAAGTGCTCTGATGTGAGTTATGAGCCCGCTGCAGCTGTCATTATGGGTCAGAACCCTCCTGACCGTACTGGAGGACAAAGTTGCTTTGACCACAGGAGACATAAAACAATAGCATCAATACGGCGGTCCTTTGTTGTGTGATAGTGAACCCTCAAAGCGGCCACAACTATTGAGGAAGTCCATTATGAAACTTGAAATTGGTTCTGTCTGACTGCTTGACCGCTTGACTTTTCTTTTCCGCTCGCAGACTGTCCCACACAGACAGTGCAGACAAGGCAGCTTTATTTTATTTTTCTAATGTGGTTACTCAGCAAGCCTCCACGCCACCTTCTTGTTACTTGTTACCTCGGATGTCTGTAGAAAAGAACTCCACAGAAATGCACACAACCTCTGACACGGAGACTATGTTTTTGGCCCTGTTTCTCTGCCTGTTTGTAAGTTAGTATGATATTTCTAAAAAAAAAATACTCCATGGATTTTAAGGATTCTCAGTGGGACATTACACACTGATCAAAAGAGGGGATTGATTTTTTTGGTTGCCAAATGTTTGCAACTACTCCCTTTCATCACCTTCGCCTCTTCATGACTGAAATCACCCAACAAGAAAAAAAAAATATCAATAAATGATCAAAGTTGATCCTGTAAGCAAAATGGATATTTTGTACCTACAGAGTATTTTTGAGTGAAAAACAGAAAAAAAACTATTAATGTCTTGAAAGGGCTTATTTTGTGGTGATCTGATGACAAACAATCCATCTTCATCACAGCGTTCCTCCCATCTCTATCCCATTTTCTTTCTTTTTGCAGCTCCCATCTAAAATCCATCTTTTTGTTTAACTATTCAGGCAGTCAAATGAAAGGCTCAGACATCGCAAGACTAAAACATAAAACATAAAAACATTTAATTAGCTTTGTTCACACATATGCCTCATTTTGTGAATTTATGGAATACTTAGTCCGATAAACAGTGAGGATGTCTGGAAACAAATCGAGAGCTTCAGGTGAAGTCATCTCCTGTTCAAAAATCAGGATGGAAATTTTTGGCATTTTACGACTGTTTCGCTGTCTTATGAAACAGCCCCAAGAGAAAAGGGAATCCTGATGTTTTCGCTTTATACAGTGCGCACACAGGGAGCTGTCATTTAATTTGCACCTTGCACCTAATGCATGCTAAATTGTGAAAACTGGGACAAATTGCAGAACTTTCTCTTTTATTGGAAGTCATATTAGTTCCTTTTTCAGTGGCATGATAGATTCTGTTTTCTTAGTCTGAGATAGCTTTGTTGTAGTGAATCACTGCACACGGCTGCGTTAGATAATTAAATATATACAGTATTTTATTGATGTTATTGGATTTGTAGCTCTGTAGCAAGCTATGATATGTCTTTTTTTCATTTTCTTGCTTTTTTCCCCTGCCAATTTGCGGTGGCTATTTTCCCAGCCCCAACCAACCGTTACAAGCTTCCCAGGGGTGAACGGTGCCAGCGCTGTTGGTCAGAGCAATGGATTGAACCTGGTTCACTACAGTTTGGGCTCCTCTGTGCTCACCCACTGAAAAGCTTCAGTTAAAACAAGGAACAAAAAAAACGCCGTTAGTTGTCATTATTTGCAACGGCGTGACATCTGATGTAGGGCTCGTGTATAATGTTGCGTCTCGGGAACTTAGACCTCAAGACAAAAACGCATTTCATAATGTAGCTGTGAGAAAGCATTGTTCCTCTGTTCTAATTAACTGTATCACAGCTCTGCCCAAAATAAACTCAAGGACTGATTTGTTTTAGGCATGTGGAGATGGGGTGGGAGGGGTGGGAAGATCTTCAGATAGAACACCCAAGTCTGTGGGGAGAGAGGCCCTGAAAACCTGCATAAATTACTACAGTATATTGTACACAGAAATCTCTCATTTCTCCATATAACGTGACCTAATTTCTTATACCTGGGGGACCCAGCAGCATCTTTAACTCCCCCTCCCTCTCATAGTCTAACGCTCATGCAGAGGGAAAGCACTGCAGCAGAATATTAAGAGCAGGGATTTTGTTGGCCTGAGGTAAAACGCGGGGCAACACGGGTCAAACTCTGCTGCTCTCTGTGTGGTAAAGATGTGATGTCATTAGCGAGCTTTCAGGGTTCTGTGTTTTATTGTTGTTTTGGCTGCAAACATCGATGATGACCCAGTCTCATTGATTACCATGTGGGCTGTATGTGTTTCTCTGCACTGAAAGAGCTGTCACTGGCTAATCTAGTGACTGATAAAACTACATATTATAAGTTAGTGCACACTGTCCTTAGAGCTCCCGCATTTTTACACTGCAAGATCTTCCAGCTAACCCGGTAAAGCCTGAAACACAAAATAATTGCCAGAAAATTTTAATTTTTTGAAACTTGATTGTTTATTGAACCTTCTGACAAATAAAAAAATAATAAATATCAATTTGCATAATGATTTTTAATTTGTATAATTCTTGCTACATTCTGCATTTTTATTTATTTTTTGGTTATTTTGTATTTTTCCAGCATTTTCATTTTGATTGTGTACAAATCAGGTTTTTCAGGAAAAAAGAATATCACACTTGATGATGTAGAGGTCTCAAAAACTCATATATCAAATATTAATGGGGTTAATGTCTTCCATTATATAATATGTTGAAGATTTGCAAATATCCACCAAGTCTGTTTCTGCCCAAGATTTGTCATGAGCACTTAAATGCAACTTTAAAGCTGCATTTAAAGATTTCTTTTGTTAAATTAACAATGCATCAAGTATGTATTCTAAAAGTTATAGTTCCTAGTGACAAACACGCCCGCTTGCCTGGTTCTTCAGTTCCCACCAGTTCTGTTGAGTGTTTTGTCATCTCTCAGCTTATTGTGTTGGACAAAGTTGCCTGGTTTGCACAGTGGAGCATTCAGCTGCACCAGATACTTCCCGCAGGACTTGGTGGAGACCAAAACAGAGCTGAAAGGAGAGTGATTGTTGGCCAGAACCACACCTTCCCATGAATGCTATTATTACTCTGTGTCTGATGGATGATAAAGGTGACAGCTGTTTGACCGAACATTTGCCACAACAACTTTATAAGGTGGTAATTGTTCTGTAAGGTGTAATTGTTGGTGGTAGTTGTGTTTACAGCTTGTTATTCAGCCCCCAAGCGGCCAAGAAACTCAGGTTTATTTAAATTTAAACACAACTTTTGATTATCGAGTCACAGCCTCTTTTTTTTTTTAAGATTCTAAAAGTGTTGTAATTAAGCCAAGAGAGCACAGGCAATATGTGAGAAGATCAATAGTGCATAATGGGAAACTCAGTGTTTCAGCACAACAATTGTCGCTGTGAGAGCAGGGATAGTTCCACTTAGCCTGCGCCTAACAACTCCAAGACTTCAAACCAAACAGAAGGAGGGTGTATGGACTAAGAGCTTGATATGCAAACAGCCATGGTGGGGCAACAGCAAGCAATAAACATGCTAATTTAGGAGAGTGTAACAGTCACTTATCTGGAGCCAAAAAAAAAAAGTCACATCAAAAATGGCTTATGGCATTCTCTACACCTCTGCAACAAACAGAGGCAGGAGTTAGCAGTCCCAGCAGGCATTACGCTGAGTGCTACAGCCGCAGTTTGTTTTCTGCCTTCCACCCACAACTTATAAAATATTAAAGAGCTATTTTGATTAGAATAACATAATCATCACTACTGGCATTTACATATAAAGTGTATGCTTTCAATGGAATAATGCCTCTGCTCAAGGACAGGATAATATTGTTTACGCAAAATGTCTCGAGCCTTTTAATTCTCTAGGCCTTGCTGTTGTGTGTGTGTGTGTGTGTGTGTGTGTGTGTGTGTGTGTGTCCGTGTGTGTATATGTATTCGTGCCTGTGTCTGTGTGTGCGTGATGCGTGATTCATTATAATATAGTCACTCTCGCTTAAAGAATAAAGGGAATCTGAGGAAAGTGTACAATAAATATAAATGCACATAAACAGTAAATTCAGCTCTGCTTTCCTTTTGAGAATATTGCATCAATTAAATGGATGAAGTGTAAAATGTGGGTTTGGATTAAACTTTGTTTTCACCCTAATTGCTTAGTACGTGCGTGCTTTGCTTCAGGTAGTTATTTTATATTTAATTTCCTTGTGAGGTGACCGCTCTCAACTCTTAATTCGTTTATGAAGAGTGAAACTTCTATCCTGGGTATTTAAAATGAGACTTCTGCCACTATTTTCATTACAATGCCAACTTATTTTCCTGTGGTACGTGCAAGGAAAGTCAAGATAATGGAAAGACACATTTCTCCCCCTTAAGTAAAAGCCCCTGGTGGTTCTGCACTGCTATGAGATGTGGTGCTTTCACTCCATGATGAATTTTTGTCTTGATGGGAATGGTGCTTTCCAGGATGACAATGTCCCTTTTCACCTGGTGATTTGAAAAGCATGACAGAGACGTTACAGACTCTCATCAACAAGCAGAAATAATGTCAGATGAATTGTGGGTGATTCAGAAAAGGCATTAGAGATGATGGAGTGCCAACATAATCGCCTGCTATCATTTTGTGTGTTGTTGCTACCTTTGGAGTTGCCCTTGAAGAAATAAATGGGTCCAGTGCAAAAC